>CM014272.1:18857541-18903609 GCA_004135705.1 Alloteropsis semialata
TGGCATGCGGCGTGCGCGCGGGGCGAGCAGCAGCGTCAGCGGTGCGGGGCGAGTAGCAGCGTCGGCGGCGCGAGAGAGCGAGAGGAAGAAGAAGAAGATCGGACGGCGCGGGAGATGATCAAACGGCTCCCATTGCTTGCACGAATCTCAAATGAGTGGGTGCCAACTTGAGTTACTAGCTTCCGAGTGCTAGATAGGTTTTCCGCGGCCAGACTGGCCGGTGGCCCAGCTGGAGCCCACACCTGGGGCGACCAAGCCCTCCACACAGGAGGCCAAACCAGGCCCTGTGGCCATCACGCACCGCATCATGCAGAAGCTCAGGCAGGGAGCAGAAGTGGGCGTGGCGCTGCACACTTGAGCGTGGGCCCGGGTGACATCGCTCCCGGCCTAGCAGTCGAGCGGCCAGGCGCTCTCGCGCGCGTGCGTGCGTGGGCGACGCGGAGTGGTGCGCTGGATGGCCGGATGCAGGCGCGTGAACAGCCACGGGCGTCTGTGGGAGACCAGGCCCGTGCGTGTGTACCGGAGGACCAAGCCAGGGACACGTGGCACCATATGATTCGCCTAGAGAGCTTTCACCCGGATCGAGGAGGCAAAGCACGTATGGGATTTCACCCCGGAAGCACAGCGCGGGAGAGAAAAGGTCGGCGCGCTATTTTTTGGCGCGACCGACGTAGGGACGTCGGTTTCCAGGTGCCAGGTGGAGGCAAGAGAGCACTTGGAGAGGAATATTCTCCTAGATCTTTGAAGCATATCCACTCTCCCAAGGCACCTCTCCCACTATAAATAGAGGACCTCTCCCACTCATTCAACACACAAGGAAGTGAAGAAAAGCTCAAGGTCCAAATTCAATGTAGTGTTAGAATAGATGAGAGGTGAGGCGAGAGTCCGGGAGAAGCCGGGGATGTCGGCTCCTCTCTTCTTCTTGTTCCTCGGCGGGTGCGGCTCAGGTTCGAGTAATATCCGGGTATTTTCTTAGTATTTCTGGATTATTATTTATTTAAGTTCAAGCTTTACTTTATTTACTTGTGGGCTCCTCGCTGTGATAGGTGTCTTAGTACTTGCAAAGCTAAGATAGTATTCAATAGAACAGATGGATGTCTAATTATGTTGAATACCTTGGAGTGCGCCTAGTGCCACGGATTTGTAGTGGTAGCCCCAGGTGGAGATAACCCTGACGGCCTATGTAGTCCACCACGTGAGAAGCACTAGAGTACAGTAGGACCATTGCTTGGCTTGCCTAGTCCCCTTCGCATCCCTTTTCAGACTAGGACGGTTGGGCGTCCCGAAACAAGTAATACCGTAAACAACTTGAGCTCATCCTTAATTAACCAGAATACATAGAAATAACCCTCTCTACCTTCTACACACTTATCTCTTCTCTTGTCCTCGGCTGTTCTTAATTCTTAACTAGTGCACACACGTACCCTGTGGATTCGATACCCTGGAATACTCTTGGGTGAAAGCTACATCGGTATCCGTACGCTTGCGGATTTATCTGTGATCGTTAAAAATACCAACAAGCTTTCTGGCCCCATTGCCGGGGAACGGTTGCTATACTAGTGTCGAACCGAGTTCACCCATGTATCCCCATTCCATACCATCACATCATTTTTTTATCTTTATCGATCCATTTTCATCATCACTACCCATCCGCTACATGAAAAGAAAAACTAGCAAGAGCATGTTCTTCGGTGAAGTTTTCTCTCGGGTATTTTTGGTCGCTAACCATTACAGGTTGACACTGAAAAAACGACGGATCTACGATGCTTAAGAACATGAGAGCTACATCATTTACAACACCTTGGTAAGTTTTGGCGATGGAACAAATTCGAAGGAGGCCGACACACACTTGATTTTGTTGTCTCGCGACACGAAAATACAAGTGTGGGGGAGGTTTGTACTTATCTCATGACAAGTTCCATTAATGCCAAAATTTTATCTTTGGTTTATAGATGATGCTAGTTCATGTATCCTTTCTTGCTATAAAAAAATTAAAAAAATCCCAAATGCCTGCCTGGAGGTAACCAGGCGTTATCCCTTGCATTCATGTTGTGCATCATATTTGTTTTGAAGCATTCATGTTGCACATCATTTGCAAGCAAACTCTTGTGCCTTCTTTTTGAATGGGTGGCTCCTCGGCTTTGAACTGTATTCGGGCACTGTGCCTAGTCTAAGTGGGTGGCGAAATCTTTCATCACCTATTTATTCGGGTTCCTAGTCCAACTCATGCTGTCCCTACAGGGTCGGTTAATTGCCAGAACGTGGTTGGTAGACCGATCAATAGGGTTAAAGGGAACTGGCTTCCACCACAAAATTTAGATCCAAGGGTTGATCAGTTCACGCTTTGAGAAACGCCAGGCCCTCGAGTTTCTTACAAATTGCATATCATGTTTTGTTTTGCCCTCATTTGGATTTCCAATCTCACATGATGTTTGTTTTGTTCATGCATTATAAATTAGTTGGCATATTTATTTCCCAACCATGATTGCATTAAAAAAACAAAAAAAACTTTAGCTAGCGAGTCTCAGTGGGATTAAGACATCCAGGGTACATGCCATTGCAGCATTGCACCTCGGCTGTCCCCATATGGCTCCTGGCTCCACCTTGCCTTACATCTTTGGTTCATGTGCGCGCTTTTATGAGAAAAGACGATTGTTGCGTGCTCGTGTTTTGCATATGTGCCAGCTACTTGTTGGGATGATCCCAACATTTAGTGCGCACTTGCAATCCACGAGTGATCGCGTCACCGTTAATGATGTCATCAAGATCCAAGGAGCTACCGTGATGGAAATTGTAAACTCATCATCTAATGCCAGCGGTAAGTATGCTAAGGTAAGTGTTATGTCTTGCTTTTGACTTTAAACAAAGCCATTCCAGAAGGTAACCCGAAGTTCACCATTCATATACTCATGTTTATCTCCATTTGAAAAATGCTTGGTCATGTTCTCATGCTTCCTTTATCTATGCTCGTATGCTCTGGTTTGAATGTATTCTGCAGAGTGCATTCATAGGCTTTTTAAATTAAGCATGGTGCTTAGGTTAAATAGTCTTCTTTAATCAAATAAGGCATGGTGTCAAGTTTGATTAATGAACCTTGGAGTAATGCTTTTATAGATATTGGTTGTATCTATGGACTAACCCCTGCAGGAAAGATTTCAAATTCGAACGGGTAAGTCATCAAGCTTGATTCAACTTGGAGATAGACCAAGGCATGGGATGCAATACAACAATGTTGCACAACATACAAGGAGGTACATCACCTTTCAAAGGTTCACTGTGAGTAATTTGCAAAACCCCCCTTGTGATCATGTTGATGCAATTTAAATTCGGCCTTGTTTGAGTTATCTGGTGAAAATAAAATTTGAAACAAAAGAGAACATTTGAAAAGAAATATAAAAAAATAATAATAATGGCAAACAGGACCTACGCTTAACATGATAAAGACCAATCTGTTTTTAAGTGTGGATGTGAACAACTAACCCTATGGCAATAATGATATTTACTCAAATGGTCCTTCGGGTATTTGTTGTCCACTAACTTTTTGCAGGGATGAAGTGATGACTGAAGGACTTCGAACATAACTGCAACATCCAAAACTATTAGTCACATGGAAGAGATTTGCAACATAAACATGGAGAAATCTCCTGGCACTCTTAAGCTCAAATCTCGCATTCACCTGCGAGATTTCAGTTTGGGGAAGATTCGCTAGGGAAGTATCCAAAATATTTTGTGCATTTATTCTCCTTTAATCTCTCTGGTAAGTTACCTTGCAAGATTTGTTTGCCATGAAAAGAAATAAAAAATAATCCATACAAATTTGCTTAACTGGAAAACATCAAAAACATTTGAATTTCAATAAAGATTAGACTCCCTGGTTCGTAAGGCCAGCAGAATCGTTGTTTTGTTTCCACCGTGTTTTGAATAAATGCAGGTACAAGATCAAGTGTGGGGGTCTCTCAGGCTTCTTCACGTTCACACATTCGAGACCACCCACAACTACGCCTCACAACATCGCATGGACCGACATAAAAAATATCACCACGAGCGGGCACCAGAGGGGATCGAACGAATTCTTCATCACTTGAAGGTCCTCGGGCATGCCACGTCTCTCACTTCGTCCAATGTGATGGTTTGCATGCCAATCCCTCACAGCCTCTCATTCATGAGTTTAACATAATCTTGAGATGATCATTAAAATCAAACTCAAATAAAACTTGATGCTCCTATGGTCCCTATGCTCATCCTTGATCGGCTTGCATATTCTTTATTCCTTGCACATTTACCTATTGCTTGTGAACATATATCATTAGGAAAGCATGCTATCTAAATGGTTGATGAATGAGATATGGTATGATAAGAGGAATCTTGCTCTTTCTGTATAAAATGCTTGGGAAGTTTTTCTTGCAAAAGTTTAAAATCACGAGCCTTGCAAAGCTCCTCAATGATATTCCATTCCTACCAAAGCCATATGTTGCTCACATTGAAAACCTTATACATATGCTGCTTGTTATTGCATTGAGCTTTGTCAAATGATTGTGACTCTTGTAAGATGCTCTTCATGCTTTCTTGATCAAGATCACGTACACTCCACATACATATGCTAACTTCTACACTGGAAGTTAGCAATATCCATTCATCCACCAAATAAATGCTCCATATGTTTTATGAATCTCTCTCCAAATATCCTTTGCAAAAGAGACATGGGCTATAGAAAAATATTTTTTGGACACATGAAGGTCCAAGGAAAAAAAGAAAGAAAAAAATACACATGCTCATAAAGCATTGAGCATAAAAAAAAAGAGGAAAGAGAAATATAGCCACATTCACAAAATAAATTCAAAGGAGAGAGATCATACAAAAAGGAGTTCTCATACACCTTCCACTTTACCATACACATGCACATCTTGATCAGATTGTATGAATGGTTTTCTTCTTGGATCCACTCTTTGACTTTGCAATATATGTGATACAAGTATGCTTTATCCTTACCCCTACCATGAGTTTTCCACATAAGCCTTTTTAGAAGTAGGGTGAAAGGAGGCAAATTAATGCTTTGGTGAGGAATTATACACATTGAGCGATTCGAGAGAATCAGTTGAGGAGCTAGGTAAAGCTTTGTTTTGAAAATTTATCAAAAAACCCAATTCATGTAACAGAGGAGTGAAGATGACTTGAATCATGGCTGTTCCGTTTTTCAACCATCTAAGATAACATGATGGACACTTCAAAATTCACAAGTGCAGGTTGGTCTTGGAATAACTTATATGCTTGCATCCTATCAATGGAGTCATGTTGTTCCACCTTCATTATTGAACTTTACTCGAGGACGAGTAAAGGTTAAGTGTGGGGGAGCTTGTTGACGGTCTTTAAGTGCAACTTTTGATTGTCAATTCCTACAGAAAATATATCAAATATAAACATCAAACATAGTGGTAGGGTTTATTATTAACAATTTCCACGAGTGTTGGTGTTTTACCGTGTTATGCAGGAAATGACGCTATGGGAGCTAAAAATACCATTATCACAATTTATCTCTAATGGCCAGTTGAAGTACACCACCATAGAGACCTTATCGAGATGATCAAGATTGATATATCATTTATTGGAGCTCAGATATATTACATATTAATATTACGCGGGAAAGGAATAATAGGGACGCTGACGTCAGCGCCCCTAGTCAACTATCACACGCAGGCAGCCAGACTGGCCGGTGGCCCAGCTGGAGCCCACACTTGGGGCGACCAAGCCCTCCGCACAGGAGGCCGAACCAGGCCCTGTGGCCATCACGCACCGCAGCATGCAGACGCTCAGGCAGGGAGCAGAAGTGGGCGTGGCGCTGCACACTTGAGCGTGGGCCCGGGTGACGTCGCTCCCGGCCTAGCGGTCGAGCGGCCAGGCGCTCTCGCGCGCGTGCGGGGAGTCCGCCGGGCCACGTGGGCAACGCCGAGTGGTGCGCTGGATGGCCGGATGCAGGCGCGTGAACAGCCGCGGGCGTCTGTGGAAGACCAGGCCCGTGCGTGTGTACCAGAGGACCAAGCCAGGGACACATGGCACCATATGATTCGCCTAGAGAGCTTTCACCCGGATCGAGGAGGCAAAGCACGTATGGGATTTCACCCCGGAAGCACAGCGCGGGAGAGAAAAGGTCGGTGCGCTATTTTTTGGCGCGACCGACGTAGGGACGTCGGTTTCCAGGTGCTAGGTGGAGGCAAGAGAGCATTTGGAGAGGAATATTCTCTTAGGATCTTTGAAGCATATCCACTCTTCCAAGGCACCTCTCCACTATAAATAGAGGACCTCTCCCACTCATTCAACACACAAGAAAGTGAAACAAAGCTCAAGGTCCAAATCCAATGTAGTGTTAGAATAGGTGAGAGGTGAGGCGAGAGTCCGGGAGAAGCCGGGGATGTCGGCTCCTCTCTTCTTCTTGTTCCTCGGCGGGTGCGGCTCAGGTTCGAGTTACATCCGGGTATTTTGTTAGTATTTCTGGATTATTATTTATTTAATTTCAAGCTTTACTTTATTTACTTGTGGGCTCCTCGCTGTGATAGGTGTCTTAGTACTTGCAAAGCTAAGATAGTATTCAATAGAACAGATGGATGTCTAATTATGTTGAATACTTTGGAGTGCACCTAGCGTCACGGATTTGTAGTGGTAGCCCCAGGTGGTGACAGCCCTGACGGCCTACGTAGTCCACCACGTGAGAAGCACTAGAGTACAGTAGGACCATTGCTTGGCTTGCCTAGTCCCCTTCGCATCCCTTTCCGGACTAGGACGGTTGGGCGTCCCGAAACAAGTAATATCGTAAACAACTTGAGCTCATCCTTAATTAACCAGAATACATAGAAATAATCCTCTCTACCTTCTATACACTTATCTCTTCTCTTGTCCTCGACCGTTCTTAATTCTTAACTAGTGCACACACGTTCCCTATGGATTCGATACCCTAGAATACTCTTGGGTGAAAGCTACATCGGTATCCGTACACTTGCAGATTTATCTGTGATAGTTAAAAATACCAACAGCGCCTACTGCGGACGTCCTCCTTGCTGCTTGAGCTCGTCGTGGAGTAGCAGGAACTGGAGTCGATGTCGCTCGTACGTGCCACCATGGCTTGGGTCTTCATCTTCTTCTTATGTCCTGGTATTTTTTCTTCAACTTCCTCCTTCCCTCCTTGTACTTGTGCTTGTGGTAGTCGTTCTTGTTCTTGTAGTCGTACTTAGAGGTGTTCTCGTAGTCGTTCTTGTATTCGCTATTGGACTTGTGTCTTCCTGGGCACTCGGCTGCAAAGTGTCCCGGCTTGCCGCAATTGAAGCAGGTGTTGCTCTTGCGCTGGTTCTTGCGGTTGTCGTGGAATCGAGCGAACCGTCTTGACAACAGGGCCAAATCATCATCTTCAAAATCCTCTAGCTGCTCCTCTGTCAAAGACATCAAACAAGAGACCAAAGAGAACGAACTAGATGAGGGGTTAGCCAAAGACTTCTTCTCACTAGAGCCTGACACAAGAGCCATACTATTTGGATCAGTAGGGTTTTCATATCTTGCTCTCAATTTCTTATCAACTTCAGAAGATTTCAGCTTGGAAAACAGATCGTCAACTGTCAAAGTGGTGTAGTTAGGTGACTCCATGATAGCATCAACCTTCGAACCCCACACGACACGATCAAGGGAGTGCAGGAGCTTCAAAGCTCTCTCGTGATCCGAGTAGGGTAAGACGTCAATGTTCGCCTTCATTTGGTTTACAATGACAATAAAGCGCCCATACATCTCATCAGTAGACTCGCGAGGAGATGAGTGAAGTTCTCGTACTCTCTCCGGTAAGTCTGGAAAAGACGAGCCCTAACTTGACTATTTCCCAAATGGCAATTTCTCAATTTCAACCAAATCTGATTTGCCATAGTATCTCCCATAGCACAATTGAATTCATGTTCAGAAAGACTCTCGAAAACGAAATTGACAGCCTTGCTGTTGGCCTCAACCTTATCTCTATCCAATTGAGTGATTTGAAACACAGGAATCACATAGCTCTTATCCTCAGTCACACTCCAAACCAAAGAACCTTTGCTAGTAAAAAACGCTCTCATCCGGACTGACCAATGAGGGTAATTACTCCCATCAATCTAGGAAGGCCCGGATGACCTTTCATGATTCGTCATCTTGGTCTTCGAACCGGTTAGGGTATTGAAAACCTTAACCAAGCTCTGATACTACTTGTAGGACCGAAAAGGCGACCCAGAGGGTGGGAGGGTGAATGGGAGCCTCACAAAATTCTTTGCTCATGAACGGGCCTATGTCCCAAATACAACCCCAAAGCACAATCAACGCACGGAAGCAAGGAACTCGCGAAAAGAGAAGTGAAACAGCACTGCACAGAGGTCATCGACTGATCCGGTGGCTACAAGAGCTTGCCACCGTATGAGTAGGTGAGGCAGTGACACGCGAAAAAACCACTGATAGCAGCCGCCGACTGAAACGGTGCACACAACCAGACCGCACCGGAACAATCGGTGCAAGGGCGGAGAAACAAAGTGCCCGAAACCCCAACGAAGAACAGTACCACCGACTGAATCACTGGGGGAGAAAACTCTAACCACCGTATGAATCAGTGGCGGGCGGAGAAACCGAGGAAGACGGAGAACCTTCTGTGAAACTCACACCGACTAATGCGGCGCTGCCTCCTAGACCTCACCGTATGAATCGGTGAAGTCAACGAGGGCAAGAACTCAGGCGGCGCACCGATTGATGCGGTGCACCCTGAGACGTGCCACCGTATGAGTCGGTGCACACGAAAACCCCAATCCGCAGCTCGAGAAAACTTTGAACGAATCGATCTCTCAACTCACGCAATGGATTAAGATGAAACTTGGTGGGGAGGTGGAGTACTCCAAGGGCAAATAGATCCTAAAAGATCAAGTCCCCAAACCAAGCATCTCGTGCGGAATATTACAAGAAATTTGCCAACTAGTGACGATGCTTTAATGACAAAGTCGTTCTCGTTATTGATCTATGACGTTTCTGGCTGAAAACTTCATAAAGTTTGACATCCGAGCAAATTTAGTGACAAAGTTTTGGAACATCATAATATTTGCCACTGTAGGCGAAAGGAAATCGTCACTCGCTGTTCCATGGCGGTTTTGTGACAATAAAAGCTCTGCAAAAACGTCATAAACCAACCAGGGTCCCACATGTCCGTTTAATCTGATAAATAGGGCGCTAAGAAATGGAAAAACGTGCTCCTCCCGTGGGTCGAACCTGTTACCGATCGAATGGGACCTCTTTACTGTGACCGGGTCCCACATGTAAGTTTCAGGTGAGCTGGTGGCAGAAGTTTTGGTAAGTTAGGTTATTTTTCTCACATTGAAAAAAGGAAAGATTAAAAAAAAGGAAATGAGTGAATGAGAACTCTTTACCGCAACTGGGCCCCACATGTAAGTGTCAGGTGTGAGTTGGTGCAATAAGTTCAAAGATGAAAAAAGGGAAGGAAAATTTTAAAAAAAAATAGGGCGGTAAAATAAAGAAAAAATGTGCTCCTCCCCGTGGGCTGAATGTTACGTCATTACCGTAACCAGGTCCCATGTGTAAGGTAAGTTTTTTATGAGTCTATAGTTGACGGCAAAAAAGCCCGCGCTTCAGCCAAAAAATAGTTTACCCCCCCCCCCGGGCCGCACTCCGGGCAAGATAGGGAAAAAGAAGAAGAGAGAGAAGGCGCCGAGGACGGAGCACTCTGGCGGAGATCGCCGCCTCCCCACGGCGGTCCAATCCTACGGCAGCACAAATCTGGTGCTTCCTGCTGCGGCGTGACAATCTAGTCTGTAATTTTGAGGTCAATTCGCCAAAATTTCATTTCGCATTGAGGTATTTCAGTCTGGTCAGCAATTTTGAGATGAATTCACCAAAAGTTCCCATATGGATAGGCGTCGGATAAACGGTTGTGCACTATTTAACCCCGATCATAAGAAAGGGGTCCGGGATTTCATGGATTTTGTTAGAAGTAGAAGCCCTGCCGAAGTAATACTATGCCCGTGCCGTAAATGCCTGAACCAGAAGAGCCATCCTATAAATACGGTGGAGGTGCACTTATATATCAGTGGGATGGCTACCACCTACACTAGGTGGATCCATCATGGAGAAGCATTGGAGGATGGTGTTCATGAAAATCCAAATCTGCAGGATAATGGGGTTCAGGAAAATGCAATTCTGCAGGATGATGGGGTTCAGGAAAATGTAGTTCCGCCGGGTGAGGGGGTTGAGGATAATGCAATTCTGCAGGAAGATAGTGATCAGGAAATTGTTCAGGAAAACGAACACGTATCAAGCATGGATGAGAATGAACGCACTGAAGATGGACTTCCTGGAATGATAGCCGACATGTGGAACGCTAAAGAGCTTGTTGAAGGGAAAATGTTGGATTTTATTAAGGATCATATAAACCGTAAGGTGTCACCGGGATCTAAATATGCACAATTTACATTTGTTGTGAAGTTACTTCATATCAAGTCTTTCTATCGGATCAACAATGTCGCATTCAATGCATTTCTGCAGGTGGTATCCATTGCTTTCCCAGGATCATGCGTTCCGAAATCTTACGATGACGCAATGAAGTACCTACGTGGCATGGGACTCGGCTATAAATCTATCCAAGTTTACAAGAATAATTGTGTATTGTTTCGCAAGACTCTAGCGGAAAAAGATGTGTGTCCAGTGTGTTGTGATGCGGATTCAAGATGGAAAAATGCAGACAACAAGAAGCGGGTTCGTCAGAAGGTTTTGAGGCATTTTTCGATAGTTTCAAGGCTGCAAAGGATGCACAATGGCACAAGGTGAAGCGACGACAGGTGGATAATGAGCTTAGCCATCCAGCTGATGGCAAGGCATGGAAAAACTTCGATAAAAATTGGCCAGAGTTTGCAGAAGATGCTAGGAACATTAGACTTGGCCTTGCAACCGATGGTTTCAATCCATTTGGCAACATGACCAGCTCATATAGTATGTGGCCAGTATTTGTTGTGCCGTATAACATGCCACCATTGGTATGCATGGAAGAATCAAACTTCATGATGGCATTATTGATCCCGGGGCCAACTGCTCCATCAAAGGATTTTGATGTCTTCTTGGAACCTCTCGTAGATGAGTTGATAGACCTTTGGAAGGGTGTCGATACATACAATGCTTGTAGTAGAGTAATCTTTAAACTGCATGCTACGGTTATATGGTGCATACATGATTATCTAGCACTGAGCACACTGATGGGGGCGAGCCACGAAAGGTTATTTTGCCTGTGTGCGTTGAGGAGATTGAAGAACAAGATATGCTATATTGGCCATCGTCATTTCCTTCCAATTGACCATCCATGGAGAAGAAAGAAAGCAGATTTTGATGGTAATAATGAAGACTGAGTGAGGCCAGAGCAATTTACGGCTGAGGAGCTTCAGCAGCAACTGGAGAAGGTTAAAGATGTTAAACCAGGAAAGCCTCCTGGAGGTGTAAAAAGGAAGCGGGAACCAGGACAGTGTTGGAGCCAAAGGATTTGTTTGTGGGACTTGGAGTATTGGGCAACTCTGTCGCTGCCAAATAATCTTGATGTCATGCACATTGAGAAAAACATATGCGAAAACTTTATTGGAACATTGCTTAAAATTGCTGGGAAGACAAAGGACACGATCAATGCTAGGGTTGATTTGGAAGAGATGGGCATTAGACCACATCTACACATGAGAGATAGTATGGATGGAGGGTCATGCAAAATGCCAGATGTAATGGGTAAAAAGAAACAGGAGAAGTTTTGTGATTTTATAAGTTTGGTGAAGTTCCCAGATGGATATGCTTCAAACTTATCAATATGTATTGCCGCTGATGGTTGTCATATCCAGAGACAGAAAACTCATGATTGTCATATCCTACTCCAAAGGATTTTGCCTGCTGCCCTTCGAGGTTTAGTGGATAAGGAGATATACTCAGCTGTTGCGGAATTAGGAATCTTCTTTCAGCATCTATGTTGCAAAACTCTGAAGTTGGATGTTTTGGAAAGAATGAAAATAGATATCCCAATAATTTTGTTCAAGCTTGAGAAAATCTTCCCTCCTGCCTTCTTCACTGTTATGGTGCACTTGGCTATCCATTTGCCTGAGGAAGCAATCCTAAGAGGCCCAGTACAATATGGATGGATGTATCCCGTCGAAAGAAAGCTATGCACATTGAAGCGTTCAGTGAGGAACCAGGCTAGGCCTGAAGGATCCATTGCAGAAGCATATGTTGCTAATGAGGCCTTGACATTATGCTCAAGGTACTTTGGGGAGGATGATGTTGACACACGATTCAATCAGGCGGGCAGGAACAGAGAGAACATTGACTTGTTACAAGAATCCAAGTTATCTTGTTTGCAGCATAGTGTTGATCTACTTGGAGCAGCGAATACTGTGTTCCTTGATGAGAATTATGACAAGCTGGTTTGGTTTGTGCTAAACAATTACGTTGAGGTTGACCCATATATCGAGTACGTAACCCATCATGCAATAATTGTAGTGCAATTATTCCTGTCACATTTTCATAAGCGAGTACAGGAAGCAGTTAAAGGAGGAAGGTGTGACTGACCAGGTTATTGACCATAGAATTCAAAGAGACTTTGCCTTTAAATGGCATGTAAGCTATCCAATTTTTCAGAACAAACTTATATGACATGATGGCGAGGACCTATATATAAAACTATGCTTTTGTTGTACAGGTTGAAAAGATGTCTGAAGGAAGTGAAGACAAAGAGAAACTATATGCACTATCAACTTTACCAGACAAGAGAGGAAGAAAATTTTCAGCATGTCTTGTTGGCGGAATCCGGTACCACACACGTGCCCGAGACTTAAATAGGAAAACACAGAATAGTGGGATTAGGGCCAAAGGCTCTTATAACAGTGAGGAAATTGAGTTTTACGGTTATCTAAAAGAAATTATTGAGCTGCGGTATAACTCATCAGCACTTGGCACAAATCGAACTGTTGTATTATTCAAGTGTGATTGGTATGATCTGGGAGGGACGAAGAAGGAACCGAGGATTATAAACGATGGGTACTTCACAAGCATCAATACTGGAAGGTACTGGTACAAAGGTGATCCCTACATTTTTGTTGAACAAGCAACGAAGGTGTTTTATTGGCCAGACACCCGGCTACAAGACCCATGGAGAGTGGTGCAAAAATTTGAGCACAGGCATTTGTTGAGCTATAATGAAAATGAGAAGGAGACAACGCTGAGTGGCATGGTACTTGCCTATCAAGATGACGAAATTGAAGAAACCTTGAATGCTGGTCTGCATGATGGTTCGGAGGTTCCGGTGCTTATTATTGACGAGGAGGAGGTCAAGACTATGGTTCCAGCGGCTCAAGTTGCTTCCATTCGCCAACAGGTTCTAACTGATAATGTGGATGGATTCAATTCTGAAGATGAGGAGGACGAGACTCTCTGGCAATACCAAGATAATGATGAAAATCCTTCAAATGACAGTGACGAGGACTAGGGAAATCAATTTATATTTTAATTGATCCCATCTGAACTACTTTGTTGTAACATATGAACCGATATGGGCATGTAGACGTTTTACCATATTAATCTGACACATCGTAATGTTCGAAAGCGCACTTAGCTGACAAATCAGTCGCCTTGTTGATTGTCAAACATCGGAACGCCTTCCAAAATCTTCGCACGCAAATTAGGCTATCTGTTTATCCTGTTTGTTGTATTTTAAATGACCGGAACACCTTGTATCGAATTCAAATTCAACGAACGCCCGTAAAGGTGGCTGTTTATCCAGTTCGGTGCATTATGAGACACCGGAACATCCTGGTACATCTTTCAAAACTTTCCAACGCCTGGCTGGTTGTTTATCCGGTCTGGTGTATTCTATACTCTCGGAACAACCTTTGCTCGAACAAGGTTGGGTAGGAAAGGCGCTTCCCATCTTCTTTTCTGGGTGCGCACTATACCTTTATGACTTTATCCAAAGCCATGTCTCTCCTACTGACCCACCGTTCCCCATTTACTGCAAGGTCACTTGCGGGGGCTTTCGGCCCTCGCCCTTGGTAGGTTTTAGCCAGCGCCGCCGCCGCCGTCGCCACCTGCTCGCGCCGCAGCTCGCGCTGTCGCCACCTACCGCAATCCGCCACAGCTCATGCCGGTTTGTCAGGTATTCGTCGTTTAAACTCCAGATTCGTTAAATATTTTCAGATCATTGCGGTAGCTGATTCGACAAAGATCTTGCACATGGGGCGAAGTGACAAAGGATGTCTCCGGCGATTTCTGCAGGCACGTCTGGTGCTCAGACGCGACAAAGGAGTAGCTCCATTGCAAAGAAGTCTTCCCCTGCCAATTCACGCCTCACACGGGGTGGATCAACGTCGGCGCCTGCCTGCCGCACACGGGGTGGGTCAACTTCGGCGCCTTCTGGGCGTCGGCGCCGGCAACCCCGCCGTGCTGATCTTCCTACACCTGACCCCAACGAGCAGAACGAGGTACATCTTTACCCTCCACCAGACGAGCCGCTAAGGATGATTGACCTGCGCATGCATAGCAACCAAATGATTAAAAGGCTTAGACATGTGGATGAGGATTTGTGGTTTGAAAAATCCCATGACAGACGGGTCGAACCAAAATTTAGGAATGTCATTCAGCAAACTTTCTACTATAACTACAAAAAGCTGCCCGCCAAACTATTTGAGGACAAGATTATAAACTGGGATCATATGCGCATGGCCGCGGGAGGAGAGGATATTAAGGGATACTTCGATCAACTACCCGGATTGGCTGATTTGGTCTCAGGGCATCATCAGTATATTGAGGATGGGTCCGAGTTTTCTATGCTACGGTGTACATTGATGATGGCAGAGATTACATCGTGTTCATGTTTCAGGGACGTCAACATAAAATATTTCGACACTGAATTGCATCAATTCTTGGACTCGAAATGTACCACGTCAGCCTGCACTACCGTGTCTACGGGTCTCGTGAACCACCTCGCTGTAGTTTGCTTGGTGGAGCGTTCCCTTCGGATGAGGATATGGCCTCCCGTTTTGTGGATATGCCCCCTTCTCGTGGAGCATATCGCACGCCTGACATGCTTACCCCTGAGGCAAGTCTGGTTCACCGGGCACTAAGGAAGACATTGTTACCACGGATCGGCAATGCAGAGTCCATCACAAGTCTTCAGCAGTGGCTTCTTCTTCATGTCATGACTGGCCGGGAGTTCGACATCGTGGACTTTATTCTTTGTGAGATACAAGATGTTATCAACGATGGGTTGACTGTGGCCCGACAAATGCCGTATGCTCACTGGACCTTAGTCATCCTGAGTCATCTTACTAAAACTGATGAGGATGGTAGAGAGGTGCAAACCAGAACCAAAGATTGGCGACATGAGTCCAGCAATGCCAAAACAAAACTCAAGGTATACAAGCCAGCGAGACCAGGAGACAGAAGTCGTGGCCTAAGGGCTACGATTGAGCCATCTCCTGATGATAACAGAAAATGCTCAAGCAGCGAAGGCAGTGAGGATGAGAATACGAATGCACATTGTCTCCAAGTCACTCATGAAGAGGAGGCAGGTGCATCACGATCTGCTCCAGAAACAGTACCAGTCACTCCAGCAACAGCAAGTCAGCCGACGGAGCTTGCCTTAATTCTTCAGGGACTGGTTGATGGTCAAGCTAAACAAGCAGAAAGTAATATCCGCATGGCCGAGCTACAGAATCGGTGGGACGAGAGACTGGCTCGTCAGGAGGAGAAACAATTCACGTGGCTAGAGCAGGTGGCACAGAGGTCAGACCAGAACTTGAACAATTTGTTGACCACCTTGTCTGCTGCAATCATACCGTTGTACCAGCATGCCAGGTTACCAGCACCGCAATTGCAACTCCCACATGATGCTCAGACCCCATTGCTCCTCATGCCTCCGACTGAACCGGGTAAATCCTCTGATGTCTCTGTGACGCATCACGATTCAGCTGGAATTCCACAATTGTTGACATCAAAGACAACCCTGACACAAAAGGATTCCACACTTGTTCCCGCAAAGAAGGGTGGCGACGGTGAGGAAGCAAATGCATCAATACTCATGGTTCTATCTGATATTGCTGCCTCGCAAAAGCAAAAGGACTATCCTGTGGTGGAAACAGCTACAGGTCAGGATGATCATGAAGTGTCTCCTGCTGCTTCTCCAGTTGATCCTGGTTTTACTACTTCGCTTGTTAAGGAATATCCTGCGGTGCCTCCTGCCCCTGGTCTCGCTACGTCGGAAGGCTCTCCTGCAGCTGCTCCTGGTCTCGCTACATCGGAAGGCTCTCCTGCACATGATCCTGCTCATGCTACTTCTCCTCCTCCACCGGCTACTGCTGCTCGAACTACGTCGGAAGGCTCAGCTGCACCGGCTACTACTCGAACTGTGTCAGAAGGCTCTGCGGCACCTGATGACCCTCTTCTGTTAACCAATCCTGTGTCGTCGCCACCTTCTTCGAACCCCGATGACAAAGAGGTAGAATGTTAAACAATTCTTTCGTTGTCATTGATTGCTGTATTCGATGTGAGCAATTCTTTCATTGTCATTGCTTATTGTATTCGATTTGAACAATAAATGTTTTGTTGTCATGCACGAACCAACAATAAATTTTTCTTTGAGCCTTGTAATAACATTTGCCTGGGCTTTGTGCTCAGGTTTATACAATTGGTGATCTGGCAGAGTTTATGCCTGAGTTGGATGAGTCTTTTCACTGGTCTGGTACCAATGGGGTTTAGGATGAGGAAGCGGAAAGGCTGCCATGTCGTTTTGAAGTTGCTAGATCAACAAACTGCTCTAGGGGCGTTCAAGACTCGGACTTCCATGTGTTTGACTCGCCGGAGTGGATTAATAAGATGATGGATACATGCGGGAGTTTAGCCGTAGCAGGATCTAGTATACCACCACCGAAAAAGGAGAATTCTCCGACCTCGCCATCATGTACTGCATGACTGATGCCATCATGTTTAGGTAGTAAGCACACCGAATCGAACCTACGGGCGAGGCTTCTTTTGTTTTCCAGCGTCAAACTCATTGTGCAACCAAAGGGATTGTTGTTTGATTTCGAACTTGTCCACCCGCTACTCAATCCAATATAATACATGGTGTTTGGTTTGAGGAATGGAGTCAAGCCTCATCTGGTCACTTGTCACTTTTTTGTTTTGTTTGTGGAATGGAATGAGTTCGTCCCTCACCACCTCGTCCTTCACAAACTAATAAATAGTATAACCATGCCTACACGAGAACCAAGAGAGAGTGGCTGCGTGGATGTGACATGAAACGGGTCAAAGATGAACTGGAGGAAATTACGTTGCTGAAAAAATGAAGAGACCGAACTAAACTGTTATGAGTATGGAGAGTTAGTCGAAAACATTTGAGCACCGCACTGGTGGATAGCAACATCCGCACAGCTCTTGGCCTGTGTTCGGAATCATGCAAGGTCAGACCATGTTTGAATTCTTATTTGTTGATGTCGCACTCTTGGAGCAACGAAATGAAATCATCCAATAGAAGAGATGGTGCAATGATTTCCAATATTTCACATGATGATTAGGTAGTAAGCACACCGAATCGAACCTACGGGCGAGGCTTCTTTTGTTTTCCAGCGTCAAACTCAATGTGCAACCAAAGGGATGGTTGTTTGATTTCGAACTTGTCCACCCGTTACTCAATCCAATGTAATACATGGTGTTTGGTTTAAGGAATGGAGTCAAGCCTCATCTGGTCACTTTTCACTTTTTTTGTTTGGTTTGTGGAATGGAATGAGTTCGTCCCTCACCACCTCATCCTTCATGAACTAATAAATAGTATAACCATGCCTACACGAGAACTAAGAGAGAGCGGCTGCGTGGATGTGACATGTAACAGGTCGAAGATGAACTGGAGGAAATTACGTTGCCGGAAAAATGAAGAGACAGGACTAAACTGTTATGAGTGTGGAGAGTTAGTCGAAAACATTTGAGCACCACACTGGTGGACAGCAACATCCGCACAGCTCTTGGCCTGTGTTCGAAATCATGCAAGGTCAGACCATGTTTTAATTCTTATTTGTTGATGTCGCACTCTTGGAGCAACAAAATGAAATCATCCAATAGAAGGGATGGTGCAATAATTTCCAATATTTCACATGATGATTAGGTAGTAAGCACACCGAATCGAACCTATGGGCGAGGCTTCTTTTGTTTTCAAGCGTCAAACTCAATATAATATATATAGTAGTTCTCCATCCTATATACTCCCTCCGTTCTTGTAATCTACAATGTAATCCATTTTTGTCCAGCATATTCTACCAGCGGAACATCCTTTGTTCGCCATTACCTGGTGCCGCGGAGCAGCTCCAAAATCTTCCCGGCGCGCTTTTCAAATATTCGGACGCCCACCCCGGGCCACCCCGTTTGACGGATGTGAAATGTCAATATCCCCCCTTGCAACAGCACCCCGCCCGCCCGCCCGTCGTTTCATCCAGCACAATTGTAAAAGGGTATATTGATAATATGACAGGGCCATCGACACAATTGGTTAAATACCCCCGTCCCTTCCCTTGCTCCGCCCAAATCTTCCGCGTCCAAGAACTTTCTGCCAATAGTTCTCCTTCTCCTCCTCCTCGCCCGCATCCCAAATCTTCACCTCCTCCTCGCCGCTAGGTCCCACATCTTAACCTCCTCCGCGCCGCCATCCCAAATCTTAGGACCAGCGGTGGCAACACAATGGCACCAGGTGGGAAGTTCTTGCGAGGAAAACCTCAGCAACCAGCAGGTACAATGTTTTCCTTGTTTGGTTTTGTTAGTACTTTTACTTTGTGATTAGTTTGCAGATCTAGCAGTTCTCATGTAGGAGCATTCTATCTTGGATCTTGTTCTGGGGGCAGTACCTTTATGATTTTACATTAATTTATTTCTCTTACAGTAGTTTGCCGTTTCAACTCATATAAGTTTGGGTAGGAAAATCCTTTCTTGGATCTTCTTCTGGCTAGGAACATCATAGTTTTGATCTTGGTTTGTTGCACACGCTCTACCTTTAGATTTTGCAGCAGTTTGTTTCTTGTACAGTAGTTTGTTCTGTTTACAGTTGTTGGACAATTTTACAGGAGAAAAGAGGGAGCTCCATCCTTACAAAAAGGAGAGGGCTGCAAATATGGCAAGGAACAACCACGTATTTGCTTCCCTCGGCGTTGCTCCACTTGTAAACCTGATTAGGCAGAGTGCACAAGTAACAAGAAAGAATACCAAGGAAACAAGAAGTGAAAGAAGTGAAGATCCAGATCCGAAGTATGACCCGTCTCAGGATCGGCCTGAATCTCACCAAGAGACAGGCACACGAGGTATCTACTGTTGTTGCCTACCAAATTTCTTGTATTAATTATGCAGGATTGCTTCTCAATATTTTTGTTTATGCAAGTTGTCCAATCAGATACCTGTCAGCGGGGGAAGAGTGTTGTCGTCCAAGAGAGTTCAGGAACCTGATGCCTCTGCCAGTTTGCCTCCTAGAGTTACTAGGACCAAGGCAAAGGCATTGGCTTTAGCTGCGGCAGGAGTTTCGGATGGGATGACTCCTGCTGCACAAGAATTGCCAACCGAAGGCCAAGCAACAGCCACCCACACTGAGGACGTCGTCGACACGATGACTGCCGAAGGCAAGTCATTTTAACTCTTTTTCCCAAAGCTCATAAATTGGAACGTCGCAATTAGAAACCAAATCATTATTAACACACACCACCTATATGAACGTAACAAAATTGTTTGGTGATGCACGCCCTTCCAGAAGAACACAAGTACCACGGGATTCGAGAAGGTTGGGTAGAGATCTGGACAGGATCAGTAGAGGTTTACACTCCAAGCTTCCGATCCATGTTTGAGAAGGGCTCAAACGGCCAGAGGTACCAATGCAAGCTGCAAAGTTTGCATCAGAGGGTTGGATCATCGTGCGGTGACACATACCGATCCTTACTCGCTGGAAGGACTACGCTGCTGATGATAAGAAACATCATCTTAGCGAGTTCATTTCCAGACTGTCGGTGCGTGTAACTACATCATCTCCATAGTTCTTTGCATCCTTTCTTTTCATACATTTTCTGACTACTCTTGTGTTGGGCTTAATATAGGGACAATTTGAGATGGACAGCGCTAGTGAACCTGTGAAGGAAGCATGCACTGACATGCTCAAGTCGCAACAGAGACAAGCGAGGTACCGGCTCAAGAGAAAATGGTTCAATGATCTTGCAGCAAATGAAGTCCCAACCAAAACTCCTGTGACCAGTATGAATGACGACCAGTGGAACAATCTGGTTACGATGTGGTCTAGCCCAGGTCACAGGGTATGATAGGACTTCAACTTGACACTAGCACATTTGCATGTACTGATCTGTTCCTCTTATTCATGTATCTTACACAAGTTTTCATTATTGTAAAGGAGAGGTGTAGTACAAACTCCACTAATCTTGGAATGGTGAAGTATCCTCAGTGCACAGGATCTAGGAGCTACATTGCCCAGGCTCATGTTGTGGTAAGCAAATGAACCAACTCGTTATGTTTCTGCTCTGTACTTTATCTGATGAACCTGCTCATGCTCCTTGTTCCAAGCTAACTGTTTATGCCTGTTTTCACATCATATTAGAGGGAGAAGCATGTTGAAGGAGATCCAACTCCAATTGATCTTTTCAAGAACTTCCACTGCAGCAAGAATGGCTACACCGCTCCAGTACAGGCAGCCATTGTAAGTACTTATCAGCTAGATCTCTATCAGAAATTGTCAAACTATAGCATCAGTTTCTAGTGTCTCTAAATCTTCTAATACATTCTGTTCGCGACCAAAATTGGCAATTAGAGCGAGGATTAGGAAAATCCGGGCCCTGACCGGTCTGACCGGTCCGGGGAACCGGTCAGACCGGTGTGCCCCTGTAATTCGATTAGGACTCTTAGTTTTAGTTAATTACGAGTTGTAAAACCTATTCCTTGCGGGAAAAGTCCTACCCTCCCTATAAATATAAAGGGATTCGGCCGATTGAGTTAGATCCAATCGAATTTATCAAATCTACTATTTTTACCTTTACTTTTCTGTACCTTCTAAACCCTAGCTTTTCCAACCCCCATTGCTGTTCTTCCTTCGTCTCGACGACGTTTGAAGGCGCCCTAGCTGGCCTGACCGAGCCTAGGGCAACCCAAGGTGCGCACATCCTGACGGGGTCCCTCCCGGACGAGCGCTCGTTGGTTTCTCGCCGAGCTCCCAGCTGCCCGGCGAGCACCGGTCTGACCGGTCAGATCAGAGAAGCTGCAAAGAGCTTCTCTGCTCGTGCTAGTATTTGACGCGGCGCATTTTCGCGTCAACATACTTTTTGGCGACTCCGCTGGGGAACAAGAAAAAAGGATCTACTACCATGTCGAATCTACCGAAGCCAAGTGAAGTTGATCCTGACAATATTCAAAGGCCGAGTGCTAATGAGCTATCGGCTGAGGATCGCCATCTATTCGAGCAACTCCTGCTGCAAGAAAAGGAAGAGATGGAACGGGCCAAAAAGAAGCTTGAAGACAAGGCGCAATGGTTCCTCTCACACTTCTCCAAGGATCGCAAGGGTGCTATCTCCAAGGACAAGGAGGTGGTCGTTCTTTCAGAAGGAGAAGAAGAAAAGGAAAAAGATGAGGTAATACCCACTGTGAGTACTGCACCAGAGCCTGTCACTCTTGATCAAATTAATAGATTGCTAGTTTCTGGTCAAGAAAAAGTTCTTTCTCTTGTTCAAGGCATGATTGATAAATCTATAGGAAAGCAACCTTCGGCTGTAACTAGTAATGCTATTAGATCTGATATGGCTGGTACTTCACAACAAATTATACCTCATAATTCATCGGCAGCAATTCCACCCAAAGATCCACAATATGGGATGCCGTTGAATTATTCTGCAGGATTGAATCATCCAACGCAGTTTGGCCCGGCCACACCGGTCAGACCGGTTCCAGTAACCGGTCCAACCGGTTACACGCAGCACGGCCAGATACCGGTCAGACCGGTTACGGGCACCGGTCCGACCGGTGTGGGTGATTTGGCTGCGTATCAGACGATGTCTGAGCCTATAACTAGTGCATCACATGTTCAGGCTAATTCTGGCCGAACTAATGGTGTTTCTGGTTATGCTACATATGCTCCAATGACACATACTACCAATCCTATGTCTTCCCAAAGTTCAGGCTATTTACAGCAATCATTACATGGACAGCCGAACCATACGCCTCAATATGTGCCAAATACTAATGATCAACAAGGCTCAAATGACCTTTATATTCAAAGCTTGCTTGAAGAATACAAAAAGGATTTGGCCATTATGATTAAAGATACTTTTGGCGTTGAGGTTAAAGATAAAACTTTGGCATGTCAAAAACCTTATCCTGCAAATTTTGATTCTATACCCTATCCTCAAGGTTTTAAAGTGCCAGAGTTTGTTAAATTCACTGGGGAAGACAATAGGACTACATGGGAGCATGTTAGCCAGTTTAATGCACAATTAGGTATTCATGGTAATATTGATCACTTGAAAATTAGATTATTCCCTTTGTCATTATCTGGTATTGCTTTCTCATGGTTTTCGGCATTATCTCCTAATTCTATTCATACTTGGTCTCAATTAGAGCATAAATTTCATGAGCACTTTTATAGTGGTGATAATGAATTGAGACTGTCTCACTTAACATCGGTTAGGCAAAAGAATGATGAATCTGTTGCTGAATATATTAGAAGATTTAGAGATACAAAAAACGATGTTATAGTTTGAGTATTTCTGAAAAGGATCTTGCCGAATTATCTTTTAATGGTTTGAAGTCTCATATCAAAGAAAAATTGGAAAGTCATGAGTTTCTTACCATTAATCAAGTATTACAAAAAGCTCTGGCTCAAGAAAGCCGAGGTAAAGATGCTCGCTCAAAGTTCGATCGTCCCAACATGCATATGTTAAACAATGATTCATTGGACGATGAGAATGAAGAGATATATGCTGCTGAATTTACATGGCCGAGCAATTCTCAATCATATAGTTGCCCTTCTCTTAGGCCGATTCACAAAAATCGGCAAGAAGAAGTGAAATTTACTTTTGATGTTTCCAAGTGCGATAGAATATTTGATGAGTTGCATAAAAATGGATACATCAAGACCACGTATACTATACCATCGCTTGATGAGTTGAAACGACATGCGTATTGTAAATTTCACAATTCTTTTTCACATGCAACTAATGATTGTAATGTGTTCCGTAGGCGAATTCAATCGGCCCTTAATGAAGGCATTTGAATTTGGTTGGGATGCAAGTTGATTCTGATCCTTTTCCTAAGAATTTCTCTGTCAATACCATTGAATTACAGAATCCTAAGGTGTTGATCAGGCCAAGTCAAGCCGATACAACAAAAGGGAAAAATGTAATCATTGGTGAGGCACGACCAGAAAAGGAAAGGAGTAAGAAGGTGTGGCTGAAAAAAGGCCCCCAAGTTGCAAAAAATAATTCGACGCTCGGGGGGCAAACCAAAAGCAAAGGAGCTGGTCCTGACAGGACTGGTCAGACCGGTGATGGCGACCGGTCAGACCGGTTGACCCCGGGGGTATCTGATAAATCGAAGGAAAAATCAAGGCCGACTTTTGAGGAACTTCTGGAGAAATACAAGAAGCTTGGTGCTACTCAGAAGCTTAAAAATCGGCCAGAAAAAATAAAAGCCTCATCAAAGCATCAAGAATCTTTCTCAACTCAAGGCAATAGTAGTACTACATTGTATCCATCTTTTAAACCGACCATACCATGGTCCTGGTTATATCCTTACTACTATTTGCCTTGGGATTACAGTAGTATGAATATGCAGCCATATTGTGTTCCATATCCTGTTTCATACTACGATTATGATCCATCTCAAAGACCGATTGTTTCTAGTAATAATCTGGTCAAGAAAAGTGTATCCACTGATTCTAAGACAGATGTTAGGGACAACAAGCAAGATTCAATATATATGCAACCAAGGTGGTGTCCTCCAGGATTGTCCCGTACTCAAAAGAGGAAATTACAGCGGATGCGCAAGAAGTCAATGGAACAACAAGTTGAAGAGAAGCCAGTAGTGGTGACAAAGACAAAGATGGTGTGGAGACCGAAGAACGTTGCTTCAACTTGAACTTGAACAAGACATCAAGACATGGCCAATGTATGAGCATTGTCCTTAGAACAATTTTGGTTGCTGAATGTTTTCTGATTCGCAAGCTTCACCAGAAAACAGGGGGCATATGTTCGCGACCAAAATTGGCAATTAGAGCGAGGATTAGGAAAATCCGGGCCCTGACCGGTCTGACCGGTCCGGGGAACCGGTCAGACCGGTGTGCCCCTGTAATTTGATTAGGACTCTTAGTTTTAGTTAATTACGAGTTGTAAAACCTATTCCTTGCGGGAAAAGTCCTACCCTCCCTATAAATATAAAGGGATTCGGCCGATTGAGTTAGATCCAATCGAATTTATCAAATCTACTATTTTTACCTTTACTTTTCTGTACCTTCTAAACCCTAGCTTTTCCAACCCCCATTGCTGTTCTTCCTTCATCTCGACGACGTTTGAAGGCGCCCTAGCTGGCCTGACCGAGCCTAGGGCAACCCAAGGTGCGCACATCCTGACGGGGTCCCTCCCGGACGAGCGCTCGTTGGTTTCTCGCCGAGCTCCCAGCTGCCCGGCGAGCACCGGTCTGACCGGTCATCATAACCGGTCTGACCGGTCAGATCAGAGAAGCTGCAAAGAGCTTCTCTGCTCGTGCTAGTATTTGACGCGGCACGTTTTCGCGTCAACACATTCAAAAACAGATTCATTGGTTTTTTGCTTAACAGACACGACACAAGTTGTGACAATTTCAACTCAGTTTCACCAGTAAAGAAATAATCATGAAACTTACTTTCTATATCAGCAAAGGTATAAACTGAGTTGGGTGGCAAATAAATAAACCGAGTAAATGCAGCACCCGATAGAGATAAAGGAAACAATTTCATTTTGCAAATATCATTAGAACTAGCTTCACCACATTGTATAGTAAATTGGCCTATATGTTCTAATGTACTTCTACCATCATCGCCACTGAATTTAGCAAACTCTTGTATTTTAAATCCTGGTGGGTATGAGATATACTCATAATTATCAGGGTATAGTCTTTGATATGACCGACTTTTGACTTTAGGCTCTGTACCAAAAGTTTGTCTTAACAACTCAAGCATCTCTTCTATAAATCCCTCCATTCCCAGAGCGAATTTAGGGCGAGCCGATCCAGGATATGGTGCTCGAGTTACATTAGGCTGTGATGTGCTATATGTTTATGTTTGGTTTGGCAATGTGTTAGAAACATGGCGCAAAGAACTATTAGCATTAGACAAAGGAACATGTGCACTCACAGGTGGCTCGCTAAATGCAACCGTATGCGGCATCATAGCATTAGTAGCTGCCATGGTACTCCCTCCACCACCTGAATTATCAATGGTGGTACGGCTATGTATGTGCTTGATTGGTGATGCACCAATGGGAATTTTAGGAATTTGCAAATCTGATGGAAACTCTAGTGCACTATCTTTATCCTTTTTGGTATTAGAAGTAGATGTATTGACATCATTACCAGAAAAGTGCTTATCAAATTTGGCCTCTACATGCTCTAAATGATAATTAATCATAGATTCAAATTTTTGACTCATGGCAACAAATTTGCCATTAAAGCTAGCACTAACAGCTCCATCAATAAGATTAGCAACTCTGAATTAACTTCAAAAGGTTTACTCACATTGGGTATTACTTTTGGTTCTTCACTACGAAGATGAGGAAACTGAAATTCTTTAATCTGCACCACTTCTCCTTGACGAGTCTTCCGAAAGCTTGACTTGAAGTCCTTCCGAAAGCTTCCCTTCGAGCTTTCTGAAACCCTTCGAAGGCTTGGCGATTTGCATCCGGAACATCTCCGTCGGGCATGTCGATGATGTTCTTGGGGTCAAGTTCTGAAGTAGCTCCCTTATCATCGGCCATAGCAACCGATAGATCTTTCTTATTCTTCTCCAGTGGAGTCGCCAAAATATGTTGACGCCTTTTCAGGGCCAACACACGAACGTACTCGAATGTGCGGCACGAGGAGGGGCTCGCTGCAGCACCTCCTATGCAGGCCGATCAGACTGCCGGTGGCAGCTGGCCAGACCGGTGGGGGTGGCCGGTCAGACCGGTGGTGGTGACCGGTCAGACCGGGTTCGCCGGAGAGCCCGACGAAGGACCTTCGAACGCTCGCCCGGGAAGGATCCCGTCGGGCAGGCGCACGCAGGGTTGTCCTAGGGTCGGCAGGCTACCTAGAACGCCCTCAGTCAACGTAGAGACGAAGGAGGAACAACAGATAATAGATTGGAAAAGCTAGGGCAAAGAGAAAATGTAAAAAAAATAAAAGATGTGTTTTTGATCAATTGGATACCCAGAATCGGCCGTGGCCCTATATATTTATAGGGTGGGGAGGCCTTGCCCCTGCTGGAGTCAAAACTCATACAAATTTCGTGTCAAAATACAACTCCTAACTCGGACCACACAGACGAGAACGGTCTGACCGCCCTGGGCCACCGGTCTGCCTGGGGTGCAGGACTTCCCGAAGCCGTATCTCCCTTATCCGAAGTCCAAATCGGATGTTCTATATATGAATCATGATCTACTCAACGAGAGCTACACAATGGTAAAGTCCAATTTACATTTTCAGGACTTTGATATGACCGATCTGACCGGTTGGGAGCACAGATCTGACCGGTCTGTCCAGCCTGGTCAGATTGCTGCAAAATTTGGGTGTCAACACTATGCATTGGCTACAGCCGGTTCAAAGCATGTAGATAATTTTAGGAAGGCAAACAAATGGATGGCACATTAGATGCTGCATCTAAGCAGATCGGCAATCATGCTGATATATGTCACTGTTCAACCAGTTGCTTTGAGCCAATGAAGGCACTTCTGGCCTCTGGCCATGGTCCATTAGCCCAATTTCAACCTAGCATATACCTAGCATATGCTTTGTGCACATAAAATCTAATCTCAGAAAGTTCTTTTGATGCTTACTGATGGAGAGCCAGTTTGATTTGGAATCCTCGTCAAAGTTGAGACGACGACCTGTGCTGTGTGCATGGTCACACACGGATTGGGAACTAATCTATAAGTAGAGTCCAAATCATCACACATCCATAACAAATATTGAGCAAATGACCCATGAACGCCAAACATTCTGTACTATACGTATTGAAAAGAAAAATAATGAACAAAGGAAGATAAACAGCGAATAAACAACACATGTGAGCCCTGTTCGTTCAGCTTGTGCACCTAGCTGATGATCATTGATCAATATATATCAGTGCAGGTTGAGGTGCCAAGTTAGAATCGGGTATGATAACATGAGATATATTTCATGATTATAGAAACTAAAGATCCCAATAGCAAAGAAACCTGACTTTACATGTGGTTGTTCTGCTTCTGCACGCTTCACTGATGCTTGTCAGTAACATATGAAGCTACGACTTGGGAGTTTAGCAGTTTGTTTTTCATGCTTTTCATCTACTCAATGTCACTGGTGAAAGCTTGAGGGCATCATCATGTTCAAGTGATAAGATGAGCCAGAGACGACATTCATTCAGTATTATAGGATCTTGTCTGCGTTCTGTCTTTAGGCATTCTACAAGCAACTTGTCTGCAGTTGCGACTTGCGACAGCACGGACTGAGTGGAGGTAAATTGGCTGAGACGGTGCTCACCAAATTTGCGCCACAGTACCGAGGCATGGGAGGACCGAGGCCGCGCCGGAAGAAGAAGGCTACACGGCATGAGCAGAGGATGAAGAACAGAGGTGGAAGGGAGCGACTTAACAGGAACTTGCAGCTTGGCCCTTTTCTTCGTTAGTGCCGCAGGGGACGACGCGGCTGTGCAGATTGCAGTCTGGCGTCGTGTGCGCGCGCCTCGCCTTGCCGGTGCCCTGCTCGCTTTACGCGCCATAGCCCAGCGGGTTCGTCGCCTTGCGTCCGTGACCGCCGGTCGACTGCCCCACGCATGCAGCACGCGCCGTGCCAGTGCTGTCACTCGCCGATCCCAAGATGATGACAAGGCGTAGAGGATCACAAGAGGCACCGCCGCGGATGTCGCCGACGTGCTCTCGCCAGAGCGGCGGGCACAGGAGCACCTGAGGCTTAGCCCAGTCCTTACCATGGATCTCTCCTTGCCTCGCTCCGGGATTAGCCCTTATTGCTTCCTACTCACTCATATGTATTTGATTACTTATATAACTGCTAGAACTAGCTATCAAACTTGCTTTGCTTTCATTTTTCAGGTATATATATTCGTTTGGAGTTTTCCGCTGAAGCGGTGACATATAGAGTAGCCTATCGTTTGCGCTACTTGTAGAGTGGGCGACTACGCTATGAATCCGCTGTAAAAGTGAGATGCGACTTGTTTCTCCTTGAAATATGCATCATTTTTCTTTTGACGCATTTCTGTGTTGAAACTAGTATTGCTATGATCCAAGGATTATTGATTCATATAATCATTCGGACATGGAAGGAGGTTCCCACCTGAAGCATACACTGATAGAAAAATGACCTTTAGTCCCGGTTGGAGAGAGCTAAATCTCTTGAATGTCCAACCAGGACTACTCTTTCGAGACAAAAGGCCCTCTTTAGTCCCGGGTCAAATAACCGGGACTAAAAGGGGTCTTTACTCCCAGTTGGTAACACTAGTAGAGAACCGACCTTTCATTCAGGGCCTTTAGTCTCGAAAATTTGGACCCGGGACTAAAGGCCCTGGATCGAAAGGCCTGCGAAAGAACGGGGCTGTTGACGATCAAAATTGGCACGAAAGGAGTTTGCCTGCAATCTACGCGAAACCGGTGACACCGGTTTTTAGAAACCGGTAGGACCAGACATTGAGACATTGTCAAAATAGCAATTTGATTGCACCATTGCGTAGCTTGCGTCGAGTTGATCGAAATGCATATATAGAAAGTCCGATTTGGAGTTCGGATGTGAAAGTTATGGCTTTGAGAAGACCTTCACCTGGACAAAACCGGTGGTACCGGTTTTGTAAATCCGGTGGTACCGGTTTTAGGCAGTCCTAGTAGATTTGAAGATCCGTGTGGATTACGACTTGTAAAAGAATTTCCTTGCGGGGCAAGACCTCTCCACCCTATAAATATAAAGGGCCACGGCCAATTGAGAGTTTATCCAATCGATCAAATGCAAGTATCTTTACTTTTTATCCCTTCCAAACCCTAACTTTTCCAACCCCTCCTGCTGTTCGTGCTTCGTCTCTACGGCGTTTGACGGCGTTCTGAGTGGCCTGCCGACCTCAGAACAACCCTAGGCGCGCCAGCCCTGACGGGGTCCCTCCCGGGCCGGCGTTTGTAGGTCTTCGCGGCGAACCCTAGAAATCTGGTGGCACCGGATTCATAAAACCGGTAGTACCGGTTTTACCAGGGCCGCTGCTGGTGTTCGATCCATTGCGGATCCACGCAAGCTAGCGCATATCTCGGTGTGTTGGCCAGAAAAAGTGTCAACACATTTTTGGCGACTTCGCTGGGGAATTTGGAGATATTGGTTTCAATAACCGGTCTATCAAACCCTAGCCAGATGGGCTCTATTTCAGATCTGGACAAGGACAACATCGTTGCGCCCTCCATGGAGGAGCTCAGCGAAGAGGAGCGTCAGAACTTTGAAGCAGCCCAGGAATACATCAAGAATCAATTTCTGATGGGGCTGATGAAAGATCGCCAGGGCACAGTATTAAGAGCACAAGAATTTGTGATGCCCGCGTTCAAGATTGATAATCGGAAGATTGAGGTAATACCCACTGTAAGCAATTCACCGTCTACTCCGATTGATCAACTTGCGGTTACTTTTGATTCTGTACATAAAAAAGAATGGATCTTTTATCTGCATTATCAAAAAGATTGGATCGATTAGAAAAAGAGGATTGTCTTAGTAATTATATTTCTTACGATATTCCTCATATTGAGCAACATGAGAAAATTCAGACTAGTTCATCGCTGTACTAAAGGAATTTCCTGAAGATTCATAGTATAATATGCCGATAAACTTTTCTCCAGAGCAAACGGTGCCAAGATCACTTCAACTGCCGAATACGACAAAAGCGGTACTACCGGTTTCTGAAACCGGTGACACCGGTTTCTTGATGGCATTTCCTGGACAGTCTGAAACAATGCATTGTTCCCATTAAATTATATGCCTCATGTTACTCAGTCGTTGCCATATATTGCTACAATGCATCAAGAATTAAAATTGGCAGATTTAATATCGGTTAGGCAACAAGAGAGTGAATCTGTTTATGAATACATTACGAGATTCAAGGAAATAAGAAGTCGTTGTTATGATGTGTCAATTTCTGATAAAGATCTTGTAGATATTGCTTTTGATGGTTTGAGATCTATTATTAAAGAGAAATTTGAAGGCTTTGAACTTCGTTCAGTTAATCAGGTCTTAGTAAGGGCATGTTGCATAGAATTACAAATCAACAAAGATGCTTATAGAACTCATCAGTCTAGTTTATATGTGAAAAATAATAGTTTAGACGATGAGAGAAAAAATGGTTATGTTGCTGAATTAGTTTGGCCTTCAGAAGATAAAGTGTATACATGTCCATCTCTTAAGCTGATTTCTAAGGATCGGCAAGAACAAATGCGATTTAGTTTTGATGTTTCTAAATGTGATCGTATATTTGATGAATTGTTAAGACATAAAAACATCAAGATGTCTCACACTATACCTCTACCTGAAGAACTGAAAGGGTGTGCATATTGTAAATTTCATAATTCCTTTTCGCACGCTACTGTTGATTGCAATATTTTTCATCGGCAGGTGCAATCGGCCATAAATCAAGGACGATTGGATTATCATGAGATGCCAACAGATAATGTTTCTCTTTTTGTCAATACCGTTGATGTACAGCAACCCAAGGTATTGGTTCGGCCGCATCAAGCTGAAGCAACCAAGGGAAAAAAGTCATCATCGGTAAAGAGAAGCCTAAGAATTTGAAAAACAAACAGGTGATCAGAGAAGTAGTGTCTGAGAAAACTCCTGATGGTAGAGAGATTTTCAAGATCACTGCAAAAGTTTCTGGATCGGGGGGCAAGTATCCTCGCAAAAGCCGTTTGAGTCTGCTGTGTAGACAAAACCGGTACCACCGGTTTCAGAAACCGGTACCACCGGTTTTGGACAGCACCATTCCAAAGTGGTTAAACCAAGGCGCTCCGAGATTGGAATTTCAAAATTGGACTTGGAAAAAGATCAGGGGAGATATGAAAAGAAAAAATTAACCTTTGATCGGCTATTGTCCAAGTATGAAAATCAAAAGGCCGTTACTAGTGATCGGCCGGTAAAAAGGAGAACATGGTTACCTATGCGTCATGGGAGACACACTTCATCTCAGAAGGAAGCTACCAGGCAACAGGGTGATTTTGTTACATTGCATCCTCTTTAGAACTCACATCAGGACATATCATGGATTTCTCCAACTTCTTCTAATTTTTCAAATCCGGCATATGATTTTAACAATATGTGGTGGCCATATTATCCTGTGTTGTATTTACCTTTCTATACAGGATGTGATGCATTTAATAAGCTAGTTTATAATGAGATGTTGCATTCTATACATGATAGTTTGACACCTTGTCAATCAGGTCGAGATCATTAGAGCAAATCCGATGGCACCGGATTGCCAAACCGGTTGTACCGGTTTTCCCAGAAAAAACACGCAGCTCCTCCAAAACAGATTTATCGTGTTAAGAAGAAGGAAGTGGAGGTGCAAAAAATGGATGATGGCCTAGAAAAGACTACTGGTAATGATGTTATACATGTTGGAGATATTGATATGATTTCAAAGGATGATGGCAAAAGACCGACTGTAATTGACAAGGTTGAAGCATCGGTCCAAGAGAATATTGCTGCTGTTCATGGTGAGAATAATGAAATTGATAATGATACTTCTATGTATTTCTTACTAAGATGGTGTCCTCCAGGTTTAACTCGCACACAAAAGGAAAAATTGCAGCGGCTTCGATTTCAGGAAAATAAGAAGAAGGAATTGGAGAAACAGAAGAATGAAAACTTGAACAAGGATAGACCAATGATTCCTCGGAAGGAGTGGAAGATCAAGCCTGGTGTTTGCTCAGCAGCAAAACCGGTGGGACTGGATTCAAAACCGGTGGCACCGGTTTCCACGACGGCAGAGATAGATTTGGTTAACACAGTGCAGGTTCCTCTGATTCCCAATATTATTTCTCCTGGTTCAATTCATTGCAATGAGAAATTATCATCGGATTCCCAGAATGAGGACGATGAACAGTTTTTGAATTATGAGTCATCCTCAGAGCATATGGATATTAATCTTGATGTGGTGCACTTGCCTTCGGAGGAGGGGATGGGTTATTTTTATTTTGGGCCACAAGAAACTATTTTTCAGAAGCCCAAGGATAATGATGATCATCTGAAAGCTCTATACATGAAAGGTTATATCAAAGGGAGGCCAATTTCTCACATGTTGGTTGACAGTGGAGCAGTTGTTAATTTAATGCCTTATACTTTGTTCAAGAAATTGGGATGTTCAGATGATGAGTTGATCCAGACTGATATGGTTTTAAGTGGTGTGGGAGGAGATGATCCTATAAGTGCTAAAGGAATTGTTTCTATGGATCTCACTATTGGAAGTAAGACATTGGTTGCTGCATTCTTCGTCGTTGAGAATCAAGGTAAATTTAGTTTGATTTTGGGACGTGATTGGATACATGCGAACCAGTGTGTACCTTCTAGCTTGCATCAATTCTTGATACAATGGATAGACGATAAGCTAGAGACTGTGCATGGTGATATATCGGCTTACGTTGTAGCTGATGGTTCTACTAAAGGTGTGCATGGTAATTTTAAGTCCTTGACAGGTGTAGACGTTTCACATTGTCGGTTTATAATGTCTACACGAGATGGTTTTATTCCTTGTCACAGTAAAGCCGATTGAGGGTCGGTTAGATCACTTTTATATGATTTGAATGAATATAAATATAGAGTGGTTGCTGCAAATGATTAGACACTATCGGGCATATGAGAACGATATGTGTAAAATTGTTGAGCAGATTTTGCAAGAGATGGCCGACATTTTGTGATATCGCCCTTAGAGTAAAAAGGCTGATGGATTATGTGTTAAACATCGCCCTTAGTGTTGTTTTTGTGCTTTTATGTTTTCTGCTAAGCAAGCTTTACCAGAAAATAGGGGGCATATGTTGACGATCAAAATTGGCACGAAAGGAGTTTGCCTGCAATCTAGGCGAAACCGGTGACACTGATTTTTAGAAACCGATAGGACCGTATTTTGAGACATTGTCAAAATAACAATTTGATTGCACCATTGCGTAGCTTGCGTCGAGATGATCAAAATGCATATATAGAAAGTCCGATTTGGAGTTCGGATGTAAAAGTTATGGCTTCGGGAAGACCTTCACCTGGACAAAACTGGTGGTACCAGCTTTGTAAATCCGGTGGTACCGGTTTTAGGCAGAGTCCTAGTAGATTTGGAGATCCATGTGGATTACGACTTGTAAAAGGATTTTCTTGCGGGGCAAGACCTCCCCACCCTATAAATATAAAGGGCCACGGCCGATTGAGGGTTTATCCAATTGATCAAATACAAGTATCTTTACTTTTTATCCCTTCCAAACCCTAACTTTTCCAACCCCTCCTGCTGTTCGTGCTTCGTCTCTACGGCGTTTGACAGCGTTTTGAGTGGCCTGCCGACCTCAGAACAACCCTAGGCGCGCCAGCCCTGACGGGGTCACTCCCGGGCCGGCGTTCGTAGGGGCGAACCCTAGAAATCCGGTGGCACCGGATTCATAAAGCCGGTAGTACCGGTTTTACCAGGGCCGCTGCTGGTGTTCGATCCATTGCAGATCCACGCGAGCTAGTGCATATCTCGGTGTGTTGGCCAGAAAAAGCGTCAACAGGGGCCTTTAGTACCGGTTGGAAACACCAACAGGGACTAAAGGCCCCCCCTAGCAATGACTAGTTGCCGCGGGAATCTGGTTGGGGTCCTTTAGTCCCGGTTTGTATTACCAACCGGGACTAAAGGGCTCGCCTATAAAATCTCCTTCTTCCTCCCCTAGCCCGAGTCAGTCAACAGAGAGCTTGAGCTCCTTCTCCATGGCGTCGGGCAAAGCTTAGGGGAGGTGCTGCCCAATTTTTTTTAATCACTTCGTGGTGATTTCACTCATCTAAAGTGTTGTCAAGGTTAGCTTCTTTATCCTCCCCTCATTTGTTGTTATTAAGCTTTGTTTTATGCTTTATAGATAGAGAAAATAGAGTTTTAATTTCTAGCTAGAATGAGCTAAGAGAATGAAGAGTTTTTTTGTTATTATAGTTTAGAGGTAGAGAAAATTGGTTGTTTTTAGAGGAAATAGGTTAGCTACTTACATTATTTCTCCTTTCATTTATTGTTACTATACATTTATTTATTTTTTACATTACAGAAGGAAAAAATAAGTTTTTAATTTTTAGTCAATGCAATAAACATGAGCTAAAAAATTGTAGGTTAAAGAAATAGAATTAGATCCTTCATAAGATACTAATAATATATTCTGTCGAATTTTAAAAAACAAAATGTTGTGGACTCAAAATGGATGCTGCCGCTGGAGAGAGTGGTGATGGTGGGGGTAATCATTCCTCTACCAGCATGGGGAAAACCCAAGTTGGCCCTCATGATAAGCTGAAGGAAAAATGAGCGTTAGAGAGAGCAATGCTTCGATATTTACAAAGATGTCATGAAGATGATGTTGCGGCGGGCCTAGAACCTCCGTTTGGTGGTCGTTATGCTCCATCGCCAGTCCCGGGTAAAATAGCTCCAACTCCATGTACAAAAAATAATAACCAGGATAAGGTGGCGTCAGCTAAACCTTTTTCTTCGACGCCCAAGGATGCTTAAAGACCTCCTTTGTATTAATCATTATTTGGATGTTTATCATAGTTTGTCACATCATTTCGGTCCGGACTTTGTAGTAGTGTATTCCTATTTTTTATGCTTGTGTTTCTTTAAATTAGTTTGTCTCCAGAAACAAAACCTATGTATCGTTGATTTATGAGAAATGTATTGTTTATTATAATTGTGTTGATGAAACTCTATGTCCTTTTTCACGTAATACGATGCAGATGGACGGGTAATGGATATACAACACGGATAGACGAACCCATGAGTTCATTGATGGTTTGCATTATTTTCTGGAAGTGGCCAAAGCCAACAAGCCAGAGAATGGATTCAACTGTTGTCCATGCTCCCAATGCAAGAATAATAAGGACTACTCTTTCTTTGGGACTCTTCACAGCCACTCGAATTTTTACTTTTGGTTTGAACTATAAACACCTATATGAGTTCAATTTCATGTAATTGACCTTTTGAGCAACATTTTGGCATATTTTTCATATTTTCCATTTTTACCCTTTTATTCATTATTTAATTGAGAAAAGCCTAAATACCTTTTATAATTGTATCCAAAAGCATATAAATTCAATAAATGTGTTCAGAGTTACATTCATGGTATAAATGGCACAAATGAAGCATCCAAATCACAATTCACTTATGTCATGAAAGTTTGGCCTAAGAAGTGATCCTAAACATGAGAGTGGACTAGGTCAACACACACCCATACGAATGCACAAGCATATGAAATGATATGATGTATGCCATGATATGCATGATTTGAGTTTGCTCATTTGTGCTAAGCCCTTTTTGACACCAGGGGTGTCACATGTTAATGGAGGACTTGTGCAATTCTATGGAGGATGCTATAGTATTTAGTGAAGCATCTAGACCATTGTGATGGCTAGTTTTGGTGATAAATGACAATACCCTTCTAGGACTAATGTGTGTTTTGCAGCATAATCAAACTTAGTATTAACGCACCTAGAAGGATCGTGTCGGGGGTAGACCCCCAGGGGTACCCAGCAGGCGGATTGGCCCAACCATCAAAGGGCGGCCCAATCCGAGTACATCTGGATCGGTTTGTCGGACTGGCTGGCCCACCAGTCGGGGGCCCACCAGTCGGGCGAACCGAATGGGCGCGACGACGCGCGCAGCAAGGAAAGCACACGGCGTATCCCGCAAGAAGATCGGAGATCAAAATAAACTAGCCGGAATTATAGGGAAAGATATCTGTAATCGTTATAGGATCAAATCCTTGTAATTCGGGTAGATTACGATCTCTGGCCGACTTGTAACTCAAGGCAGCCGGACTATATAAGGCGCCCTGAGACCCCCCTCAAGAACACGCTACAACCCACGATCATACAACCCTAGGACAGAACCCAACTACGGAGATCCTTCCAGGAACTTCATACACAGCAATACAATCGCCGCCAACACAGGACGTAGGGTGTTACGTCATCTCGACGGCCCGAACCTGTTCAATCCTTGCGTCTTGTGTTACCATCGACTTCTGATCCTCGATCTGTTCCTCGACAAATCAACCACGTAGGCTACCCTGTGTGGACTGCCGGGTCCAAACATCCGACAGTTGGCGCGCCAGGTAGGGGCTTGATCGATGAGATCAATCCGCAAGCTCGATGGCAGATTCATCTACTCTACCGATTCGATCGGCGGCATGGCACCACTCCGAGGCGAGACCCTACGCCAGCGGCCGGCAACTCGGCGATATGATCTGTTCTGTGCAGCCTCACCGATCCTGCGTCAACACGTCTCCATCGCTCTTCTGGACGCGACCTCCAGGCGAAACTCCACAGCAGAGCCCTGCACAACCATAGATCCGTTCCTGGCGTCATGCGCGTCATTAGGTGCCGATGCGGACCAAGTTCGTGGTTGCACAGCTGCACCTACACATGGATTAAGATTCAACGGCGCCGACGGAGACTGGTGCACCTAGGTGGTCTCCGTGTCGATCGACGAAATCAAGAATGATCAGTTCGTCCCTGCATGCAAATTCGCAAAGTTGTACTACGAGCACACGCTACCAGGAAAGTTCTTTTTTTTCCATAATTCCTCTCGTCCTGACACCACACGGCAATGGTGCAATTGGCGTACAGGGAAGAATCCGATTTACTATTTTATTTGTTTCCTATACGTCCGATCCAATTCATACTTCTTATCTTTATCTGAATAAGGATTATTCTAATCTTTCTCCTAATGGTGCATGCAAGACGGATACAACGACGTGTGCAATTTGGCACTGCATGCCGACCTCCCCCTGATGGAGCGCCGTAGGAGGAGATTAGGCGACCGCCGCGGTATCCCGCCGAGTCGTCGACACGCCTCGGGGGCTGCACACGGCCTTCCTGCGTCCGTCGGATCGGAGCTGTCTCACCAGCGGCGCCGCCCGTACTGCTACTCCACCATGATACTCGCGGACAGCACCAACCACGACTAAGTGCGGATTCGCCGACTCCAAAGGCCACCTCCGTCATGCTGCTCGCCGATTCGCCTAGCGACCTGCCGATCGACCTGCAGCTCCAACCGCTCGGCGCGACATACCAGCCGAGTACGAGATATTCTCGCCCGGTCAGCTTTGTTGCGTTGCTCGTGGACACATCATCGACAACCTCGTCCACTCGGACGACCATGCGGCGGCACATCAATTCTCCAACTCTGACACAAATCAAGCTAAGTCATACTTTAATACTTTCACAATATTTTTCGGTCACCGCATATCTCCATACTTCGCCGTATTTCTCCATAATCATCGCCGACTACCCTTGGTTTGTTCCCGACTGCTTATACAGCCCGAGCGCTACACGAGCAGTCGGGCTACACCCAACGGACGTATATTGCATTTTTCTCCATCGTTTATTTCTTTTTCCACTCTTGTACAAGTCGCTAAAGTACTTGGGAAGCACACGCCTTAATCCGTGAAACCTCGACTCTTCCGTACGCCTACGCTCCTACGCGTGCATGCGGCCCAGCTCCCTGCGCTATGGACTACGGCTATCGGGGATCAGGATGCATAAACGTAACAGGATAACTACCCGAGGAAATTAATAGACTTAAAGAGTTGGAAGTAGAAATTCTATTACATACAGCGCCGAATGTTTTTCTCCAGAATTAGTGTTTGCTACAACATATACTACCTATCCTTCATATCTTCATTGCAGGGCACAGGTTTGGATCCCGAGCTTGCCTGTTACGCTCGGGGGCTGGACCACTCCGGCATCGCCGCCAGCTGAGTACTCGCGCCGATCAGTACTTGGGCTGGTACTACACTCCACGACGGTCGAGTGCTTTGTAGCACTCGGGCTGGCGCTACACTCCACGACGGTCGCTAGCCGAGTGCTTTGTAGCACTCGGGCTGGCGCTACACTCCACGACGGTCGCTAGCTGAGTGCTTTTGAGTACTGGGCTGGTGCTACCGCATGACGAGGAAGACGAAGACTACTCGGCGTGCCTCGGACGGCTCGACTCGGCCCTCACGCTCGGGGGCTGGGCGCCGGGGCGACTACTCGGCGTGCCTCGGACGGCTCGACTCGGCCCTCACGCTCGGGGGCTGGGCGCCGGGGCGACTACTCGGCGTGCCTCGGACGGCTCGACTCGGCCCTCACGCTCGGGGGCTGGGCGCCGGGGCGACTACTCGGCGTGCCTCGGACGGCTCGACTCGGCCCTCACGCTCGGGGGCTGGGCGCCGGGGCGACTACTCGGCGTGCCTCGGACGGCTCGACTCGGCCCTCACGCTCGGGGGCTGGCGCCGGGACGACCACTCGGCGTGCTCGGCCCTCACGCTCGGGGGCTGGCGCCGGGACGACCACTCGGCGTTCTCGGCCCTCACGCTCGGGGGCTGGCGCCGGGACGACCACTCGGCGTGCTCGGCTCTCGCGCTCGGGGGCTGGCGCCGGGACGACCACTCGGCGTTCTCGGCCCTCACGCTCGGGGGCTGGCGCCGGGATGACCACTCGGCGTGCTCGGCCCTCACGCTCGGGGGCTAGCGCCGGGACGACTACTCGGCGTGTCCCGCGGGACTCCGCCGGCCCTCACGCTCGGGGGCTGGACGCCGAAATTAATGCCGGATGATTTGGCCAGATGCTTCTTGACTAACCCTTGGACCGATTCCTTCGGAATCGCTTCAAGGCTCGGGGGCTACGGCCAACGGACGCACCTCGCGGCGCATCCGTTGATCATTCGGCGACCTCTGAAGAAGGCTACTAACCCTTGGACCGATTCCTTCGGAATCGCTTCAAGGCTCGGGGGCTACGGCCAACGGACGCACCTCGCGGCGCATCCGTTGGTTGACAGCTTTTTTCTCTCCAGTATCACGCGGTTTCGCTTCCAACTGCAGCAGGCTCGACGCTCATCGGGCAGCACGACCTCGCCGACTTGTCCCTCAACCACGTACTACTCGGGGGCTTGTCGGGGGTAGACCCCCAGGGGTACCCAGCAGGCGGATTGGCCCAACCATCAAAGGGCGGCCCAATCCGAGTACATCTGGATCGGTTTGTCGGACTGGCTGGCCCACCAGTCGGGGGCCCACCAGTCGGGCGAACCGAATGGGCGCGACGACGCGCGCCGCAAGGAAAGCACACGGCGTATCCCGCAAGAAGATCGGAGATCAAGATAAACTAGCCGGAATTATAGGGAAAGATATCTGTAATCGTTATAGGATCAAATCCTTGTAATTCGGGTAGATTACGATCTCTGGCCGACTTGTAACTCAAGGCAGCCGGACTATATAAGGCGCCCTGAGACCCCCCTCAAGAACACGCTACAACCCACGATCATACAACCCTAGGACAGAACCCAACTACGGAGATCCTTCAGGAACTTCATACACAGCAATACAATCGCCGCCAACACAGGACGTAGGGTGTTACGTCATCTCGACGGCCCGAAACCTGTTCAATCCTTGCGTCTTGTGTTACCATCGACTTCTGATCCTCGATCTGTCCCTCGACAAATCAACCACGTAGGCTACCCTGTGTGGACTGCCGGGTCCAAACATCCGACAGATCGCGGAGACTAAGGACCTTTCTAGAACTAAGTGTCATAAGGAGATGAAGGACACTTAGTGTAGCTAGGTTTTTCAAGTTTTCTAGATAGACCGTAACCACGAAGAGGGGTACTTAAGTGAGTAGCTTGACCATGACTTGCCTTGGCTTGAGTATGATGCACACAAACCGAAAACCCAGCCAAAAACACCTCATATACACCCTAGAGCAAGATTGGATCAAGACCAAAACTCAAAGTGTTTGAAATGGACGAGTTTTGAAGAAACTGCATACGGCGTACATTCCGCCGAGGCACGGCGTACTATCCAGAAGCATACGGCGATTGAAGAATTCTGAAGAAAGGCCACGGCGTATAGTCCGCTACTAACTGTTTGGATGAAGGACGGAATATACGGCAAAGGGGCTAAGTGTTAGGGTTAGTTGATGTCAGCAAGAAGCACACGACGTATTATACACCGTTCATCGGCGTACTATCGGCGTACAAGTTACGCAGAGTCGATGTCAACTGGACCAAGCCCTAACAGCAACGGCGTATGCTCCGCCGATCAACGGCGTACACTTCTGCATGATCAAGATTTGAAAAGTTGGACTTGACCGTTGGGATTTCCACTCGGCGTATGCTACGGTGCTCTACGGCGTAATATACGGCGATACTGCTAGCCATTGGAAAAGGTGATTTCGACCGTTGTGAAGGTGCACGGCGTATTATATGCCGTTGGGTTTTTCCACACGGCGGAATATACGGCGTTGACGCTTTTCAGGGGAGTTGTTGGCAACGGCTAGGCTTTTGCTTCTAGCCTATATATACCCCCATGGACGAGTTGTTGGCTGCTCTTTGGACCCTCTACAACCTGAGAAACCTATTGAGAGTTTGAAGAAGCCTCCCATATACTTTGATCACATTCTTGAGAGAGTTTGAGCTAGAGAGAGACTTAGTGTGCATCTAGTTCAAGCTATGGCTTAGTGCCGGTCAAGCGGAAGCTTAGGTGCTTGTTACTCTTGGTGTTTGACGGCACCTGGACGGTCTCAGAGATTGGGGAGTTCTTGGTGCGCTCTTGGAGATTGTGGGAGCCCCAAGACATCAAGTTGTACACGGTGTGAAGCCCGCCGTTCTGGAGATGGAGAACGAGCATTCTTAGTGAGCAATTGATTCTTTGTGGATCAAGGGGAGACAATACTCTTAGTGAGTGTCTCAACGTGGATTTAGGGTGGAGCGTCAACTCCTCGATACCACGGGAAAAAATCCGGTTGTCTCTTTGCCTTACTCTTTACATTCCCGCACTTTGATCATGCTTACTTGTTTTGATGCTTTGTTGTTCTTTCCTACATGATCTAAGGACTCTTCTTAGTGTGCTCTTTTAGTTTCTTGAACTATAGGCTTGGGCAACACTAGTATAGGTTAAGGACTTTCATTCTTAGAAATTTAAAAAAGTCCCAATTCACCTCCCCCCTCTTGGGCCATCGATCCTTACATATTTAGGCATATTTTGTTTGTAGAGTTTCAAAAAATAGCCACCCCTATACTATTTAGGCATATTCTATAGTGTTGTCCCACGTTAAATTTATCCCAAGCTCCGCCACTGACCAACAGCAATTGGGTTTATATGAACCAATAGTGGAACACCTTTCTCCAGTAGTGTCCGAAGCTACCGTTGAATGTAATGAGACAAAAGTTTAGTGGCCTGACCTATAGGAAACTCGTAGAGCATATAGTGATATGACTTTGCAAGATACTCAATTAATTTGTACCACATGAGGCTGCTATATGCTGCACCTTTGGAGGAAAGATAGAAAAATACCATTCCCTTGCAAATTGCAGCGGCAAGGCCTAGGTGGCATTGCGGCACACCACATCCAGATGCGGCTCACTGCTGTTGGTTAATTTTGGGACTAGTAACTCCATTATTTCCCATCAAAAAATTAAATTAAATCATCTTATATATAGATGGTAGCCAGAGAAACTAAAGTAGCAGCAAGTCTTTGAGATCCACGATGGCAGCCACTACGGCGAGCACTGCGCTTACCATGAAGCTGCTCGTGGAGTCCAGTCCGCTGAGGCGGCGCGTGGTGTTCGCGGAGGCTGGGAAGGACACGGTCGACTTCCTCTTCTCCCTACTGGCCATGCCGGCCGGCACGGCCGTCAAGCTGCTGGGGAAGGAGTCAATCGTCGGCTGCACGGGGAACCTCTACGGCAGCGCCGAGAAGCTCGACGACGCCTATGTCCACCCCAACGCGGCCAACAAGGACGCCATCCTCTGCGCCACCGTACCGTACTCCCCTGCAGCGACGGCTCCCAACAGCTGCCTCCTCTACCGGCTGCCGGCGCCACCGGCCCCACCCCCAGCCCCAGTCCCGAAGAGGCTCTTCAACTGCGGCAATAGCTACTGGAACTCGAGTTGTGGTAGATACGTGACGGAGGTGAGTGGCACGCGTTGTCCCAGCTGTGGCAGGTCGATGATTTCTGACACCAATAATGTTGGGTCGCCGGCGCCAGTGGTGCCGGCGCCCGTGCCACCGAAGAAAGGTTTCGTGCAGGGCGGCACAGTGACGTACACGGTGACGGATGACCTAGTGATCACGCCCATGTCGAGCCTCTCCGGCATCGCGCTGCTAAACGCCTGCGCGGTGAGGGACCTCGGAGCGCTCCAGGAGAGGACCGTGCAGATTGGGTACAAGGAGGTGATCGACGTGCATGGCCGTCTCATATATTTAGTACTAGAGTCCTCTTATTTTCAAGGAACTAGCAAGTACATGAAACCATGCGATTTGCAGGGTTTGGAGATTCTCAAGGCCTCGCAGCAATCCAAAACCGTACTCACCGATGTTTTCCTTGGTGGCAAGAATCCGCCTCCATCGATGGACACCACTTGGTTCAGCAGCGGCAGTGGACGTGAATCTCTCCCCTGGCGTTCATGAGCCAATGAAGCATACTCACATCTCACGTGTTGCTTGACCCTACCTATACTACATATGCTTCGACCAAGCCCTCGTGCCGCTGGAGCATCCAGGCCTGGAGCAGCGCTATGCCTCCATCTGGATTCTGAAGGCTGGAGCCTGTAGCCCTGCAGGCATGGAGCAGAGCAACAGACAGGCGGTCCGCGAGCGGGCAGCACGAGCGTCGTTTCGTTTGTTATTAAAGGGAGTGATAGCGGTTTGAAGTCTAGGATTGGGTGGTTTTGGGCTACTACGTATGTGTACATATCTCAAGTACCCACTGGTTAATGGATACAGGTAGTACAAGAATGTACCACTTTCGCTTCATCTCATGGATTGTGAAGTTGGCCTTTATAACCACGCATATATATTTCGGGGAAAATTGGCACCTCTACTCATAGCTAGCGGAAAACAAACACTCATCCATGTCGTTCCAAATTAAAAGGGCCATGTTATCAAACATCGCAACATCACTACTAATAGAATTACTATACGGATTCACGGATTCGTATGGTCCTATTTTTCTGGATTAATTGCATAAAGGACAACTATTATTTATTCAGGGAGAGATGGCTAATTTCAGTGGGAGGCGCCATATACTCATCGACGATAAGATGCCTGTGATGATGACTTCAACAATCTTCTAATGGTCAGCCTTGGTTTCTCATTCATATGTGTTGAATGTGTGGTTGCGATGGTCTACATCTATACTATGTTAAAAAACCATTGCTATTTCACGTTCTAAGATGCTGTATTATCTTGTAGCACGTGATCTCAGCATATGTGTGGTACTACTCCGCTCCTATGGAGGAAAATTGACAAGATACCATTCCCTTGCATTATTCAACCGCATGGCCTATTCGCATGCGGTGCTTGCACCACATCTAGAATCTTGCTCAACGCGCCATAGCGATAAACTACCCCCTTTCCCTGTCGAATTTATCATTTTAGGTTTGGGAAAAAGTTTTTCTTGCTTGTTGTCATAGAAATATAATAATAGTTTCTCTAATCATAAATTACTACCGCACAGGGAGTCACCAGTTCATAACTCCTCATCTGTCATAGTTTCACAAATATAAGAAATTATTCATAAAAATTATTCCATTTATCTGCCATGGATAGTTAGCCAGGATAGAAAAATTCCTATCTATCATGGCCCGGGTTTGGAAATGTGGAGAATAATTTATTTTTTGAAAAAAATCGTCATATAGAAGTCAAAAAATTAGCAAAAAAAAATCTAGACCTCCCAGAGCTACAACCTCGTGCCATCCCTCCCAACCATACCACTTCATACTTTATTGCTAATAGCAACGTGAGTTCTTATTCCTTCGGACGGTTGTTGGCCAAAACTTAATATGAATATTTAGCCACATAAATGACTTAAATTAAAAAGTTGTTAACTATAGAGTTCTAGATCCCATCGAGAGCTACAATTTTTTTTCATCCATCCAAGTATGAATTTTTTGAACATCTCGCTAAAAGGTCACTGATACTTCATACTAGACCAACTTAATCAAAGTCATGGATAAATGCTTCATACTAAATCAACAAAATCATTGCATGTATTATCATTTCATCATGTAATCACTATCTTTAGAGTCTATCTCTTATCTAACATATGAATCATCATCTGACTATGTTAGTACTACCATTAGAGTTGATACTACTTAACTACTTCATGTATGATCATATTACTATATGTATATTGTGCTATTTAACCACTTCATACATCATCATTTTATTTTATTTCTTACTGTAGTTAGAGTTAGATCCTACTTAACCACATCATGTTCATAATCTTGATTTATTATTACAGCAATTATAGTTGATTCAACTTGACCACGCTTAAATACTATTATTTTTCACTGTAATACATGGTCCGTTACCGTGGAGGCCATATAAGAGTAGACACAAATGGATGGAGGGAATAGGCTGTAGCCCTTCATCATCTATTTATCTCCATCAAGATGATTAAATCGTGGCAAAATCACGAGATTCTCGGGATTGCCATGGTTTTTCACAACAAATCGCGAGAAAAACAGATTTTCAGGAGAAATTTGGGCTTATCTCGATAAATTAAAAGTTTGGCCCTAGAGCCAATTGAAACCACTCGGCCCAAGGCTTGGGGGCTGCTGGACAAGGGTGCATTGAAATATATACAATTTTTTTCAAAAGATTCAAGATTATTCAAAGTTATTTCAAGCAACTTGACCTTTGAATCAACTAAAACTAGTCGGTCCAAAGCTCGGAAGCTACACTGAATGAGTGCACCGGTCGGTGCATCTCATTATAACTTTGAAAGAAGATATTTTCAAGATACAAGATGCTTGAGTAGATTTTGAAAGCTGCTCTGGGCACGGGGGCAACACTCATTGTTGAATCTCAATGATATACCTGGGGCAAGAGCACCTCACACCCTCACTGCACAATAAAATGAGAAAACAAGTCGGCAGGCTGTAAAAGCTTAGCTTGGGTTGTCAAAAGCTCATGGTTGATGATGGAAACTACTCGGCAAGGCTCGAAGTCTTTAGAAGGGTTGCAGATCGGCGATGAAGCATTCGGGGGCTTGTGGGACAGGGATTCCTAGGTACCCTCAGGACAAGCTGGGCCACCCCATTACGAGGATGGGCCGGCCCGACTACTTGACAAGGTGGCGCACAATACAAGACGACATAGGTCTTTAGACAAGGAAAGTACTAGACGGCTAAGATAGGAAGTAGCAGATTGTAATCAATTCAAATCTCCTCCAATTGTAGTCGATTAGATAGGACTCAGTATTTACGACATTGTAACCCTACTCCCCAAGTATATAAGGCAGGGCTGGAACCTCTCAAGTAGACAACGACTCAACACCCAAAGCAAGGCAATATATCCAAACAGGATGTAGGGTATGTTGACGCTCGTTAACGACACATTTTTATCCATATTTATCTCTAATATTGGCATATAAATGTCTTGACGCAAAATCAGGCCTCAGACGCACTCTGCGTCGGCGTGCACACGCAAGGACCTAGGAGTTCTGCTTCGCTCTAGTGCAGGCTCCAAATCGGCTTGCAGTGATGCGGGTGTGCCATTCAATTTGACCCTGAAAATTGACAAGGTGGAAATGGTCAAATACTTGAG
>CM014272.1:18906580-19002428 GCA_004135705.1 Alloteropsis semialata
GTGGAACCGGTTTTGACCACTGTTACCCGTCTGACAGCCAGACCGGTGGAACCGGTTTTGGGAACCGGTGGAACCGGTTTTCCCCGAGTCCTAGTAGGATTGGACTCTTTTGTAGATCCGAGTTGTAATAGGACTTTCCTTGCGGGGTATGACCTCCCCACCCTATAAATATGAAGGGTCACGGCCGATTGAGGGTAATCCAATCGATCAAATCAATATACCTTTACTTTTTTGTCATTCTTCAAACCCTAGCTTTTCCAACCCTAATTCTATTCGTTCTTCGTCTCTACGGCGTTTTACGGCGCTCTGAGTGGCCTGCCGATCTCAGAGAAACCCTAGGCGCGTCTGCCCTGACGGGGTCCCTCCAGGGCCGGCGATCTTAGGTCTACGCAGCAGATCCCGAGGAACCGGTTTCACCGGATCCTCAAACCGGTTTCACCGGTTTCGCCTGGGCCTGCTGCAGTTGATCGATCCGTTGCGGATCTCGCACGTTCTAGTGCAATCTCGGTGTGTTGACCAGATCAGGCGTCAACACATTTTTGGCGACTCCGCTGGGGAAGTTGGAAATCCTGGTTTTAATAACCGATTTTTCAAGCCTTAGCCAGATGGGATCTATCTCAGATCTTGACAAGGACAACATCGTTGTTCCCTCCATGGAGGAGATCAGCGAGGAGGAACGCCTGAAGTTTGAAGCAGCCCAGGAGTACTTCAGGACTCAATTCTTGATGGGGCTGAAGAAGGATCACCATGGCAAGGTGACAAGAACTCAAGACTTCATGATGCCGGCGTTCATGATGAAGGATCAGAAGGTGGAAAAAATCCCTCCAGTAACGGTACACCCACCCGAAACTTCTCTTCCTAAATCCAATGAAGAGCTTAGTGCTGTGTTTTCACATACCGAAGAATTAGTATGCTCACTAGCTGGTAGATTGGATAAGATTGGTAAATTGGTAGAATCTTCTGTTTATACACAAAATTTACCACCTATGCAATATGAGGATATGCATGCTAGTGTGTCGGCTACACCAGGACAAACACATGAAAACCCTCTGTATGGTATGCCGGCAAATTTTTATCCAGGACAGGTGCCGCCGCCACCACATGTTTCGCCAGCCTTGGCGAAACCGGTTGCACCGGTTCCAGAAACCGGTGGAACCGGTTCTGTTGCTCAGGTTGGACAGCAGCTTGTTCCACACGCTACAGCTCCTGTTTTGGTGGTCCCTAACCGAAATCCAGAGACTGTTAATGGGTCAGCTTATATTAGAACACGTGCTTATACATCACCCCCTATACCTAATCAAAACATTAATTCTAGCGGAATTCCTAATGATGTATATGATCAATATTTGCGGCAAAGTTCTACTAGCATGCCTCATGTTGTTCCAGTTCAGAATACAGCTACAGCGCAATCTGATTTAACTCGTTCAAATTTATATGCTGAGTTTTATAAGATGAAGGACGAGTTAGCTAGTATGATGCAGGATAAGCTTGGCATTGATATGGGTAATTCTAGGTTATATCAAAAACCATATTCTGCTAGTTTTGACGCTGTAGCTTATCCCAATAATTGGCGTGTTCCTGATTTTGTTAAATTTAATGGTGATGATAATAAAACTACTTGGGAACATGTTAGCCAATATATTGCTCAACTAGGAGAAGCTAGTTCTAATGATGCTTTGAAAGTTTGCTTATTTTCATTATCTTTGACTGGAACTGCTTTCTCTTGGTTTTCTTCGTTAACTCCCGGCTCAATTAATTCTTGGAATCAATTAGAGCAAAAATTTCATGATCATTTTTATAGTGGGAATGTTCAATTAAAATTGACAGATTTGACATCGGTTAGACAACAAAGAGATGAATCTGTTTTAGATTACTTTAAACGATTCAAGGAAACTAGAAACCGATGCTTTAATTTGTCACTTTCTGAAAGAGATCTCGCTGATGTTTCTTTTAATGGTTTGAGATCTTCTCTTAAAGAAAAGATAGAAGGCTTTGAACATTTTTCGGTTAATCAAGTGCAAATAAGAGCTTTAGTTGCTGAAAACCGAATTAAAAATAGCAAAGATACATATAAGACTCATCGTTCTAATGTTCATGTTGTTACTTATGATTCTAGTAGTTCGGACAATGAGGAAGATGTGTATGTTCTGAACTTGTATGGTCTTCTAAGAATAAATCGTACACTTGTCCATCTCTTAAGCCAATTCAAAAGAATCGGAAAGAAGAAGTGCGATTTACTTTTGATGTTTCCAAGTGTGATCGTATTTTTGATGAATTATTGAAGAATGGAAACATTAAAATGTCTCATACTATTCCTCCACTTGAAGAACTCAAAAGGCGGGCATATTGCAAGTTGCATAATTCTTTTACGCATGCTACTAATGATTGCAATATTTTCCGTCGACAGGTGCAATCGGCCTTGAATGAAGGACGTTTGACACTACATAAGATGCAGGTGGATAAAGAGCCTTTCCCTGTCAACACCCTTGAGATGCAACCTCCTAAGATTCTGGTTCGACCACATCAAGTCGAATCAACTAAAGGAAAAAATGTTGTTGTGGGTGATGAGAAGCCAAAACCTGAAAATGTGAAAGAAAAATCAATTGTCAGGGAAGTGGTGTGTGAGAAGACCCCAATGGCAGAGAGACATTCAAAATCACTGCAAGAGTCGCGGATCTTGGGGGGCAAGGATCATCAAAGAGACCGTTTGAGCCTGCACAGGACAAACCGGTCCCACCGGTTCCTGAAACCGGTAATACCGGTTCTACTCAGGGGCGCCCGAAGATGTTGAAACCTAAGCGTCCGGAGATTGGAACCTGGAAAATCAATGTGGCCAAGGATCAGGGCAAAGTTGCAAAGCCAAAAGTGACCTATGACCAGTTGTTTTCCAAGTATGCAAATCAAAGGCCAGTTGATGAGGATTGGCCGGCAAAAAAGAGAAAGAGGTCACCTCCGCGCCAAGAGAAGCTAATTTCGCCTCCAAGGGCGAATAACAGGTGGAAGGGTGACAATACAGGTTCTTATTATCAGCAGGACCAGTATCAAAACATGCCATGGATGCCTCCGTACCACAATCATCAATATCAAGCATGGGATCACAATGGGATGAATATGCCTTATTACCCTGCGCAGTATCCTCCTTTTCATCCAGGGTGGGGTAATAACAGAGTTCCTGCACATGAGAGGTTGGAGTATAACCGTTCGGCTCCTCGCCAATCAGGTTGGGACGTGCCACCTCAAACCGGTGGAACCGGTTCTGTAAACCGGTTAAACCGGTTTTTCCAGAAAAGACAGCCTTCTCCTCCCAAGCAAGTTTATCAGCCCAAGAAGATGGAGGAAGTTGTCCAGAAGATGGAGGTCGACCAGGAGAGGACTACTGCTGCTGACATCATCCAGATTGGTGACTTCCAAATAAATTTGAAGGACGATGACAAGATGCCTATGATAATTGGTGATGAAGTCAAGCCATCAGTCCAGGAGAACGTCGCTGCAGAGCCTGATGTGGGTAAGAAGGTTGAAATTGACAGAACTAAATACCTTATGCCTAGATGGTGTCCTCCAGGTTTGACGCGAACACAAAAGAGGAAGTTGCAGCGATTGCGTTTTCAGGACCAGAAAGAGAAGGCACTGGAGAAGCAGAGGGAGGAACACTTCAACAAGTACAGGCCAATGATCCCTACAGACAAGGGGTGGAAGAAGACCGAAGTTCCAGAACAGAAACCGGTGGAACCGGATTTCAAACCGGTGGAACCGGTTCTACCCCCTGTGCCGTCCACTGCTGCACCAGAACCGGTGGAACCGGTTCTGAAACCGGTGGAACCGGTTTCTACTGATCCAGGTCCATCTCGAATTGCCTCTGAAATTTCTGTTTCTTCTGCGTTTGATCAGAGGTTGTCATCGGATTCCCAGCATATGGACGATGAACAGCTAGTTGATTATGGGTCGTCACCTGAACATATGAATGTTGATGCTAATGTGGTGCACCTATCTTCGGATTACTATATTATTCCGGAGGATGAGATCGCTCATTTAGATTTTGGCCCGAAAGAAGCTGTATTTAAAAGGCCAAATGATTCTGAAAATCACTTAAAGGCGCTGTACATGAAGGGGCATATCAATGGGAAGCCGATTTCAAGGATGCTTGTTGACACCGGAGCGATTGTCAATTTGATGCCTTATTCTATATTCAAGAAGCTTAGTGGACTTGATGATGAGCTGATCAAGACCAACATGACCATCAGCGGTGTGGGAGGAGGCGAGCCTATGAGTGCTAAGGGCGTTGCTTCTATGGAGCTCACCGTTGGGAGCAAGACGTTGGCCACCGCTTTCTTCGTCGCCGAGACCCAAGGTAACTTCAATTTGATATTGGGTCATGATTGGATTCATGCAAATAGATGTGTGCCTTCTAGTTTGCATCAGTTTCTTATTCAGTGGGTAGAAGAAGACATTGAGGTTGTGCATGGAGATACATCGGCTTGTGTTGCAGTGGCTGATGGTTCTACCATGTCTATGCATGATCATGTTAAGTGCTTGACAGGTTTAGATATCTCTGATTATGAGATGATCAGTTGCACTAGAGATGGCTTTGTGCCTGCTGTTTTAAAGCCGGTTGAGTATCGGCTAAACCATTTGTTGTGAATCAATGAATAGCTCAGAATGGTTGCAGCAGAGACTTGAGCACTATCGGGCACAAAAGAACGATATGTGTGAAGCCATTGAAGATTTTGATGACATGAGTAAATTAGGACAAGGCTTTACGTCGGCTGATCCCTTGGAGGAGATTGATATTGGTGATGGCACTGTACCTAGGCCGACGTTTGTAAACAAAAATTTGAAAGCTGATTATAAAGCTGAATTAATCAAGCTATTGAAAGAATATGTTGATTGTTTTGCATGGAATTATCAAGAGATGCCTGGTTTAAGCCGTGAGTTAGTTGAACATCGGCTACCTATTAAACCCGGTTTTAGGCCTTTTAAACAATCTGCTAGGCGTTTCAATCCTAACATGTATGACCGAATTAAAGAAGAAATTAATCGGTTGTTGGATGCAAACTTTATTAGGCCTTGTCGTTATGCTGAATGGTTATCTAATATTGTGCCTGTTGAGAAAAAGGATTCTGGTAAGCTCAGAGTTTGTATTGATTTTAGAAATCTTAATAGAGCTACTCCTAAAGATGAATATCCTATGCCTATAGCCGACATGCTTATTAATGATGCTTCTGGACATAAAGTTATTAGTTTTCTTGATGGTAATGCTGGTTACAATCAAATATTCATGGCCGAAGAGGATGTTTCCAAAACAGCTTTTATATGTCCAGGTTTTGTTGGTTTATTTGAGTGGGTAGTCATGACCTTTGGTTTAAAAAATGCTGGAGCTACTTACCAAAGGGCAATGAATTTAATTTTTCATGATTTGCTTGGTTTAATCATAGAAGTTTATATCGATGATATTGTTGTTAAATCGGCTGGTTTAAATCCTCATTTAGCTGATTTAAGACTTGCTTTTGAAAGAATGCGTCGATATGGATTAAAGATGAACCCACTTAAATGTGCATTTGGTGTGTCGGCTGGAAAGTTTTTAGGCTTTATTATTCATGAGAATGGTATAGAGATAGATCCTAAGAAGATTGATATTATTAAGAAGATTAAAGCTCCTACATGCAAGAAGGATTTGCAGAAATTCTTGGGCAAGGTGAATTACTTGAGAAGATTTATTTGTAACTTGTCTGGGAAGGTTAATGCTTTTACTCCTATTCTTCGGTTAAAAGATGAAGCCGAATTTACTTGGGGGCAAAACAGCAAGAAGCTTTTGAGAAGATTAAATATTACTTGTCTTCGCCGCCGGTCATGAAAGCTCCTAGGAGAGGAATTCCATTCAAATTATATGTGGCTGCTGAAGATCAAGTAATTGGGGCTGTTTTGACTCAAGAAACCGAAGGGAAGGAACATATTATTACCTATGCAAGTCGTCGCTTATTGGATGCCGAAACGAGGTATATATTTATTGAAAAGCTTTGCTTGTCATTATATTATGCTTGTACCAAGATGAAGCATTATTTGTTATCCAATACTTGCATAGTGGCTTATCAAACCGATATTATTAAATACATGTTGCATAGACCAATTTTAAGTGGTAGAATTGGTAAATGGGCTTATGCTCTTATTGAATATGATTTGGCTTGTGAACCTTTAAAATCAATGAAAGGCCAAATTGTTGCTGATTTTATTGTTGAGCATAGCATTAATGATAATGATCTAGATATCGGTTATATTACTTTTACCCCATGGAAGTTGCATTTTGATGGATCGGTTTGTAAGAGTGGTTGTGGCATTGGTATTATTTTTATATCACCAAGTGGTGCTGAATTTGAAGCTCTTAACCGATTAGAAAATAATTGCACTAATAATCAAGCCGAATATGAAGCTCTATTATTCGGACTAGAGATTTTGCATGACATGGGGGTAAAACATGTGGAAGCATTTGGTGATTCTCTGCTGGTTGTACAGCAAGTCAATAAGGTATACCAATGCTTTGATGGACTTTTAAATTCATATCTTGACAAATGTTTAGACATGATTGCTCAATTTAATAAATTCTCTATATATCATGTTCCAAGAGATGAGAATCCAAGGGCAAATGCTCTGGCTCAGCAGACGTCTGGCTATGATGTTCAGAAAAGAATTTTTTATGAAAGAAAGCCGACACTTTGCATAGCCGAGACATCTGTCCAGGAAGAACCGGTTTCACCGGATCCAGGAACCGGTTCCACCGGAAATTCCGGTAATACCGCTTTTGGAACCGGTGAAACCGGTTCATCCTCTGACAGCAGTACTTCTGTCCATGAGCAATCAAAAATTAATGAGGACGAAGTTACTGATTGGAGAACACCTATTGTTGAATATTTGCAGAATCCTAATCATAAAGTTGACAGAAAAGTCCGACGGTGGGCATTTAAATTTATTTTAGTTGATGGTGAAGTGTATCGTCGGACGGCTGAAGATTTATTGTTGAAATGTTTGGATTCTGATCAAGCTAAGATTGCAATGGGTGAAGTTCATGAAGGAATTTGTGGTACACATCAATCGGCTCCTAAGATGAAGTGGCTTTTGAGGAGAGCTTGTTTTTATTGGCCCAATATGATAGCTGATTGTTTTCGGTACTACAAAAGATGTGAAGAATGTCAAAGGTTTGGAAATATTCAGATGGTTCCGGCAGCTTTATTGCATCCTATTATCAAACCTTGGCCTTTTCGAGGATGGGGATTGGACTTTGTTGGGCAGATTCATCCTCCCTCATCAAAGGGACATCGCTTCGTGTTGGTGGCTACTGATTATTTTACCAAGTGGACCGAAGCGGTACCTTTGAAGAACATGACACATCGGGAGGTAATTGAGTTTATTACTGAACATATTATTATCCATAGATTTGGCATTCCACAAACTTTGACTACTGACCAAGGCACTTCATTTATATCAAAGGAAGTTCGTGAGTTTGTTGATATGTATGGTATTAAATTGCTCAATTCATCTCCATACTACGCTCAAGCTAATGGTCAAGCCGAGTCTAGTAATAAGATCTTGATCAAGTTAATTAAAAAGAAAATAGAGGAGAATCCTAGAAGCTGGTATGAGGTTTTATCTGAAGCTTTGTGGGCTCATTGTATATCTAGACATGGTCCTACTAAGGTTACTCCTTTTGAGCTTGTATATGGTCAAGAAGCTGTTTTGCCTGTTGAAGTGAATTTGAATGCTTATCGGTTAGCTAAGCAAAATGATCTTGATGATATTGATTATCATAATTTGATGATGGACAATATTGATGAAGTGACCGACAAGCGATTGAAGGCCTCGAAGGAAATTGAGAAGGATAAAATTCGAGTTGCTAAAGCTTATAATAAAAAGGTAAAACAAAAGTCTTTTCAGATTGGTGATCTCGTTTGGAAAACAATTCTGCCTATAGGATCGAAGAGTAACAAGTTTGGTAAATGGTCTCCAAGTTGGGAAGGTCCATACAAGGTGATTAGAGTAATCTTCGGTAATTCTTATATGGTGGAAACTTTGCAAGGTCAGCAGCTGCCAAGAGCTCTTAATGGAAAGTACTTAAAGCAATATTATCCAAGTGTTTGGCAAGGAGCTTGATTTGTATGGCCGATAGTCTTAAATATCGCCCTTAGAATAAAAAGGCCGATGAATTCTGTTTAAACATCACCCTTAGGAGTGTTTCTTGTGCTAAAATGTTTTCTGGTACGCAAGCTTTACCAAAAAACAGGGGGGCATATGTTGGCAATCAAAAATGGCACAAGGACAGCAAGGCAGGAAGAACCGGTGGAACCGGATTGTCAAACCGGTGGAACCGGTTTTGACCACTGTTACCCGTCTGACAGCCAGACCGGTGGAACCGGTTTTGGGAACCGGTGGAACCGGTTTTCCCCGAGTCCTAGTAGGATTGGACTCTTTTATAGATCCGAGTTGTAATAGGACTTTCCTTGCGGGGTATGACCCCCCCACCCTATAAATATGAAGGGTCACGGCCGATTGAGGGTAATCCAATCGATCAAATCAATATACCTTTACTTTTTTGTCATTCTTCAAACCCTAGCTTTTCCAACCCTAATTCTGTTCGTTCTTCGTCTCTACGGCGTTTTACGGCGCTCTGAGTGGCCTGCCGATCTCAGAGAAACCCTAGGCGCGCCTGCCCTGACGGGGTCCCTCCCGGGCCGGCGATCTTAGGTCTACGCAGCAGATCCCGAGGAACCGGTTTCACCGGTTTCGCCTGGGCCTGCTGCAGTTGATCGATCCGTTGCGGATCTCGCACGTTCTAGTGCAATCTCGATGTGTTGACCAGATCAGGCGTCAACACCCACCAAGAAATTAAATTAAATCAGCTTATAGACAGATGGTAGCCAGAGAAACTAAAGTAGCAGCAAGTCGTTGAGCTCCACTAAGGCAGCCACTACGGCGAGCACTGCGCTCACCATAAAGGTGCTTGTGGAGTCCTGCCCGCTGAGGCGGCATGTGGTGTTCGCGGAGGCAGGGCCGGCTCTATGATTTTTAAGGCCCCAGAGCGAACTGGACATTATGTGCCCTTTAGTTTAGGCTAATTATTTTTTCATTTGTAATATGATTGAAGATAATAATATGGAGTACTTAATAACGTGTATTCAAGACAATATCCATGGTAAAAACTAAAAGAGAAGTAAAATAAAAGTAATATTATCACCTCAAATACTATTTTGGTACCATCTAAGACTTGAATTATGCAGGAAAGAAAAAAATAGTGGTAATTGGAATTGAAAGTTTAAAACTGAATATTTAGCAAATAATCGTTATTAAATTATTTGCAAATAGTGGTACCATCCAAGAGCGGAGAGGGCACGCAGAGAGGACGAGACTAGAGGGCAGTGGCGCAATTCAATTCGACGAGACGATGATTGATTCTTTTCAGTCTTTGCGTGAGGGGCCGACGATAGATAGTTATTGGCAAATTGTATTCTCGTGTGGCCTCGACCTCGATGGTGGCCTCCTTCGGCTCTTCCTAGACGCAAAGGTAACTAATGGTTGGATCATGAAAATGTTGGCATGGGGACACAACAACATAGGAGGACAAAAAAAATTTTGGGCCCCTGTCCAGCAAGGGCCCCCGGCTGTCGCCTCAGCTGCATGGCCTCAAAGCCGGGCCTGCGCGGAGGCTGGGAAGGACACGGTCGACTTCCTCTTCTCCCGCCTGGCCATGCCGGCTGGCACGGCCGTGAAGCTGCTAGGGAAGGAGTCAATCGTCTGCTGCACGGGGAACCTCTACGGCAGCACTGAGAAGTTCGACAACGCCTATGTCCACCCAATGCGCCTAACAAGCACCAATAGAGAATCGACATTTAGTACCTGTTCTTAATCCCCTTTTAGTATCATACAAGCGGCCGGTACTGCTTGTCCTGTATTAAATGGGGCACCCTTTAGTACCGGGTCAGCCACCTGGTACTGAAGGGGGTCCTTTAGTACCGGTTGGCGGTACTAAAGGGTGCCACGCCACGTGCTGCGTGCAGCACACTTTAGTACCGGTTGGCAACCTGTACTAAAGGGAATGCCCTTTTTTATTTTCTTTTCATTTGTTTTTCTTTTGTTTTATTTCGAATTTGTATTCTTATGCCTATACACCACCGAGTATTGTACCATACATAAATATAGACATTTCAGAATTGCATTAAATAAACTAATATATGCATTTATAATATTTCATATTATATACATCATTTATAGTGTTTCATATTATATACATATTATATTATGTATTACCATGAGTCTGAGTTTTTCTCTACACTTAGATTTGAGCCGTCGTAATAGAATTCTCCCTTGGGATCTACAACCTGCTCCACAAGAAATCCACAAAGTTGTTCGTGGATTGCCCTTCTGTCTCGAAGAGTCCTGGATTTAGCTTCATGATCTGTCACGTGCAGAAAATCTTGTTATGAAAAATATATTGAATCAAAGACTGTACACAACTAGAAATATACTTCCTACTTGGAATGTGACACGGCGTTGCCATCTACAATGCCGTGGATGTTCTGAAGCACGTAGTATCCGCATAAATTGTCCGGTAATTTCCTATCCCTAGATTGTGGTAGTATTTCTTTTTGTGAGCATTGTCTGTGTTCCATGCAGTTCCCTCCTCACTCTCTTCCAACACCTTGAACTGCACAAATGTGTCCCAGTGATCTCTTAGTTGTTTGTACTTCTTGCCAAAATCTGGTGTGAGGCCTTTCTTGATATAATCTTTTCTTGAAGGTCTGAAAGTCAACTGCAGCCTTCTTAAGGGCCCAATCCTGTACTTTCTCCTCATCGGTTTCTGGGAACGTGAAGTGTTGTTTTAATTATGTCCCCAACATTTCCTTCACTGTCTCAGTGACCACAATGTTTCGATAAGCGGCCTTATTGACATTCCAGTTCTGGAAGCTGATGGGGATGCGGTCCCAAACAAGAAAACCAATTTGGTTGACACGTTGTGTCTTAGAATCAGCTGGCGCAATTGGTTCGTCCGCTTGGCTCACTTCGGTGATGATGGTACATCCCTCCAACTTTTCTTCCGACCTCTTTTTCATTTAGTCTGCATCGACGATCCAGATGACTAAAAAAACATCTATTAATTCCCAATGTTCACAAATACACTGGAGTCAAATCATGTGTATAGAAATTCAAATACCTCTCCAACATTGCCTTCCTCATGATTCACTTCCACCCCATCGCCGTCACTAGACATATTGAGGTACATGTCAGTCCGGCTGCCGTCGGTGTCTGGGTTGGGGTACGTGGTACCTACCCAAATTGATTTGAGTAGGAACTCCCATCTGCTCGTGCGTCCATTAGAATATTATCGTTCCTTGGTGCACACTCGTCACTTCATGCCCGCTCGTCCCTTCGGGGTCCATTTCCTAAATACAAAGAATTGCTAGGCATTAACAAATTTCTAGTAAAAAATTTGCCACAAGTTCTATATTTTCTAGTAATACATGCGTCATTAACAAATACATAGAAATTATAAAACTTATTCTAAGATAATTTTCTATCCAATTTCTATAATTTTCTAGCAATTTCTATAATTTTTAGCAACTTTTCTATAATTTCTATAATTTCCTAGCAATTTTTTTAGAGTTTCTATAATTTCCTTGGAGAATATTTGGTTGCAGGTGAATAAGCACAAAAGAATGGAGAAAACACCCTCTAAGTATCCAAGAGAAACGGTTCTGACCAATGAGAGATTGCATATAAAACATAGTTTTTAAATTGTGCCAAGACTAAATGTTTCAATACTTTTGATGATCAAAAATTAAAATATTTAATATTTTGACTATAAAAAAATCTAGCATCATATTAGATGCAATTAAATTAACATATTCATCTTGCAATAAATCTGTGGTTGTTTAACGAAGTCCAAATTGTTTGTATACTATTCTTAATCTAAAAATATGATAAACGATGCCAAGCAGATTTTGAAAAAAATAAATACATTACAGATCACCACAGCGCCATACATTACTGTCACATGACCACATAATGCGATATATTGATTGTAATCCATTACACATCATTATTTAATGGAACATTAATAATCTTCTTCTTGAGGAACGTTCCTTGGTTATGATCGCGTCATAAGTAAGCTTCCTCTTCGGCTAACAGAATGCTTGGGTCAACCTCGACTGAAAACGGGGGGTAGGTCATCAAACTGATCATACTCTTCTAACTTGTCAAACTTGTCCTTGACTCAAGCAATTTTTCTTTTTCCTGGAGGAACTATGTGGCGCTTTGGCTCATCATCTGACTTAGCACCATTATTCGGTTTGCTAGACATGCATTTCACATAGAAAATCTGAGTCCAGAAAATCTGAGTCACATCCTTGGAACGAACAAAAGGCTATATCCAGTTTTGTTGAGGTCCACTCCTTCTCCAGCCAGCTTCACCCATTGGCACCAAAATAGTGTACCTTCAAAGGTCTTAGAGTTCCCATATCTCCTCAATGACACCATTGTATCTATTCTTTATTCCATTGTTGTCTATTGCATATATACGGATACTGCTATTTTGGTTGGTGCTCTTTTTCTCTGAGGCTTGAGTGTAAAATGTGTACCCATTTATCTCGTACCCTTGGAATGTTAAGATTGCGCAAGATGGTCCCCTAGCAAAGAAGACTAGTTGTTCGTGAATCGTGTCATTAACCATGAGATGTCATCGCAACCAAGTGGCGAAAGTATCTATGTGGTGACGTGTAATCCGGTCCTCAGACTTCCCTAGGTTCGTGGACCTTACAATGTTCATGTGCTCCTCGATATACGGAGCCACCAAGGATGATTGTTGCAGGAGCAGGACCATGAAGTATGCTTTGGGGGCTGAAGCATCATCGATGTTCATATTAGCCTTCTTTCCTAGTGTGCCATTCCGCTTTAGTCTCCCCTCATGGTGTGATTTAGGCAACCCAATAAGTTTAAGTTCATCAATAAAGTGAACATAGAACTCAATGACCTCCTCTATTCCATATCCCTTGGCGATGGATCCTTTCGGACGGGCACAATTACGAACATACTTCTTTAAGACAGCCATGAACCTCTAAAAAGGGAACATATTGTGTAGAAATATAGGACCAAGAATGACAATCTCTTTCACAAGGTGAACCAGGACGTGCGTCATAATATTAAAGAAGGAAGGTAGAAAGACTATCTCAAAACTGATAAGGCGTTCTGTAGCTTTATTAGATTTTTTGGATAAATTGCCTTTTGTGAAATTGCATTGAGGAAAGTACATCGCTTTATGATTGGCAATCTCACATTCTCTAGTAGAATACCCCTCAGTGCAACTGGAATAGTTTGTGTCATCAGCACGTGGCAGGCACGAGACTTTAAATTTGTGATTTTCTTCTCAGACATATTTATTATTCCATGTATACTCGGAGTACCCAGACGGGACCTTCATACTACTCAAGCAATCAACACATGCTTTCATTCTCTTCCTTGCCCAAAGTGTAGCTAGTAGGACCTAAGAAATGTTGTCCTTTCTCTCTCTTTTCTGGATGTAGGGCATCTCTTTCTTTCATACATTTCAGGTCCTGCCATGCTTCTAGTGTATCTTTTGTCTTCCCATAGGCGCCTAGGAAACCTAGCAGGTTCATGCAAAGATTCTTCATCAGGTGCATCATGTTGATTGCCATGCAGACATCTAGGACTCCCCAATAAAGTAGCACTACAACACATGCCACCTTCTGTGACGAATATCTCGCGACGTTGGAGCTCTTCGTCATTATAGTAGCCTGTTTTGTGATGTTCTGCATTTGGCACTACAGTTTACTGACAAAAAAAATTGTTCATCATTAACACCAGCTAGAAAACGTCACAAACGAACACAATCATATATCGTGATGAACGTCATTTCATCATAAAAGCTAAATGCCAAGCGTCATAAAAGTCATGACAAATTGGCAATATTGATTTGTCATTAAAATTTTTTTTAATAAAAAAGAGTAGTCACATGATCCATTTTCTCTCCTTTTTCTTTTGACAAATATTCCTTGTTCATGGGCCTTCCATTTGGGCAAAAAAAAGTGAGGCTACATAAACTCGAACCCACGTCTTCCTATTCGGAACAAAAAGATTATACCACTACGCCAGCACTTTTTTTATTTGTGACAGTTAGCACCTTTGGAAAAAAAGAAAAAAGTTGATCCAACGGCGGCAAATGGATTCAAACTGCAGACCATCCAGTAACGGGGCATACACCTTTGCCACTGAGCTACAATTGCGCCAATGTTTACCTCACCCGTTCTCGTTATTTATCATATGGCATACTTTTTGCTGCAGGCGCCAAGCCGCCAACATTTTGGACTGGCGCCACAAAACTTGCCCAAAATCCAGCATTTCGGCTCGTCCTATCCCGCCAGACACCAAAAATTTCAAGAAGAATGACACTCCTGTCCAAACATGTCTTCAGTCTTGGCCTTCCAGCAAGGGTAATTGCGTAAAAAAATGTTGAAGAGTTATCTATACCCTGCTGCCACCGAACCCTAGCCATCCCAAATCATTCCCCATTCCATCCAACCCCGGCCGCCGCCTGGTTCCCTCACAGCCCCATCCCCTCCACTGCAGTGCCGACGACGCCTCCACCGCTGCATCAACGTCGCCCACCTCTCCGACTCTTTCCTTTCGGGAACAGACCAAGATCGACACCAAGATGCCTCCAGGTCGTAAGCGAGGACCAAGCATGGCGCAAACATCAGGTAAATTTGGATTCTAGGCAGTGGGGAGCACCAGTAGACGGGGTTTGCTGGTTTGGGGATTAATTTGGATTCTAGGGCTTGTCGATTTTCTTATGTAGCCAGGCCTGTCCATTTCCTTGCCATGTAAAATTTTACCTTTGCCAAGTCCTAGGCTGGGGGGATTCTTTTGGGATTTTTTTTGGAAACAATCATTTATAATTTCGTTTTAGGTAATTCTTCTATTTTAGATCTGTTGCTTCCTGACTTGTAGTCGTAGAACAGGGTGTGAGTTGAGTTAGGTGAGTTAGAGTTAGGTGTTAACTTAGTACAGGATAAAAAAAACTTCTGCAGATCTGGAACATTCATGGCTAGTTCTATTTGGACCCATCAAACTGATAGCAGTAAATCTGATTTAGGTTTAGTAGGAATTTTTCTTAGTCATTGTCTGTTGGGGAAGCCTATATAGTTCATGGCTGCTAGTGTAACATTAACTTTTTTTTCTGAAAATTGTGACATGCTTCGCAATATGCTTACCATTGTATTTTCAGCCTGTTGTTTCTTTAGTTGACGGAACTTCTTGATGTTTACGGCATGCTGAACCTACACCATGATGAACAAATGCTTGGCCTGTTCTTCTAAAGCATGTTGCTGTTTTCATTGCTTTGCTGCATGTCAATTTGGAATGGTTGCACATAAGTAATTTGGAATCATTGCATGACAAATGCTTGGCCTTTTATTCCTGCATAAATATTTGGAGATCAGCAAGGAAAGCCTGATCTGTTCCTGGTCGAGTTGATAACTCTCTTGTTTTTGCTTGATCATTGTTCTGTAGTAGATAATACCTGCAATTTGTGTTGCTTTGTTTTTCTGTTCCTTGACCTCAAATAATGATGTCCTGTCCTAATTGTTAATTTGTTCTATGCATGTACAGAGGAGCCACTTACTGAAAATGAAAGACAGAGGGCTATAACAATGATGAGGAACAATCAAAAGCTGCAGAGCCTTGGTTTAACCGCATTGGCTTCAATTGTCAACAAGTCAATTGCAAAGAGCAATGGCGTGGCTCGTGAAAACTCTGGTTCTCTGTATGAACCAGAAGATATGGAGGACATCGAACATGGTGTAGTTGATAAGGTACTTGCAATCAGATTAATTGCCATTGCATGATCGAACTAGCTACTACTAATTGCATTACTCAATCTTCTAGCTGCTCTGAACAATTTAACAAAAATACCATGATTGAACTTGCCATTTCATCTCTGCTGCTTCGAACACTAACAACACAAATGGTTCCTTTAGCATTGCTCAATCTAGCTACTAGCTACTGCTAATTGCATAACAAAGCACTTGCCATTGCATGATTGAGTCAAATATTCTAGTTAAATCTTTCATATTTTCAGTTCTATTAATCATCCATGCTCAATATGCAGTAAGACTAATTTTAATTTATTTCTTCTCATATTACCCATATGAGGCCATGCATGTTTCACAGAACACCATCATGTCTACTGGAGGAACAAGAGGCACAAAGAGAGTCATGCCACCTGCTGTACAAGACCAACCTGCTAGAGTGACTAGGCAGAGGATAAGGGAACTGTCATCAGCTGAGGAAGGTCTCAATCGTACATCTCCAAATACACAAGAAGATGCATTGATCGCTGCTCATTGCCCTACACAAGCAGATGAGGAGATCCATATTTGCAATGAAGGTAAGGAAACATTGCCTCTTTTTCAAAGAAATATGATTTGCTCATTCTATCAAAGTGCTTATGATTTTCACTAACTGTGTGAAATGCTCATTATTTTTAGGTGAACCAAATGTTGTGAGAGCTGGATCGAATAGGGGAAGAAGTATGGGCAAGCATTTGGATATGTTAAGCAGAGGTTTAAATACTAAGATTCCAGTGGTCATTGCTGAAGGGAAGAGAAGGCCAGAGGCACCCATGCAAGCTGCAAAGCTTGCATCAGAGAGTGGGATTATAGTGAGGCAACATGTGCCAATCTATACACATTGGAATGAGTACAAGAAGGATGAGGCTACTTGTAAAGACTATATGGGAAAAATTGCTGTAAGTAGATTCAGTCTTTTTCCAATAGTGCATTGGCTTATATATTGACTGAATGCCTCTTTCTAATGTATATTCTCTTGACATGCTCTTGACTAGGCTAAATTTACTATAAACCCCGACAACCAAGCTGTCAAATATGCATGCACTGATCTGCTCAAGTGTCGGCAACGCAATAGGAGGCACGAGCTGAAGAAGGCTTTCTTTGATGGCGTACCAGCAAACCAGGTGACAACAACATCACCGGTGAATACCATGACTGATGACCAATGGCAAGCACTGGTGATATGTGGTCAAGTCCAAAGCATAAGGTATGAGTTATAAGAAATGTTGTCTTCAGGAAAAATGACCCACTTGTAGGAATGCTTATGATACAGGATCTTGCAGTTTAGAAGTAGTGGTTTTATTTATGGTCTTATATGTAGATGTAATTCAAGTCAATCTAATCTTGTCTCCTACAGCTGTACAAAAATCATGAATAGTTTTTATATTTTCCAACCATATAATTTCCTATGTTTCCACTATTTGCTACACAAGAATCTTAGCTTCTGTGTTGAGACAAGAAGTGAACCTAATTTTGTCTCATGATATGTTTCTGTTCCTACTATATATTTTTCTGTGTTTCTGCTGTGTATTTCCTATCTTATTAATATTTTCCTTTAGGAAAAGTGCGCGAAAGCCAAACTGAGTCGCGAGAATGTCCGATACCCTCAAAAGACAGGCTCTAGGTGCTTCATTGCACATGCCCATGTTGCGGTAAGAGAAACATTGTGTGGGTGTGATCTGTCTTTATGGTGCATTGAACTTTTTCAGATTCCAAGCTAACATTTAGAAATATTATCATTATATTTTAGAAAAGTGAGAAATATAAAGATGTGCCACCCACTGCAATTGATCTTTTCAAGGACACACATTGCAGCAGCAAGACTGGTTTTAGTGAGCCTGTACGACAAGCTATTGTAAGTACATGTTCAGTTTTTGCATTTGTTTCCTATCTACCTTAAATCTCATTACTAACTACATGTGCCTTTATCATATTTTTCATGTTTTGTTCTTGGATTCCTTAGATCACATTACTGTATCGATGAATTAGTAAAATATATAACCATATTCAAGGAATGAGTACTATAACACATGCATTATTTTACAAGTCTTCTACTGATTGTGATTAGTATTCTACGTTCTCTATTCCAGCTTAATATTTTTTATTTAGCCATCACTTGAAATTTCTGCACATTTGTATACTACTGCAAATTAATTTTGTTAAATCATATTGTTAGGCTCAAATGGAAGCCATCATAGCTGAACCTGCGGAAGAAGGGCAAGTACAAAAGACTCCTATTGAAGCTGTTGCTCAAGTCTTGCCATCATCATCATTTCTTCAAAACGTTGGCCTTGAGCAAGCAGCCCCAAAGAGAACTGCTAAATCTGCTGCTGCTGCACGTGTAGAAGAACTGGAGGGAGAAGTTGAGGCTGAGAAGCAAAGTTCTGCAGTACTTAGAGATAAAGTTAACAGCCAACAAGATGAGTTGGAAACCTTGAAGAAGAAGGTAGAAGGATTAGAAGAAGCAAGGGAGAAGCAGACAGAAGAGATTCAAAATTTAAAGAAACAATCAGAGGAGAACAAGAAGCATTCCGAGGAGACCAATGCTCTTCTTCGTCATTTGCTTAGCCTCAACAAGGAGTAGGTCACTCCTTACCTTGCGGATTCATGGTCTGTCTATTTTGCTACCTCGCCGGACCATTTTGGTGCTTGGACACTTGCCTTTATTTTGCTACTTAGCTCCTAACATTGCTGGGACTCTAATATGTGACTTTGTTGGGCATGATTGCTGGACATGAGACATGATTCTGTTATTGTATTTGGTCACTAATCAAATGTGACTTTGTTGGGCTTGATTGGTGGACATATGACATGATTCTGCTATGATTGTGATGAATTGTTGCATGTGAACATTTTGAATTTCTTGTATTTGTTGTTGTGCACAAATGTTGGATATGTTATTTGACTTTGAATGATATCCTATCCTATTTTACAATGTGTGGGCTAAATGGCTTGTATTATATTGTGTATAAATGAGAGAGGCCCATCCAGAAACTTAAAATGGAGCCCGTGTTTTTGGCCCATGTTAAGATAGGGCCTGAGCCTAAAACAAGAGTTTAGTCATCTATGTTCATGGTTTTATGACATTTACTGTCCTCGATAATGACAAAAATGAAGTGTCATAGATTAATGATGGTAGAAGAATTGTCATAAAATCTATGACGTAAATACATGCTTTTGTCATAGAACACATTTAGCTACGCGTGATATGTGACGAATGAATTTTCGTCATGCCAATATCACAAATTGAGAAACATGACAAAAAAACACAGTTTTGTGACATAAATGAAACGTCATCTATCACAAGTTTTCTTGTAGTGTAGCTCCTAAAATATAGACTTCTTCTTCCACATGGGTGCAAATCCGTTACCATCGTTTGGAACAGATTGACTACCAGGGTCCTTTCTAAAGACCACTTTTATAGCCTTTACCATGGCAAATATTGGCTTACCATTATGGTCCATAGGCTTCTAATGGATGGCCACGCGGAGGAAATTGATGATTGTCCCATGTACACAACCTTCCTAGAGTTATTCAACCAAATGCTGTCAGTATAATCTAAATGGTGGGTGCATGGGTTATATCCCGTGTTTGACTATCCTAGCAAGTTACTAAGAGCAGGCCAGTCATTGAAGGTTATGAATAGCAATGTTGGTAGGTCAAAATCCTCCTATTTGTCCTCGTCCTACATATGTACACCTTTTGGTTGCCACAGCTATAAAAGTTCTTCAACTAATGGTCTTAGGTACACAATGTCATTGCCAGGTTCTTTGCACCCTGGATTAGCGCCAGCACCATAATGAACTTCCACTTCATTCACAACCAAGGAGGAAGATTGAAGATACATAGGGTCACAGGCCAAGTGCTATGACCATAACTCATCTCACAGAATGTATTCATTCCATCCGTACTTAGACCAAACCCTATGTTCCTAGTGTCCTCTTTCAAAGTCTGAGAATTTTTTGTCATTTATTCTCCACTGGGCCCACAAGCGGGGTGTCTCAGCATTTCATCTTGCTTATGATCTTCTTTGTGACATCACATCAACTTAGCATGCATCTTGTTTCTGAACAAACACTTCAAACATGGTATTATAGGGAAATACCATATCAACTTTGTGGGAAATCTCTTCCAGAAGGGCTCCCTCTGAACATCACTAGGGTCATCTCGCCTAATCTTATACTGCAGCACATCGCACATAGGACAAGCATCCAAATTCTCGTACTCCATACCACGATAGAGGATGCAGTCATTAGGACATGCATGCATCTTCTGTACTTCCAATCCTAGAGGCTAAACAACCTATTTTGCTTGGTGGACAATATGTTATCCTTCGGAGCATATTCTTTATAGGTTTCAATAACTCCTAAAATCCCTTGTCAGATACACAATTCGTTGCCTTCCATTGCAGCAAATCTAATGTGCTACACAATTTTTTCTATCCCTCTTCGCAACCTGGGTAAAACAATTCGTTGTAGTCCTCTAACATCTGCGTTGTACATCCATTGCCAGTCCATCTGTACAGTATTACATAGAAACCACATGTTAATTAGATCCTGCAAATTGGGCAAACTAACTATGCTATAAAATGAACTTCTTTAAAGGAATACATAATTATCCTACATAATTATTTGATCACTTTGGTTGCAGCTAATGTATAATTATTTTGTTGCACTGAAAATTAAATATTTAATTGAATGAATTGGTTAATATAAATATTTAATTTTGACATCCACATAAGAAAAACTCACATTACCTTACTAACATAATACAATATTTATTTGATTAATTTAGACCCTAGAGATATCTAATTTTAACATCAACATAATTATGCTATATAATATAAAATCTATCATTATCTTCCTTCATAAAAATACTAAATTCCTCTCAATATCCAAAATGCAACTTAAATACTCCCTCCGTTTCAAATTGTGGTGAGTCAAACCATTTTATATTTGACCAAAATTATAGAGAGAATTACAAAGATTTATGGCACCGAATAGGTATACTATGAAAATATATTTAATGGAGCATCTAATAGTAGTTAGTTGGTATCATAAATGTTAGTAATTTATTGTATAAATTTGATCAAACTTGAGATGCTTTGACTCTCCAAGAAAGTTGGAATGACTTACAATTTGGAACGGAGGGAGTAATTTAGATCAAAACCTTCAACTAATCAACTTAAATTGGAGCTTCAATGGATGTATAGAGATGAATTAGACCTTCAAGTAACTAAAATTTATCCATACCAATCCCTACCAAATTCTCCTTTCCTAGAGCAAGAAATGCACCATCCTAAAGGCAAAAGAAGGGAGGATCAAGTTGCTAACATTTTGGAACACTTGGATGATGCAAATATCCACAAAAATGTGGCAATTAGGGCAGCATCTCCCCCTAGTCCCGGGTCGCCATGAACTGGAGCTCGACCTGTTCATGGCTCGGGCTGGGGAAGAAAGAACCCCTTTTCATAGCCGGTACATTAGTACTAGGTGGGGGCTCCACCTGGTACTAATGCTCTACTATTAGTACCAGGTGGAACCTCCACTTGGTACTGATGCTCTCAGCGCTCATTAGTACCGGGTTTAGGCTTGACCCGGTACTAAAAGTCAATCATTAGTACCGGGTGGAACCCAGTACAAATGTGCCTCTGCCGGGGCTAGCCGTTGGACCTAGTACTAGTGCTTAGCATTAGTACCGGATGTTTGTCCAACTGGTACTAATGTCTTTTTTGCCCTCGGACGAATGCCACATTCTCTACTAGTGAAGGATGCCATCCTCTACACCACCGTATCGTACTCCCATGCGGCAATGGCACCCAACAACTGCCTCCTCTACTGACTGCCAGAGCCACAGGCCCCACCCCCAGCCCCAGCTCGAAGAAGCTCTTCAACTGTGGCTGAACCTAATGGAACTCGAGCTACGGTAGATACGTGATGGAGGTGAGTGGCACGCATTGTCCCAGCCATGGCAGCTCGATGACTTATGACACCAATAATGTTGGCTCATCGGCGCCAGTGGTGCTGGCGCCCGTGCCATCGAAGAATGGTTAGCAGCTTGATTTCCCTTCTTTTGCCTTTAGGATGGTGCATTTCTTGCTCTAAGAAAGGAGAAATTGGTGGGGGAATGGTATGGAGAAATTTTAGGTAGCTGAAGGTCTAATTCATCACTGTACATCCATTGAAGCTTCAATTTTTGTGGTAGTTGAAGTTCTTGATGTTGAACAATTTAAGTTGCATTTTGAATATTGAGAGGAAATTAGTGTTTTTATGAAGGAAGATAATGAGAGATTTTGTATTATGTAGCAGATAAATTTAAATATTTATTAACAAAAATTAATCAATTAAATATTTTCTTATGTTTGGAAGGTAATGAGAGTTTTTTATTATGCAGCGTAATTATGTAGATGATAAAACTAAATATTTTTGTGTATAGAAATTAATCAATAAAATATTTAATTATGTATGGAAGGAAATGAGAGTTTTTTATTATGTAGCATAATTATGTAGATGTTAGAATTAAATATTTCTATTCACCTAAATTATCAATTAAATATTTCATTATGTATGTATGGAAGGGAATGAGAGTTTTTTATTATGTTGCACAATTTTGTAGATGGAACTTTATTGTGTAGCTTAATTATGTATTGATTTAAAGAAGTTCATTTTATAGCATAGTTAGTTTGCCTAATTTACAGGATTTAATTAACATGTGGTTTCTATGTAATACTATGCAGATGGACTGGCAATGGATATACAATGCAGACAAACGCACCAAGGATTTCATTGATGGCCTGCATGGTTTTCTCAATGTGGCCAAGGTGAGCAAACCTTCATCAGGTTTCATTTGTTGTCCATGCAAAGTTTGCAAAAATAAGAAGGACTACTCTTCCAGAAGGACTCTTCACGCCCACTTGTATAGTTCAGGCTTCATGCCTAACTATTTTGTTTGGACCAAGCATGGGGAAAGAGAAGTTATAATGGAAGACAATGAAGAAGATGATGATAATAATAGCATTCCATACTATAGGGTCAAACTGGCACCTTTGCAGATACTACAATGGGTGAGGCAGAAGAAGAGATTGTAGAAGATGGCTCTACTGATAATCTTGGTCAGATGTTGCAGGATACTGAGAAAGACTATGAAAGTGAAAAGGAGAGGATTAAGTTCTAGCTGATGGGTCCTAGTGGAGAACAGTTGATAGAGAATTCCCAGACTTTGAAAATGATGCTAGGAACATAAGGTTTGGTCTAAAGTATGGACGGAATAAATGCATTCGGTGAGATGAGTATTGGTCAGAGCACTTAGCCTATGACCCTATGTGACGAGGGTCTAGATCAGGGGTAACCGATCAAGCCCCTAACCGACGACACATCACCAATCAACCCTTCAAAAAACAAAAACCGAGGACCTAGATCAATTGAGTCCGACACGCCCGAGGAGCCTCCGATTCGCCCGAGGGGTCTCCGCCTCGCCCGGGGAATCTCCGCCTCGCCCGGGGAGCCCCCGATTCGCCCGGGGAGTCTCCGCCTCGCCCGGGGAGTCTCCGAATCGCCCGGGGAGTCTCCGATTCGCCCGGCAAGTCTCCGCCTCCGAGGAGTCCGCGCCTCGCCCGACTAGACTTCTCGGCTTCATCCCGCTTTTGCCCACTCCGGGCCGTACCCACTTGGTACCCACCGTGTCAGAATAGGATGGGCGCCTGTCCTTCGCCACGGCGGCCACAGGAGCACCCGTCTCATCCGAACAGGGACACTACAGTCCTGAAGAAGGACACTCGCTCGCCCAGAAGAAGACACCTGGAGCCCGAGGAGGACACCTAGAATCCAAGGAGGTATGGTGCGAGTCAACCACGACCCGAAAACTACTCGGAGACTTACCCGAGAAGGCGACCACGCCAACCACCCGGGCGAGTACGATCCCAGGTCAAACAGAGCGCCCACTCCGTCAACTCCTACTCCGTGTACGGCCCGGGATGCAAGACAAAGTTAAAGACCCCGGTGTTGTAACTCGCCTTGTAATTTCTTTCTTTTTACCTTCCCATTTCCTTTTTCCCCTTGCAACTATAAAAGGGGGCAAAGGGAGATCGATGGGGAGAGGACTGATCACTCAACAGAGCACCCGTGCACACACGCACCCACGCAACACACAGGGACCTGGGACCGCTCTCCCTCTCCCGACTAGTTTGTAACCCCTACTACAGACTTGGACTCGAGAACACTGGCTCTCACTGGACGTAGGGTATTACTCTCCGGAGGCCCGAACCAGTATAATCTCCTGTGTCTCTTGAGCCACCATCCGGTGCCCTGACACGCGATCGTAGAAATATTACTTGCCGACGGTAGAAAACCCCGACAGTTGGCGCGCCAGGTAGGGGCCAATTCGCGTGTCGCTTCACCTCACCAGGGTCCGGATGGCCCACGGCGGCGCCCCGTTGGCGCCGGTGCTCACCTGCGTTTTGGCTCCCTCGACTTCATCTTCAGCAAGTCGGACGAGCCTCTCATCGGGGCCACGTTCATGCGCCCCAAGCCAACCTTCGACGGCCGCCCTACCGCGATCCACGACCAGAGGTCTAAACCTCCACGCGTCACGACGGGAGCCACCGCCTACGTCCTCGACATGCTAGGTGAGGATCTGGCGGCCGCCCTGGGACGGAGCCCGACCCAGGAGCACTTCCGCAACCTTTCCTACATGATCACCAACCTCGCCCTCCAAGCTGGGGGGGAGCAGCTCCTTTGGGACGAGTTCCTCGACTGCTACAACGCCATGTACCCGGAAGGACAGCCGGGCCTGCCACGTGACCCGGCGGTCGCCCCGACACCGACGGAGTTCAACCTCTGCACCGCGCCTACTGGTAAAGGCGCGACGGACAAGCAGAACCCGGACCCGCAGGCGTGGCAGGCTCCACCAACGACCCGCGACCCCTCATTGGAGGGCTTCATGTGCCACAATCACCGCCCCGGAACGACCCCGCGGGCGATGCTCGGCGGAACCGGCTGCAGGAGCTCGACGAGGCCCAGCGTCAACTCGACGACGAGCGCAGGCAGCTCCACCGCGAGCTCGGGAGAAACGCGGACGGAGGAGCCACCCGCGCACGTGCACGGGAGGTGCATCAGCACATAATCAACGACACCAACGACGCCAACGACACGCCAGTCTTCAAACGAGCATCCCAGAACCTCGTGGCGGCGGCTGTCTTGCTCCGCGAGCAACCTGAACCGGCGGCCCCCGAAGATCGGAGGTTCCAGCAACAGCTCCGCACGCTCCTGGAGACCGCAGCCGTTCAACAAGCGGAAAGCTCTGCGTCGCGCCAGCGGGGCCCCAGGCAGCACGGTCGTGAGCAGTCTGCACATCATCACGAGTTCGCGATGGACAGAGACGCCAGGCGACGCAATGAGCACCGAGAACACTGTCCACGCCGGGCTTACAACAGGCGGCGTGGAGGCCGCTACGACAGTGGCGAGGACCGAAGCAGGAGTGTGTCTCCTGATCCCAGGGGGCCGCGTGCTTTTGGACCTCACGTCCTCGGCGCCCGTGTCCCTCCACGCTTCCGAGCACCGACAACAGTGCCCAAGTATGACGGGGACACGAACTCTAGCGTCTGGCTGGAGGACTACCGGCTGGCGTGCCACGCAGGCGGAGCGCAGGACGACTACTTCATCATCAAGAGCCTCCCCCTCTACCTTGCCGACTTGGCGCGGACATGGTTGGAACACCTACCCGAGGGCAGGATCGATAGCTGGGTGCAGCTGCGCGTTGCGTTCATCGGCAACTTTCAGGGGACCTACACCCGTCCAGGGAACCCCTGGGATCTGCGCAACTGCCTCCAAAGGAGGGACGAAAGCCTGCGTGACTACATCAAGCGCTTCTCCAAGCGATGCACCGAGCTGCCCAACACCGCCGACACCGACGTCGTCTCAGCGTTCCGATTCGGAACCACTTGTGCGACCCTCATCCACGAACTAGGGCGCAAGAAGCCGCGTACCATCCGAGAGCTCCTCGACATCGCCACTGACTACGTATATGGGAAAGACGCAGTCGCCGCAACCCTCGATCGTTCCCAAGGCAAAGGCAAGCAGTCGGAGGGAGCAGGCGAAGGCACCTCCACTCAGGCCGACAAGAAAAAGAAGAAGGACAAACGGCGGCGCGATGGCAACATGGTGGTGGCGGCCGAGCGGAAAACCACCAAACCCAAAGGGAACCCGGCACGAAAGGATCACTTCGAAAGACTCCTCGAGGCCCCATGTACCAATCAAGAGGGCCCCGTCAAGCACGCCTTGAAGGACTGCAAACTCATGAAGCCTTTCCTCGCCGGAACCCTGAAGAAAAAAGCTCATGAAGCGGCCAAAGATGGAGCCGGGGGCCCGAACGATGACGACAACGGGTACCCCAAGGAAGACGGCACTGTCCTGATGATCATTGGAGGGTCGGCGGCCTACCCTTCGAAGCGCGACGAGAAGCTGATCCGACGAGAGGTCTGCAAAGCGGAGCCCGTGGTGCCTTCTTACCTCAGGTGGTCGGAGGCCCCGATCACCTTCGACCGCTCCGATCATCCCGACCACGTCCCGCAACCAGGAAGGTACCCGCTCGTTGTCGCTCCTCTGTTTGGAACAAAGCGTGTCCACAAGGTGCTGATGGATGAAGGGAGCGGCCTCAACATCCTCTACGCCGAAACGTTGGACGAGATGGGGATCCCACGATCCCAACTGCGCCCGTCCACGGCGCCCTTCCATGGGGTCGTCCCGGGCGCGGATGTGATGCCCCTCGGGCAGATCGACCTGCCCGTCACTTTCGGGACTCCGCGCAACTTCCGCAGGGAGACCCTCACTTTCGAAGTAGTGGGGTTCCCGGGAACGTACCACGCCATCCTCGGGAGGCCGGCGTACGCAAAGTTTATGGCCGTCCCGAATTACACGTATCTCAAACTGAAGATCCCCGGGCCCAAGGGCGTCATCACGGTGGGAACTTCATTTGAGCACGCGTACGCATGCGATACCGAGTGCTTCCAGTTCGCGGAGGCACTCATCCGGTCCGAGAAGCTCACCGCTAAGCCTTCCCCTAGGGACCTGGATATCCCCGAGACGTCCAAGCGTGCCGCGTGCTACTTTAAGCCGGCCAAGGATGCCAAGGAGGTTGCCGCAGCCAACGATGGTCGCACCCTCCGTGTCGGGACGGCGCTCGATCCTAAATAGGAAAGCGCACTCGTCAACTTCGTCCGAGCAAACCTCGATGTGTTTGCATGGAAGCCCTCGGACATGCCGGGGATTCCAAGGGAGGTCGCCGAGCACAAATTAGACATTAAGCCTGGCGCACGACCGGTCAAACAGAGGCTTCGACGATACGACAAGGAAAAATACAAAGCCATCGGTGAGGAGATCAAAAAGCTCCTTAGCGCAGGCTTCATTAGGGAAGTGTACCACCCCGAGTGGTTAGCAAACCCTGTCCTTGTAAAAAAGAAGAATGGGAAACGGAGGATGTGCGTTGACTATACCGGCCTTAATAAGGCATGTCCAAAAGACTCCTTCCCTCTTCCTCGCATAGATTAGGTGGTCGACTCCACCGCTGGGTGCGAAACCCTGTGCTTTCTCGATGCGTATTCCGGTTACCATCAGATCGCAATGAGCTTGGCCGACCAGCTCGCGACGTCTTTCATCACACCGTTCGGCACTTTCTGCTACTCGTCCATGCCGTTCGGGCTGAAAAACGCAGGTGCCACGTTCCAAAGATGCATGCGTCGCGTCTTTGGCGACCTCGTCGGCCGATTGGTTGAGGCGTACATGGACGACATCGCAGTAAAATCCAAGCGCGTCGGCGACTTGATCCCAGACCTCGCGGCGGTCTTTGAGAAGCTCCGGCAAAACAAGGTAAAGCTCAACCCCGAGAAGTGTGTTTTCGGGGTTCCGAGGGGCATGCTCCTCGGCTTCATCATGTCGGAACACGGCATCGAGGCCAACCCCGAGAAAATCTCGGCCATCACCGACATGGGGCCAATCCAGAACGTGAAGGGGGTCCAGCGCGTCACAGGGTGTTTGGCCGCGCTCAGCCGTTCCATCACCGACATGGGGCCAATCCAGAACGTGAAGGGGGTCCAGCGCGTCACAGGGTGTTTGGCCGCGCTCAGCCGTTTCATCGCCCGACTCGGGGAACGGAGCCTGCCCTTATACCGCCTGCTGAAGAAGTCGGACCACTTCACTTGGAACACCGAGGCTCAGGAGGCTCTCGACTCGCTCAAGGTGTCGCTGAAGAGTCCACAGATCCTGACCGCCACTGCAGAAGGAGAGCCCATGCTGCTCTACATCGCGGCAACCACCCACGTGGTAAGCACCGCCCTCGTCGTCGAGCGCAACGAGCCCGGGAAGGTCCAGAAGGTACAGCACCCAGTCTACTTCATCAGTGAAGTCCTGTCCGACACCAAGGTGCGGTACCCCCAGATCCAGAAGCTAGTCTACGCAGTCCTCATCACCAAACGGAAGCTCCGACACTACCTTGATGCCCACCCCATCACGGTGGTGTCAAAGTGTCCACTCGGCGAGGTGATCCAAAGCCCTGATGCGGAAGGAAGGATAGCCAAGTGGGCGCTCGAGCTGATGGGGAAAAACATCACCTACGTCCCGCGGGACGCCATCAAGTCACAAGCGTTGGTCGACTTCGTCGCCGAATGGACCGAGGCCCAAACTCCCCCGACCTCTGTCGAGCATGAGACGTGGGTCATGTACTTCGATGGGTCGCTTATGAAGGAGGGAGCTGGCGTCGGCCTTGTTTTTATCTCGCCCTTAGGCGTGCGTATGAGGTACATGGTCCGATTACACTTTTCGGCCTCCAACAACGCCGCCGAGTATGAAGCCCTTATCAGCGGACTCCGTATCGCCCTCGAGTTGGGAATACGGCGTCTCGAGATCCGGGGTGATTCAGAGCTGGTCGTCGACCAGGTGATGAAAGAGTCAAGCTGCGTCAGCCGCAAAATGGCTGCCTACTGCCAGGCGGTCCGCGAGCTGGAAGACAAGTTCCTCGGCCTCGAGCTCAAGCACGTTCAGCGACGGTACAACGAAGCGGCCGACACCCTCGCAAAGGCGGCCTCCAACCAAAAGCCCGTCCCCAATGGTGTATTCGCTAAGGACCAGTACTCCCTATCCGTCCGACTAGACGACGAGCCACCAGAGCCTCCGACACAAGAAGCAACAGAGGTGATGGAAGTCGGCGGAGTACCGGAGCCTAATCTCGAAGATCCAGATTGGAGATTCCCGCTCCTCGAGTGGATCGTGCAGGGCAAGCTTCCTCCCGACAAGACTGAGGCTCGGCGGATCGCTCGCTGGGCCAAGACGTTCAAGCTCATTGAAGGAGAGCTCTACAGGTGAGGCACCTTTGGCGTCGTCATGCGGTGCATTCCGGTTGACCAAGGCAAGGAGTTGCTGAGGGACATTCACGCTGGAGCATGCGGACACCACGCCGCGCGAAAACTCTTGTCGGGAAAGCTTTCCGACAAGGATTCTACTGGCCGACCGCGATCGCCAACGCCAAGGACATCGTGCACAGGTGCGAAGGCTGCCAGTTCTACACTCGACAAACTCACCTCCCGGCGCAAGCGCTACAGACCATCTCCATCACCTGGCCCTTCGCCGTGTGAGGATTGGATCTGGTCGGGCCCTTGAAGAGGGCGCCTGGGGGCTTCACGCATCTCCTCGTCGCCGTCGACAAGTTCTCCAAATGGATCGAGGCAAGGCCTATCAGACGGGTCCGCTCACAGGAAGCTGTCCAGTTCTTCACCGACATCATCTACCGCTTTGGAGTCCCAAACGTGATCATCACCGACAACGGCACCCAGTTCACGGGCAAGAAGTTCCTCAACTTCTGCGACGATCACAACATCCGAATGGATTGGGCCGCCGTCAGCCATCCCAAGACCAATGGACAGGTGGAGAGAGCAAATGGCATGATCTTGCAGGGGATGAAGCCATGAATCTTCAAGCGCGTCGAGAAGTTCCGAGCTAGGTGGGTCGCAGAGCTTCCGTCTGTCCTATGGAGCTTGCGGACCACTCCAAGCCGGGCTACCGGCTGCACGCCTTTCTTCATGATTCACGGGTCCGAGGCGGTCCTCCCAACAGACCTCGACTACGGCAGCCCGAGGGTTCGAGCCTACGATGACGAGGGGAATCAGGCCTCCCTGGAAGACGCCATCGACCAGCTGGATGAAGCACGCAGCATCTCCCTGCTCCACTCGGCCAAGTACCAACAAGCTTTGTGGCGATACCACGATCACAACATCAGAAGCCGGGCGTCTCAAGTCGGCGACTTGGTCCTCCGACGAGTCCAGGACAACCGCGGCCGTCACAAGCTCTCACCGCCATGGGAAGGCCCCTACATCGTCGACCAAGTCCTCCGCCCAGGGACTTTCAAGCTCAAGGACGCCGACGGCCGAGTCCTCTCAAACACTTGGAACATAGAGCAGCTACGTCGCTTTTACCCTTAAAAGTACCTGTACTTTTCGCTTACGATAATAAATAAAGTGCTGCTCCGTCCTGAGTACTTTACAAACGTGTGGTCGTTTTCTGAAACACACCTCGAACTTCCTAAACTAAGCAGCGGGCGACCCCTTCCCTGCGCAGGGTCGCCCACCGCTCGGGGGCTCCACCCGGGGCCCAGTGCCCCTCCTTTTTTCGCAAAAAATTTCTAGCAAACGATCGCTCTCGTGCGTGATTAGCGGTATACTTTTACGCTTAAGGGAAAAGGAAGGTCGGCTCGAGCGGCTCTGCGATTACGCCCGTCCGAGTTCCGAGCGCCCACACTCCCGTGGCTACGGCGCTAAACTTGCGGGCAAAATCCAAGTCCTCAGACTGATCTCCCTTTTTCTTGAGAAGCGATAAGGGAACCGCCTCGACTAGTTGTTGCTTTTGACATTTCAAGCTGCTGCCTGTCATTCTTCAACCTTCCGAAACCACTCGGGGGCTGTGAGTCCAAGTGGCGCCACTATATGACTAGGTCGGAACAAACTTTCTAGTTCCTACGCCCCGGCGGCTACGGAACAGGGTCCGGCCGATAAGGTCCTAAAGCACTCGGAAAGAAGTGAAAATAATAAGCAGCAGATAAAAACACACACTTTTTAGCAGCAACAAGTCTTTAACAAGGGAATGCCCTTCCAGGGGGAAGTTAAGTTCATTACATTGCATAAGAAATGGCTAAGTCCCCTACTGTCTATTCTATTACAGCCCGAGGTCCTTCAGGGCGATGGCAACCATCTCGTCGGCAAAAGAGGAGGAGTCAGCTTCGATAGCGTCGTACTCCTGGTCTTCGTAGCCGGGAGCCCATCCACCTCGCAGGCAGTCCTGCTCCATGCTCGGGTAGTGCGAGAGAAAGATGGCGACGATCTTCCGTGCAACGCTCCGAGTGAGCTCCGAGGCCTGCTCCCGAGTTCTCCCCGGAATAAGGGCGACGCGCTCCGTCAGGGACAAGCCGGCATCGACGCCAAGCTCCCCCATCAAGTGCTCGACGGCTTGAACCAGAGCCTGGTGGGCTCTGGTCTTCTCCTCGAGGGCCTTTTGAGTCTGCTTGGTCACCTCCCTCGACTTCCGGAGATCCTCGACCACCCCTGAGAAATCACCTCGGCTGAGCTATCGCTAAGGAAAGAAAGCAGGAGGAAACATGAGGGGAAACACGATGCTTACTCGCCATCTCCTCCCTCAGTCCGCGGGCAACCTGCACCAGCTCCTGGTTCATAGCAAAGGCCTTGGAAACCTCGCTCTTCTCCGACGTCAGCTTGGTTTCCAGGTCGGCCTTCTGAGTTCAGAGGGCTGCGATGGCAAGCGGAGTTAGGCAACCCGTGACCACTCGGGAAATGGAAAAAGGAACAATCCGCCAAAAGAGCATAGAAAGACAACTCACCGATGATCTCCTCCTCCCGCTTCCCGGCTACCTCCCTGAGGCGGGCCCCCTCATCGGCTGTGGCCTTCAACTTCCCAGCCAGGTCGACCAGCTGGTTGTTGGCCGTCTTGAGGTCGGTGTCGGAGTGCTGGAGGTCCTTCCCGAGATCCGTCACCTTCGCCTTCAGGTCCTCGCTCTCCCGAACGGCGGCCTCCCTTTCCCGACCGGCGGCATCGGTAGCCGCCTGCGCTGCTGCCACCGTCTTCTCGGCCTCGGCCGCCTTCGTCTCGAGGGCGACTCTCTCCTCCTCGGCACGGGCAAGCGCCTCTGATCCAGCCTGCCGGGCCTCGGCCAGCTGAGCCTCAAGCTGCTCGTTCTCCGCCTTCAGCTCCTGGACGGCATGCCACAACCCGGCTTCCCGACGAAGGAATCGGGATTTATCCAAGCTGCGCATCATGATTTCCTGTACAAAGTCAGAGGCAAAGCAGTGAGACACTCCCAAAGGGGCGCCATCGTAAGACCAGAAAAGGAAATGAGAAATCCAAAAGCTTACCCGGGCAGGCTTGATGATCATGTTGTTGAAGGTCTCCTTCATCTCATTGAGGCCCTCCGCGAGAAGCTTACACTGCTCCATCTCCGATCTTTCATCGAGATCGAAGATAGGACTCCTCGGGTTCTGACGATCGTACCACTTCAGCCGACCCTCGCACAGCAGGTTCGGATCATCCTCGATGGATACGAGGGCCTGGAAGTTACGGTCCATCGTCATCATCCCCGGGGTGTCCGTGAAGGAGTCTGGGATCCCCCTCAAGGGGCTCAATGGCCTCGGGGGCTCCAAGCCTTGCCCCCCGGTGGGATGGCCGTCGATCAGAGGAGGGTTATCCTCCGGCGAACTCTCGAGCGTGATGACCTCCGCCGGGACCTCCCCGGAGGAGGGCTCGGGGGCTGCAGCAGTCACCGCCGGCAGGATGGCGACACTCGTGAGGGCCCCGGACGTCTCTACCTCCGTCTCCTCGGGGTCGGCCGTGGTCCCCGGAGGGGAAGCGGCCCCGCGGCCGCCCGACGCGGCGGCAATCTCCTCGGCGCCGGCTAAGGCCGCATCGCAAAGCAGGGCAACCTCCCCTGCCCCAGATGGCTCGCCGCCTCCTGAGGGGCCGGGAGGACCAGACCCACCAATTGTTGCTCCAACTCTGCCTGGTACGCCGCGACGTCCGCCTCTGTGGGGATGGCTTGCGTGGCGACCAGGCCCTCCGGGAGCACCCCTCCCAAGCTGTCTCCACTGCCTTGAGGCACCTCCTCTTTAAGGGAGGGCGTCTCCCTCCGAGTCGCCTCCTCGGCCCGCTCAACCGAAGGCCTCGGCGTCTGTACTGCCGACCGCAGCCTCTTCTGCGGCGCCGCCTCGAGAGGCTTGTTAGCCCGACTGGTGCATCAAAGATCGAGGAGCTAGACTAAGGAAGAAGGCAACCACAAAAACAAAAACCACTCGGAAAAGATAGAGCACTACTTACCTCGTCTAGACGGTCCGAGTCCGCTTGATGCTCGTCTGCGTCGAGTCCGGCAGGGGCGAGGGCCTCTTGGTCCCCGCAAGCGCCGTCGGGGCAGGAGCCGCCTGCGCGGTTTCGGCACCCCTGCCCGAGTGGGGCGCCGCCTGGCCAGTCGGGCCTCCGCCCTCCGATCTGGGTGGGATCTGGCTGCCCCGCCACGACCCTCGCCGGGACGGAGGGAACCCGCACCTCCATCGTCGGGGACGCCAGCGAATCATCGCTCCCGGCAGGATTCACCTGCCGGTCCGAAGGGGGCGTCAGGGTCGCGCCACGCCCTCCGCTCTGCGCCCTTGTCATACTCAGAGCTGGCGGCGGCCGCCTGTCGTCCCGCGGCGAGGACCTCCTGGGAGAGCGCAATGCCCCCGACGACGAACCGCCCCTGCGGGCGCGCTCGGACGGGTCACGACTCTTGTCCCGACGAGGGGAGCCGTGTCCCGACTGGAGCCCTTCCGCTCCTCGGACGAGCGGCGGGTAGACGGAGACGTGCGGTCGCGCCCCTCGCGTTGGCTGTCCCCGGCGGACCGGTGAGCCTGGGCCGACCGGGAACTTCCGCTCTTCCCCGCGTCTGGCTGCGGCGATCTCCTGCTGGACCTCGGTTTTTGTGCCAAGGACGAGGCGTCGCCACAGCGACGGCCCTGGACTTCGTAGGGGCCGCATTCCCGACTTCTTCTTCTTCATCCTCGTCGTCCTCTTCCGACGAGTCCCCCTCCGCGGGCTCCGACTCGGGGTCCTCATCCTCGGAGACCCTGTAGCCTTTCCCCCTCCTCTTCGCCCGGTCGGCATTCCTCGACCTCTTGGCCAACTCGCGCTTCTTCCACTTCTCCCGGCACTCCTTCCTCTTCTTGTCCCTCGCCGTGGCGGCGCGGTTCACCGCCCTGTCCTCGGAAGGGGCGCTGGGGAGTAACTGACATCCTCGCTCTTCACCTAAAGGACTTGGGGTTAGAGGACGAAAAAGAACTCGGGATCAAATTTGAGATAAGCAAACGAACCCTTACGATGGCCTTGGTGTCGGCGTTCGGGAGCATGGGAAGAAGATCCGGTGGTGGGTACTCAAGGTGAGTCCTCCCCACCGCTGTCGACACCCGGCGCCGCACCTCGGCCGCAGAGGGCAGAGGATCCACCGTCACTGTCCCCACGAAGGGGGCCCTGTCCAGGGTCATCTGCCACATCTGGAGGGCGCGTCGCCTCAGCGGCACGATACCTCTCGAGAGGTACCCGCCGATGACCTCCGCCATGGAAACGTTCTCGGCCCGGAGTCGGCCGAGGGCTTTCCAGGCATTCTTGAGGAGCCTCTCCGGGTTCTTCTTCTCGGGCCCGTACGACCAGTTGTCGGGCGCCTTCTCGAAACACTTTCTGGTGTACTCCGGAAGGGGGTTCTTGGTCGTTCTTGAGGTAGAACCACCCGGGGTGCCAACCCTTGTTCGAGCTCACGAGGGAGCCCGGGATGTAGTCGCCCGACCGCCCCTGCTTCATCTTCAGCACGGCGCACCCGATCGTCGCGGGGCCGCCGCCTTCGGTGGTATGCAGCGCGAACTGGAAGAAGTACCTGAAGAGGTCCCAATGGTCCTCCATCCTCAGGTATCCCTAGCACAACGCCACGAACACCGCCATCTGCTGGACCCCATTGGGGTTAATGTGATGGAGCTCCAGCCCGTACTCATTCAGCACGGCACGGATAAATCTCCCCACGGGGACGGAAAACCCGCGCTCGTGGAAGGCGACAAAAGAGATGACGTACCCGGGCGGCGGTTGGAGGAAGTCCTCCACGCCCGGTTTCTTCCACTCCTCCGCCAATGTCAAGGGCAGAAGCAGTCCCTCCTTCACAAGCCCCTCCAACTGCTGAAGCGTCACCTTCGAGCGCTCCCAGTTCGACATCGCGAGGCTCCCGGAGGAAGAAAGTGCTGGCCGGGTGGGGGATTCGGTCTCGCGCTCCTCGGAAGAGTGTGAGCGCGGCGGCGGTGGCGGAGGATGCGAGAGGGCGTGCGCAGCAACGGCAAGGGAGATGAAATGCGCGACGGAAGGCGAAAGGCTTGGAATAAGGTAAAACCCTAGGCCGCGGCCGCGCAAGGCTATAAAAAGGGTGGAGGGGCGGAACGGAGCGGCGGCGTTAAATGCACGGGCCCACCTCCGGCGCAGCCGTGATGTGCGCCCGTCGCTTCACCTGACGGCCTAAAAAGGCGCGCCCTCCCTCCATGCAGCGGAAAAGCAGGCCGGCACCTCCACGCTCGGCCCACCAGCGGTCGAGTAGGGATCTGGCCCAACAAGGCACGTCCCCGACAAGCTTCGAACCCATCACGTCCCCGACAGCTTCCAAGGCAAACTACTCGGATTCAAAGCCTTAACAAGAGCATCTGCTCTCCTCAAGGCTCGGGGGCTACACCCGGCGGGTGCGCTCGCGCGCCCCCACCGGCAAAATTACGACTCACCACTTCCTCACCGCAATTGAGCCTGGGCGCGAGTTCCTAACTCCCCCCCAGGCTCAGGGGCTACTGACGAGGGTCTAGATCAGGGGTAACCGATCAAGCCTCTAACCGACGACACATCACCAATCAACCCTTCAAAAAACAAAAACCGAGGACCTAGATCAAGCGAGTCCGACACGCCCGAGGAGCCTCCGATTCGCCCGAGGGGTCTCCGCCTCGCCCGGGGAATCTCCGCCTCGCCCAGGGAGCCCCCGATTCGCCCGAGGAGTCTCCGCCTCGCCCGGGGAGTCTCCGCCTCGCCCGGGGAGTCTCCGAATCGCCCGGAAGTCTCCGATTCGCCCGGCAAGTCTCCGCCTCCGAGGAGTCCCTGCCTCGCCCGACTAGACTTCTCGGGTTCATCCCGCTTTTGCCCACTCCGGGCCGTACCCACTTGGTACCCGCCGTGTCAGAATAGGATGGGCGCCTGTCCTTCGCCACGGCGGCCACAGGAGCACCCGTCTCATCCGAACAGGTACACTACAGTCCTGAAGAAGGACACTCGCTCACCCAGAAGAAGACACCTGGAGCCCGAGGAGGACACCTAGAATCCAAGGAGGTATGGTGCGAGTCAACCACGACCCGAAAACTACTCGGAGACTTACCCGAGAAGGCGACCACGCCAACCACCCGGGCGAGTACGATCCCGGGTCAAACGGAGCGCCCACGCCGTCAACACCTACTCCGTGTACGGCCCGGGATGCAAGACAAAGTTAAAGACCCCGGCTTGTAACTCGCCTTGTAATTTCTTTCTTTTTACCTTCCCATTTCCTTTTTCCCCTTGCAACTATAAAAGGGGGCAAAGGGAGATCGATGGGGAGAGGACTGATCACTCAACAGAGCACCCGTGCACACACGCACCCACGCAACACACAGGGACCTGGGACCGCTCTCCCTCTCCCGACTAGTTTGTAACCCCTACTACAGACTTGGACTCGAGAACACTGGCTCTCACTGGACGTAGGGTATTACTCTCCGGAGGCCCGAACCAGTATAATCTCCTGTGTCTCTTGAGCCACCATCCGGTGCCCTGACACGCGATCGTAGAAATATTACTTGCCGGTAGTAGAGAACCCCGACACTATGTATCTTCAACCATCCTCTTTGGTTGTGCATGAACCGGAAGTTTATTATGATGGTAGCGCTAATCCAAGGCCCGAAGCAACCTGGCAATAACATTGATGTGTACGTAAGACCATTGGCTAAGGAACTTTTGCTGTTGTGGCAACCAAAAGGTGTACGTGTGTGGGATAAGGACAAACAAGATGATTTTGACTACGAGCATTGCTATTCGAAGCCATCAACAATTGGATTGCTCTTAGTAACTTGTCAGGATAGAAAAACAAGGGATACAAGGACTGCACCCACTATTTAGAATATACTGACAACATTTAGTTAAAAAACTCTAGGAAGGTTGTGTACATGGGGCATCGCTGATTTCTTCCTCAACCATCCATTAAGAAAGAAAGGCAAGCATTTGAAAGGTGAGACAGAGCACCGTACGAAGCCTATGCACCATAATGGTAAGAAAGTATTTGGTATGGTTAAGGATATAAAAGTAGTCTTTGGAAAGGACTGTGGTAGCCAACCTCTTCCAAACGATTGTGATGGATTTGCACCCATGTGGAAGAAGAAGTCTATATTTTGGGAGCTACCTTATTGGGGAGTCCTAGAGGTCCGCAATGCAGTCAGCGTGATACACCTGATGAATAATCTTTGTGTGAACTTGCTAGGCCTCCTGGGCATAGCAGGACCTAAAATGGATGAAAGAAAGAGATGGCCTGCATCTGGAAAATATAGAGAAAAGACAACATGACCTAGGTCCTGCCAGCTACACTCTCAGTAAGGAATAGAAGGAAAGCATGTTTGATTACTTGAATAGTATGAAGGTCCCATCAGGGTACTCTTTGAATATACATGGAATAATAAATATGTTTGAGAAGAAAATCAGAAATTTAAAGTCCCACGACTGCTACGTGCTGATGACATAATTGCTTCCGTTTGCACTTAGGAGTATTCTGCCTGAGAATGTGAGATTGGCAATCGTAAAGCTATGTGCATTCTTGAATGCAATTTCGTAGAAGACAATCCATCCAGACAATCTAGTAAAGCTATAGAATGATGTGATTCAATGCCTTGTCAGCTTTGAGATGGTCTTTCCACCTTCCTTTTTTTAATATTATGACGCATCTCCTAGTTCACCTTGTGAAAGAGATTGTCATTCTTGGTCCTATATTTCTACACAATATGTTACCTTTTGAGAGGTTCATTTGCTGTCCTAAAGAAGTATGTTCATAATTGTGACCGTCTAGAAGGATGCATCGTCAAGGGATATGGAACAGAGGAGGTCATTGAGTTCTGTGTTCACTTTATTGATGAACTTAAACTGATTGGGTTGCCTGAATCACACCATGATGGAAACTAAAGAGGAGGGCACACAAGGGAAGAAAGCTAATATGAACATAGATGACGCTTCAGCCCGCAAAGCACACTTCATGGTCCTACACATTTCCAAGTGTACGAGATAAATGGGTCCCATTTATATCGAGGAGCACAAGAACATTGTAAGGTCCGCAAACTCAGGAAAGTCTCAGGCCTGGATTATACGTCATCACGTAGATACTTTCACCACTTGGTTGCGATGACATCTCTTGGATAACAACATGATTGATGGACATAGCATTCTTAGCTAGGGAACCATCGTGCTCAATCTTAACATTCCAAGTGTACGAGATAAATGGGTACACATTTTATACTCAAGCCCAAGACAAAAAGAGCACCAACCAAAATAGCGGTGTCCATAATGGAACAAAGAACATATACTATGGTGTCACTGAGGAGATATAGGAACTCGACTATGGACCTTTGACGGTACTTCTCTTTCGGTGCCAATGGGTGAAGCTGCCTAGAGGAGGAGTAACGATAGTGATACGGATCAAACAGGCTGTCTACATTTTCTCTTTCTTCCCAACAACCTCACAAGGTGAATGTTAACCTCAATTCCAAATCTTATTGTTTTCCCTTGGTGATTTGAAATTGAATGTGCTGAATAATGAATCTTGTTAGCCATATTTTTCTGAACATGAAAAGAATGATATGTTTCATGCCTGCTGTTCAGAACCACACATGTTATTCCCTTGTTCATATTTTTCATTGAATCAAAGAAATCATGTGCAGAGATTGCAGTTCTTGCACCAAAACTTTTTGCATCCACAACAGGAAGCAATGACCTCACATGGTATACTTCTAAATCTTTCAATAAATTGTGCAACAAGAATTTTTGTGATGTAATAAATGCTCTACCACAATCTTTTCAAATGTTTGATCTTGCAAAGTTGAAATCTAAGATGATAAATCGATTGTGTTGCTTGAAAGAAACTTTTGTTCTCCCATCAACTAAGTTGTTTACAGGATCAGGAACATCAAAGAATTTCTACCATGAATGCGCAGGAACAAAAGGAAATAATTGCAAAATCTATCCACCCTCTACTTTTTTGAAACTATTCTTAGGTCACCGAAAATCGAGGACGACTTTTCTTCAAGGGAGGGAGGATGATACGGATCGTATCAGGCTATCTACATTTACTCTTTCTTCCAAACAACCTCACAAGGTTGAATGCTAAGCTTAACTCCAAATCTTATTGTTTTCCATTGGTAAAACTACTACTTGGCTTGTATGATTATAGATTCAAGCACCTTGGTATATTGGAAGAGATAGATATGACCACCATAGCAATTGGCATAACCATACAAGAGAATGTGTAAACCATGGAGTAGTTACACAAAGACATGCAAAGATACAATATAAGGTGAATTCTCTCCTTGCTGAATTCAAGTTACATATAAATGAGAATTGTTTACTACCTAAGACTTCTACTCTTGTTCTGTTAAGATTTGCGCATGAGGACATGGATGACACTCAATTGGAGAAGGGTTATGTGAAGAGTGAAGAAGCCTACATGCAGCCAAGGATGGGTTACATGAAGCCATGGATGACTTACATGATGACCAACAAGGGTGCTGTCCAAACTGAGCAGAGTTACTTGCACAAGACTTTCGGTTATGCAACAGATGTTTCAAATTCTCAATCAAGTCTGTACTAATCTGCCAGGATTCGTGGTCCATGTTATACATGGTTGGAAACCGTATCAAGTCTAGTTTCCAACTCAACAAACGGCTTCTCATTTGAACTTCCCAATAAGGAGTAATGGTCCTTTTAGTGACCACTGCCAGAAGGTGAAGAGACGCGCGAGAGCTGAAAGGAGCTGCATCTCGGGATGACCATTCAACTAGCCTCTCTTCAGAAACTCCAAGTTCATTTCACACCCAACTAGGAGGGTTGTTCCTAATATAAATACCCCATGTATCTATGATATTTAAAGAGACTTTGATAATAATATAAAAAAGAACCCCTCATATTGTTCAGCTGTGTGCTAACAATTTCAGAGAGTGATCTCTATCTATTTGCTCTTGTGATTTCCCTGTGGGGTTACAGAAGCTACCGCTTCATCGGCACCCAATCCGTACTCCTACTACTTTATGTGCAGGCTGCGTAGGTTGGTTCTTTGAGAGTGTGATTGGGCGAATCCTTGATTTAGGCTGCCTTATAGAGACGGTGGTTGGCTTCTTGTGCGTGTCGTCAGGTTACACTAGTTATTGTTGCTTGCAGCAAGTTATCTTAGCTGTTCTATAGCTAGTTATCTTGTTCAAGATCCTGCATCGTGAAGATCAGGACAACATCCATATCATCTAGTTATCTTGTGCATGTATAGCTAGTGTGAAAGATCTTTTGCTATATTCAACTAAAGAAGAGAAGAAAATTAAAAGCTGCAACAAGATGAGTTTACACGGTGCATTATTGTCTGCCAAGAGATCACTACAAGAATGTGTGCAGAGTTGAAGACCAAAGTGTCCTCTGTTGTTGGTGACAAGAAACAATCAATTCCGTGCAAGAAGAAAGGACTTGTTATCCCCAAGTGTGATTCAATTCCTAATGTTAAGTGTGCAGAAAATAATTGCTTGAATTATAGCAAGAGATTTGTTGTGCAGCGAGAAGACAAGTTTTTGCCACAAGTTGACATTGGAAGTAACATGGTGAAGGTTGCTTCAACCCATTCTTGAGTTACACCTTGTCCCAGTGCTATTGCTGTTCAGAATTTCAGGTTGAACTCTGAATGTGACAGGAAAGAAGCCAATGATATTCCCTCCAATATTTATTCAAAATATGAGCAAGAACCATCAGAAGTTGCTGCTGCATATACCACACAAGAAGTGTTTGAGAAAGACACTATACAAGTTGTGAAACATCATGCCCCAAGTTCTGAAAATGGAGAACCTATTTCTCATTTGGTAGCTGATGTTTGAGTGACCAATTGAAGGGAGAAGAGAACGGACACTACCACAATCATTTGCAAACAAGAGAAATAATTGAAGGCAAGAAACATGTTGAAAATGAAGAAAACATCCTCTCATATTGAGATTGCAAAGAGCTATTGTTCCTCCAACTTATATGTCTTGTTCTAGTGCCACTTGTGGTGAAGTTCAGTGCACCATTTGTGCTGAGAATTTGGATATGCATCAAAGTGACAAATCAGTGCCAAAACATGATGTAGAGCTTGACTGTACTTCTAGTACTGAAGGTGATAAATCTGTCCAAAAAGAAGTCGAGGATGACCACACCAATCTGCAGCTGCAGACCGATGAAGTTCCATGCTCAAATGTTGAGTCAAGATATGCTGCACCATCAACTGTAGTATTTGAGGAATTATTGGACAATGATGCTGAAATGAATTGCTCAAACATGCCATTTGAGGTTCAGATTGAAGGCATGAACAGAGAACATAACTCCTAATCCATTGATGTTCCAATACCATTGGAGATGACCAAAGTTGATTATTCTATTTCAACCATTGTTGGTCCATATTCACTTGAGGAGGTCATGAATAATAGTGTTCATGCATTTGTTGCTCCACATATTGTCGTGCAAGTTGTAGCACAAAACCCAAGTGAGAATGATGGCCACATAGCCAAATTGAGTGAAAGTAAAAATAAAAGTGAGTTGTGTGATTTTACAAAATGTGAGATTGAGAGAATCCACCACGAGATTGAGAGATATACACCACACACAAAGAGAGAATTGGATTCTAAGACATGTGAGGATATTTTTGAATCTAACCCATACATCCCTACTTCAAGTGTTGTCTCTCAAAGTGTGCAGGTTTGCAACGAAACTGAGCAAGAGATGTTTGCTCATCATACCACACCACTCGATGAAAGAAGTGAGAAGATTGCCACTGTACAGAACCAATTGACTGCTGCCCCAAACATAAAACATGAAGATGATGGAGGTAAAAGTTCAGAACTGAAGCCCATTGTAAATACAGAATCACCAAAATTGAAAGGTAATGAAATTTATTGAGATCTGAATTTGAAAGGTAAAATGGTGAGTAATCATGATGATACATCTGCTACAAGTTTAGTGGAACTTACTCAACAATTTTGTGTTGATTTGACTCATCTACATATTGATATGAGTGCTGAATTTTTGCAAATTGATAATCATCATTCTAGTTTGCATAAGGTGTATCCTGTTTTAATCGATCAACATGATGCTTTATGTTTCAATAAATGTCACCATCTTCAAATTCTTATGCTAAATTCTTTGCAAAGGTATCTCTTGCCGAATGTCTGAGTTATACCATGTTTGATAAACCCATTGTGATTGATGAAATGCTTGAGAATATTTCTGAGATAACATCCATGAGATCTTTAAACAATGTTCATAGCTGTAAGTTTATATTCAATTTGATTGGATATCATGTTGTAGATAAATTCTTTGTAAGTGCTACTTGCATAACATGTGACAAGCTTGCTGATTTGAAATTGAATGTGCCGAACAATGAATCTTGTCAGCCATATTTTTTTGAACATGAAAAGAATGATATGTTTCATGCCTGCTGTTTAGAACCACACATGTTATTCCCTTGTTCCTATTTTTCATTGAATGAAAGAAATCATGTGCAAAGTATTGCAGTTCTTGCACCAAAACTTTTTGCATCCACAACAGGAAGCAATGAGTTCAAAAGGTATAATTCTAAACCTTACAATAAATTGTGCAACAAGAATTTTTGTGATGTAATAAATGCTCTACCACAATCTTTTCAAATGTTTGATCTTGCAAAGATGAAATCTAAGATGATGAATCGATTGTGTGGCTTGAAATAAACATTTGTTCTCTCGTCAACTAAGTTGTTTATAGGATCAGGAACATCAAAGAATTTCTAACATGAATGCGCAGGAAGAAAAGGAAATAATTGCAAAATCTATCCACCCTCTACTTTTTTGAAACTATTCGTAGGTCACCAAAAGTCGAGGACGATTTTTCTTCAAGGGAGGGAGGATGATACGGATCTGTTGATGCTTTTTCTGGTCAACACACTGAGATATGCGCTAGCTCGTTGCGGATCGAACACCAGTAGTGGCCCTGGTAAAACCGGTACCACCGGTTTTATGAATCCGGTGCCACCGGATTTCTAGGGTTCGCCGCGAAGACCTACGAACGCCGGCCCGGGAGGGACCCCGTCAGGGCTGGCGCGCCTAGGGTTGTTCTGAGGTCGGCAGGCCACTCAGAACGCCGTCAAGCGTCGTAGAGACAAAGCACGAACAGCAGGAGGGGTTGGAAAAGTTAGGGTTTGGAAGGGATAAAAAGTAAAGATACTTGTATTTGATCGATTGGATTAAACCTCAATCGGCTGTGGCCCTTTATATTTAAAGGGTGGGGAGGTCTTGCCCCGCAAGGAAATCCTTTTACAAGTCGTAATCCACATGGATCTTCAAATCTACTAGGACTCTGCCTAAAACCGATCCCACTGGATTTACAAAACCGGTACCACCGGTTTTGTCCAGGTGAAGGTCTTCCTGAAGCCATAACTTTCTCACCCGAACTCCAAATCGGACTTTCTATATATGCATTTTGATCATCTCGACGCAAGCTACGCAATGGCGCAATCAAATTGCTATTTTGACAATATCTCAAAATCCGGTCCTACCGGTTTCTAAAAACCGGTGTCACCGGTTTCGCCTAAATTGCAGGCAAACTCCTTTCGTGCCAATTTTGATTGTCAACATATGCCCCCTGTTTTCTGGTAAAGCTTGCGTAGCAGAAAACATAAAAGCACAAAAACAACACTAAGGGCGATGTTTAACACATAATCCATCGGCCTTTTTACTCTAAGGGCGATATCACAAAATATCGGCCATCTCTTGCAAAATCTGCTCAACAATTTTACACATATCGTTCTCATATGCCCGATAGTATCTAATCATTTGCTGCACCCACTCTATATTTATATTCATTCAAATCATACAAAAGTGATCTAACCGACCCTCAATCGGCTTTACTATGACAAAGAATAAAACCATCTCGTGTAGACATTATAAACCCACAATGTGAAACGTTTACACCTGTAAAGCACTTAAAATTACCATGTGCACCTTTAGTAGAACCATCAGCTGCAACGTAAGCCGATGTATCACCATGCACAATCTCTAGCTTATCGCCTATCCATTGTATCAAAAATTGATGCAAGCTAGAAGGTACACACTGGTTTGCATGTATCCAATCACGTCCCAAAATGAAATTAAATTTACCTTGGGTCTCAACGACGAAGAATGCAGCAACCAATGTCTTGCTTCCAATGGTGAGATCCATAGAAACAATTCCTTTAGCATTTATAGGATCATCTCCTCCCACACCACTTAAAGCCATATCAGTCTGGATCAACTCATCATCTGAGCATCCCAATTTCTTGAACAAAGTATAAGGCATTAAATTAACAACTGCTCCACTATCAACCAGCATGTGAGAAATTGGCCTCCCTTTGATATAACCTTTCATGTATAGAGCTTTCAGATGATCATCATTATCCTTGGGCTTCTGAAAAATAGCTTCTTGTGACCCAAAATCAAAATAAGCCGTCCCCTCTTCCAAAGGCAAGTGTACCACTTCAAGATTAATATCCATATGCTCTGAGGATGACTCATAATCCAAAAATTGTTCATCATCCTTATTTTGGAAATCCGATGACAATTTCTCATTGCAATGAATTGAACCCGGAGAAATAATATTGGGAATTAGAGGAACCTGCACTGTGTCAACCAAATCCGCTTCTGCCGTCGTGGAAACCGGTGCCACCGGTTTTGAATCCGGTCCCACCGGTTTTGCTGCTGAGCAAACACCAGGCTTGATCTTCCACTCCTTCCGAGGAATCATTGGTCTATCCTTGTTCAGGTTTTCATTCTTCGGTTTCTCCAATTCCTTCTCCTTATTTTCCTGAAATTGAAGCCGCTGCAATTTTCTCTTTTGTGTGCGAGTTAAACCTGGAGGACACCATCTTGGCAAGAAATACTTAGAAGTATCATTATCAATTTCATTATTCTCACCATGAACAGCAGCAATATTCTCTTGGACCGATGCTTCAACCTTGTCAATTACAGTCGGTCTTTTGCCGTCATCCTTTGAAATCATATCAATATCTCCAACCTATATAACATCATTACCAGTAGTCTTTTCTAGGCCATCATCCATTTTTTGCACCTCCACTTCCTTCTTTTTGACAAGATAGATCTGTTTTGGAGGAGCAACATGTTTTCCCTGAGAAAACCGGTGCAACCGGTTTGGCAATCCGGTGCCACCGGATTTGCTCTGCTGGCCTTGACCTGATTTACAAGGTGTCAAATGGTCATGTATAGAATGCAACATCTCATTATAAACTGGCTTATTAAATGCATCACATCCTGTATAGAAAGGTGAATACAACATAGGATAATATGGCCACCACATATTGTTAAAATCATATGCCGGATATGAAAAATTAGAAGAAGTTGGAGAAATCCATGACATGTCTTGATGTGAGTTCTGAAGAGGATGCAATGTAACAAAATCACCTGTTGCCTGGTAGCTTCTTTTTGAGATGAAGTGTGTCTCCCATGACGCATAGGTAACCATGTTCTCTTTTTTACCGGCCGATTACTAGTAACGGCCTTCTGATTTTCATACTTGGACAATAGCTGATCAAGGGTTAACTTTTTCTTTTCATATCTCCCCTGATCTTTTTTCTAGTCCAATTTTGAAATTCCAATCTACTAGGACTAATTCAGCAACATAATCACCTTTTCTCTCATCGTCCAAACTATTATTTTTCACATGTAAACTAGACTGATGAGTTCTAAAAGCATCTTTATTGATTTTTAATTCTGTGCCTAATGCCTGTACTAAAACTTGGTTAATCGAACGAAGTTCAAAGCCATCAAGTTTCTCTTTAATAATAGATCTCAAACCATCAACGGCAATATGAGCATGATCTTTATCAGAAATTGACACATCATAACAACGGTTTCTTATTTCTTTGAATCTCTTAATATAATCACAAACAGATTCATTATCTTGTTGCCTAACCGATGTTAAATCTGTCAATTTTAATTCTTGATGCATTGTAGCAACATGTGGCACTGACTGAGTAACATGAAGCATATAATTTAATGGGACGCAATGCATTATTTCAGATCGTACAGGAGATGCCACCAAGAAACCGGTGGTACCGGTTTTAGAAACCGGTAGTACCGCTTTTGCCGTATTCGGCAGTTGCAGTGATCTTGGCACCGTTTGCTCTGGATAAAAGTTTATCAGCATATTATATTGTAAATTTTTAGAAAATTCCTCTAGTATAGCCAATGAACTAGTCTGAATTTTCTCATGTTGCTCAATATGAGGAATATCATAGGAAATAGATTTACTAACACAATCCTCTTTTTCTAATCGATCCAATATTTTTGATAATGTAGATAAAAGATCCATTCTTTTTTTATGTACAGAATCAAAAGTAACCGCAAGTTGATCAATCGGAGTAGACGGTGAATTGCTTACAGTGGGTATTACCTCAATCTTCCGATTATCAATCTTGAACGCGGGCATTACAAATTCTTGTGCTCTTGATACTGTGCCCTGGCGATCTTTCTTCAGCCCCATCAGAAATTGATTCTTGATGTATTCCTGGGCTGCTTCAAAGTTCTGACGCTCCTCTTCGCTGAGCTCCTCCATGGAGGGCGCAACGATGTTGTCCTTGTCCAGATCTGAAATAGAGCCTATCTGGCTAGGGTTTGATAGACCAGTTATTGAAACCAAGATCTCCAAAGTCCCTAGCGGAGTCGCCAAAAATGTTTTGACGCTTTTTCTGGTCAATACACCGAGATATGCGCTAGCTCGCGCGGATCCGCAACGGATCGAACACCAGCAGTGGCCCTAGTAAAACCGGTACCACCAGTTTTATGAATCCGGTGCCACCGGATTTCTAGGGTTCGCCGCGAAGACCTACGAACGCCGGCCCGGGAGGGACCCCGTCAGGGCTGGCGCGCCTAGGGTCGTTCTGAGGTCGGCAGGCCACTCAGAACGCCGTCAAACGCCGTAGAGACGAAGCACGAACAGCAGGAGGGGTTGGAAAAGTTATGGTTTGGAAGGGATAAAAAGTAAAGATACTTGTATTTGATCGATTGGATTAAACCTCAATCGGCCGTGGCCCTTTATATTTATAGGGTGGGGAGGTCTTTTCCCGCAAGAAAATCCTTTTACAAGTCGTAATCTACACGGATCTCCAAATCTACTAGGACTCTGCCTAAAACCGGTACCACCGGTTTTGTCCAGGTGAAGGTCTTCCCAAGCTATAACTTTCTCATCCGAACTCCAAATCGGACTTTCTATATATGAATTTTGATCATCTCGATGCAAGCTACGCAATGGCGCAATCCAATTGCTATTTTGACAATATCTCAAAATCCGGTCCTACTGGTTTCTAAAAACCGGTGTCACCAGTTTCGCCTAGATTGCAGGCAAACTCCTTTCGTGCCAATTTTGATCGTCAACAGGATCGTATCGGGCTATCTACATTTACTCTTTCTTCCAAACAACCTCACAAGGTGAATGCTAAGCTTAACTCCAAATCTTATTGTTTTCCATTGGTAAAACTACTACTTGGCTTGTATGATTATATATTCAAGCATCTTGGTATATTGGAAGAGATAGATACGACCACCATAGCAATTGGTGTAACCCATACAAGAGAATGTGTAAACCATGGAGTAGTTACACGAAGATGTGCAAAGATACACAATAAGGTGAATTCTCTCCTTGTTGAATTCAAGTTACATAAAAATGATAATTGTTTACTACCTAAGACTTCTACTCTTGTCTTGTGAAGGTTTGCACATGAGGACATGGATGACACTCAATTGGAGAAGGGTTATGTGAAGAGTGAAGAAGCTTACATGCAGCCAAGGATGGGTTACATGAAGCCTTGGACGAATTACATGAAGACCAACAAGGGTGCTGTCCAAGCTAAGCAAAGTTACATGGACAAGACTTTCGGTTACACAGCGGATGCTTCAACTTCTCAATCAAATCTATACTAATCTGCTAGGATTCGTGGTCCGTGCTATGCATGGTTTGAAGCCGTATCAAGTCTAGCTTCCAACCCAACAAACGGCTTATCATTTGAACTTCCCAATAAGGAGTACTGGTCATTTTAGTGACCAAAACCAGAAGGTGAACAGACGTGCGAAAACTGACAGGAGTTGCAACTCGGGATGACCTTTCAACTAGCCTCTCTTCAGAAACTCCAAGTCCATTTTGCACCCAATTAGGAGGGTCGTTCCTAGTATAAATACACCATATATCTATGATATTTAAAGTGACTTTTATAATAAGAAACAACCCCTCATATTGTTCAGCTGTGTGCTAACAATTTCAGAGAGTGATCTCTACCCTTTTGCTCTTGTGATTTCCTCATGGGATTACAGAAGCTGCTGCTTCATCGGCACCCAATCTGTGCTCCTGCTAATTCGTGTGCAGGCTGCGTAGGTTGGTTCTTTGAGAATGTGATTGGGCGAATCCTTGATTCAGGCTGCCGTATAGAGACGGTGGTTGGTTTCTTGTGAGTGTCGTCAGGTTGCACTAGTTATCGCTGTTTGCAGCAAGTTATCTTGGCTATTCTACAGCTAGTTATCGGCTTCTTCAAGCTAGTTATCTTGTTTAAGATCCTACGTCATGAAGATTGGGATAACATCTGTATCAGATAGACGACAAGTATGGAATGACAATAGTGGACCTCAACAAAACTAGATATAGAGACAAACCTTTAGTCCTAGCCAAGAATGCGACTCAGATTTTCTATATAAAGGACATGTCTAGCAAACCCAAGAAGGGTGCTAATCCAGACGATGAGCCAAAGCGCCACATGGTTCTTTTGGGAAAAAAAATCGTGGGAGATGAGAATAAGTCTGACAAGTCAGAAGATTATGATCAGTTTGATGACCTTTCTCTGTTCTCAGTCCAGCTTGACCCAAGCATTCTGTTAGCCAAAAAGGACGCTCCGTACTTACGATGCGATCATAACCAAGGAACATTAGTCTAGAAGAAGATTATTAATGTTCTATTAAATAATGATGTGTAATGTGTTACAATCAATATATTGTATTTTGTGGTATTGTGACATGGTAATGTAATGCGTTGTGGTGATCCTTAATGTATTTATCAAGTAATGTTAATTTAACTGCATCTAATATCATCCTAGTATTTGATTTTTTTAAATCATTAAAACTATTGAGACATTTAATTTTGACATAAGATGACAACTATGTTTTATATGCATAGTACAAATATGAAATACACTATAGCAATGTTATTTCTAAATTTTTGCAAGGTTCAAATATTACTATTTTTTATTTTTAATCGATTAACAGAAGTATTCATGCAATAAATATAACACTTTTTTATAATTAATAAAACAAATTGGAGTTTGGGCGGGAAACGAGGCACCATTAGCCAGTTTCGCCTCCCACAATTTACACGGCCTTTAGTACCGGGCAGTGGCACCACCCGGTACTAAAGGCCACCTTTTAGTACCAGGTGGTGGCTACTGCCGATACTAAAAGGTGCTTTAGCCGGTACTAAAGACCTCCACATATAAACTCATCTTCGTCCTCCTCCGATCCATCCAACACTTAGCACACATGCGCATCTCGTCTTCATTGTGCACCTTGACGCCGCCGCCTCGACCGGTGCTGATGACCTGGCCGGCCTTCAGTTCCCCCAGCGCCTCGTCATCGGGGCACTTACTGCCCAGACCAGTTAGCGGCTCAGCCGCTTGGCTGCAACTACTGGACTACAACAGCGGCAGAGGGAAACACGACGTGGGCGCAAAAGAGCGGGTGATGCTTTGTCGCCCCGCCCCTGCCCGGTGAAGGAGTAGAGAGCAGTGGACACGCGCTCGCTGGCCCGCCCCTGCGCAATGCCTGCTCACTTAGCGGCCCCGCGCTCCGCCACCACCAGCACGCGCCGCCCCGTCCCGGACTAGCCACGCGTTTTCCCCGGCGCCGACTGGCTGGCCTGCCAGCCTCCCATCGCGCCCCTGGGCCCCCCTACGCACAGCCCCACAACGAGCGCCCTCGCGCTCCGCCACGCCCCCACCTCCTCCCGAGCTCCACCATCGCAGGTGCTCCCTCCACCATTGCCGCCTCGCGCCGAGGTAAGCCCTCCTCCGCTGATGTTAGCTTTTTTTAAAAAAAATTATTTTGTTTTTTATGTTAGAAAATGTAGAAAATTGTAAAATATTGTAGGAAAATTAGAAATATTTAAAAAATACAGAAAAAAGTAGAAGAATTTAGGAAATGTTGTAAAATTGTAGAAAATGTAGGAAAATGTAGAAAAATATTAAAAAAGAATTTAGGAAAATGTAGAAAAATTGTAGAAAAATGTAGAAATAATTTGGAAATATTGTGGGGGCTTGGAAATTGTTTTTTTACTAAGCACAAGCCGGCGGAGGTTTAGTTAAGTCCATGTTAGAAACAGCAAGGGCCGTCGTGCAGGTCACTATTTGTGACAGGGAATTTTGGTACCTTCGGACTGTTAGAGTTACAGCCAGCAACTATTTATCCGGGCTTCCAATCAAAGTTTATCTCACTATCCATTTGACCTTCTAGCATCGAGCAGGTGAAGGTGTTAAAGACTCTATACATCATGTTACCATGACAGAAGTATTTTTGAACTTATTCTCGATTAGGTTTGGGGTTATAAAGTTCATGTGTTGTGTGGTAGAAATGTATGAGAGGGTTTAGTTATTGTCTTGATGTGATTTTATCAGGTTCTCGATAAGATTGTTTCTAGGTTCTTTAGTTTGCAATTGTACCTTTATTCTTGTTTGGGCTTTGTTTAGTATGTTCCGAGTCTCTAATTAAAATGCAGATAATAACAACAATCAGCTGCAAGTTTGTCTTATCTAATACTCCAATTCCATACAAGGAGCATGTTCAATAGTAGAGCTCATTGTCTATAAGTCATAATAAGCTCGTTCTTTGTTATGTAATAAAGACAAGTACAATATACTTTCTGTCTCTTCAAATGACCCACACTCTTTTGTTCTTCTTCTTATTCTCTCTCTCACATGATCTATATATATATATATATACTCTTGTTTCTTTGAAGCACGCTTAGCTTGTAGCGCTGGATTGTTGCATGATAGGTTTTTTTTTCTTTAAATCTTTTTGTCTCACGTGTACAAGGTGTCACGGAAGGCGACTATAGCCGTTATTGTCCCTTGCTCTGACAAGCATACATGCAGAGACTACTTTGAGCACCCAACCACAAGGCAACCTAATGAAAGCTATCACGCAACATATATGGTACGCTTAAGACTTGCTAGCTGCTCACGCACGCCAGGTGAGAGACTCGTAGCTTTTGTCGCGGCTCAACGAGGGAGTACTCATCGAAGGCGTTTTCTTGCCAAGGAAAACATCAGTGAGCACAGTCTTGGACTGCAGGGCGGCCCTGAGAATCTCCACACCCTGCAAAAATGCATTAGCATCTATATCAGTGAGTATGCATGGAACATCATGCTGCATATAGTCATCGTCCCATCGAGGAAAGGATCATGTGAATTGTTGAAAAGGCAGCCAAGTGGTCACCTCCTTGTACCCGATCTGCACTGTCCTCTCCTGGAGCGCCCCGACACACCTCACCGTGTAAGCGCTGAGCAGCGCGATGCTGCTGACGTTAGACATGGGCGTGATCACGAGGTCGTCCGTCACCGTGTACGTCACCGTGCCGCCCTGCACGAACCCTTTCCTTTCTGCTTCTTGTGATGACGGCCCAATAGGCTTGGCTTCCGTGACCATCTCGTTGTTGCAGTTCGGGCAGCGAGTGCCCATCACCTCCGTGACGTAGTTGCGGCAGCTGGAAAGGCCGTAGGCGCAGTTGAAGAGCTTCTTGGAGGCCGCCGGCGTGGGCTCCGGCAGGCGGAAGATCCAGCTTCTCGGTCCCGCCGCCGCGGGGGGCTGCATGGCTGCGCAGAGGATAGCGTCCGGCTTGTTGGCCGCGCCGGGACGGACGTATGCTCCGTCGAGGTTCTCAGCACTGCCGTAGAGATTCCCCATGGAGCCGGCCAGGGAATCCCTCCCCAGCAGGTTCACGGCCGTGCCAGCCGGCATGGCGAGCAGGGAGAAAAGGAAGTCGACCGTGTCCTTGCCGGCCTCCGCAAACACCACGCGCGGCCGCCACGAACTGGAGTCGACGAGCAGCTTCATGGTGAGCGCGGTGCCCGACGTGGTGGCGGCAGTTGCGGCGGCTGTCATCTCGGGGCTCAACGGCGTATTGCTAATTGTATTTCTCCGGCTTCCTATATATAAGCCGATTTAAGTAGTTGGTGATATTAATAGAATAATTGTCCATTTGTCCCCAGTTAATATTGGATGGTGCTCTGGATGCGGCCTCACGCGCCACTCTGCCGTTCCGTCACAAATTGCAAGGGAATGGTATTCTCATCTGTCCTTCCGGTTTCCGTCAAAGGCCGACTAGCTTATGGAATGAAGCATCCGAGTAGTGCAGCACATATCCTAGTAGTACAGTTGTGGGGCCACAATAAAAATGGTAGAACAAACTCGACATGCTTTTTTTGATCATATATAATCCTGATTCCAATGTACTCCCTTTATCCTAAAATGAACGCTCAGAGCTTTATCCTAAGTTAAATCATCTTGAGTTTGATCAAGTTTACACAAAAAATAACAGTATTTTTTTATACAAAATAAGGATCATTAGATTCATCATGAAATATATTTTTATAATATACCTCTTTGTGTCATAAATCTTGATACACTCCTCTATAATCTTGGACAAACTTAAGTTAGTTTGACATAAGACAAAGCTAGAAGTATATTTTTTTTTGGTACGGAGGGTATATTACCCAAAACATATCTCAACGCAGGGCATACAGTGCACTTAAAATAATCTACTCAATGATAGCGGTAATTTACAAAAACTTGGGCCATTCTTTTAGAAAAACGAAGTGTATCGATCAATTAAAATTTGAGATAATTTCACTGTGGGTCCATTAACTTTTATCGAGTTCTCAACTAGGTCCGTTAACTAAAAAAGTGGTCACGTGGATCCATTAACTTTTACCGAGTTCTCAACCAGGTCCGTTAACTAAAAAATGGTCATTTAATTAGGTCCCAGATCTAATTAATAAAGCAAGTGGAGGTCCAGACCCAACCATGGAAGCGCTTTTTGGCGACGTGGCACTGCCACCGTGGATGACCGATCATTGAACGATTGATTTTTTATGTTTTGGACCTCCATGTATTTGTCCTGTGCGCCTTTATCCTCAAATTGATCCTCTTTCCCTTTCTCTCTTCTCCAACAGAGCTCACCGGAGATTCGTGGCGACTGCTCCAGTCCATCGGCAGCAGGTACAAGCAGTGAAGCATCCCCTCGCCTCTGTCCCTGATCTGCTCCGACGATGTTACAAGGGAGTTCATCCGCATGGTACGGGGAGTCCTCAGCCGCCGCCGCTGCCCCCAGCGGCTTTGGCGCTGCCGCCCTCGCTGCCCCCAGCGGCTTTGGCGCTGCCGCCCCCGCGACATCTGGGCAAGTATGGCCGGTTGAGTGGGTTCTCCCTTGTGACGTGCCCTAAATGCGGAGAGGAAGTCATCGAGCTGCTACAGCAGCGGCGGCTGTGAGGACTCCCGTACCATACAGATGAACTCCCTTGCAACATCATCGGAGCAGATTAGGGCCAAAGGCGAGGGGATGCTTCACTGCTGTACCTACTGCCGATGGATTGGATCGGGATGGATTAGAGCGGTGGCCACGAATCTTCGGTGAGCTCTGTTGGAGAAGAGAGAAAGGGAAAGGGGATCAATTTAAGGATAAAAGTGCACAGGACAAATACATGGAGGTCTAAAATATAAAAAAACCCAATCGTTCAATGACCATAATCCATGGTGGCAGCGCCGCGTCGTCAAAAAGCGCTTTCGTGGCTGGGTCTGGACCTCCACTTGCTCTCTTAATTAGATCTGGGACCTAAATGAGCACTTTTTAGTTAACTGACCTAGTTGAGAACTCGGTAAAAATTAATGGACCCACATGACCACTTTTTTAGTTAACGGACCTGGTTGAGAACTCGGCAAAAGTTAATGGACCCATGGTGAAATTATCTCTAACTTATATGTACAATCGATTGGATCGATAATATGTGATCACAAGTACATCTCAGACGACTGCAACATTCTGTGGCATCCCTTCAATGCTTGCTAGCTGCTTATAGCATCTTGAAGAACTTCGGTGATCATCATCCCAGGCGCAGCGGCAGCAGAGTTTGCAAACGGCAAAATAGTCACTTTCGTCCCTTAACTTTACTCCAAGGCTCAAGTTCATCCCTGAGCTTTCAAAATGGTCAATCTTGTCCCTCAACTCTAGTTTTTTTGGTCAAACTCGTTCCTATGCTGGTGTGGCGCTGCACCATAGCATGAGAAAAATATGAAATGCCATTTTTGCCCTTGGTATAGGGGTGCTTCTTGTGCTGCTGCTGCTGCTTCATCATTAGACAGTGAGCCCGCGCATGAACTTCCAATCATGATCTTCATCCTTGACAATGCTAATATATTTAATTTAATTTGAAGCGTATCAGTTGTGTTCTTAAAGTTGTGTTCTTAAACTCTCGGTTCACATATTTAATTTAGTTTTCCAGGCAAATAGATCGATTTACCATGTACACACATTTTTTATTGCAGCGCCATGTTACATGGTCGAACACTGGATCCGTTCGTTCTGGTTTGGTTTGTTAATAGTACTAAGTTGTTAGATAGCACTCTGTACTATGCAACTTCTTTTTGTGACCAAAGATCCAAATTAAATTAAGTATTTTGCATTCTTGACATGATGAGTGGGAGCTCCTATGACAAAGGGCAAAATGAGCATTTCACATTTGTCTCATGCCATTATGTGGTGCCACATCAACATAGAGACGAGTTTGACCCAAAAACAAGATTTGAAGGACTAGATTGGCCTTTTTGAAAGTTTAAGGATAAAATTGATCTCTGAGCCAAAGTTTAGGGACGGATACGGCTATTTTGCCTTTGCAAACAGCATGCAACAATTTCATGTCACCACTCACCGGTCACTATTTAAGAAACTATAAAAAAAGGCACCATTATAGGAGACGCGGTTTTTAGATGCGTCTCTTATGACTCATAGGAGACGCTTGTTCACAACCCACATCTCACAAGCGTCCCACATCTCACAAGCGTCTCCTATAAGTCTGCTAAAAACAGACATGGTTAACCCACGTCTCCTATGGACACTCATAGGAAACGCGTATTATAAACCAGCACAGCATCAACTATGAGTTTTCCGATCATCGGAGACGCGGATTGATAATACATGTCTCCCGATCATCGGTACCGGACCTGAACTTTTATCAAGTGGGGTTAAGTTCTCGACTGCCGTCCGCACGCCCTGTCCCGAGCCCCGAATCCTAACTCCCTCGCTCTCCTTCCCTCCCCGCCGCCCTCTCTCTCCCTGCTCTCCCTCTCCGCCGCCTCCTCTCCCTTTCTCCCTCTCCGCCGCCCCTCCCTTTCTCCCTGCTTTCCTCACCACACCGGCGCCGCCCCTCGCTGCTTCGCGAGCGCCGCTCGGCTCGTCGCCTCAACTCGGGCACGGGCGCCTCGACAAGGGCGAGGGAGGCGGCGGCGCTGTTGCTGTTGCGCTTGCGCGCACGGCAGGGTCGGACGCGGCGCTGCTTCTGCACGCGCCGCGGTTGCGGAGGAGTCGTTGCTGCTGCTCGCGCGGCGGGTACGGAGGTGGCGCTGCTGCTCCTGCACGAGCGGTGGGCTGCATCTTCTTCTTCCGCGATGGGCACGGCAAGTCTCCCGCTGGCGTGCATCCCCAACGGTGGCCGCCTTCTCGCCGGTAATTGCGTCCGGTAATTGCGTCTGCCTCCTCTGCCTTCACCTATTTTCTCTCATATGTGCTAGGGTTCTTGATTGGCAGCCTGGATCTAGTTTATTCAGTTCTTGATTTGTGTACATGGATCTTTAATCGCCATATGCAATTGTTGATTTGCATGTAATATTCTTGTGGTTCGGAATTTCGGATTGGGAAGGAGAGGGCCGAGAGGGAGGTTTAATGGAGTCATATGGAGAAGTTGTGTGTTACCTTCTACTTGTATTTGTGCCGCTGCTTGCTGATTTGAGGGAGGAGATGATTGCGTGAGGGAGGTGGTGCAATAGTGCAGTGGATAGGTGGAAGCATTGTATTTTAGAAAAGAGGAGAGCTAATTTCTGTTGGTAAATGTTTTTGCCACAGCTCATTGATCTGTTCTTGGGGAGCAGGGAGAGATTGGGAGAGCAGGGAGGTGGTTGTGTGAGCTGTTGCAAGCAAGAACAAAGGAGAGAGAAGAGATTGAGCAGCAAGAGGAAGCATTTCTTTGCCAAGTCGACTAGTACATGTTAACATCTTTTTGCTTCCATGTTGATTAGTCAATTAACCATTTTTGCTTGCAAGTGCACTATCTTTGTGATTTGTTAGTCAAGCATTCCTGTTCTTTGTCATACTATGCGTGCTAAGGACTACTAGCTATGTAGTAGTAGTATATTTCAAACAAAGTTCCGGCATTCAGATATATGTAAGCACTCATGTACTGTATAGGAAGAACTGATCATTGAATTTTATCTGCATACTTATTATGGTTAGAATCAGTATTCTTCAGCTTGTGTAGTTTTTCATAGGCACCTTTTGCTTAGTAGAAAAATATTAGAAAAAATAAATAGCTTTACTGATTTGGTAGCTCCACTGCATCTTGCTGTTGCTGTAGCTTGCTGTTGCTTAAATCTGAACTTTGTCTGTACCGTCTGAACTTCGTCTGAATTCTCCTCTGAATTCTCGTCTGAACTTTAGTTGTTTTTTCTTAAAACTTGCTGTGTTAGTTTCCCTTTCTGACCAGTTCTTACAACTGATACATTAGCAGGCCTGACAAGTACTTACCATGCTGTTCTTAGGACTGATACAATTGCTTAAATCTTTCTTAAATCTTATTAATTAGATTTGTGGCACAAAGGATGTTTCTGAGTGCTTGCTCTGAGCTTACTGAAGCTACCATTTGTGCAGATAAGCGGGGTGCTATCGAGAGGCTCTCGTGGCATGGCTCAATCATCACAGGTTGCACCTGTGGCATCCATACTACCCCGCATGTCATAAATATGTTTTATCCTGTGTTCCAATAATCTTGAGTTAGACTTGTTAGAACTAGAGCAAGTTGGGTTGTTGTCTTTCCCAGGTCCCAAGAACTGGTGGTGCCTGGTAGTTTTTGCATACTGATATACAATATTGAGCTGAAAAGTCAAACTGAATTTTCTATGTGCTTACCAATTATCTCACGGATTTGTTTGGTTCTAGACTTTACGGGCATATTTTAATTTCAATTATATAATGCTCTGTATTCAGTTGATCAGCATGGTCAATGTTTTTAATATCTAGCCATGCATGAATCCGCTCTCTGCTTGATATTATGGCAAATATAACCTGAAATAGATATAGAGAACAGGTAGAAGCTTCTAAGCAGATCCATCTTCACTTGTTGACAGAAACAATCCATCTGGGGGTATATGTGATGTATATAGTGGATAAATCATGTGAATTTGTGATGTAAAGAATGGATAAAACACGTATATGTGATGTATATAAGGTAAGGGTATATTATGTCCTCTTTTTCCTTTTTTGTTTTTTTAATTTAGGAGACGCTGGTTTGCAACCAGTGTCTTCTATGTTCTTTGTTTTTTTTTGTTTTTTCAATTCATCTAAGGAGACGCGGGTTGGCAACCCGCGTCTCCTATGTGCGTCATTGGAGACGCGAATTAACAACCCGCGTCTCCTATGTGAGGGTCATTGGAGACGCGGGTTGGCAAAAATGCGTCTCCTATGACTCCCCGCAAAGGAGACGCGAAAAATCAACGTCTCCTATGACTTGTCATTAGAGACGCAAATTTAGATACGCGAAAAAATAGCGTCTCCTTTGACTCTTAACCCGCGTCTCCTTTAAAGGTTTTTTACATAGTGAGTGAATCAAAAGCATGTACAAAAACCACATGTACAAAAACCATCCCTGAAAAGCGTATACAAAAACCACATATTTTGTGTCATTTTTCCTACAAATTCACAACATCCTCCAAAATAAAACACCTATGCAAATATAGGATCATTTTATATGCCAAGTGGCATGTTAATGTGTAAGTCAATATTAAATAACACCTAAAACAATGCCTAATTGGTGTCTGTAAGAGACGCCAACACAATCTAGCTTCCGATCAACATGATCTAAACCTTGCAATCGAAGCACCATGTCTCATCTGGTTATCAACCGTTCACTCGGTAGATCTCACCGTGGAGGCTTTCTCCTACATGCGAATCAACAACGCAAGCAAGAGGAAGAAAGTACGAAACTCAATTTGCAAAAAAAACCTTGATTTAATACGCAAAGTCGGGTCTCACAAATCGATGAATGGCAACTGTTCAAGTAGAATTATTGAAGGAAAATACAAACCCTTATTTGAGCAATGACTATTGAGTATAGGGTACAAGGGACATCCAAGGACACCTAGCCGCATCCCTAATGGACTAGCAGCCCAAAAGATGGTGGCGCTGCATCTTGACATATTATGTACCCCTTTCATCCCATGAAATGTGCAATCCTAGTATTTTTAAACAGATTAGTATTGATGGCAATTGACCATGCTACCGTTAGTAATTGTCTGAATCTCATTGGTTTAGGCATGGCGGCTTTTCAATTTCCACCGAATTAGTTAAAGCATAGATAATTAATTATTGAAAAATCTATTTCAAGAGATAAGACAAACATGTGGGAGTTCTTTTAGTCTCGTAATTGCTCTTGAAAAGACAAATAGTTGCTTCTAGGATTGCACTCTTTGTGGGAGTTCTTTTAATCTCATAATTGCATTTTTCATGGGATGGAGGGAGTAAGTTCACTTGGTTTGACAATTTCCATTGAATCATAAGGACTTTGATGTGGGATGAGTGCCATTGAAAAGCTTATCTCCTTAGCTTTTTGTCCATACGATGGAACATAAAAAAAATAGTCTATATGCAATCTGAGTGATGATTTTAATGTGGGCTGCTGCTGAGGACTCCGAGGTGGACTCAAACTTGATAGGTTTTGGGCCTCCAACTTGGCTTGGACGCCCTTGCTGGTCCCCTTCACCTCCTAGCCTCCTTCGAAGTACTGAAGTACTCCTTCAGTACTCCATGGTCCTCTCTATGATTCAGAGTCATAATAATATCATTAAATAGTAATCTATTCTCAAAATTATTGTAAGAGTATGTAGGAACAAGCTTTTCATTCAATATGTATAACCACCGGATGAGTGTTGTGAGTATCCAAGGGAGTGATTTACTCATCGTATCCGCAGATCTCTTTGTCAAGGATCTATTCAAGATGAGAGTTACATGGCTCGTTTTACGTTGGTACCCAAAAGGTTAGGATACACGTGATTGAGGCAAACGTTAGATTATTTTCAAGCTGGCCAATAATATGAGGCTTTTAAGTAATTGTTGCTCGTATGGCCGAACGCAGGGAAGGGTGAATTTGGATAACAAAAAACCTTAACATATGGCTTTCACAATTTTGCAGATGCGCAACTATAGGCTGATAAAATAGTCCGATAAAAACTCCAGCATGCAAAACTTCAATATGCAGGACAAAGGCCGGCATGTACAACTTCTTTTTTTTTGCGACCGTGCCTTGGCACGTTTTTCATTAAGAGAAAAGCAAGTTATGTTACAAACCAGTCACCGTGCAGAGGACGGGCCGGGTAAAAAAAAGGGAAAAAGCGTACTAAACGTTCAACAATTGCGCGACCGCGACCTCGTCCAACGACGGATCGGAACTAAGATGGCAGCAGGAAGGCAGATGGCGCCAGCCCGCCAGCACCCAGTAGCTACCCTCGACCATGATGGCATCCACGAGTTGGAAGGCCAATCGTGAAGAACCCCTGAACACACGCGAATTACGCTCAATCCATAACATCCATGAGACAAGAACCGTCATAGAGTCGAACGCTGGCCTTGAAGCTTTCAGCACCCTCTTGCGTGCCTCAAGCCACCAGTCAGCAAAGCAAGCAACCTGGGAAGATGGAGTTAGCGCCTCCCTGCCAGCCCGAGCCAGGCAGAGGTACCACACCTCTCGCGCGAAGACGCATGCCGCAAGCAGATGGGAGATGGACTCCGGTTCCTGACCGCAAACCGAGCAGGAGTCGTCGTCCTGAACCCCACGACGTTTACGACGAACATTCGTCCAACAACGGTCGTGGAGCACTAGCCAGATGAAAAACTATTATTTTCCCTAGAAAAAAGGTAAATTATGTTATGAACTTCTGTTGATGGCAATTAATCCAGATCAAACCATTGCCCTAGAAAAAAAGGCAAATTATGTTATGAACTTCTGTTGATGGCTTAGGGTAATTCGTGAGAGATAATAGCTTACAAATCTCTGTTTGATGGAAATAAAAGTTGTAGTGAATCGAAGTATTGGAGTTTAGTATGTTAACTCCCACGGTGACTTACCATGGATAGTGATGATATTTGGATGATAATTTTGCTTAAGTGGAAGATTGACACATCACCCGCTAATCACGAGTTAATATACAAATTCCCATTACCAAATCCACTGACCAAACAGGGGTACAGATCCCCCTTAAACTTCTTATCTTAACTTTATCACAAGCAAACAAGATATTAACTAAACATCATACAGATTCCATGTAGCAACTTGCACCTGTAATTAAATTTATAAAGTGGACTATTTTTGGTGACCGTGCCTTAGCACGTTTTTCATTAAGAGGAAAGCAATTTTTTACAGGGAACGCCAGACTCATTCAGAGGATGAGCCGGCTTAAGAAACATAAGCGATTATACGTTTAACAACTGCGTGACCTCATCTATGTCAAACTCATCCCCTACTATGTGTTGGAATTGGTTGATCATCAGAAGATGACGCCATCCAGCAAGGATCCAACACCTCCCTTCGGCCTGAATCGCCTGCGCCAATTGCTGTGGCGAGCGCGGCGATTATTGAAAACTCTGTTGTTTCTTTCCTTCCAAATCATCCACGAGGCAAGGATCACCAAGGTATCAAAAGCCGGTCTCCCGTCCTTGTGAACCCGCTTCTGCCCAGCAAGCCACCAGTCCGCGAATAGGTGCACCCTGTCCGATGGTGTGAGCTCATGCATGCCATTTGCAGAGAGAAGAATGTACCAGACCTCCCTTGCAAAGACGCAAGTGACAAGGAGATGGGAGATGGACTCCCCAGCCTGTAGACAAATGGTGCAGTCATCATCTTCTTGCAGTCCGCGACGTTTCCTTCGGTCGTTAGTCCAACAGCGATCATGGAGAACCAACCACAAAAAGAATTTGCATTTCCCTGGTGCCTTCGCCTTCCAAAGTTCCTTGGCTCCAGGAGCTGCGCTCTGTCCAATGAAAAACGCCTGGTATGCCGAAGCCGTTGTGAATTGGCCATCCGCGGTCCACTTCCAGGACCATACATCCTCGGCATTGGGGTTTAACTGGAAGGAGCTCAGACGCAGCCACAACCGAATGTACTGGATGATAACCTGCATGGTAAGGGCACCAGTAATGTCTCTAACCCAGCTGCGACCAGTGATGCCTTCACGGACAGTACGGTTATTGCGAGTACGTGAGCTCACAGCGCGGATCAGGTTCGGGGCCAGCTCCTCGATGGACTTGCCATCCAGCCACTTGTCCCGCCAAAAGAGGCAGCTGCCCCCACTGCCCACGCTGACCGAGACTGAAGCGTCGAAGAGAGCTCACGCCAATGGTTCCATTGAGTCAGGAAGCAACGACCAAGGCCTATTATGTACGTTTAGGTTGGAGTTACTGGCTCGACACAAGTGATGCACACTTATTTTCTTGTATTTACCATGGGCAATGTACGTATCAACAGCAGCGACACGGTACGATGGGAGCGATCAGCGATGTCTCTATGATCAATCGTCGTGAGTCCGTGAGTTTTCTTTCTCGCTCTTCTTCCCGCCGAAGAAAAAAAAAGGCAAGTTATTATCGTGGGCTTAGCGTGCATGAGCCACGAAGGCCCAGTTACGCGAGAGAGGAAGAGGCACACCGCACACCGAGCAGACGACCCAGTTTAGCCTTCCGGTCCATCAACAGAAGTTCATAACAACATTCTGGATTAATTGCATAAAGGACAACTATTATTTAATCAGGGAGAGATGGCTAATTTCGGTGGGAGGCGCCATATACTCATCGACGATAAGATGCCTGTGATGATGACTTCAACAATCTTCTAATGGTCGGCCTTGGTTTCTCATTCATATGTGTTGAATGTGTGGTTGCGATGGTCTACATCTATACTATGTTAAAAAACCACTGCGATTCCACGTTCTAAGATGCTGTATTATCTTGTAGCACGTGAACTCAGCATATGTGCGGTACTACTCCGCTCCTATGGAGGAAAATTGACAAGATACCATTCCCTTGCATTATTCAACCGCATGGTCTATTCGCATGCGGTGCTTGCACCACATCTAGAAGCTTGCTCAACACGCCGTAGCGATAAACTACCCCTTTCCCTGTCGAATTTATCGTTTTAGGTTTGGGAAAAAGTTCTTCTTGTTTGTTGTCATAGAAATATAACAATAGTTTCTCTAATCATAAATTACTACCGCACAGAGAGAGTCACAAGTTCATAGCTCCTCATCTGTCATAGTTTCACAAATATAAGAAATTATTCATAAAAATTATTCCATTTATCTGCCATGGATAGTTAGCCAGGATAGAAAAATTCCTATCTATCATGGCCCGGGTTTGGAAATGTGGAGAATAATTTATTTTTTGAAAAAAATCATCATATAGAAGTCAAAAAATTAGCAAAAAAAAATCTAGACCTCCCAGAGCCACAACTTCGTGCCATCCCTCCGAACCATACCACATCATACTTTATTTCTAATAGCAATGTGGGTGCGTCGTGGCAGCGGTAAAGCGTACCACAGTCTAATGGTAGCAGGTAGGTCCCGGTTGTTGACCTGGTGCGTCATGTGGCACCGAGATGGTGGCCACGTGTCAACCATCTATTAACCGAGCTATGCTGGGAGTACTTTTCTAGGCCGGTGTGGCATTGTGTGGACTCATTCCACCGCATGCACTGCCCTGTGCATAGGGTCAGGTCTGCAGGGGGTACTATTGCTATAGGCTAGAGTCTTCAGGTCGCTAATTAGACTCCGCCTATTTGTCCACCTATAAAAGATGTTTTTTTTGAAGCCTCTCGTCTGGATACAGCTGTAGTATCTGTTCATGTACAACTCACACCAACTCTACCCACGCGCGCCACACGCACACCACGCGTATACAAGCAAACCTACAACTACACTCAGACTAAATCGCGTCCTTTATGAGATCACCGCATCCATCATGGCTCCATAGGCGATGAGCGCATCGCAATCACTTTGTAGCTCCACGCGTGAGAGACAGCTGTAGTATCTGCAGGAGAAAGAAAACTGGAAAAAAAACCCCGGTGAGACACGCGAGTGTTGATCCTGAGGATCGAACTAGCGCCCGGCCGCTCGCTCACCTGGCGAGCGAGCCAACCGAGCGTAGCTCGGTCCTCACCTATAAAAGATGTTGCTCGCCATGCAAAGCGGTGCATGCGCGTGAGCGCTGCGACGGTTTCTGTGCTCTTTTTAGTTCAGCGGAAAAGACGAGTCAAGACTGAAGGTGTAAGAAACTGCTAGAAAGCTCCAACTGTTGGCGATCAAAATTGGCACAAGACAGCAAAGGCAGGAGGAACCGGTGGAACCGGATTCTCAAACCAGAGGAACCAGTTTAGTTCACTGTTGCCCGTCTGACAGGGCAAACCGGTGGAACCGGTTTGGGAACTGGTGGAACCGGTTTTCCCCGAGTCCTAGTTGGTTTGGACTCTTTTTGTAGATCCAAGTTGTAATAGGACTTTCCTTGCGGGGTACGACCTCCCCACCCTAAAAATATGAAGGGTCACGGCCGATTGAGTATTTATCCAATCGAACAAACATTTTTTACCTTTACTTTTTGTCATCTCTAAACCCTAGCTTTTTAACCCTAATTGCTGTTCGTTCTTCGTCTCTACGGCGTTTGACGGTGTTCTGAGTGGCCTGCCGACCTCAGAGCAACCCTAGGCGCGCCAGCCCTGATGGGGTTCCTCCCGGGCCGGCGATCTTAGGTCTACGCAGCAAACCCTAGGAATCCGGTTTCACCGGATTCCCAAACCGGTTTCACCGGTTTTGTCTCGGTCTGCTGCAGCTGATCGATCCGTTGCAGATCTGCGCGAACCAGCGCATTTTCAGTGTGTCGACCGTAAAAAGCGTCAACACATTTTTGGCGACTCCGCTGGGGAAACAGGGAATCTTGGTTTTAATAACCAATTTCTCAAACCCTAGCCAGATGTCTATTTCAGATCTTGACAAGGACAACATCGTTGTTCCCTCAATGGAGGAGATCAGCGAGGAGGAACGCCAGAAGTTCGATGCAGCCCAAGAATTCTTCAAGAGTCAATTCCTGATGGGGCTGAAGAAGGATCGTCACGGCAAGGTGACAAGAACTCACGAGTTTATGATGCCGGCGTTCATGATGAAAGATCAGAAGGTGGAAGAAATACCTCCGGTAACATTGCACCCACCTGAAACTTCTATTCCTAAATCTAATGAAGAGCTTAGTGCTGCATTTTCACATACTGAAGAATTAGTATGCACACTTGCGGATAGAATGGATAAAATTGATAGGTTGGTAGAATCTTCTAGTTATGCACAAAATTTACCACCTATGCAACATCAGAACATGCATGCGAACATGTCGGCTACGCCAGGAAAAGCACCTGGAAATCTTTTGTATGGCATGCCGGCTAATTTTTATTCAGGACAGGTACCGCCGCCACCACATGTTTCGCCAGCCCCGGCGAAACCGGTGGAACCGGTTCTGTCGCCCCAGCTGCACAGCAGGTTGTTCCACACGTTATGCCTCCTCTTTCGGTAGTCCCTAACCGAACTACAGAGGTGGCTAATCGTTCTGCTTATATTGAAACACGTGTATATACATCACCCCCATACCTAATCAACCTATCAACTCTAGTGGGATTCCTAATGATGTATATGATCAATATTTGCGGCAAGGTCCTACTTGCATGCCTCATGTTGTTCAAGCTCAAAGTACAGCCACAGAGCAATCTGATCTAACTCGTTCAAATTTATATGCTGAATTTTATAAGATGAAGGACGAGTTAGCTAGTATGATGCAAGATAAGCTTGGCATCGATATGGGTAATTCTAGATTATATCAAAAACCATATTCTGCTAATTTTGATGCTGTAGCTTATCCTAACAATTGGCGTGTTCCTGATTTTGTTAAATTTAATGGTGATGATAGTAAGACCACATGGGAACACGTTAGCCAATATATTGCTCAATTAGGAGAGGCTAGTTCTAGTGATGCTTTGAAAGTTCACTTATTTTCATTATCTTTGACTGGAACTGCTTTCTCTTGGTTTTCTTCATTAACTCCTGGCTCAATTAATTCATGAAATCAATTAGAGCAGACATTTCATGATTATTTTTTATAGTGGGAGTGTTTAGTTGAAATTGATAGATTTAACATCGGTTAAGCAACAAAGAGATGAATCTGTTTTAGATTACTTTAAACGATTCAAGGAAATTAGAAACCGATGCTTTAATTTGTCACTTTCTGAAAGAGATCTTGCTGATGTTGCCTTTAATGGTTTAAGACCCTTTATTAAAGAAAAGATAGAAGGTTTTGAACATTTTTCGGTTAATCAAGTGCAAATAAGAGCTTTAGTTGCTGAAAACTGAATAAAGAATAATAAGGATACATATAAGACTCATCGTTCCAATGTTCATGTTGTTACTTATGATTCCAGTAGTTCGGATGATGATGAAGATGTGGTGCGATTTTCTTTTGATGTTTTCAAGTGTGATCGTATTTTTGATGAATTATTAAAGAATGGAAACATTAAAATGACTCATGCTATTCCTTCACCTGAAGAACTGAAAAGGCGGGCATATTGCAAATTACATAATTCTTTTTCGCATGCTACTAATGATTGCAATGTTTTTCGTTGACAGGTGCAATTGGCTTTGAATGAAGGACGTTTGACACTACATGAGATGTAGGTGGATAAAGCACCTTTCCCTGTCAACACCCTTGAGATGCAACCTCCTAAGGTTCTAGTTCGGCCACATCAAGTCGAATCAACCAAAGGAAAAAATAATGTCGTGGGTGATGAGAAGCCGAAACCTGAAAGTTTGAAGGGAAAATCGATTATCAGGGAAGTGGTGTGTGAGAAGACCCCCAATGGCAGAGAGACTTTCAAAATTACTGCAAGAGTCGCGGATCTCGGGGGGCAAGGATCATCAAAGGGACCGTTTGAGCCTGCACAGGACAAACCAGTTCCACCGGTTTCAGAAACCGGTTTAACGGTTCTACTCATGGTCGCCCAAAGATGCTGAAACCAAAGCGCCCTAAAATTGGAACCTGGAAAGTAAATACTGTCAAGGATCAGGGTAAAATTGCAAAGCCAAAGCCAACCTTTGATCAGTTATTTTCCAAATATGCTAATTAAAGGCCAGTTGATGAGCATTGGCCAGCAAAAAAGAGAAAGAGGTCACCCATGCGCCAAGAGAAACCAATTTCACCTTCAAGGGCGAATAACAGGCAGAAGGGTGATGGTGCTAACTTTTATCCTCAACAGAATCAATACCAAGCCATGCCATGGATGCCTCCATATTATAATTTTCAATATCCGGCATGGGATCACAATGGTATGCATATGCCTTATTACCCCATGCAATATCCTCCTTTTCATCCAGGGTGGGGTAATAACAGAGTTCCAGCACATGAGAGATTGGTGGATAACCGTTCGGCTCCTTGTCGATCAGGTTAGGATGTGCCACCTAGAACCGGAACCGATTAAACCGGTTTCCCCAGAAGAGGCAGCCTTCTCCTCCCAAGCAAGTTTATCAGCCTAAAAAGGTGGAGGAAGTTGTCCGGAAGATGGAGGTCGATCAAGAGAGGACTACAGCTGCTGATGTGATTCAGATTGGTGACTTTCCAAGTAAATTTGAAAGATGATGACAAGATGCCAATGATAATTGGTAATGAAGCTGAGCCATCAGTCCAAAAAGAAGTGGTTGTAGAACCTAAGGAGGGTAAGAAGGTTGAAATTGATAAAGCTAAATATCTTATGCCTAGATGGTGTCCTCCAGGTTTGACACGAACACAAAAGAGGAAGTTGCAGTGGCTTCGCTTTCAGGAACAGAAGGAGAAGGAGCTGGAGAAGCAGAGGGAGGAGCACTTCAACAAATACAGGCCTATGATTCCTCCAGGCAAGGGGTGGAAGAAGATTGAGGCTCCAGGGCAAAATCCGGTGGAACCGAATTCCAAACCGGTGGAACCGGTTCTACCCCCTTCGTTGTCTGCGGCTGCGACAGAACCGGTGGAACCAATTCTGAAACCGGAGGAACCGGTTTCTGCTGTTCCAGGTCCATCTCGTATTACTTCTGAGATTTCTGTTGCTCCTATGTTTGATCAGAGGTTGTCATCGGATTCCCAGAATATGGACGATGAACAGCTGGTTGATTATGGGTCATCACCTGAACATATGAATGTTGATGCTAATGTGGTGCACCTGTCTTCGGATTATTATGTTATTCCGGAGGATGAGTTGGCTCATCTGGACTTTGGCCCGAAAGAAGCTATATCTAAAAGGCCAAAGGATTCTGAAAACCATCTGAAGGCGCTGTACATGAAGGGGCATATCAATGGGAAGCCGGTTTCAAGGATGCTTATTGATACTGGGGCAATCGTCAATTTGATGCCTTACTCTATGTTCAAGAAACTTGGTGGATTGGATGATGAGCTGATCAAGACCAACATGACTATCAGCGGTGTGGGAGGAGGTGAGCCTATGAGTGCTAAGGGCGTTGCTTCTATGGAGCTCACCGTTGGGAGCAAGACGTTGGCTACCGCTTTCTTCGTCGCCGAGACACAAGGTAACATCAATTTAATATTGGGTCGTGATTGGATTCATGCAAATAGATGTGTACCTTCTAGTTTGCATCAATTTCTTATTTAATGGGTAGACAAAGATATTGAGATTGTACATGGGGATACATCGGCTTGTGTTGCTGTGGCTGATGGTTCTACCATGTCTATGCATGATCATGTCAAGTGCTTGACAGGCTTAGATATTTCTGATTATGAGATGATCAGTTGCACTAAGGATGGCTTTGTGCCTGCTGTTCTAAAGCCGGTTGAGTATCGGCTAAACCATTTATTGTGAATTAATGAATAGTTCAGAATGGTTGCAGCAGAGACTTGAGCACTATCGGGCACAAAAGAACGATATGTATGAGGCCATTGAAGATTTTGATGACATGAGTAAATTAGGACAAGGTTTCACGTCGGCAGATCCTTTAGAGGAGATTGACATTGGTGATGGTTCTGTACCTAGGCAGACGTTTGTAAACAAAAAAATTGAAAGCTGATTATAAAGCTCAATTAATCGAGCTGTTGAAAGAATATGTTGATTGTTTTGCATGGAACTATCAAGAGATGCCTGGTTTAAGCCGTAAGTTAGTTGAACATCGGCTGCCTATTAAACCTGGTTTTAGGCCTTTTAAGCAAACTGCTAGGTGTTCAATCCTAATATGTATGACCGAATTAAAGAGGAAATTAATCGGTTGTTGGATGCAAATTTTATTAGACCTTGTCGTTATGCTGAATGGTTATCTAATATTGTGCCAGTTGAGAAAAAAGATTCTGGTAAGCTCGGAGTTTGCATTGATTTTAGAAATCTTAATAGAGCTACTCCTAAAGATGAATATCCTATGCCTATTGCCGACATGCTTATTAATGATGCTTCTGGACATAAAGTTATTAGTTTTCTTGATGGTAATGCTAGTTACAATCAAATATTCATGGCCGAAGAGGATATATCCAAAACGGCTTTTATATGTCCAGGTTTTGTTGGTTTGTTTGAGTGGGTAGTCATGACCTTTGGTTTAAAAAATGCTGGTGCTACTTACCAAAGGGCAATGAATTTATTTTTTCATGACTTGCTTGGTTTAATCATAGAAGTCTATATCGATGATATTGTTGTTAAATCGGCTGGTTTGAAACCTCATTTGGCTGATTTAAGACTTGCTTTTGAAAGAATGCGTCGATATGGATTAAAGATGAACCCACTTAAATGTGCATTTGGTGTGTCGGCTGGAAAGTTTTAAGTTTTTTTATTCATGAGAATGGCATAGAGATAGATCCTAAGAAAATTGATATTATCAAAAAGATCAAAGCTCCTACATGCAAGAAGGATTTACAGAAATTATTGGGCAAGGTGAATTATTTGAGAAGATTTATTTGCAACTTGTCTGGGAAGGTCAATGCTTTTACTCCTATTCTTCGGTTAAAAGATGAAGCCGAATTTACTTGGGGGGCAAAACAGCAAGAAGCTTTTGAGAAGATCAAATATTACTTGTCTTCACCGCCGGTCATGAAAGCTCCTAGGAGAGGAGTTCCATTTAAATTATATGTGGCTGCCGAAGATCAAGTAATTGGAGCTGTTTTGACTCAAGAAACCGAAGGAAAGGAACATATTATTACCTATGCAAGTCGACGATTATTGGATGTTGAAACAAGGTATATATTTATTGAAAAGCTTTGCTTATCATTATATTACGCTTGTACCAAGATGAGGCATTATTTATTATCCAATACTTGCATAGTGGCTTGTCAAACCGATATCATTAAATATATGTTGCATAGACCAATTTTGAGTGGTAGAATTGGTAAATGGGCTTATGCTCTTATTGAATATGATTTGGCTTGCGAACCTTTGAAATCTATGAAAGGCCAAATTGTTGTTGATTTTATTGTTGAGCATAGCATTAATGATAATAATTTAGATATCGGTTATATTACTTTTACCCTATGAAAGTTGCATTTTGATGGATCGGTTTGTAAGAGCGGTTGTGGTATTGGAATTGTTTTTATATCACCAAGTGGTGCTGAATTTGAGGCTCTTAATCGATTAGAGAATAATTGTACTAATAATCATGCCGAATATGAAGCTTTATTATTCGGGTTAGAAATTTTGCATGACATGGGAGTAAAACATGTAGAAGCATTTGGTGATTCTCTGCTGGTTGTACAGCAAGTTAATAAGGTATACCGATGCTTTGATGGATTTTTAAATACATATCTTGATAAGTGCTTGGATATGATTGCTCGATTTGATGATTTCTCTATATATCATGTTTCAAGAGATGAGAATCCAAGGGCGAATGCTCTGGCTCAGCAAGCGTCTGGCTATGATGTTCAGAAAAGAAATTTTTATGAAAGAAAGCCGACACTTTGCATAGCCGAGTCCTCTGCCCAGGAAGAACCGGTTTCACCGGATTCAGAAACCGGTTCCACCGGAAATTCCAGTAACACCGCTTCCAGAACCGGTGAAACCGGTTTATCCACTGACAGCAGCACTTCGGCCATTGAGCAATCCAAAATTGATAAGGACGAAGTTGCTGATTGGAGAACACCCATTATTGAATATTTGCAGAATCCTAATCATAAGGTTGATAGAAAAGTCTGACGGTGGGCATTTAAGTTTACTTTGTTATTAAAATGTTTGGATTCTGATCAAGCTAAAGTTGCAATGGGTGAAGTTCATGAAGGGATTTGTGGTACACATCAATCGGCTCCTAAGATGAAGTGGCTTTTGAGGAGAGCTTGTTTTTATTGGCCTAATATGATAGCTGATTGTTTTCGGTACTACAAAGGATGTGAAGAGTGTCAAAGGTTTGGGAATATTCAGATGGTTCCAACAACTTTATTACATCCTATTATCAAACCTTGGCCTTTTCGAGGATGGGACTTCATTGGACAGATTCATCCTCCTTCATCAAAAGGGCATCGCTTCGTGTTAGTGGCTACTGATTATTTTACAAAGTGGACCGAAGCAGTACCTTTGAAGAATATGACACATCGGGAGGTAATTGAGTTTATTACTGAACATATTATTCATAGATTTGGCATTCCACAAACTTTGACTACTGATCAATTTACTTCATTTATATCAAAAGAAGTTCGTGAGTTTGTTGATATGTATGGCATTAAATTGCTCAATTCATCTCCATATTATGCTCAGGCTAATGGTGCTACTAAGGTTACTCCTTTTGAGCTTGTGTATGGCCAAGAAGCTGTTTTGCCTGTTGAAGTAAATTTGAATGCTTATCGGTTGGCTAAGCAAAATGATCTTAATGTTGTGATTATCATAACTTGATGATGGACAATATTGATGAGGTGACCGACAAGCGATTAAGGGCCTTGAAGGAAATTGAGAAAGACAAGATTCGAGTTGCTAAGGCTTACAACAAGAAGGTAAAACAGAAGTCTTTTCAGGTTGATGATCTGTTTTGAAAAACAATTCTACCTATAGGATCGAAGAGCAATAAATTTGGTAAATGGTCTCCAAGTTGGGAAGGTCCGTACAAGGTGATTAAAGTGGTCTTCGGCAATTCTTATATGGTGGAGACTTTGCAAGGTCAACGGCTGCCAAGAGCTCTTAATGGAAGATACTTGAAGAAGTACTATCCAAGTGTTTGGCAAGAAGCTTGATTTATATGGCCGATAGTTTTTAATACCGCCCTTAGAATAAAAAGGCCGATGGATTTTGTTTAAACATCGTCCTCAGGAGTGTTTTCTTGTGCTAAAGTGTTTTCTGGTACGCAAGCTTTACCAAAAAACAAGGGGCATATGTTGGCGATCAAAATTGGCACAAGACAGCAAAGGCAGGAGGAACCGGTGGAACCGGATTCTCAAACCGGAGGAACCGGTTTAGTTCACTGTTACCCGTCTGACAGGGCAAACCGGTGGAACCGGTTTTCCCCGAGTCTAGTAGGTTTGGACTCTTTTTGTAGATCCGAGTTGTAATAGGACTTTCCTTGCGGGGTACGACCTCCCCACCCTATAAATATGAAGGGCCATGGCCGATTGAGTATCTATCCAATCGAACAAACATTTATTACTTTTACTTTTTGTCATCTCTAAACCCTAGCTTTTCCAACCCTAATTGCTGTTCGTTCTTCGTCTCTACGGCGTTTGACGGCGTTCTAAGTGGCCTGCCGACCTCAGAGCAACCCTAGGCGCGCTAGCCCTTACGGGGTCCCTCCCGGGCCGGCGATCTTAGGTCTACGCAGCAAACCCTAGGAAACCGGTTTCACCGGGTTCCCAAACCGGTTTCACCGGTTTTGTCTGGGTCTGCTGCAGCTGATCGATCCGTTGCGGATCTGCGCGAACCAGAGCATTTTCAGTGTGTCGACCGTAAAAAGCGTCAACACCAACAAACAGTGCATGATTACGAAATAGCTTTTCGTTCACGTAGACCCAATTCCAATTCAGCAATTCATGGCCCAATGCTAACAACCACGGCAACGTATCAGGTGCAAACCAACCTCTTCGTGTAAACCATGCAAACTTCTAATCTGGGCCACACGATGTTGATCCAAGGGATTTACACGAAGAGGTTAGTTTGCACCTGATATGTTGCCAACAACCAAACAACCCAGGACCTAGCTTTGTGGCTCAATTTTATTGATGTTGCAGCCCATCCCAGCCTTTGTATAGCCGCCTTTTTCAGCAAGCCTGGTAACCGGCCCAGCTTGCCGCACCACTGCCGTGGCAAGGGACGAGACACGAGACGCAGGCAGATTCCATCATGGTCCGGCCGTCTGTAAAATGCCATGGAAATACAGAATTTCCCACGAGCATTTTACAGGGAGATACTCGTCTCCGTGGTGCTTGTGCGTCTCCTGTGAGAAGGCTGTTCCCCTTCAGGTCCGGCCGTCTGCAGGTCATGGCGCGCGGCCATCGCCGACGTGCACTGCGATGGCATGGTCCTCGCCTCCGATCCGTAACCTAGCTGGCCGGCCACCAGCTTCGACCCCACGAGGAGGTGGCCGGCCATGGTCGTGGAAAGGATCGGACCTGCTCCGGTTCTGCATATACATTCCTATGTTTTTCACACATTTTCTCTTTTTACCGGTTCCTTCATTCAAAACAGAACCTGGGATTAATACAAAGATACGCACGTTGTTCAGTATGCTAGTCCAGCACCTGGGATCGGGGACACAGAAAAAAGAGATCATGCGTGGATAATTAAAAAAAAAGGAACTCAACACTAGCTATCTCTACACATTCCATCATCCATTGGTAGTGTAAACAAATGACAAGCTCATCGATAGTGATTATAGAGACGGCAGGAAACAAAGCTTCATTCAAGCTTTTAACATTCAGAACAAATATGAAATAGCAGGGCCTGCTACACTACTGATTTTTGTCGTTGTAGCCTGCATTACATTTTCAATAGCTGGAGAAGATAGTCCTGGAGATTGGAATTCTTCACAGACAATTCAGGGTCGCATCTCCAAATCGGTAACATAATACACATTCTATAACTCATCTGAATTTGATGGTTGTTTTCCTTATTATTATGCATGAGGATATGATGTGTTCAGGTTCTTGAACATAGGGATTTCAAGTGGTTCTGCGTATGGCACCACCTGGATATCAAGATTTATGTTTCAGGAATAGATTTATCATGCTTATATTGTGTATGGATTAAGCAGGTGTCACAGATCAAGAGCATAGAGTAATTTTAAAAAAAATGATTGCTCTAGTTGCAATATATTCCTCCTAGTCCCGTGCATTTACTTCCACATATGACGAGGGAGAAATTCAGAGCAGGATCCGGATACACCCCAACACAAAAGGAATACTAAAAATACATGCACCGTAAATAAAATAACTTATAGACAATGACTTCACAATCATTAGTGGCAAAATAGAACATTGTCAATGTCCGCTGCATATGAAATAAAAAAATGAAATATATGGTTAATTTGGAGGAAACTTGGAGAATACGGAGCAGCATGTAAATAATGGTGACCTGACAATTCAAATAACAAGAAACATTTCATCACATCCTTCAAGAATATTAATTCATGCTTCAGGCCACTTAGCAAATTTCCAGTTCCACATGAAGAGAACTGGTAATGCTTAACCTCATTTCTAGTACTGCTAAGAGATCCTAAGATGGTAAATCCAAACATATGTGAGGTATACCTCTTTTTTTTTTGTCTTTTGAAAGAACATATCTGAAGCATAATTTGGCACCTTAGTACTGTGCAGATTTTACTAGAACACTAGGAAACTTTGCTGAAGCTATAATTCGATGACGTAATAACATGAGCTACACTACAGTGAGGCAATCCATAACTTTTCAAACAAACAGAGGACATATATATATGATTACGAAAACAAGTCAGGATATCGGAAACAAATTCTATGACATCGTAGCAAACCAACCAATGTCCACGGCAAAATAAATCAGTTGAATCTTTGTTTGAATAACCTTTCCCTTGAAATTAACACTAATCATGGATTTATTTATTTGTTCTTAAGTAGATCACAATTTCATATTTTTCTGTGTTAACTAGAAGGCCAATATCCAAACTTGACAGGACAACAGTTTTTCATGAACAAAAACCTTTGCATTCCCAAGATTCAGAATTTCAAGAACCAAACCCCAAGAACGCATAACAAATCTAAGAACCAAAGTACTCTGCATTTGTTACCATCTAGTTCTTTGGCTGCGGGTTGAGCATCGGTAAAGACACTTTTTAATTCTGGTTTTTGCTGGTGGATATCACTCAATCTTGTCTTCGCTAGTACACATCTTTCAATTGTGACCATTTGCTCTAAGACACTATAAAGATTAAAATAATCATTTCTTGAGGTAGAGGAGAGATAAAAGTATAAAATAACCATACAAGCCCTAGCTCAAAAACAGGAACCGGCTCATTCTGCTTGGAAAAAAATTACTCCCTTCATTCTTAAATATATGACACCATTGTCTTTTTTTTCTTCGTTTGACTACTTGTCTTTTCTACAAATATTTTTATAAATTGATAAATCTACTAGTAATCCAAAGTATTATTGGTAATAGATGTAGCGGTACCCATTTTACTCTATTTAACAAACTAACTAATGAGATATTATTGGTCAAAATTAAAGTAAAAAGTCAACAGTGTCATGTATTTAAGAACGGAGGGAGTAGAAAAAAGAAACACACACATATGACACACCCCACCCGACGCGCTAGAGCAAGTTAGAGAGAGATTGAGAACAAACTAGCTTAGCAGAGATCCATCATCAATTAAATTAGAGGAATGCTTATTAAAAAAATAAATTAGAGGGGGAAAATCTGCTGCTCATTGCTGGTTCGATCGCATTGAGGTGCAACATGCCCTGTCATAGGCAGATAGCCTTTTATTCAGCTTCTAACATGGGCCTCCTGAGGGCATTTCAGTCTTTTCTCTTTGTTTCTTCTATCCTCTTCTTAAGAAAATCATATTTTAATAGTCATAGCGTCGAGGAGCAAATAGTCATATTTGAATGATGTCTACTGGCAAAGTTTAACTTGAGCGATGTCCTCTAGCAAAAACCAACATTGATGAGTGTCATCTGACAAATTTACCCTACGCGCAAACAATCAGGAGGCAACAGTGGATGGTTCCAAACTACATGCCAGCTTCCAGTTTTTGGCGCCTCTTGCAAAAACTCACGGTTTTTCGGTTTCTGCGGGGCGGCATTAGGCCAATCCCAATGGAGGTTTCATATTGATGTTTCCAAGATGGTCACATAAGCAAAAAAGAAATGAAATAGTGTTTGAAACTACCTCTCCAATGGATAGTTTCATGGTGCGGTTTCATAAGCTTCATATAGCATTCAATTTCATGACTCATTGATAGCTGGTATCCGTGTAGACATAGTTTCATCTAGATGAAACTGGTTCCTTCTCTCTCTTCTTAAATTTGATGCCATGTCATCAGCAAATCCTATGTGGTATGCTAATTAATGAGAATGAAACTCCATGAAACACACCGCTGGGAGTGGCCTTATATTTCGGCAGGCAGTGCTGCTTCGTTCAGGTGTGGTTCGTCTGAAGTGCCGGTGTGCGAGCAGAGTGGCCGCCTGGCCGGCGGCTGCAACGTTTTCTGATGCTACTGTTACCGTGCATGTTCTCCACGCGCCGATAATACCGATCCAGTCCTGTCCGTTCTCCGTTGGACTATAGTGGTCTTTGTGAGGCCTGCGCTGAGTGGTGAGGGCTGACTTGATGGCTTTGCGCGAGGCACTTGCTCTCGGTTGGGTCGCAGGCCAGCCGGTTTAGGGTTTACATGCATGTATAAAATAGAAACGATCTCCAATCAGTCAACTCATGTAGCACAATGCATGCAAATGTTTGGTTATTTTTGTTGTTGGTCCGGTTTAGGGCTGACTTGAGTTGCATGCATGCATCTGAGTTTTGAAATCGTGAGGGAAGGAGAAATCAAGAAGACGGAGCTGTGCGGGATGGAGCAGGGGAAATGATCAATGGAACGATGCAGGTAAACGGTGCGAGATAGGGAACCAAATATGACCGAAGAGTGTACCACGCTGTGCCGGATGGACCTTCGGACGGCATGAGCAGGCAACCAATCACCCCCGACATGAACCGCCACTAGCGTGCGCATGATCTGGGCGGTGGCTGGGCCTAGCTTACGATCCACGCCGAGAAGCCCGAGATGCTGCAGGTCGACGCATCAATGTCCAGTTCCAAGGCTCGACTCGATCGCTGCTGCCAATCATCTCCACAACCGGTTGCGCGCCCACATGTTATCTCTCACCACACGTAGCGCCTGGAGATTCGTGTTTTTCCTGCCTCGCTTGTTGTCCTCGTTGACCGCTCTTTAGGCATTTCTGCCTCACGCGCCGCTGTCCTTCAGGCCTTCACGCCACGGCTGGTCCCACCTGCAGTCATTTTTTTAGTCAAGGGCATCTCGTTTCTTCTAGCTCCTGCTATGCGCCATGGCCACTTTCTAGCTCCTGGACGCCATTTCTCAGCTTATGCCCGCCATGGCCCAATGGCCTTCTATTCTCTCGTAGGTCCTAGCTACTCCCCCTCTCCTAGCTCAGACGCACCACGCCCCCACCATGTTCTTTCCTTCTCTCCTAGCTCCTGTATACTCCGTCTCCTAGCTCCGGCATGCCGCCATGGCCATCCCTGCTGCACGCCCCCATGGTACATAACTATTGCAGATTTTGGCTGTCGTTGTTCCCATACTTGCTGGATCTGAGCATCCTACTAACTTCAGGCCAGGACATCGGTGGAGTTCCTGCCTCCGGCACCCAGCACGGATCTTGCAAAACATAATTGGAGATTTGAATTTTCCCAATCTTATTATCGCTAATATTTAGGAACAAGCCGCATTTGTTCATAAGTTCCTAGCAGGATCACTGTAAATGTCGCTGTTGTTGCTGTTTTAGTTCAGTTGTTATGATACAAATTAACTCCATAATTGTTGTGTGGTGACACAGATCACTCAATGCTTTTAGATTTATTTGATCATATGTATTTTGATTTATTTATATTGTATCTCAGTGTCTTAGCAATGATTCAGTTTCAGATCTGCAACATTTTCAGTCTGCAGCATTTTCAATCGATAAGATTCTCTTGTTATATTTCTCTGCACTGCATTATGTAATCTTCCAAGGCATTCTCAATCAAAAAAATATTGAGCCTTGAAAGAAAATTAAGGGATGAAAATGGCTATTTTCCAAATTATTTTAGCCACTAATTGTTTGCCAGGTTTTGCTATTTTTCCGGGCACAATATTTTAATTTTTGCTATATGCATCAAACCAATATTTTAATTTTTGTTATATGCATCTAACTTCTAATTTTTGTTATGTGCGTACACCCCAGTTTTCAGGTTTGGATGCTTTGCCTGCAAACGTCTGAGCCATTTGCAGGCTTCTCTGTGCTGCCTTGTGCCTGACCCACCTTTTATATTGGTGCTGGATGGAGCTGTCTTGTCATTTTTTATCGTTTTGATCAGGTGCGATAATGTCCATGGGACACGTAACGAAATTAGTGGAGCAAATTTTTTTACCCTACTTTGACCACTAATTAGAGGTATTAAATAAAGTCAGTTTACAAAACTACCTCCACAACCCCTGGCAAATTCGCGAGATGAATCTAATGAGGCCTTTGACCGCACGATTAGAGGCTGATTACTGTAGCATTACTGTACCAAATCATGGATTAATTAGGCTCGTTAGATTCGTCGCGCAAAGTTGCACTTATCTGTGGCTGGGTTTTGTAAATAGACTTCATTTAGTACTCCATACATGCAAGATTCCTTGAGGACAATTTATTGTCCTGGGACATCTGAACACGGCCTAGGATCTACAGAATGGGCTGCGCCTTTTCACTTCTCCCTCGATCGCCGGCGGTAGAGCTCAAGCACAGACGCTTCATTGACAGTCGACTCTGAACCTACTGATCCCACAGCGCATCTCCCGCGAGCTCGCCGGGTGCTTCGACGCGACGGCCATCGTGTGGTCAGCCCGTTCGGCAAGGTGTAGCGTGTGGAGGTCGGCCGCGACGGCGACAGCGCGTTCCTGGGCCGCGGGTGGGCGGAGTTCATGGTGGCGCACGGCGTCGGCGTCGGCTGGTTCGTCGTGCGCCGGCACGAGGGCGTCGGTGTGCTCACCATCAAGGCCTTCGACACCAGCTTCTGCATCAAGGAGTTCGCCACTCCGGCTTCAGGTAAACATTTCCATGCATACCTTGGGCTTTCATATTTATATTTGACAGTTGGCTGGTCCAGAAATCCTTGCTAGAAGTTTTTGAGTATTTTGAATTACAATTACAAAGACTAGTCCATTAACCCGTGCTCCCACACGGGCTAATATTTTTTAGGCAAAATATATTTTTCAAAACTGTTGTATTTGAAAATTGTTTGGAATTAAACTCCTAACTAATAATCAGAATTGTTTACCTACTACTCTCTTATTTTTCCAATACTTCAACATAATACTTACATATATGTGTACTTATTTGTGCTCATTTGTGATTGATTTTTAATTAGTACCTTTTTCATTCACATTCACACTTTTTCATTTTGTTTCGCACCTCCATAAAGCATAAAAATCAAAATTTTTTATCACTTAAGTATTAGTAGTGGATAATTTAGTTGTAAATTTAGGGAGTTATTTTAAATATTGTTTATGATGGCATTAGTGGATAATTTGGATGAAGATTAGGAGTTACTTTAGTTTATTTTATATAATGGCAGGTGAGTAATTTAGACATAGATTTAGGGGTTACTTTAAGCTATTTTCATAATGGCATGGTGGGTAATTTTTTAAAAAACATGATAGAACCAATGGTTATGATGATTTGAGTCTACAAATTGATGGCTAGATGTTTTTTTTAGAATTTCTGGGATTTCTCACTTTTTATAGAGTGTCCACCTAAGATCCTAGGTGGATTTACCCGTAGGTTTTAAAAGGAATCTCCAATTAGTAATAGTAAGATTCTATGTAGAAACTATATGTATATAGCCCATTCTATTTTTCAGAGATAACAAAATACCGATTTTCTACTGAATTAGAACTGGGTATCTTATTATGCTTCTACGAAAATGTCAGAACACTTTTCCTGTTAATGTAGGAATATGAATTATTTCCTGCAAATTTGCACGAATGTTCCATGGAATTCCTGGGTTCAAAATGTGCAGCATATTTATACACCTTTCGAATGGCTGTGTATTGTTAGTAATTGGTCAAATAATAGACTACAATTGTTTGCTTTATTTTTCTGAAGAAAAATGTCAGGACCTCTGTCTTTCCTTTTTTTTGTTGTGGTAGTTATATATATCACGTTATTTTCAGTTATGGCATCAAGAAGCAGCAAATGGGTTTCCTGCAAGCCACAGTTCCTTAGGATTATTCAGCAGGATTTCATGGAGAAGATGGTCTGCAAACTCATCTGGATATATACTATATATGTTTTGCTCACACCACAGGTATCTCATTGAATATTTAGGATTTTTTTTTGCATAAATAGCCTGAACATTTTAACTTCAATAAATGTGCCATTGCAGATGATCCCTACTAGATTTGTGAAACAATATGTCACTGAAGAGTGCCGAAACCGCCGGATGGCTGTCATTGTCAGCCCCCATGGAAAGTTTTGGCGAATCGAGCTTCAGAATGATCAGTCAGGCGTGTTCTTTGCTGGAGTTTGGTCACAGTTTCTTTCATTTCATGGAATATCTGAAGGTGAAGTTTTACTATTGAGATATGAAGGGAACATGGTGTTCAAATTCAACATGTTTGGGTTGAATGGATGCCAGAAAGATTTGACGAATGGCAACACTGACATTCAACAAAGTGAGAAAATGATCTAGCTTTAATTTCGATATATTGATGATGATACCATTAACAGTGGATCCAATTTGATATAAAAAGCTATATATATTTATAACGACTTTTGACAGATTGTGTAAAGCAGGAGACATCTTTTCGCATTAGGAAACGCAAGGCCGATGATGAGAGGGCAAGTTCTGAAGAAGCAAAGAGACCAAAAGTCTCCATGACATCTTTGAACAAGGCATCATGACGGAATGGACTTGATTACCAGATTGGGCCACCGTCTTGTATAAAGAAGGAGGTTACCGCCTATATGCTTGAGCGCCTTCTTGTAAGCACAATTGTTCCTCAAACCCAACATGCATTATGCGTTAACCAGAACAACTACTATTTCAGCAGAAAAACTTGACAGAAATGAGATCTTCTATATCACTTTTTTCATATGCATTTGTGAAAACTTATGTCATCAGACACAAAAGAAAAGGTTTCCAGACTTAGTTAGCATTCATTATTCACTCACTATGGTCGATCTTTGATGCTTAATGAAATCACTTGTGGAATCAATAATGCGATTACAATCATGCAGTCTCTGCCGGTTAAATTCTGCCACTCGGTTGGGTTCCGGAGAGCCTGCACAATCACCCTCAAGACTGCAATGGACAACAGCACCAGGTCATGGCAGGTGCGTGGTCTCGTATACCAAAAAGTTTGCTACCTTCTTGGAGAGGGTTGGAACCAGGGTTTTTGTTACCGTTCCGGTACCTGCTACCGCCGGCCGGCGGTAGCGGTAAGCCGGACCGGTTTTTACCGGTTACCGATGAACAGTAGATGAACAGTATCGGTTTTTTTGGTTCCTGATGAACAGTACCCTAACCGGTCCGGGGCGGTTTGAGCGGTAACCGTGGGAACCGGACCGGTTCCCAACGGTAAAAAAAACCCTCTTGGAACTGCTTCTGCAAGGAGAACAGACTAAAGAAAGGTGACCTGTGCACCTTCAACGTCATTGAGACCATGTTGTGGCATGTCTTCATCACACGTTGTAAGCATCGATAATCCAGATTATGATATTTTGGAATCTCCTAATAGATCGTGTGTGTTAAATGCTGATCACATGTTCCGTTTTGCTTATGGATCGGAGCATCAACATCAACAGAAAATAAAAAGGAATCACCCTGTTCTTCCAGTATGAAGCGCAAGAGCAAAAACCACTGGTCAGGATGATGAACAATCGAGGCCACAAAGCTCCATGATTTCTTTGATCAAGGCATCATCATACACGAGATCGATCTGCATATGAGATAGGGCCGCCATCTTGGATAAAGAAAGAGATCAAGGCCTACTCGCTTGTAAAGCATCTGGTAAGCATCGTCATCTGAGATTTACCTATTGATATTAGAGAATATGGAACATGATAAAAACAAAAATCTATTTAAAAAAACAATGTGAATGATATTTTGCTAACATATATCATGGCATCTGTGTTTTTCATTGACAATATTTGCTTCTTGTTTTGGAGAATCGGAAATCACCTCATATATTTGATACATGTTAACTACTGATAGCATACACATGAATGCTTCATCGGAGACAAATCAGTATATTGTGGCACTTAGTGTGGTATATATAGTGCTTAATTTGCACTTGTACGTGTATCATTTATTTGTCAATGTATGATATGCTCTTCAAGAATTTGTTATCCAATTGATCAGCTTCTGTGATACGGATATCAGTTGTCTAACCGATTCCCTTGCAGTTGGGATTCTGCGATGGAATTGGGTTGTCGGGATCCTGCACGATCATGCTCAAGACCTCAATTGGCAGCACCATGTCTTGGCAGGTTCGTGGTGTCAAGCAAAGGAATGGCAGTTACCTCCTTGGATCCGGCTGGAAGAAGTTACCTCCTTGCAGCCAGCAGAACCAGCTCAAAGTAGGGGATGTCTGCACCTTCAATATTTGTCAAAACAGTACTGTGGCATGTCATTATAGTACGTGCATAAGCAAGGATCAAATCATACACCAGTCCATCAGTGTTACCTACCAGCCAGTACTCTTTTTTAGCAAATTGGCTTGAGCTGTTGATTGCTTGGCTTCAACACTTCCCCTTTTCTTTTCGTTTTCCTTCCCTCGAAGTAGAGGCCCCAATTTTTGGAACATGTTACTTGTGAAGTCCATTTAGGGCCTGTTTAATTCATGTGAAAGAGTGAAAAGTGTATGCATTGGGTCGCGTGCACAGAGAGAAAAAATGAACTGACACGGTTCTCGATGTAGAAAGAGAATGGAAAGTGACGTGAATTAAACAGGGCCTTAATGAGCAATTGATTCCATTGACAAGATTCTTTAAATTTATTATTTTTCCAAGCCTTGTCCATTTAAAGTTGCAAATTTAGTAGGATTTGATAAGGTTAGTGAACAAGATGAGCTGCAGAGTTGCGCTCCTTAGAAGTGATGACATTAGGTTTCCTGTGGTAGCAAATTTTAACTAGTTAACATCAATGATGTAACTTCTCTTCCGGATTGCACAGGCCTGCGCTGTACCCGCTGGTGCACTGATCCAGCTGGGCGGGGGCCGCTGGTAGCACGGATCCGATGGCGGATCACCGTCAGGAGAAGAGTCATCAGCGCGGCAGGCGGCGGCATCTCCGAGACTGCCGGTCACTGCAGGGCGGCCCCCAGCGGTGGATATGTGACCGCAGGCCTCAGATTCAGCACGGCGCATGCAACATCGAGGTTGTCGCTGACTCGACCATTGGGGGCGGCTGCGAGGCACGAGGTGAGCAGGGCAGACTGTCGGGGCACGCCGAAGCCCGTCCATCAACCGCAGCTAGGGCTGCGTAGGGGTGCTGCTGCCGGGCCCTCCGGCATGGAGGCGGCCGTTCGTTGCGCTCGAGCCCCCGGCGGCCAATACGGCACAGGCGCGACGCGCATGGCAGGAGGGGCAGCGCAGGACCCAGCGCCACGGTGACGCGGTCTGGGACACACAACGAGCTCAGAGAGCTCTCTGTCTCTGAGCGTAGGACGCCGCGGTTGGCCTTACTCTGTGTTGTGCAGGTAAGCTGTAGGTTAAAATGCTCCTGAAGCACCGCTCTATCCCTCTATGGCATGCTAGCTTAAACTTTGTGATTTTTTTTTGTATATTGCCTTAAGTCCCACTATATAGGTAAGCCATTTTCAAAGGAGACGCGGGTTAAGAGTCACAGGAGACGTAGTTTTTTTTGCGTCTTCTATGAGAGGGGTAGGGGCGGCCACAGCTCAAAAGCTGAGCAACGGCCTGCAGTGGTCGGTACAGTGGTCGCTACAGTGATACAGTGCTAAAAACACTGCATGTCTGGAATCTGAGGGGCGGCCTGTGGCATCGCTAGTTGTACGCTTGGTCCGCCCCTAGAGAGGGTTTATTGGAGACGCGTTTTTACTGGCCCGCGTCTCCAATAACCCTCAGATAGGAGACATGGGTTGCTAACCCACATCTCCTATGGTGAATTAAAGAATTAAAAAAAACGAAGGACAAAATATACCCTTATATGCATCATATATACATATATTTTATCCATTCTTTACATCACAAATTCACATGCTTTATCCACAGTCCTAATCTATTGAAGTCGTACAAATCCACTATTATCTGAAGCCACCCCTCAGCAATTTTGTGCAGAAACGAAAATAAGACAACATATCACTCGATGCCCATTTCAGCTGAAAACCAAGTCCAAGAAATCCTATTCTCATTACAAGCTTCTGAATTTACCATGGCAAGAAGATAAAACAGTAACACTTCAAAATCATCGATTCCACCAGCTCATCAGGCATAACATGCTTTATTCCGTTATTGTCTGGATCAGAACGAAATAAACAGAAAAGCAAAAATAAGGTAGCATTAGTCATGAGACAAGAGGAGGCAGATTCTACTTAGCATTAAGGCCACAAGCTCACATATATATAACATAGTTGCTAACTTCCCCAAAAGTTGGCCTTCTTCATTAACCGGACTACTGCAGCATAGTAGGTCCTTTTCATACCTATCTTTATACAACAGAAAGTGCCAAAGGTGTACCTTAAGTCAAAGGTGAGATTTCTTAGATGTATCGCATCAATTTGCCCGTGGATGGAACTAATTTCAACACTAAATCTTAAGTCAAATGTGAGATTTCTAGTAAACTGACGGTATGGCATGGGTAGAAAGGCTTACCAGAAAGAGAAAATATGATGAAGCTTAGCTCCTGTGAGCAGCTCTCACTTCTTCTGCACCACTCTTAAGCATAGCTTCTATTAGTTTCCTGCACACACGCCATTTAGAGGAGCACACATGACCATAAGGAGCACAAGAACAACATAGAAATTTCTACAGTTAGCAGTAGCCCTACTTCTCCTCTACATATCCACCAAATCACTATTGGTTTGGAGCTAAACCAGCAGTCCCAACCCTTGGTCGAGCAAGGTAATGACCTTCACACTACCGATGATTTCAGTATCTCCCAATCTAAGTTAACAGTACTCATCTGTTCTCTCTGCAGTCTGCAGCAATTCCATCAGTCTGAAATGATTTAGCAAGCAGCAATACAGGCCTCATCACCGGTGAGTGAATGAAATGCTAAAAGAAACAAAGAAGTTAACAGTACTCAAAGTCTCAGTATTTGCTATCAGGAATTTGTAGATTGACGGACTAATGTTGACATCGACAGGACTTGCCATCTATGCTAAATAATATATCAGACTCCTGGTGGATAGCCATTGAATGGACGGAACACATGGTCACTAATTACCTTTGATTAACATGCAGCAATACAAGAAGAATCAGCGACGGCCTCAAAGCAAACGCCTCCATGTGGTTAGCCTGAAAACATCCACAGCATCCAGCGAAGCCCCGTGGAGAATGCGCCGATTCTTTTTCTTCCAGACATTCCAGAGTACATACATGGCGACGGCCGCCATTTTCCTTCACCGGTTAGTGCAAATTAAAGTGTTTTTATTCATGCAGCGATGTGAACTTTTATCTCCTCTAAGATGACTATTTTCACTCATCTTCCCTTCATAGATCAGGCGAAAACCTTTTGTCTCATGTTCCATCTGATTCCAGTTGCAGTTGCAGAAACATCGTGCTAACTGCTAAGGTCCTAGAACAAAGAGTATCAGCAAACTTTTATGTCAGCATGTTTCAAGTAAACTTACCAAGAAACGTTTCTCTGCACCTAGCATATGAACTCCCAGCAGAAAAAAAAAAGAAACACGAGCTCATGTTCAGCATGATAAATATCAACAACAGCAAAAGGGACAGAAACTTGTGAAAATAGGCAACAACGACAAAGCTGTAGCCCTTAGAAATTTCAAACTCAAAATGCTCACTATAGAGCATGCCAACTAAAATACTGTAATTGATTTCAGATTGTGCCTAGACAAACAGGAACATCTAACCAAGCTGCAGCAGTTTTTTTGGGCAGCGATACACGTCTTCTCTATCAAGACAGATAATGTTTTCGCAGAACCATAACCAGTCACGGTTGCGTTTCAGATCCCTTACGAATGCATCAATCCGCATGCTGCTTTCCTTCTTTTGGATCGACAGCGGCTTGCCTTCCACGCGGCCGAAGCTGAAGGCCTCCTTCAACAGCGGGTTGCCCTGCACGTGCTTGAGGAAGCCATTGCCGAGGAACTTGCTCAGGAAGTTGAGCTGGGCCAGCCTCACCCACGTCGACACCTTGATGACGTTGTGCCGTTCCCGGGACGTTCGTACTGATGTCGCCGGCGGCTCGTCGTGGTCCAGGAAGGCGGCGATCTGGCCGAACAGCTCCTTCTGCTCGCGGAGCAATGAGTTGTCAGCGCCCTTGCTGGCGGATTCGGCGGCGAGGTTGGACACCTTGGCCACCAGCGCGTCCATGTCCTTGCCCGTAGCGTGCTGCGTCAGGTTGACCTCCACGCACACGGCGAGCGCCTCGCCGGCCGCCATCCGGACCCTGCGGTCATCGGCGTCGAGGATCTCCGCGAGGGACGCGATGGCCGCGCTCCAGCCGGTGCGGTCGGCCTTTCGATGCGTGCCGGTGGCGGAGACGACAGTGGTCAGGAGGAACGTCCACGCGGACACGGCCGCGGCCCGCACCGCGGGGCTCGTCTCCGGGGCCCGGATCTTCAGCTTGGCGGATCGCGATCTCACGGGGGGGACGACGAAGCGCCAGATGGCCTCCATCGACCTCTGCGCCTGCTCCGCGCAGCGCGCGCCGGCCAAGGAAGTGGCGGCTAGGCAGTCGATCGCGGCGGCGGCCAGCGTCGGCGGCGCGTCGCCCTGGGCCTGCAGGATCGCCTTGGAGAGCGCCGGGAAGGCCTCGTCCAGGAGCGGCCCGGGCGAGCCGTCGCGGAGGGTGAGGAGCAGCAGGCCGACGGCGCGGTACGCGAGGCGGGCCTCCCTGGGGGTGCCCTTCTTGATGGAGACGCCGGAGAGGGCGAAGATGGTGAGGCACCTCATGTCGAGCTCGTCCAAGGGGAGGTGGCCCTCCTCCAGCTCGCCGACGATCCCCGCCATGGCCGCCTCCCGCGTGGCCGGCGAGCGTGTGATCTTGTACCAGTAGCCGTCGTGGCTGTCCTGGAGATCCCGGATGCACGCGTCGACCCGCTCGTACTTGTCGAGCTGCTTTCCATTGCGAGCCATGGCCATGGCCCGAGCGGCAGCGGCGGCGTCCAAGATTCGGCAGCTCTTCGTGGATCGTGGTGGAGAAGACGGGAAGGGTATAGTACTAGACTACTAGTATAGCATGATTTCAGTTTCAGAGTTGGGTTCGGACTGGGCGCGTGTACGTTTCCACGTAGGGTCAGCCCAGTCATATATAGTCTAACAGCCCAGCCCAGTCATACGAGTCCATGGATAACATTAGGGCAACATCAATGATGTGAATTCCCTTCCAGTACAGGGCAGAATGGCCGGAATTAATGTCTCGTGCAAGCCGACCACAACTATCACCACAATATTACCATCTTTCTCTCACACCTCGAACTAAGAATCTATGCACCAGGCAGCCATGACAGGGGTTATCATGTCCCTTGAGCCTTGATGTACACCTCGAGATATATCCCACGTGTTAGATGAGATGGATTATGTCATATCGTATGGATATATACTTATACAGAATGATACGTATGTACATAATGCATATATAATAAATAAGCCGGTACATCACTCCTAGGATTTCAAATTCATTTGAACCTCTGCTCTCTCTCCTCCGGTCCCATCTCCTCTCTCCCCTCTCTCTCTCTCTGGGAAAACCGGTGGCGAGGGCCGACACGAGGAAGACAGCGGCGCGGCCGGTGGTCAAATCTGGCACGATGCGGGCTTGAGATGCTCACCGGCATTCAGATACGGACCGGCATAGGCCGATGCATGCCCAGCGCTGGCTAGATCCAGCACAGAGGGTGCAATGGCCGCAGCCTGAGCAGTGCCGATCGGGCCAGATCGAGCGGCGGGTGTTCACCCTCGACCTCAACACGGGCACGACTGCACGAGGCGGCGGGCGCGTGGCCCCCGGCGCTTGGCGATGCGACACAATGGAGCTCGACGTGGCTCCGGTGCGGCTCAGATCTGCGGTAGCGGGTCGATGATATGATCTGGTGGAGGTGTAGGCAGATCTGGCGGTGCCCCGACTAGATCCGGCGGCACCAAGGGAAAAACGGCATCGCCTCTAACTCATTCAGCTCGCTCGGCGACCGGCCTTGCTAGTTGGTGGCGGGCGCGGCCGCGAGACCTGTGTACGGATCCGGTACCGGGGCACCATCAGGAGCCGAGTCATGAGCGTGGCGTGCGGTGGCATCTCCGAGGCTACCGGTCACTGCGGGGGCGGCCCCTGACGGTGGAGGTTATGTGGCCGCATGCCTCAGATCCGGCGTGGAACGTGCAACGTCAAGGCCGTTGCTTACTAGGCCATTGGGGGCCGCGGCGAGGCACAAGGTGGTGCATGGGCGAGGCTACGGGGCCTCCCGGTGAAGGCAGACTGTCACGGCAAGCCGGAGCCCAAGCCCATCCGTTGACTGCGGCTAGGGCGGCGCAGGGGTGCGGCTGCCAGGCCTCCGACATGGAGGCGGCTGTCCATTGCACTCAAGCCTCAGGCGGCCGGCCCAGGCATGACGCACGTGGCCAGGAGGTGCATCGCAGGACCCAGCGCAACGGCGGCGGCCATGGGAGTGGAGTGGGACGCGTCCTGGGACACACAACGAGCTCTCTAAGCTTGGGACGCCGCTGTTGGCCTTACTCTGGGCTGTGTAAGTAAATCACCTGAAGCACCGCTCTATGGCATGCTAGCTTCCGTTACATGTTTGGACCTCGGGGTGGAAGAATAATATTTTTTGGGGTTTCTTGATCTTATGTCCTTGTAGATCGGGTCTGAGAGGATGATGTGACCGAGGACAGATTCAAGCTCTTGATTTTTGTTAGGATTTTGTGTGTCGAATTTAAAATTGTATTTGAGAGTATGTGAGAGCTCTCCTTGCATGCGGACACTTGTATTTTCTGCGTACAAACGAACTCATAAAAAGCATGTACATTTGAGCACCCCTATACATTACGGTACATCAAAGAGATGACACTAGCCCACAGACTGTTGAGCAGCTAATGCCATATTCGTGGTTTAAAAATTCAGACTTTGTTTGCATCACAAAATTGGCAACTAATGCAACCAGTTCACCATACATAGTTGAGCTGATGCTATCTGTTTCTGTGCACGGCCAATATCTCCCAGCAGCAGAAGCACACCATCTGGAAAGATCCTTTTGCGAGGCCGGATGATATCATCTCACAATGGCATGAAAATTTACGTTTTTTTCATCCTGCGTGGAGATTGTAGACCCATCTAATTCCTTTCTCGATCGTTCATATGACTAAATCACTAACATTAGTTACACATGGCCGGCATAAAATTATTAGTGGGCAATGATGGCCGATTGGTCCAGCGAGGCAATATTTGAAAAATTTGCCACGCTTTCCGAAAATAAAACTCGAACTGCCAATGATAGAGCAAACACGACGCCAATTGTGTGCTTCTTCTTTAGATTTCACTGCTCTGGGCACGTGGATCTTTGACTCTGCCACGTGTATTGCCATCGTGATCCTCGCGGCTCTACTCACAGTGCGGCATGTCAGATTGGTTTGCACACAAATTTGAAATATATTTTAGAATAATTAATGTGGACTACAAATCAAATTATCAACTGAGTGTCTTTCGAAAAAAAATTATCAACTGAGTTTGTGCCATGTTCATCAGGTAGGGTTGTGCAATGAATTTTTCCGCTCCCGTTGCAACGCACGGGCATATTTGCTAGTATCTTCTAAAGCAACACAAGTTAAAATCCAATATGTCAATAGATTAACCTACCAGTACGACAATTTACGGCAATTACTGTCCTTGCACCCTCACCCAGCTAGCAGTATCCTACCAACGAATTAAACGCCCAAGCGCCAATGGGCTTTCGCAGTAGAATCCTTGTCCTGTCTTTTGGGACGAACAAGCAAAGGATTCAGAGCAACTCTAGTTGTTCCTACATTGCTTTTGTTTGTACTGTTGGGTCTTTGTATGATGAGTGCTGCACTTTTAACTTTTGTTTCGTTTTACCGATGAATACCAGATATATTCTCGAAACCAACACAAGTTGATATAGGGCAATTACTGTCCTTTCGCCCTCAGTATCTCGACAAAATAATCGGCATTGTCACCTATTGATCATGTACAATCAGAGCCGGCTGCCATGTACAATTGCTCAATAACCGTGCATCATATATAAATCAAGAAGAAAATCAAGAAGGAAAAGAGTCGTTTACTCCGTGATCCTCCTCATCTTTTACTCCAAAGCGCGATCCACGGTCTATTAGTTCGTACACCCGGCCAAACCTACCAGACACGCTGCCGTTGTCTACACCCACCGCGTCGGCGTCGCCATGGCATTGCCCGCCGGCGACCACGTACGGCGCGCGCGCCATATTGCCAAGCAGCTCAAGGTGCAGATGCCTCCTTCCCTGCAAAAGCTGGTAAGCACGCAGCCTCCCTCGATCGCCGGCGGTAGAGCTCAATCGCAGATGCTTCACTGACCTTCGTTTCTAAACTGACTGATCCCACAGCGCATCTCCCACGAGCTCGCCGGGTGCTTCGACGCGACGGCCCTCGTGGTCAGCCCGTTCGGCAAGGTGTGGCGCGTGGAGGTCCGCCGCGACGGCGACGGCGCGTTCCTGGGCCGCGGGTGGGCGGAGTTCCGGGCCGCGCACGGCGTCGACGTCGGCTGGTTCGTCGTGCTCCGGCACGAGGGCGGCGGTGTGCTCACCATCAAGGCCTTCGACATCAGCTTCTGCATCAAGGAGTTCGCCGTTCCGGCTGCAGGTAGGTAAACATTTCCATATATGCCTTGGACAGTAGTAGTAGCGAAGGCAGTGGGCAGCATAAGATGTATATGGGCTTCCATATTTGAGAGTGGTGGGTTGGTCCAGAAATCCTTGCTAGTAGTTTTTGAGTGGGCTGGACCGGAAATGCAGGAGTGGGCTCTAGATGGATCCTTTTTCTAATTCCACTCAGGCAGTCCAAAGATTATTTTGAATTAAAAAGATTCAGTGCAGAAACTATTATGTATTTATAGTCCATTCTATTTTCAGAAATAATAAAGTATTGATTTTTCTACTGAATTAGAACTGGGTATCTTATTAGGATGTAAGAACACTTTTCCTGTTAATGTAGGAATATGAATTATTTCCTGCAAATTTGCACGAATGTTCCATGGCATTCCTGGGTTCCAAATGTGTAGCATATTTAGGGCTCTTTGGCACAGCTCGCTCAGGCTCTGGCTCATGCACTGTATACAACTGTAGCAGTCCTCAGCTCATTTTCTTCCTCGTTTTGCGTTCCGGCTTCGTGCTACAGTGAGAAATAGTGACCGGCTCTGTGCTACAGTGACCAAATACTGTAGCAGAAAGCCAGAGCCAGAGCAAGCGCGAGCTGTGCCAAAGAGGCCCTTATACACCTTTTGAATGGCTCTGTTATTATTAGTAATTGGTCAAATAATAAACTCCCCCCTTCGTCCCCCGCGTCGCCCCCCGAGGGCGGCTCGGGCGGATCGCCGCTGTATGCCGAGTGCCCGCCGCCGCCGCCGCGTCCTCCTCTGGCCCCGTTTCCCCTCGTCTCCGGCCTCGTAGCCGGTGGCAAGAGGGACGGGGTCCATCCTCTAGTAAATCTACTACTTTGTTAGGTTTTTTTCAATAATTTTCCTTTCCTCCGTAATAATTAGGTTAAGTCTTGAATCGCCCTTTCAATGTTTTCGATCTGTCTTTCTTTTTCATACTGGATCTCCTCCAGGGGATGTGTCGTTTTCTTCGGAGTCGCTGTGTTCTTCATTGAGGGATCGAGGTACGTTGGCCTAATCTTTTTTGAAGAGGGATTGGATCTGTTTTCCCCTCTGGTGGAAGCGTCTTTCCGGTCGTTGGTGCTACTACTGACGGCGGCGGATCTGCTCTTTCGGCCGCCGTTGGTGATGGCTAACAGCGGCGTCGGATCTTATGTTCGGTTCAATCTTTAGAAGATATGGTCGATGTGCTTTTGGCGTCTTTTAATCCCTGCAGTGGTTGAGCATACAACGCCTCTTTTGCGGCCTCCACGTTTGTGGAATCTTCTGTTGGTGGGGACTGCGGTTCTTGAGTTCGGATCTGGTGCTGTTCCACGATGATGGAGTTTCCCGAAGCAGTGGACGGCGCCGGTCCAAGGAAGACGAAGGGTAGAGACCTAGTGGCGTGTTTCAATGTAATCTTATTTTATGTTGAGGTCTTAGTTGTAAAAGGGGTTATATTTTAATGAAATCCGATCCTTTTCTAAAAAAATGGTCAAATAATAAACTACAATTGTTTGGTTTATTTTTCTGAAGGAAAATGGCCGGATCTCTGCCTTCCCTGTTTTTCATTTTTTTTTGTTATGGTAGTTATACATCTCATTATTTTCAGTTATGGCATCAAAGAAGCAGCAAAGGACTTTCCTGCAAGCCACAGTTCCTCAGGATTATTCAGCAGGATTTCGTGGAGAAGATGGTCTGCAAACTCTTTTCTGGATACTATATTTTGCTCACACCAAATGTCTCGTTGAATATTTAGTACTTTTTTTCCCATAAATAGCACTGAACATTTGAACTTCCTTAAATGTGCCATGGCAGATGATTCCTGCTTGGTTTGTGAAACAATATATCACTGAAGAATGCCGGAACCGCCAGATGGCTGTCATTGTCAGCCCCCGTGGCAAGTTTTGGCGAATCGAGATTCAGAACGATAAGTCAGGCGTGTTCTTTGCTGGAGTCTGGTCACAGTTTCTTGCATTTCATGGAACATCTGAAGGTCAAGTATTGCTATTGAGATATGAAGGGAACATGGTGTTCAAATTCAAGGTGTTTGGGCTCAATGGATTCCAGAAGGATTTGAAGAACGACAAGACTGTCATTCAACAAAGTGAGAATTAGCTTTTGATATATTGATGCCATTAACAGTGGATCCAATTCGATATAAAAAGTTACATATATTTATAACGACTTTTTGAAGATTGTGTAAAGCAGGAGACATCTTTTCGCATTAGGAAACGCAAGGCCGATGATGACAGGGCAAGTTTTTTTTTAGGGTTGATGACAGGGCAAATTCTGAAGAAGAAAAGATGCCAAAAAGCTCCATGACATCTTTGAACAAGGCATCATCACGGAATGGACTTGATTACCAGATTGGACCACCCTCTTGGATAAAGAAGGAGGTCACCGCCTATATGCTTCAGCTCCTTCTTGTAAGCACAATTGTTCCTCAAACCCAACATGCACTATGCCTTAACCAGAATAATTACTATTTCAGCAGAAAAACTTGACAGAAATGAAATCTTCTATATCACTTTTTCAAATGCATTTGTGAAAACTTATGTCATCATAACCAAAAGAAAAGGTGCCCAGACTTAGCATTCATTATTCATCCACTATGGTCGGTCTTTGATGCCTAACAAAATAACTTGTGGAATCAGTGCGATTACAATCTTGCAGTCTCTGCCGGTGAAATTCTGCCACTCAGTTGGGTTCCGGAGAGCCTGCACAATCACCCTCAAGACTGCAACAGACAGCACCAGCTCATGGCAGGCGCGTGGTCTCGCATACCAAAAGGTTTGCTACCTTCTTGGAGAGGGTTGGAACTGCTTCTGCATGGAGAACAGACTAAAGGAAGGTGACCTTTGCACCTTCAACGTCATTGAGACCATGTTGTGGCATGTCTTCATTACATGTTGTAAGCATCGATAATTCAGATTCTAATATTTTGGAATCTCCTAATAGATTGTGTGTGTTAAATACTGATCAAATGTTCCTTTTCGCTCATGGAGCATCAACATCAGCAGAAAAGAAAAAGGTATCACCTTGTTCTTCTAGTATGGAGCGCAAGAACAAGAACCACAGGTCAGGCAGTGATGAAAAATCGAGGCACAAAGCACCATGATTTCTTTGAGCAAGGCATCATCATACACGAGATCTGCATATGAGATAGGGACGACGTCTTGGATAAAGAAAGAGATCAAGGCCTACTCGCTTGTAATGCATCTTGTAAGCATCGTCATCTGAGATTTACCTATTGGTATTAGAAATTATTTTACATGGTAAAACAAACCTATTTTAAAATTACAATGTGAATGATATTTTGCTAACAAATAGCATGGCATCTGTGATTTTCAGTATTGACAATAATATTTGCTTCTTATTTTGGAGAATCGGAAATAACCATATATATTTGATACATGTTAACTACTGATACCATGCACATGCATGCTTCACCAGAGGAAACAAAATTAGTATATTTTAGTACTTAGTTTGGCATAGTGCTTAATTTGCACTTGTGTAGCATTTGTCATGTATATGTATGGTATGCTCTTCAAAAATTTCTTATCAAGAACACGTGAAAAGGAATTGATCAGCTTCCAAAATTCATCCACACAGTGATACGAATATCAGTTTGTCTAACCGGTTCAGTTTGTTTCCCGTGAACAGAAACAAATCCGAAAAAGATAGCAAAAAAAAATTCCAATGTGGAAAATTCGCGGAAATTTCACGCGCTACGCGGACGGCAAGATTCGAACCCACGACCTCTCCCTCGCGCGTACCCTTCTCTACCACTGCACCACACTCTCACTTGTATCTAGATTCTGTCTTGATTTCTCCCATATTATACTAAACCGACTGTAAATTGCTTGTTTGAAGCCCTAAATGAATTCAAATTAAAAAGTTGTCAACTACAAAGTTTCAAAACTTTTTGAAATCTACATTTTTTATTTTGGTAGTTTCTCCATCCGAGGTCGTTTACAAAATTTGAATTTGAAATTTGAGAAAATTCAAACTTAATTTTCATTGACAAGATGATTTCAAATAAAAAAGTTGTCAACTACAAAGTTTTATAACTTATTATGATCTACAACTCTCATTTCGACTATTTCTCCATCCGAGGTCGTTTGGAAAAACTCAAATTTCAAATTCGAGAACTACAAATGTACTTTTCATTGGCAAAATTAATTCAAATTAAAAAGTTTTGAACTATAAAGTTGTATAACTTCTGAAGATCTATAACTTTTATGTATGTCATTTGTTCATCCGATATAGTGGTAGTAACATTGTTCACAAATTTTAGATCTCTCTTCTAGTTTCAGGAAAACTCTAGGAGAGATATAGATTTTGTGAACAACGTTACTATCGTTTTGTCAAATAAAGAAATGACCAAAGTAAAAGTTGTACATCTTGAGAATTTATACAATTTTGTAGTTCAAACTTTTTAATTTGAATTGATTTACTACTTCAAAATGTGCTTTGAATTTATCTTTGCCGAGTGTTTTTTAAAATATACTCGGCAAACACCTTCTTTGCTGAGTGTCAAAAAAATACATTCGGCAAATATTTTCTTTGCCGAGTGCGAGTGTATTTTAAAAAACACTCGGCACCCCATTTTTGCCGAGTGTATTTTTTTGCCGAGTATTTTTTTTAAATTGCACTCGACAAACAACTTAGCACTCGGCAAAGATGGGATTTCCGGTAGTGATACATATTTTTATTCATCATACATAAGCAAAAGGACGTATATGGCACTAAGTTTTATTATTATCCGAGCTTTTCCTTCGTTCACTAGTAGAGAACCCGGCTTTAGTCCCAGTTGGTAACGGGCAAATATCCCTAAAGACCAACCGGGACTAAGCTCTAGAGACTAAGGCTGTCCGCACTCGTCATACTCTATTTTCATCCTCTAAAAGAAATATTCTGTCCTGGTCATCAACGTTCTCTCCTCTATACCAATTTTCCCCGCACCCGTCATACTCTATATCTCATCTTCTATTCCAACTACCAACCATGGGACCCACGCATCTGATTTTTTTAA
>CM014272.1:19003428-19046969 GCA_004135705.1 Alloteropsis semialata
CCCTTCATTGGTTTTATGAGTTCGGCTCCTCGGAGTGGAGATGATGTTTTCTTAGGTGAGGTTGCTCTCTTTGGGAATTACTTTCAAGGCACAAGTCTTCCTTTTCTTGGAAGCTACTTAGCACAGAATCCAATTATTGATATCGATATTGCTTGTGAAGGTGTCCCTGAAACACCTGGGGATGTTCGAGTTCCGAATCCATTTGATGATGGTATAGACATTAGCCAATTTGAGGATACTCCCGTTTGGGATGTTCCTATTATTGAAAATGTGTCTGAAGAGGTTAATGTCGAAGATGATATTGAGGAGCCTATCGCCGAAGCCCCCCATGGATTCTGCGTCAGTTGACGTTCCTCCGGTGACTTTGGCTTCTCCCCCTCGAGCTGATGACTCTTTGCAAGTTCTGGCCGATGCTGCCACGACTGATATTGGGATTCAAGATAGAGGGAAGCAAGTTGCCGAAGCTGAAACTTCTGATGCCGCTGAGAGGGCTGCTGCTTCTCGGGCGGATATGGAAGTTGATACGGGTGCAGGCTTTCCTTCTACTTTCGAAGCTACTTGTGATGTTGCCTTTTCCTTTAGCGACAATGGTTATTGTGCTGTTTGATGTTAATGTGAAAGAGATTTGTTTAGTAGGTGGCGAAGAGGAGGGTCCAGCTCGAATGCGCGAAGGTGGGCCTCTTCAAGACTTTGCTTGGGAAGGTGTTTTATTTGATCAGGGTTTTAGCAAGTTTTTTTTTCTTAGCCATTTTTTGTGAACATAATGTGTATGATTACTTGCAGAATATCAACAACTTGTGCGAACTTTGGATCCTGAAAGCATCAGTTCTAACATTTTGGCTTCGGGGATGAAGATATGGATTTTACGCCTTCGCCCTTAAACTTATTATTGACCTTGGCTTCGTGTTGCCGGTCTCGTAGTACTGAATGAGGAGATTATTTCCTCTCACAGGTTGTGTTTAGCCATCAATGAGTTGCATTCTCAAGTTCCCAACCTCAACTCAATAGCTGCTGAGCGCGAGGAGTTGTTGAGGTTGCGAAGGGAGAAGGCTGAGCTGTTCCAAATTCAGGCAAACGTTGATCGAATCAAGCAAGATCTTGAGGACGAGAAAAATTTGCTTCGCCAGGACCGGGAGTGTTAATGAAAATAAGTCTTTAAAGGACAGGGTTGTTGCTTTGGAAGCTCAGGCTGGCGAAGCCAATTTGCTTAAGGAAAAAATAGTTGCCTTGGAGGCTCAGGTAGCGGACAAGGATGATGTCCTAGAGGGCCTTCGCAAGAAAGTTGTCGAAGATACTGACTTGATTTCAGTCTTGAAGAGCGAGGTTGACACTCTTACGAGTGTTAAGGAGAAGCTATCTCGCGACGTCGCGTCGTAACTGTCTCGCAGCTAGGACTTTGAGCCTGAAGTCGTATCGCTGCGTACTTCAACCATTTCGCTTCGCAAGGAGAATGAAGGTGTGATCAATGTCGCCTGGGAGCGTGGCTTGAAGCTATATCATTTATACAAGGATGCCCTGCAACAGTTTGGAGCGGAGCCCGCTGCCTTCCCCAACAAAGAGTATAGCTTGGACAAACTTTTTGGTTGGATTGACCATGAATTTGCTTTGCTTCCAACAGTCATTGAGTCTGTCAGTGACTTCGCTGTCAACCTCTGCTCATGCAATTTGTTAAAGATTCTGTCAGAAAATGGTTGTGAGCATTATAATGCCTTAGTTCAGAAAGGCTATCCTTATCCAGCGCCCAAGGATCCTGCTGACAGTGATTATTTTTGAAAAGAAATGTTGCTTGCGAAGGCACTCTTCCTGAAGCATTTCTGGGTTGTCAGTGCACATCAAGCAGCTCAGAATATTATCCGCGACCGTCTTGCGAAGGTACTTTGTTAGTTACCGTGGTCGACTTTGATTCAATTTTGTTTTTAATTTGTTATTGTTTTATTTGATAGCTTATGTATTCTCAGTCAAAGGAGCTAAGAGACAAAAAGCCAAGGCCGAAGCCGCCGCGAGAGAAGCCGCTGCCAAAGAAGCTGCCGAAGCCGGCGCCACCTCTGGTGCCGCTGCAACTGGTGCTACTGCCTCCGAGGCTGGTGAGTGGTGCCGCTGGAGTCAATCCTCAGGTCTAAGGACCTTGTAGATTGTAAATAGAGCTTAGAACTGATTGAGTGGGCAGCCCTTTTGAACTTGTATATTTGTGTATATTTAGGGTGATGAGATGCTTGAACTCACTCCACTGGCCATGCGTGACGGGCTGCTTTGTATTTCTTGCTTCGCATGGAAGGAATTTTGACGACTTTATCCACACTCTAGTCATGGCGACTTTTTGAGTATTGTCATGAGTTTTATCGTCGCACCGAGTTCGGTGTTTTTGATTTTTTCACTTCGTTTATTGCTCACGGTTCGGATCGAGTTAAGCTCGCTGCGCAAAGGAATGCCGAAGCTATTTCCCTGGGCCCCCAAGGCGGAACCGTTGGAAGTTAGTCCTGATGTTAAAGACTTTGCATGCGTTTATAGTGCCCCTCACTTTAGGAGGTCTGGCGAACAGTTTTATGGTTATGTGTTTGAAATGTTTTGAGAATTTTTGATGTTAATGTCTGGAAACGATGTAATTACATCTTTGTATGAATGAATGTGAACTCGATTTGTCTTTGCTTTTAAGAGAAACGCCTTCTCCCCCAAAAGCGAGTTTAGGTTTATTCATGCGAAGATGAAATATGCTCATGATTCTTGCGAAGCTGATCGTGTAGTATGCATCGTGTTTGAGCGAAAGAGATTGAACTCGTTTTGCCTTTGCTTTTGAGAGAAACACCTCCTCCCCCCAAAGTGAGTTTAGGCTTTTCGTTCAAACTCTCGGTCGTCGAGCATTTTGACGATGGTTGAATTTAATGAGGATTTTTTTGAAACCCCCTTTTATTCTTTAGAGCGATCATTTTGCTCATAAGAGTTCAAACTAAGCCGAAGCCCCTTTTATTCTTTTTAGAGTAAGCATTTTGTATATATGAAAAACAAGCTGAGCCGAAGCCCCTTTTACTCCTTAGAGTAAGCATTCTTCGATCTGAATTGGCCTTACCTTTGGTGGGGTCAATTTAGTTCTATTTGGTCTATCGAATACCAGCGATTTGGTTGAAGCCAACCGCTTTCGATGCAACTTTTTGGGGAATAAATCGTTCATATATTTCAGAGTTACAGTTAGCACCGCCTCATTAAAAACCTCACCCCTTGGTAAGGGTTCCCCTGTGAGGAAAAGAGTACGGGCCTGTTTGAAGGAAAAAATGAAAATCTATTCTATCAATTGACTTCGTTTATAGATTACGAAGCCAATTATTACATGATGCTCACAAGTAGTACCTTCGCAAGCTGTCCGCATTCCATGAATGCGGCAGCTCATTGCCTTCTCCATCCCCCAAGTGAAATGAGCCAGGTCTGTTACTTTTGATGATCAGGAATGGACCTTCCCATTTGTTTTGCAGTTTTCCCGAAGGCATACTTGGGTTCTTCCTTAGTACCCAGTCGCCTATGTTGATGTCTTTCACTTTCTTGTCACACCATTTTCTTGTTTCTTCTTGGTACTTGGATATGTTTTTGGCTGCTTGCAGCCTGTATATTTCTGTGAGATCTTTGTCTATAGCTTCACTGTCTTTGGGCGCTTCTTGCTGAGTGCGGAGCCCTTTATGAAGAATCTCCTCTGGGCATACTGCTTCTTCGCCGTATAATAGTTTGAAGGGAGTGAATTGAGTTGCTCTTGAAGTAGATGTGTTGTGAGCCCAGATTACCTTCGGCATCTCCTCCACCCATTTGCCTTTTTTCTTACAATTAGCTAGGCATTTTCTGATAGTGGTGAATATGATGCCATTTGCCCTTTCAACTGCACCATTGGACTGGGGTTGGTATACTGATGCAAATCTTGCCTTCGTTCCGATGGACATGCAATACTACCTGAATTCATCGCAGTCGAATTGCTTCCCATTATCCACTGTGATTTCCCTTGGGACTCCAAATCTGCAAACGATTTGCTGCTAGAAGAATTTGATGACTATCTTCGCTGTGATGTTTGCCAATGGCTTTGCCTCAATCCATTTGGTAAAATATTCCACTGCAACTATTGCATATTTCTGATTTCCTTGAGCTGTGGGAAAAGGACCCACCAGATCGATGCCCCATCTCCGCAATGGCCAGGTTGGAGTTATCAGTTGTGATAGCTCCGAAGGCGATTTTCTGGTTGCTGCACATTTTTGACTTTCATCACAAGTCTTGATTGTGTTGGTTGCATCATTGATGATCGAAGGCCAATAAAACCCTTGTCGCATTGCCTTCCCCACAATTGCCCTCGCTCCAAAGTGAGCTCCGAATAAGCCACAGTGTATCTCTTGTATTAGCTCTCTTCCTTCGCTTATTAACACGCAGCGAAGCCATGGAGCCACGACTCCCTTCTTGTATAGAATGTTGTCAATGATTTGATATGACCTTGCTCTCTGCTGCATGCATTTGAGGTCTTCTTCGTCATCAGGTTCATAGTATCCCGAAGGTAAGCCATTATTGTTGATCGCCAGTCTTCTGAGTTTATTGCATTGATCAATTTCGGCTGCTCATCGAGCTCTTTGATCGAAGGCATTGTCAATGTTTGGAAGAAGACATCGGGTGGCAGTTTGTCCCCCTTTGCTACTGCTTTGGCCAATGCATCGGCCTCTTCATTTTTGACCTCGGGATGTATTCGACTGTAAAGCCCTTGAATTTTTTCTCCATTGCTCGAACTGTATTCAGATACTTGATCAGCTCTGGCTGTTTTGCAACACTTTCTTTTTCAATATGATCTGCTACCACCTTCGAGTCCGTCTTCACAATGAAGTGTTGAGCCCCGAGCGCCTTCGCTTTTCTGAGCCCCAATAGCACAAGCTTCGTATTCAGCGACATTGTTTGTACTTCTATCGCTGTTTTTGCAGAATTCAAGATTCGCTGCATACCTCATTTTTACGCCCGAAGGCGATTGCACAATTGCTGCGATCTGTCGGTGACCCTGATCCATCAAACTTCTCCACTTGTTGGGAAGTCCACTTGGTAAATGTCATCCTCGGAGCAATAGGCGCAGCATCAACGGTAGCTCCAGCAGCAGATTGATTTGGAGCATTTACAACCCCGTCATTCTCACCAACGATGGGTTGACTCACTTCTTGATTATTGCGGCCAAGACCTCGACCACGGCCTCCACCGCGGCCACGGGCTACACGAGCACTCCTTCTAGGCGGCATAACTATAACCCACCAAACAAGAACAAAGATTACAATCAACATGTTATCATATCCAATCAAGAAATAAGAAATCAGAGTACCGAAGCGTAAATGCAATGCAAACCCATGCGACCCATCCTATTTTAGTTTTATTTAGGCCTAAGTCCAATTTTAGTTATTTAGCCACATATAGCAACCAAAAAGACTTTAATCTTGCTCTGATACCAAATGTAATACCCCGAATTTTTTTTCCCAAAACCCGGAGGCTACCAAACACGAATAAAAGCACACGAGTCTGGACACCATTACAAATTTCGGCAGAACCTCCCCTATAAACTAGGCATTTTTGGACAAACATTTCATAGAGAATTCATACGAATAACATATAACTGAATAAATAAGCATCACAGCCCGAGCAACGACAATAAAACGAAACATGTCCACCAAACCCACTCAACAATGGCAAGTAGTTACGCAATTCAGTTTAACCAATTACAAATCTAATAAACATGCGACTGAACTATATATATGTAAATATGGAGTGTGTGCTCAAGAAAAGGTGTTATCCCTGCTCCCATGCATGCCGTGATCAATCGGTACCTAAAAACCAAATAAACACAAGGGTGAGTATAAAATACTCAGCAAGCACAATTAGAACAGGAATCGAAAATTCAACACATGAATCCATGAACAATAGGCAAAAAGAATTTCAGTGAAATAGTAGTTTCCGTCTGAAACGGACACAACCTGAAACATCCTTAGCATTTACCGGTAAAGCCGAGCAAGTGGGGCCAGCACTTACTCACAGGAACATGAATAAAGAACCAAATTACACATCCGGATCCATCGGAACATGAAAGTATATGAATAACTCGAAACTTGAATCATGAAACAAATCATGGAACATGAACATTAAACATAATGAAATATATTTATGGACAACACAAGTGAGAAGTTCAAGAAAACAATCAATGGGCATCCATGCCAACCGCACAGGTTCGTCATGCACTTGCCTTAACCTTGACGAGATTCTAGCGTCGCCCTCTCGACACCGGTACTACCAAAACCTGTGGAGAAAACTGATCTTAGGAACTAGACTACATGGATCGCAAGACTATACGGGAATATTCAAAGAAAAACCTTAATTGGCATTCTCATTCTTTCTGAAAATTCAACTATATTTCTGGGTTGCTCGCTGTTCTGATCATATCTTTTGACTTTCTTAACCAAATGCAGCAAATAAGTAGAGCTTGGATATCTACTCAAAATTCTCTACAACTTTCCTATGGATTCCCAAGACCAATTCTGAACTTAACCATAATAAAAACTGAAAAACATAATCCTGCGCCCAGTTTCTCCAGCCGGGCAGCATCACTGATTCGGCAAAATCTCCTAAACCAATGATCCGATTTAGATGAAACCAGTGCCATTAGAAAGATATGGAAGAGACCTACAACTTTTGTATGAACAAGGTTTTGCAATTTTGTGCACACTAATACCAGATTTCGAATTAACCTTGCTGCCCAAATTCTAGACTATAAATAACGAAATTCGGCGACGAATCGAAAGTTCAGAACCCACTTATGAACATCAAGGATCTATTTGGGGATTACCTAGTAACCCAAATCACGAGTTTGAGAAAGGATTCGATGAATTTCACGATGCCCTAACTGAACTCGAGGAAATTAGTTTGATGGCAATTTCCTCCATCCAAACTGAACTGTAATCCACATCCGGACAAATTGATTGTTACCTCGTGTAGCGAAGATCAAGGCTTTGGAGAGGAATAGATCGATTTATTTCAAGGGCTCAAACTTTCTCCTCTTCTCTCTCCTGCTGCCCCCTCTCTCACGGCTGCAAGCAGCAACACCAGCAGAACAGGTCACCACGCGAGGCAAACCTGGCGACCTGAAACCTGCAACTACTCCCGCACAACACAAGGAGAAAGCTGGGCGGCAAGCAAACCAAGACGGTGGCGCTCGGGAAGGGCGTTGGCGAGAGCAGGTCACGAACAGGAGGTGGCGGCGGCAAGAAAGTCTCGGTACTTTGGGGGATACCGAACAGAATAGAAATAGGAACCCTAAACGACATCCGACGGCTCAAATTTATCGGCTCACAACGGACTCACTTGATTTCCAAACATGTCATGTGAGTAGTCAAACGGATTCGTTTCGACGAGCTCTACGCAGCCACGGTGCCTGATCGCCAATCCGAGTTATGGTTCAAAAGTCAACTTTTTATCCACTCTAATTAATCTGGTCAACCTATGGTATTTATTTAATTTGGGGATGTTACAGGTCCCAACCGGGGGCATATCCATGTGTAACCCCAGGCATATACCTAGTCGAGGCCCATCCTGCCGGCGTCGAAGGTACGGTAGGCTGTGGCTGAGGCTGGGGCGGCGGCGGCTGTAAGACCAAGTTAATGCAAAGATGCAAACTCAAGGCAACATCCTGAACGAGCCTTGCCAAAAGGCATTGCTCACTCAGTTGTCACCTTGGGTTCAACTAACACAGCTAAAAACCTGAGCAGGGAGCAAGGGTTGCTTGTCTTTTTCTTTAGTTCAGATTTTTTATTGAGAAGGGAAGTAAAGGATAACTACCGTTTTTACCTTTCGGCGAAGGGCTCACCATTTTAAGTCTGACGAGTAGGACTCTTCTCCGGCATTTAATACTATTCAGCGCCCCAATCTGGAGAAGTGGATGAAGACGCTTGATTCACCTTCCGCCACACCTTCTTTGTTTTCCTTAGTTTTTCTGGTGTGGTCAGTGGTTTCTTGGATTGGGATAGTGGCTCCATCCACTTCCCATGCCACTCATTATCATGATGGATCAGATAGCACTGCTCCTCTTTGTTCTTGAAGCGGAACATCACGTTCTTTCTCCCAATGCGGAAGCGGATCTTTCCGGCTCCCACATCGATCCTTGCTCTGACATCATTGAGGAAAGGTCTCCCAAGAATGAGCGGCATTGCCTCATCACCTTCCATATCGAGGACCACAAAATCCACGAAGATACAGGAGTCCCTGACTTTCACCAGGAGATTCTCCACTATCCCCTCGGGGTATCGGATCGACAAATTAGCAAGTTGTACTGTCATCAAGGTTGGAGAAAGAGCGGGATACCCCAACTCCTCAAACATGGCCTTGGGCATAATGTTAACACTAGCCCCAAGGTCGCAGAGTGCATTCTCAATGTGATAGTTGTATACGGTGCATCTGATTACCAGATATCCCGAATCTTTCTTGTGTAAGACTACTTATTCTTCCCACGAATTTCTTCTTTGATGTGTGGGCCTCCCTGCATAGTTAGGAACATATGGCCTCCCAGATGGCTTACCCCATCTGGCAGTCACAGCACTAACATTTTCTCGGGAGGATTCCGGTTGCCCCGGGATCTTCCCGAACTCAAAAGAAGGAACAGCGGTGGCCAACTGAGCTAGCTGGGTTTCTAACATTTTATTAAAGCTCAGCTGGTTCTTTAAAGCAGAAGAAAGACCATCAATTTTAATGTTGAGGCTGTCCAAGGATTTCTCGTTGGCAGCTAGCTTTTTAGAGAAACCTTCATTAATCTTAGCTTGCCCAAGAACGAGATCTCTAAAGGAGGGTTGGTTGGGATTGTAAGAATTACCATTGTTACCTCCTTGATAAGGGCGTTGTTGATTCCACCCTTGGCCTCCTTGTGGATGGTATCCGTTGTTGTTGCCATTCATGTACAACATGTCCTCCTGGGTTTCGGGACAATGATTTCCCGAATGCCCAGTGTTACCACAAACTTCACACGTCATGTGTGAATCCATAGCTTGAACGGTGTTGGTCATGGCAGCCTTCCCATTGGAATAATCATCAAGTCTCTTCATGAGGAGGTCCATTTTAGCGGTAAGCATATCTGCTTCCATGACAGTATGCGTACCCCGTTGACGTGGTTGGAGTCTTTCATCGCTCCACCCTTGGTTGGACACCATCTTCTCAATCAATGATGTAGCAGCGTCGATAGTCAATGAGAAGAAGGCTCCTCCAGCAGCAGCAAAAACATGAGCTCAGGATGTCGGAGTCAACCCGTTATAGAAGTTCTGAAGAATAAGCCACTTATCCATCCCATGGTGAGGACAGGCTAGGATGTACTCCTGAAGCCTTTCCCACGCCTCGCGAATTGATTCTGTTGCTGCGTGCTGGAAACTCGAAATCCTTCCACGAAGGGCACTAATTTCACCCATCAGAAAGAACTTCGCGAGGAATGCCGGAAAGCATTTATCCCATGTATTAATCTCCGAGCGGCTCAAGTAGAACCACTGTTTCGCCTTCACAAGGAGAGAAAATGGAAAGAACCGAAGACGAATAGCATCTTCACTCACTCCTCTAATGGTGAAGGTGCTGCACAGCTCAAGATACTATTGCAGATGGGCGTTTGCGTCCTCGTTGGCTTTCCCACAGAATGGGCTAGCACGTACCATCGTAATGAGACCAGTCTTGATCTTGAAGCTTGCGTTCCCAGTGTCTACCTCAGGTCCTTTCAGCACCTGGGCAGCAGAAGTAGCGGAGTACTCATGAAGAGTCTTCTGGGCCATAGCGGTTGATGTGGATGGCACAAAGGAAGCTGGATCGACCTCTGAGAGAGCAATCTGAGGGGGAACAACACGCAGTCATACCCTTCTCACGAGTGACTCCGGATTCTCAGTGAAATTAGTCGGCAAGTTGAAACCAGTCATACACTACCTGTCTTCACATCAAAGATAGAGAAGACATATCAAGGTTAGCCGCTTGAGTAAAGTTCTTCCTACCATGAGTGTAGTCATATACAAAGTAAAAACTTTTAACTAGTGCCTTCCTTAGCAACGGTGCCAGAAATACTTGTTGACATTTACTAACGTCGCTACTAGGTTTGTATTCCCAGCAACGGCGTAGCAATGCTTTTGGTATCTCTTAACGATCACGAATGAATACACAAGCGCACGGATATACCATTGTAGCATTTCACCCATGAGTATTCCCAAGGGTATCGTATTTCCCAAACGAAGGCGGGTAGGTTAAAAGAGTTTACTATTGTGTATGAATATAACATGGGTAGTAAGAGACAATGCTCAAGATAGGGGTAAGATAAATGATGGATAGTAATGTGACACACACATATGATTCACCTCAATTAGATAACTACGGCATAGGGAGAGACGTCAACGAGTCAGTTCTAAGTCCTAATGTTACTTCCTATATATTGCATAGATTATACATGTCAAGCATACAAGCGCATTGCATAGACTATCGATTCTAGCACCCAGGCACAAACGGGGAGATAGCCTCCCGTGCTGGTTTTATCCGACCGCAGTGACTACACATTTACATACTCCGACAGTGTACCCGAACGTGGTGGACTACAAAGGACCGACGGGGCTGTCACCACCCGTGGCCTACCACAAACTACCCGTGGGGCAAACTCATAATCAACGAATATCACAACCCAAGCACCATGCTTGCATTGATCCCAACACTCCAGCCGGCCCCGGCTATTGTGACCCAAGCTGGAGCCACCATGGAACATGGCCATTGAACCGGTGCCGTGGCTAGAACACCCTAGCTATGCAAAGCACATACTTGAACTAGAATAAACTAAGGCGAGGCACACAAACGATATCTGGAGCATATAAACCTATAACAACAGATCAAAGGGTCGTGTGTCTCAAGAACACACATGCCTAGATCAAGAAGAGGACAAGAACACATGAACATATCATCACCTGAACCAAGCACAACCTTATATAGAAAAGTAGTATAAATGAAGTAGATCAAAGTCATCCTAAGAAATAAAGATACAAGACTCATACCCAATCTCCAAGGTGACTTAGGGCTTAATTAAAGCTGCTCTAGCCTACTCCACTAGCCTAGAAACTAAGAGGAAGAGAGTGAATCAAGAGTTGTGAGTGTGTCTCCATTTGGTGCCCCTCCTCTCATATATATAGGCTCCAAGAGGCAGCATCCGGGCAGGAATATTCGGGGAATCACTCGCCACCACATTTGGGAGAGCACCAGAGACCGACACGTGGAGGGTGGAGATGATCGGAGCCAATGGCGGTTCGGCCGAACCCTGTGGGCCCCACTCGCCTCCTCATTCGTCGGGGATGTGTCACTTGGATCCATTAGAGAGTGGTTCTCCTTTATTTTGTGCTTAATCACCTGCAACCAAATAAATCCAAGGACATGTGGAACGACATTATTCGAAAGCAAATATGCGTGTAAGAAATGCCAAACCTCTTCTATTCATGAGTGTATTGGTGGTTGTATTTGGTATTTAACAGCCGCCAACACTCACACACTTCAAAATAATTTGCATTTAATAATAAACACACACTTACAAACACCAGGCGCAGATAAGAGAGACATCAAGGGCATCTCGATGGTACACTTCATAAATATCCTTGAATTCCAACCACATAACTCTGGCGCCTTCAGCGGAAAAATCTTCCGGTTTAACTACAACACCGAACATTTCCATTTCATTGGCCGACTTCTTCATGTACCAGTTATGGAATTCGTACATCTTTGTTGGGAGCTTCCGTACCAACTCAGGCTCGACTAGTGGCTCGCCTAACTTAAAGGGCCTTTTAAGCTTTTCTTGAGGTGCCACTTCAACTTGCCCTAAAGCTACAGCCATCAATAAACCCATTTCTTCCATAAACTTTATGGCCTCGATTTGTTCATTTAGAGGCAAAGCGGAAAAAGCTTTTTTGTCATCATTGAGCTTGACTGACGATGACAATATCTCCTTTTCCTTCTGCTTACCTTGAAACTTATCCTTCTGCTCCCGTTTTTCCGCCTGTCTGGGCTTAATTAACGAACGGTCGTAGTTCGACTTTAACAACACCTTTTTCTTGGTTTCTTCTCTCATATTAATAAAAAATCTTAACTTCTTTGGATCAACTGGCAGAGGCTCCATGGACTTTGGTTTTCTTTTAGCAACCAGACTCTCAAACCAATCATTTACATGTTTTTGCTTTTCCTCTTCCAATTCTTCAGGAGTCATGTCGGCTGGTAGCTTCTGAACAGGTTGAGACTTCTTTGTATTTTTCCTCGGTTGTTTCGCCTTTGGTGGTTGCTTTTGTTTGGAAGGTTGTGGTCGCGACTTCTGAATAGGTGCAGACTTGTTTGGAGGTGTTGCCTCTTGTGGCTCGTTGCTAGCACCTCCTGGCGCTGCAGACTGTGATCGGGGAGGAGAGTTGTAGTGCTGCTTGTCGTTGCTCGCACCTACAGGGGTCGATGGTAGCGGAGACAGTGATTGAGCAGGATGCAAAGACAGCCTCGGTGGTGATGACGGCCCAGGATGTGGGTGTGTTGGAGATGAAGGTCATGAGTTCCTAGGAGATGTTGGCGGATGCGGGGGATCTCTCGGAAGGATTGATGCCTCCTTCCTGGGGATGATGATGTAATGTTTGGGCCATAGTACGATACCATGAAGTGCATCTCGCAGTAGATCGAGCTGTAGACCTTCGTAATCACTATTACAAACCTGCTCCACACCAACTGAGGCGTAGCCAGGTGGAATCAACATATCATGGATTGTCAGTCCTGGCAGGATTGGTAAAGTGCTTCCGTACGCCACCTATACAAAAAAGATCAATAAAGAAGTTATTAAATTCTCAAAGAGTGATCAATAATTGAGTAGATCATTTAGAGTAATCTCTTGTATACCTTAATTGTGATGTTGCCAACTTGTTTGTGCAGCTCACATGAGGTGCGTTGACAGATTTCATCCACAGGGTACCGTTGGTTGTCCCCGGGTTGGATAGGCATGTTCTCTTCCCCGACCCCTGTGGATGCACAACTGCTACGACGTTGGGAAGGGCTACCGATGATGTTGGCATCCGGCAGTGCTCCAGAGTGGACCATCTCATTAAGTTTGGCGGTCACTCGCCGATCAATTTCTTCTTGCAATTACTCGCTTTGCTCATGTAATTTCGATTCTATCATGCTGCGCCACTTCTCCTCTTCACGTTCCTTCTTTCTCTTCCGACTTCTGTAACTGTCAATGTCCCTCTTGAAAGCATACTTCCACGGAACCACGTCGAAGCCTCGGCAACGTCCTGGATGTTTAGGATTCCCGAGCACGAAAGTCAGCTCATCGTTCTCTCTATCAATCTTCAACCTTCCCGCTTTAGCATCTTCAATGTTCTTTAGAATCCTCTGTGCCTTCTCACGGAGTGTTTCGTTGAAAATAAGCGTGCCATCCTCAGGGTTAAGGCTGCCTCCGTGAGCGTAATCCCAATTCTTTGAACGATCAGGCCAGTCCATAGTCGCTGGAATGATACCTCGCTTCAAGAGTTCTTCTTCCATATTCCTCCATTTGGGAATTGCTGCCATGTAACCACCCGAACCAAGACGATGGTTGTACTCCTTCTTCGAGGCAGAGGTCCTGCCCCTAGCACTCTTCTTTGCATGATCCTCACTCCTCTTGTATTCCACAAACGAGTCCCAGCTATCTCTTAACTTCGGCCAGTCATCAAAGTTTGGAGTTTCCCTCTTCTTGATAAATTGGGTTGCCATCTTGCTTAGAGTCCAGCCCTTCACAAGGGCCCCATCGACGTCTTCAGGAAGCGTGAAGTGTCCCTTGACATTTAACCACAACATATCTTTCTGTGTTTGTGGGAGCGCGTATGGGTCATCTCTTTTAGATTTCCATTCTCGAATGTGTATGGGCACTTTGTCCCTTACTAACGCCGCGCATTCAGTCATGAACTTATTAGCCACATGTTTGGGAGCAATTGGCCGCCCCTCTTCTGTCACTTCGGTGATATGAAACTTCACATCACCGGCGATTGGCTTTGTACGACCTCATTGGGGTTTTTTTGTTCGATCCAGAAGGCTGAAAGTTCAAGATTTGTTAATTAATACATAGTGATAACCTCAAGTTATAATGGGGTAAAACAATGATGACAACGATATATATACCTCTTCGGAACCTTCCACCATGTCAGTCTCAGTAATGTCTTCTTCCGCAGCATCACCAACGACTTCCTCGTGCTCGTGGCCATCATCATTGCAATCACGGGACATGTTGAGGAACATGTCCTCCTGGCTCCCCTCAGCCTCGGTGTAGGTAGGAATGTTTGACGAATTTCCGCCAGCAATAAGATCCTCTATTATTAACCTATGTTGCTCTTCGTCCATCTCAACTAATAAAGACATTATTGAAATAAAATACACAACATATTGAAACATGCACATTATTGAAAAATACATAAATGTAATATTTATTGAAATATACAGAGATATTGAAATATATAAGATATTGAAATATACAATATTACCAAAAAATATACAAAAAATATTGAAAATACATTATCTTAATAGAGATACCTAATTCTCTACTATTTTCTAGCAAAGATAACAAAATATAAGCATTTCTACTCATTTCCTAAGTTATTTTAAAAAATTATACTAATTCTACAAAATTTCCTAAGTATATCCTAAATTTTCTACTAATTTTCTAAGCAATTTTCTAAGTATACTAAGCATTATAATTTCTAATTATCTACTAATAATTTTCTAAGTATACTAAGCATTATAATGCAGAAAAGATATCTACTAATAATTTTCTAAGTATATACTAAGCATTATAAAAGATATCTACTAATTAAAAAAATGCATAAAAAAGGCTTGCTGACGCAAGCCTTATGGGCTTGCGTTAGCAAGCCGTGTGGGAGCGAGGCCGGACGGCGCGCGGCCGGTTCGGTGGCCGGCGGCCTACCAAAATGAGGGGCGCGCGGCGGCGGAAGGCAGCGCGGCGCAGGTGTAGGAGGACGGTGACGAGGCCGTCACGGCGGCGGACGACGGCGGTGCGGCCGGGGAAAGGGACGACGATGGCGGCGTGCGGGCTCGCGGGGGATGAACGGCGCGGAGAGGTGGCGGCGGGTGGTGGCGGTGTCAGAGAGGCGGCGGACGACTACGACCGGGGCCTGGGTGGTGGAGATCGATGGCGACGATCCCGGCCGTGGTTGCGCGCGCGCGGGGGAGAGCGATAGGAGGGCGTCGCGGGCTGCAGCGGTGGTGGCCGACGTCGGCGGACGGCGGCGGCGGTGGCCGACGCCGTGGAGAGGGCCGGGGACGACGGGGACGGCGAATTGGTGACGGCGGCGGCAATGAGGAAGCGTAGCGGGCGGCTGGTTCGTGAAATTGGCTAAGTGCCGAGGCGGAAGAAGGGCGGGACATTTATAGTCCACACCTTTAGTCTTGGGTGGTAACACCTCCCGAGACTAAAGGGTCTTTAGTAGTCTCGGTTGGTAACACCACCCGAGATTAAAGTGTGCATTTTTGACTCCCGCGCCTTCTTTCCTCCCAAAAGGTTTTGGTTTTTCCTGCATTTTAAATTCAATTTCACTTTGATTAATCAAGAAAAATAGTTATATTCAATATTATGAACATGCAAAAATATATTAAATTAGAAAATAATTATATTTACACTTTATTGATAGAAAAATCTTCTAATAAATAACCTAATCATGAGAAATTGGTAAATTATTATTTCAACCATTAATTAAAATGCTTAAAAATGTACCAGAGTACATGTGATTTACAATAAAAATTATCATAATAAACGATGATCATTGACCAATACACATGAAGCATTGCATAAATTATATAGAAATGATAACTGCATATATATAGCATTAATTACAATGAACGTTAAAAAACTTCTTCTTGATGAAAGTTCCTTGGTCATGATCGCGCCGTAAGTACGGAGCCTCTTCTTTGGCTAGCATAACGCTTGGCTCAACTTCGACAGCAAATGGAGGCATGCCATCAAACTGATCATAATCATCCGACTGGTCTGTTTTGTCCTCAACTCCCACGATTACTCTTTTACCTGGGAGAACTATGTGGCGCTTTGGCTCATTATTATATTCTGCATTATACTTGGGTTTGCTAGACATGTCCATCACATAGAAAACCTAATGCACATCATTAGCAAGGATGAATGGTTAAGCTTTGTATGCAGTCTTGGACAAGTCCACTATTGTCATTCCATACTGACCTTTTGTTACTCCACTTCCAGTCAGTTTCACCCATTGGCAACGAAAAAGATGGATGTTCAGCGGCCCGTAGTCAAGTTCCCATATCTCCTCTATGAAACCATAATACGAGTTCTTGCTCCCATTGCTATCTATGGCATCTATACAAATACCACTATCTTGGTTGGTGCTTTTTTGGTCTTGAGCTCTGGTGTAAAATGTATAACCATTTATCTCGTAACCTTGGAATTTCACAATTGTGCTTGAAGGTCCCCTAGCTAACCAAGCGAGTTGTTGATGAATCGTGGAGTCAGCCATAAGGTGTTGACTCAACCAAGAGGGGAAAGTATCCATATGGTGACGTATAATCAAGGCATCTGACTTGGTTGGGTATTGGAAAAATAGAATCTTCTTGTGTTCCTCGATATACGGAGCCACCAAGTATGATTGTTGCAGAACAGTGTCGGATGTTTGGACCCGGCAGTCCACACAGGGTAGCCTACGTGGTTGATTTGTTGAGGGACAGATCGAGGATCAGAAGCCGATGGTAACACAAGACGCAAGGATTGAACAGGTTCGGGCCATCGAGATGACGTAATACCCTACGTCCTGTGTTGGGGGTGATTGTATTGCTGTGTATGAAGTTCTTGAAGGATCTCCGTAGTTGGGTTCTGTCCTAGGTTGAACGATTGCTCGTAATGTCGTGTTCTGGAGGGGGTCTCAAGGCGCCTTATATAGTCCGGCTGCCTTGAGTTACAAGTCGGATAGAGATCGTAACCTACCCGAAATACAAGGATGCTGTCTGCTGAGCGTCGAGCCTGCTGCAGTTGGAAGCGAAAACGCGTGATACTGGAGAGAAAAGAGCCGTCTGCAACGGATGCGCCGCGAGGTGCGTCCGTTGGCCGTAGCCCCCGAGCCTTGAAGCGATTCCGAAGGAATCGGTTCAAGGGTTAGTAGCCTTCTTCTGAGGTCACCGAATGATCAACGGATGCGCCGCGAGGTGCGTCCGTTGGCCGTAGCCCCCGAGCCTTGAAGCGATTCCGAAGGAATCGGTCCAAGGGTTAGTCAAGAAGCATCTGGCTAAACCATCCGGCGTTAATTTCGGCGTCCAGCCCCCGAGTGTGAGGGCCGGCGGAATCCTGAGAGACACGCCGAGTGGTCGTCCCGCGCCAGCCCCCGAGCGTGAGGGCCGAGCACGCCGAGTAGTCGTCCCGGCGCCAGCCCCGAGCGTGAGGGCTGAGCACGCCGAGTGGTCGTCCCGGCGCCAGCCCCCGAGCGTGAGGGCCGAGCACGCCGAGTGGTCGTCCCGGCGCCAGCCCCCGAGCGTGAGGGCTGAGCACGCCGAGTGGTCGTCCCGGCGCCAGCCCCCGAGCGTGAGGGCTGAGCACGCCGAGTAGTCGCCCATACCCTGCAACAAAGTAAAACTTCGAGAGGAGAAAGCATTCGGCGATAATGTTAATGAATCTCCGCTTCCTGCTTTCAAGTCTATTAATTTTTCCGGGTAGTTAGCCTGTTACGTTTATGCACCTGATCTCCGATAGCCATAGTCCATAGCGCAGGGAGCTGGGCCGCGTGCACGCGTAGGAGCGTAGGCGTACGGAAGAGTCGAGGTTTCACGGATTAAGGCGTGTGCTCCCGAGTACTTTAGCGACTTGTTTTAAAGCTCGCGGAATTGACGAAGTTAATGGATTGATACTTATCTTGGCGAAAGGTTCGAGTCCCGGAGGATTCCTTCTCTGTCAGGTATGCCAAAGGAGAGGCAGGCAAAGCGGTGTCGTATCTGAGACGCGACGCCAGGAATAGTGTTCCCGTGATTGCACAGGGCGCTCCCGTGGTCGAGTGGAGCCAAAGGCGATAAGGGTGACCTGTGTATCTTCGGTCTGAAGGGGAGACGCGTGGCGCGGAGTCCGCGCTCGTCATCGTGGAGGAAATCTCTCGTCCTCCGGCGACCAGGGGCTATAAATACCCGTCGGGGAGCCTGAGCTGCTACCCAAGAGCGAATAGATATAGGATCCTTGCAGTCAATATGCCGGAGGCTCATTGTTGGGTTCATCCACCGGGGAGAGTTCACGGAGTCAGCATGGTATGGTGCTAGAAGAGTGCTTGCGAAGGACCTGAGGCGTTGATCAGCGTGTGAGTGCTGTCCCGTTCACCCCCGCATTCCCATGTGATGAGGGCCATGTGGGGTGAAATGCTTTGTAGAGCAAGGGATAGCCGAAGGCATTCGCTATCAACCCTCCACCGGTGCTGTCCCGTAAACGGCTGCAGTGGTGCTACAAGAGAGCTTGCGAGGAGCTCATGTGAACCAAGCTTGCTCCGGATGTAGCACTAGGCGCAGGGACGAGTGCCCCAGGCCGTCATCTTGGCGGTTGATGTGTTTGATGTTCGTAACCGGCGCAAGTCCGGCTCCGTTGTAATTGTATTTCCTGCAAAAAGGATTGCATTTTTTGTCTGTCGCAAATTTGTTCGCAGCGTCAGTTCCCGAGCGTTTCGGGGCTGATCGAGCCCGCATGGCGCGCTGCTTTTTTCAGCAATGCCTCCGATCTGGACGCCACGCAACCAGTCAGCTTTTGGATCTCTTTCTTCCCAGTCGGCGGTTTCGTCCTCCGGATGGTGTCTATCTTCTCTGGGTTGGCTTGAATGCCTCTGTTGTTGACGATGAAACCGAGTAGTTTCCCTTTGGGCACGCCAAAGACGCACTTAGTCGGGTTCAGCCTCCAGTTGAGCCTGCGGAGATTGTTAAACGTTTAGGAGAGGTCGGCGATGAACTTCGGCTTCGATCTTCGTCTTGATGACTATGTCGTCGACGTAGGCCTCGGCGTTGCGGCCGATCTGAGTGCCCAGGGTCAAGTTGATGGCCCTCTGGTAGGTGGCTCCGGCGTTGCGGAGGCCAAACGTCATCTTGGTGTAGCAGTAGGCGCCGATCGGAGTTATGAAGGATGTCTTCTCCTGATCTTCTTCTTTCAGGGCGATCTGGTGGTAGCCGGAGTAACAATCAAGGAAGCATAGGAGTACGCATCCGGCGGTGGAGTCAACGACTTGGTCGATGCGGGGTAGGACGAAGGGGTCCTTAGGGCAGTGCCTGTTGAGATCCGTGTAGTCAACACACATTCTCCATTCATTGTTCTTTTTTCTTACAAGGACTGGGTTAGCGAGCCAGTCAGGGTAAAATACTTCTCTAATGAACCTGGCAGCTAACAGCCTTGTAATCTCTGCCCTAATGGCCTCCTTGCGGTCCTGCGCGAAGCGTCGGAGCTTTTGGCGAACTGGCTTGGCGTTCGCGTCAACCTTCAAGGAGTGCTCGACCACCTCCCTCGGAACACCCGGCATATCTGATGGAGTCCATGCAAATATATCGGCGTTGTCCCGGAGGAAGGCGATGAGCGCGCTTTCCTATTTGGGGTCGAGCCCTGATCCGATCAGGGCGGTTTTGGAGGAGTCGGAGAGCCCAAGTGAGATAGGGCGCACTTCTTCAGCCGGCTGCATTGTGGTCGGTGCGGCTCTTCGCTTGGAGGACTCGGGGATGGAGCCCGGGTCTCCTTGGAAGGTTCTTGCCTCGTGGACCACCTCCATCTGCAGCACGCTGCGTTCGATGCCGGTACAGAGGTGGAGCCCTTCTTTGTCGCAGCCCTTGGAGAGGTGCACGTCGCTGCGGATGGAGAGGACGCCATTTGGTGCTGGCATCTTCATCAGCAGATACGTGTAGTTGGGGATCGCCATGAGCTTGGCGAGCGCTGGTCTCCCCAGTATGGCGTGGTAGGCGGTGGTGAAGTCGGCGACCTGGAAGTTGAGGTACTCGGTCCTGAAGTTGTCCTGATCGCCGAAGGTGACGGGCAGAGCAATCTGCCAGAGTGGTTTGGAGCCCTTGCCCGGGATCAGCCCGTAAAATGGGTGGAGAGAAGGAGTCAGGGCGTCGAGGCCGATACCCATGTCCCTCAGCGTTTGGGCGAAGATGATGTTGAGCCCGCTCCCACCGTCGACGAGTACTTTGGTGAGGCGGGCGTTGTGCACGATCGGGCTGAGTACCAGCGGGTACTCGCCCACGTCGGAGACCTGGAACCACTGGTCCTCCCTGGAGAAGGTGATCGGCTGCTCGGACCAGCGGAGTGGTTGGATCGGCGATGTGTAGCAGGAGAATATCTCCCGGTCACGTACTTTCTCTCGGCGCTTATCATGTCGTCTACGGGCGGCGGTCCTCCGAGGATGAAGTTCACCTGCCTGTCGACATTCGGGAAAGCAGGGTTCGCGGGAGCCCCTTTCCCCTTGTCGCCTTTGTCGTCATCTCGTGGCGGCAGCTTCCCCTCCTTTTTCTTGTAGGCATCGGCGAGCCCCATGCAGTTGATCATGCGATGCTTGGACTACTTGTGGATGGGGCAGGGTCCTTGGAGCATCTTCTCGAAGTCAGCGCTGAAGTTGGACCGCGGGCGAGGGCCGCTGCGATCCATGGCGGCGACGGTGAAGTCCCTCGAGCGCTTTCGGTCATCCCTCCTGCTTGGTTCAGGTCGGGGGCGGCGTGTGTCCTCCTTCTTCGGGCGGTCTTCTCGGCGAGGGGGACGACCATCGTCCCGAGTGCTTTTCTTGCCGTAGTGGAGGCGGACGGCCTCCTTGGCGTTCGCCATCTTGTTCACCCGGCCAAAGAACTCGCCGGAGGTCTTTGGCATGTCCTCGCAGAGGCGCTCGAAGACGGCGGAGTCGGCGAGGCCATCGAGGAAGTAGCTGATGATCTCGGACTCGGAGCAGCCGGGAACTAAGTTCCGGTTCTCCATATACCGGTCGGTGTAGTCGCGGAGGCTCTCCCCGCGGTTCTGCTTCACCTTGCCCAGGTCCCAGGCGGTGCCTGGTCGGATGGAGCTCCCCTGGAAGTAGCTCTTGAACTTGTCGCAGAGGGTGTCCCAGCTGTCGATGGAGCCGGGCTCGAGGCTGTGAAGCCAGGTCAGCCCCACCTTGGTCATGGCGACGGGGAAGTAGGCGCACATGGAGTCGTGGTCGCCGTTTACCGCGCGGATGGCGACGCTGTACGTCCGGAGCCACATCGTCGGGTCCGCCTTCCCGTCATATTTTTCTATGCCTGTAGGTTTGAAGTTAGCAGGCATTCTAATGGATCTTACTCGGGCAGTGAATGCCGGGAAGCCGTCGCAGTCGTTGAGGTTCCCGGCGTCCGTGTGTCCTGAGTCGGCGGAGTAGTCTTCCGGGGTGTTAGCCCGGGGCGGCCTGTCTTGTCCGAGTGGAGGCCCGTACTTGCGGTCGAACTCTCGGCGGCGTGCGGCCTCAGCGGCCTCAAGCTCTCGGCGTTGGCACGTGTCGCGATCCAGCCCTGGGGGGCCGTGTTCACGATTGTACTCGGCGCGCCGTCGGAGCTCTTCCTCGTCCCTTCGCCGATGACGGTCGTCGAGGTTCCTTCGGAGATCGCGGTTGCGGAGTTGTTCGCGGAGGTCCCGGGGCTGATCGACCACGCCGTGATCGGTTTCTCGGCGGCTGGCCGACTTGGAGTGGCGAGATGAGGAAGCAGGAGCCCTCTGGGCGTTGATCATGCCCGCGGCTGCGGTCAGCCTAGCCTTGATCCGGTTGAGCTCCGGGGTTTCCGGGATCCCTTCCAGCTCTTGGTGCGCGGCGGCGAGGTTGGCCGACGGGGTGGCGTAAACACCCACGCCGCCAATTTCTTGGATGAAGTCGTCTTGGAGATTACGCGTGACCCTGGGGTTTCGGCGTTCTCGCCGCGCGTCGCGGCGTCGTTGCTTCTCACCATTGCGCCCGATCCTGGCGTCACGATGCGCTTGGTCCTCGCCTTGGACCGTTGGCTCGTCGGCGGATATGTCGGAGACGAACGTCTCCCGCTTGGCAGGCGTGATCCTCTTATTTGGAGGGAGGACACGTGTCACCCGCGGGAAAGTCGGGGTTGGTTCAGGTGGAGTCGGCGTATCTTGAGGATGAGGATGCTGTGTCGCCGCAACGTTCGGAGCAGATCCAATCTGGGTGGTCGTGACGTGATCGACCGCCCTGACCGCATCTGGGGAGTCGTCGGCGTTCACGCGATCGCCGAGTGCTTGCTGGTAGACGGCCCCGCTGTTCCCGAGTCCCAGCGGGAATCGTGTCGGCGAGGCGATGCTCCGACGAGCAGATTCGGTGAGTTCGATGCATTCTCCGATGGAAGCGATGGCGTGGTCCATGTCCGCCTCGAACCGGCGCTGGCGTGCAGCCCATCGGCGCCTTCGCTCCTCGGGCGTCTGCTGCACCCTGCGTGGCGGAGGTGGAGTGGACGAAGCAGTCGGCGGTGCAAGAGGAAGCGTGTTCCCCTCGGATGGCGGGAGAACGACGCTGGCCATCGCGGTCGCCGAGTTGTTGGCGATGGTTGGCGACGGAGCGGTGATGGTGACGATCCCGTCTGGCGTAGCGTCAAGTCGCGGCGCTGTCTCCTCCGGGGTAGCGTCACGGGTGAAGGAGAGCTCTCCCTCGGGTCCGGCGGTGAAGACCATGGACCCGAAGAAGAACATAGCCCCCTCAGCGATGGAAATCTTCACGGATGCCGGCGTGATGACGGCGGAAGTGGATGCCATCGAGCTTGTAGATTGATCTCGTCGATCAACCCCTACCTGGCGCGCCAACTGTCGGATGTTTGGACCTGGCAGTCCACACAGGGTAGCCTACGTGGTTGATTTGTTGAGGGACAGATCGAGGATCACAAGCCGATGGTAACACAAGACGCAAGGATTGAACAGGTTCGGGCCGTCGAGATGACGTAATACCCTACGTCCTGTGTTGGGGGTGATTGTATTGCTGTGTATGAAGTTCCTGAAGGATCTCCATAGTTGGGTTCTGTCCTAGGTTGAACGATTGCTCGTAATGTCGTGTTCTGGAGGGGGGTCTCAAGGCGCCTTATATAGTCCGGCTGCCTTGAGTTACAAGTCGGCTAGAGATCGTAACCTACCCGAAATACAAGGATGCGATCCTATAACGATTACAGATATCTTTCCCTATAATTCCGGCTAGTTTATCTTGATCTCCGAGCTTCTTGCGGGATACGCCGCCTGCTTCCTTGCCGCGCGCGCCGTCGCGCCCATCCGGCTCGTCCGACTGGTGGGCCTCCCGACTGGTGGGCCACCCAGTCTGACAAACCGATCCAGTTGCACTCGGACCGGGCCGCCCCTTGCTGGTTGGGCCAATCCGCCTTCTGGGTACCCCTGGGGGTCTACCCCCAACACTACTCAACTCACCGAATGGATTGAAACCGTCCGTACTTAAACCAAACCTTATTTTCCTTGCATCCCTTGCAAAGTCCAGAAACGCTCTATCAATTGATCTCCACTGGCTTCCATCGGCGGGGTATCTCAGCATGTTATCTTCCTTACGTCCTTCTTTGTGCCATCGCATCAACTTAGCATTCTCCTTGTTCCAGAACAAAAGCTTCAGATGTGGTATTATAGGGAAATACCACATCACCTTAGTGGGAACTCTCTTCTCGGGAGGTTGGCCCTCGAGATCTCCAGGATCTTCTCGCCGGATCTTATACCGCAACGCTTCGCACACGAGACAAGCATCCAAGTTCTCGTATAGTTTACCGCGATAGAGGATACAATCATTTGGGCATGTATGTATCTTCTGAACCTCCAAACCCAAAGGGCAAACAACTTGTTTCGCTTCATATGTTGTGGATGGCAATTCATTATTCTCGGGAAGCATGTCCTTTACAATTTGTAGTATCCCCTCAAATGCCTTATCAGAAACACTATTTTTTGCCTTTCATTGCAGCATTTATAGTGTACTACCAAGCTTTTTATGCCCCTACTTGCAATCTGGGTACAATAATTTTTTGTGATCATCAATCATACATTGCAACTTTGCTGACTCCTTCTCATTTTCGCAATCTCTTTGTGCATCCAGTAGCACCTTACCAATGTCATCAGTAGGGACGTCTTCTTCATACTCATCTTCGTCAACAGCCTCGCCCATTGTAGTATCTGCAAAAGTTTCGCATGCAACCCAGTCCAAAATGTTGTTATCATCCTCCTCTTCTTCGTCGTCTTCCATTATAACCCCTCTTTCGCCGTGCTTGGTCCAAACCACATAGTTAGGCATGAAACCTTGTCTAATCAAGTGGCTGTGAAGAGTCCCAAAGGAAGAGTAGTCCTTGATGTTCCTGCATTGGGAGCATGGACAACTGATGAATCCATTCTCTGTCTTGTTGGCTTTGGCCACTTCCAGGAAATAATGCAAGCCATCAATGAACTCCTTGATCCGTCTATCCATGTTGTACAACCATTGTCGGTCCATCTACGTCGTATTACGTGAAAAAAGGACATAGAGTTTCATCAACATAATTAGATTAAACAATACATTTCTCATAAATCAACGATACATACGGTTTGTTTCGTGAGACAAACTAATTTAAAAAAATACAAGCATAAAAAATATGAATACACTACTACAAAGCCTGAACCGAAATGATGTGACAAACTACGACAACCATTCCGTCCAAATAATGATTACTACAAAGGAGGTCTTTAAGCATCCTTGGTCGTCAAAGAAGAAGGTTTAGCTGACGCGACCTTATCCTGGTGATTAATATTGTTTGTGCTTGGAGTTGGAGCTATTTCACCCGGGACTGGCGGTGGAGCATAACGACCACCAAACGGAGGTTCTAGGCCCGCCGCAACATCATCTTCATGGCGTCGTTGCAAATATCGAAGCATTGCTCTCTCGAACGCTCCTTTTTTCTTCGGCTTAATATGAGGGCCAACTTGCGTTTTCCCCTTACCGGTAGAGGAATGATTACCCCCACCATCACCACTCCCTCCAGCGGCAGTATCCATTTTGAGTCCACAACACTTTGTTTTTTAAAATTCAATACAAATTATTAGTAACTTATGAAGGATCTAATTGTATTTCTTTAACCTACAAATTTTAAGCTCATGTTTATAGAATTGACTAAAAAAACTAATTTGTTTACTCTAATAATATCTAAAATCAACCAATTTCCTCTACTTCTAAAATATAATAACAAAAAACTATAAGCATTCCGAAGTTATTCTACAAAAGATTACAAATTTCCTAAGTATATCTAAAAAATTCTACAACTTTTCTAAATGGTTTTACAAAATACTAGTAATTCCATAAAAGATACAAATTTCTTAAGCATTTCTACAAAATAATATAAGCATTTCTACTAATTTCCTAATTAAGCATATATCTACTAACTATATATACTAAATTATTCTAAATTCTACAAATATTTTTCTAAATTCTACTAATAATTACCTATGCTATTCTAAATTCTACTAATAATTTTCTAGTCATCTCTTTAACCTACAATTTTTAAGCTCATATTTATTGAATTGACTAAAAAACTAATTTATTTCATCCAATAATATCTAAAATAAATAGATGCGTATTAACAATAAAAGAAAGGAGAAAAAATCTAAGTAGCTAATCTATTTCATCTAAAATTAACCAATTTTCTCTCATTCTAGCTAGAAATGTAAACTCTATTTTCTCTATATATCTTTATCTTTACCTATTTCTAAAGAGAGGATTGCTTCTTCTTTTTTTTGGTCCGTCCTGACACGTGGGTTCCGCTCTAAAGCAAATCAGAACCTGTGCATAACTTTCTTCCGTCAGAACCGTGCAAATCAGTTTTGCCTGCGAAAACTAAAGCAAACAACGTTTTTTTGTACGGTCAAAAGAATCCACCTGGGAACCGGTCTTCAGCTCAAAACCCGTTCGGAATCCACGCTTGGCTTGCAAACTACTACCTCCGTTCTTAAATATATGACACCATTGGCTTTTTTGTTTGACTATTCGTCTTTTCTACAAATATTTATGCAAAAACATAGGTCTATGAGTTAAATTCAAAGTATTATTGATATTAGATGTATTGGTACCCATTTTACTTTATTTAACAAACTAACTAATGAAATATTATTGGTCAAAGTTGAAATAAAAAGTCAACAATGTCATATATTTAAGAACGGAGGGAGTATGGAGTACAGTAAAGTGGAGAAAGCCGGCGAACAGGAACCAATGAGAACCATGTGGGCCGGGCGTTATTACGAGCCTGGGAGAACTACAGCCTCAAAGAAAATCGGGATGCACAAATTACAGGCATGGAAAATTTTTGAAGGAGAGCAAGTCAACCTGTTGCTCGGTCGTACGTTCATCACTGAATACTGATATCCGACTAGCCGAGGCTCAGATCACACATCGCAACATGTATGTGGTCGTGGCTCCGGTTCGGCCGCCGGGCGCGCGCGGGGCGCGCTGCATGCATTGCCGATCCCAGCTGGGCGTGTGCGGTTTGCCCCGACAGAGACAAGAAGTCCACCGCGACATAGTCTTTATTTTTTTAAGCGACCGTGCCTTAGCACGTTTTTCATTAAGAGGGAAGTCCACCGCGACATAGTCAAAAGATGGAATCCCGGAAGAAGTACGTCCACCAACGGCCAGCTGCTCGATCCCGTACAGGTTGTTTCCATTTTTAGTCGGATAAACCAGATTAGTGAACTAGCAATTTTTTGTTTGTTTTGTATCCGTTTTCCTTTTATACCAAATATATGTTGTGAAATTGAAATAGAGTTAAGGCTTTGTTTGTTTACCACCTAGATTATATAATCTAGCTTATGGACCAAGGATATTATGGTAAAAGGTCACCATGGACCACCAAATAATCTGAAATAAGCCACCCATGTGCAGCTTATTTGAGATTATTTGGTGGTCCATGGTGGCTTTTTACCATGGTGCCCTTGACTCATAAGCTAGATTATGTAATTTGAGTGGGAAACAAACCCCCCTAAGACAACTTGAGGATCTGCCGAAATTTCTTTAAAAAGAAAAAAGATCTGTCGAAGTTTCTTTTATAAGCACATGGCAAGAAGCAATGTCGATGCGAGCTAGCCATGCAGTACCTGGTACTTGGGTTAAGCACATGCAAACTATGTTCGGTGCAATAGCAATTCTGAATTGATTGAAAGCTAACATACAACATGGGCTTTACGATTGAATTTCAAGCGATCCAACATTTGCAAATAATTACTATGTCTTACATCAAAAAGTATACAAACAATTCTACAATTTTGAGTATAAAAAATGACATAATTAGCCGTAGCAACGCACGGGCATTATGCTAGTAATACTAATTAATGCTTCCACTTCAGATGCTGAAAATACTATCGAGTCTGATACCTATCTCATGGCACCTTGTGGTGTTGTGGCGCCATGTAGGTGTGAAGGGAAAAGGGAAGGACCGGTAGTAGAGACTGCCTGTCAGAGATAGAACGAGGAACAGAGGTGTCCGTTTGAATCGATTGGGCTGGTGGGATTCACCTGCTTTCTGACCGAATTTGAATTCTAGACTATCTGGTGGTTTTTAACATAATTTCGATTTTCTAATTAGTAGGTTCGTGCCCTTGTGTTGCTAGGGGAGCAAAAACAAAATACAAACACGATAAAAATAGCAAAATTAGATATATTGAGACGGAAAAAGTCTAAATTACCCCGTCAACTATAACCAAAGTCTAGATAACACTTTGAACTATTTTTTGGTTCAAATAACCCCCTAAACTATGTCAATTGGTTCAACATACCCTCAATTGAATTTGTCTTTTTTATCTCCACATACAAATAGGGTTTTAAGTTCAAAATTTGCGGTATGATAGTCAACGTCATAAATTATGTTAGAAAAATATATTATGATTTTTTCAGTATTGTTTTAATAGTATAGTACATCTAATTATAAATTAATCATAAACTATATAAAAATTAAGTACAAAAAATTATATGATATTTTTTAACATAATACACGATATTCTCTGTCATCCCATAAAATTTGAACTTAAAACTCTATTTGTGTTTTTTGAGAAACAAAAAATAAATCTTACTAAGGGGTAAATTCTACCAATTGGCAAAGTTGTGGGAGTAAATTGAACCAAAATATAGTTTAGGGGGTTAACTATACTTTTGACCATAGTTGAGGGGGGTAATTTAGACTTTTTCCTATTGAGACCACTAAAATTAGCAATAGAAATAAAAATGATAGTTTGGAGATATGATTTAAGAAAATTAACAATATTTCAAATTTTAGTAACTCAAACAAACCACAGCTAGTTCTCTAAAAACAAAGTCTGGATACCAAGATTCAAGCTGAGTCCTACCAACACTATTGGAGCTATGAAATTGTTTAATATTGGAATAGAGTAAATTTTTTTATGCACTTTGCTTCGGTCACCAATCTAGAAGTTCCAGTGTTTATGGAGCAGCATAGTGATCGGTGCACGGGTTTATATGGACAATTCTTTAAGTCCACTTCAACAGTAGTGTTGACGTTTTTTCGGTCAACACACCAAAAATCGCGCTAGCTCGCACGGATCCGCAACGGATCGATCACCTACAGCACGCCCAGGCAAAACTGGTGGATCCAGTTTTGGATTCCGGTGGAACTGTTTTCCAAGGGCTTGCTGCGTGAGCCTAAGATCGCCGGCCCGGAAGGGACCCCATCAGGGCAGGCGCGCCTAGGGTTTCTCTGAGGTCGGCAGGCCACTCAAAACGCCGTCAACGCCGTAGAGACGAAGTACGAATAGCAATTAGGGTTGGAAAAGCTAGGATTTGGAGATGACAAAAAAGTAAAGGTATTTTGTATTTGATCGATTGGATAAACCCTCAATCGGCCGTGGCCCTTTATATTTATAGGGTGGGGAGGTCTTGCCCCGCAAGAAAAGTCCTATTACAACTCGGATCTACAAAAAGAGTCCAAACCTAATGGGACTCGGGGAAAACCGGTGCCACCGATTTCTGAATCCGGTGCCACCGGATTGCCCTGTCAGACGGGCAACAGGAACCAAACCGGTTCCACCGGTTCTTGAATCCGGTTCCATCGGTTTTCTCTGTCAAACTGTCTTGTGCCAATTTTGGTCGTCAACATATGCCCCCCCATGTTTTTTGGTAAAGCTTGCGTACCAGAAAACATTTTAGCACAAGAAAATACTCCTGAGGGCGATACTTAAAAAAATCCATCAGCCTTTTCATTCTAAGGGCGATATTTAAAACTATCGGCCATATAAATCAAGCTTCCTGCCAAATACTCAGATAATACTTCTTCAAATACCTTCCATTGAGAGCTCTTGGCAGCCGCTGACCTTGCAAAGTCTCCACCATATAAGAATTGCCGAAGATCACATTAATTACCTTGTATGGCCCTTCCCAACTTGGAGACCATTTACCAAACCTGTTGCTCTTCGATCCTATAGGTAGAATTGTTTCCAAACCAGATCACCAACTTGAAAAAATTTTTATTTTACCTTCTTATTGTAAGCCTTAGCAACCCGAATCTTGTCCTTTTCAATTTCCTTCAAGGCTTGTCTGTCACCTCATCAATATTGTCTATCATCAAGTCATGATAATCAACAGCATTGAGATCATTTTGCTTAGCCAACCGATAAGCACTCAAATTCACTTCAATAGGCAAAACAGCTTCTTGACCACACACAAGCTCAAAAGGAGTAACCTTAGTAGCACCATGTCTAGATATACGATGAGCCCACAAAGCCTCAGATAAAACCTCATGCCACCTCCTAGGATTCTCCTCTATCTTCTTTTTAATAAGCTTAATCAAAATCTTATTACTAGACTCGGCCTGATCATTCGCCTGAGCATAGTATGAAGATGAATTGAGCAATTTAATACCATACATCTCAACAAAGTCACAAACTTCCTTTGATATAAATGAAGTACCTTGATCAGTAGTCAAAGTTTGTGGAATGCCAAATCTATGGATAATATGCTCAGTAATAAACTCAATTACCTCCCGATGTGTCATATTCTTCAAACGCACTGCTTTGGTCCACTTTGTAAAATAATCAGGAGCCACCAACACGAACTAGTGTCCCTTTGATGAAGGAGGATGAATCTGCCCAACAAAGTCCAATCCCCATCCTCGAAAAGGCCAAAGCTTAATAATAGGATGCAATAATGCTGCAGGAACCATCTGAATATTCCCAAACCTTTGGCACTCTTCACAACCTTTGTAGTATCGAAAACAGTCAGCTATCATATTAAGCCAATAAAAACAAGCTCTTCTCAAAAGCCACTTCATCTTGGGAGCCGATTTATGTGTACCACAAATTCTTTCATGAACTTCACCCATTGCAATCTTAACTTGATCAGAATCCAAGCACTTTAATAATAAATCCTCAGCCATCCGACGATATAATTCACCATCAACCAAAGTAAATTTAAATGCCCACTGTCGGACTTTTCTATCAAACTTGTGACTAGGATTCTGCAAATATTCAATAATGGGTATTTTCCAATCAACAACTTCGTCCTTATTAATTTAAGATTGCTCGATGGCCGAAGTGTCGCTGTCAGCAGATAAACCGATGTCACCAGTTCTGGAATCGGTTCCACCGGTTTCGGAATCCGGTGCCACCGGTTCTTCCTGGGCAGAGAACTCGGCTGCGCAAAGTGTCGGCTTTCTTTCATAAAAATTTCTTTTCTGAACATCATAGCCAGACGCTTGCTGAGCCAGAGAATTCGCCCTTGGATTCTCATCTCTTGAAACATGATATATAGAGAATTCATCAAATTGAGCAATCATGTCCAAGCATTTATCAAGATATGCATTTAAAAATCCATCAAAGCATTGATATATCTTATTAACTTCTTGTACAACCAGCAGAGAATCACCAATCGCTTCCACATGTTTTACCCCCATGTCATGCAAAATTTCTAGCCCGAATAATAAAGCTTCATATTCGGCTTGAATATTGGTACAATCATTTTTAATCGGTTAAGAGCCTCAAATTCAGCACGACTTGGTGATATAAAAACGACACCAATACCACAACCGCTTCTTACAAACCGATCCATCAAAATGCAATTTCCATAGGGTAAAAGTAATATAACCGATATCTAAATCATTATCATTAATGCTATGCTCAACAATAAAATCAGCAACAATTTGGCCTTTCATAGATTTCAAAGGTTCACAAGCCAAATCAAATTCAATAAGAGCATAAGCCCATTTACCAATTCTACCACTCAAAATTGGTCTATGCAACATATATTTAATAATATCGGTTTGAGAAGCCACTATGCAAGTATTGGATAATAAATAATGCCTCATCTTGGTACAAGCATAATATAATGATAAGCAAAGCTTTTCAATAAATATATACCTCATTTCAGCATCCAATAAATGACGACTTGCATAAGTAATAATATGTTCCTTTCCTTCAGTTTCTTGAGTCAAAACAACACCAATCACTTGATCTTCAGCAGCCACATATAATTTAAATTTAAAATCCTCTCCTAGGAGCCTTCATGACCGGCGCCGAAGACAAGTAATATTTAATTTTCTCAAAAGCTTCTTGCTGTTTTGCCCCCAAGTAAATTCGGCTTCACCTTTTAACCAAGAATAGGAGTAAAAGCATTGACCTTTCCAGACAAGTTACAAATCAATCTCCTCAAGTAATTCACATTGGCTAGAACTTCTGCAAGTCTTTCTTGCATGTAGGAGCTTTGATCTTCTTGATAATATCAATTTTCTTAAGATCTATCTTTATGCCATTTAAGTGGGTTCATCTTTAATACATATCGACACATTCTTTCAAAAGCAAGTCTTAAATCAGCCAAATAGGGTTTTAAACTAGCCGATTTAACAACAATATCATCGATATAAACTTCTATGATTAAACTAAGCAAATCATGAAAAATTAAATTCATAGCCCTTTGGTAAGTAGCACCAGCATTTTTTAAACCAAAGGTCATAACTACCCACTCAAATAAACCAACAAAACCTGGACATACAAAGGCCGTTTTGGATATATCCTCTTCAGCCATGAATATTTGATTGTAACCAGCATTACCATCAAAAAAACTAATAACTTTATGTCCAGAGGCATCATTAATAAGCATGTCGGCTATAGGCATAGGATATTCATCTTTAGGAGTAGCTCTACTAAGATTTCTAAAATCAATGCAAACTCTGAGCTTACCAGAATCCTTTTTCTCAACTGGCACAATGTTTGATAACCATTCAGCATAACGACAAGGCCTAATAAAATTCGCATCCAACAACCGATTAATTTCTTCTATATATTAGGATTGAAACGCCTAGCAGTTTGTTTAAAAGGCCTAAAACCAGGTTTAATAGGCAGCCGATGCTTAACTAACTCGCGGCTTAAACCAGGCTTTTCTTGATAATTCCATGCAAAGCAATCAACATATTCTTTCAACAGCTCGATTAATTCAGCTTTATAATCAGCTTTTAAATTTTTGTTTACAAACGTCGGCCTAGGTATAGAACCATCACCAATATCAACCTCCTCTAAGGGATCAGTCGACGTAAAACCTTGTCCCAATTTACTCATATCATCGAAATCTTCAATGGCCTCACACATATCGTTCTTTTATGCCCGATAGTGCTCAAGTCTCTGCTGCAACCATTCTGAACTATTCATTGATTCACAACAAATGGTTTAGCTGATACTCAACTGGCTTTAGAACAGCAGGCACGAAGCCATCCCTAGTACAACTGATCATCTCATAGTCAGAAATATCTAAACCTGTTAAGCACTTGACATGATCATGCATAGACATAGTAGAACCATCATCCACAGCAACGCAAGTGGATGTATCCATGTACAACCTCAATATCTTCGTCAACCCATTGAATAAGAAATTGATGCAAACTAGAAGGGACACATCTATTTGCATGAATCCAATCATGACCCAATATTAAACTGAAGTTACCTTGGGCCTCGGCACGAAGAAAGCAGTAGCCAACGTCTTGCTCCCAATGGTGAGCTCCATAGAAGCAACGCCCTTAGCACTCATAGGCTCGCCTCCTCCCACACCACTGACAGTCATGTTGGTCTTGATCAGCTCATCATCCAATCCACCAAGCTTCTTGAACATAGAATAGGGCATTAAATTGACAATTGCTCCGGTGTCAACAAGCATCCTAGAAACTAGCTTCCCATTGATATGACCCTTCATGTACAACGCCTTTAGATGATTTTCAGAATCCTTTGGCCTTTTAAATATAGCTTCTTTTGGGCCAAAGTCTAGATGAGCTATCTCTTCCTCTGGAATGACGTAATAATCCGAAGAAAGGTGCACCATATTAGCATCAACATTCATACGATCAGGCGATGAATCATAATCAACAAGCTGCTCATCGTCCACATTCTGGGAATCCGATGATAATCTCTGATCAAATATTGAAGTGACAAAAATCTCAAAAGCAACACGAGATGGCCCTGGATCAGCAGAAACTGGTACCACCGGATCCAAAACCGGTGCCACCGGTTTTGGCGCAACAGCTGGCACCGAGGCACACAAAACCGGTTCCACCGGTTTGGAATCCGGTTCCACCGGATTTTGTCCTGGAGCTTCAATTTTCTTTCACCCCTTGCCTGGAGGAATCATGTGCCTGTACTTGTTGAAGTGCTCCTCCCTCTGCTTCTCCAGCTCCTTCTCCTTTTGTTCTTGAAAACAAAGCCGCTGCAACTTCCTCTTTTATGTGCCTGTCAAACCTGGAGGACACCATCTCGGCATGAAGTATTTAGATTTATCAATTTCAACCTTCTTACCCTCATCAGGATCTGCAGCAACATCCTTCTAGACTGATGGCTTAGCCTCATCACCAATCACAATTGGCATCTTGTCATCGTCCTCCGGAATCACCTTGATGTCACCAATCTGAATTATATCAGCAGCAGTAGTCCTCTCCTGGTCAACATCTATCTTCTGGACAACTCCCTCCACCTTTTTAGGCCGATAAACCTACTTGGGAGGAGATGGTTGCCTCTTCTGAGGAAACCAGTTCCACCGGTTTTGAGAACCGGTGCCACCGGTTTTGGGTGGCACGTCCCAACCTGATCGACGAGGTGCCGAATGGTTATCCACCAACCTCTCGTGTACTGGTCCTCTGTCATTACCCCATCCTGGAGGAAAAGGAGGATATTTCATGGGGTAATATGGCATATGCATCCCATTGTAATCCCATGCCGGATATGGAGTATTGTAATATGGAGGCATCCATGGCATGGCTTGATATTGATTCTGCTGAGGATACAATGTATTAATATCACCCTTCTGTCTAATATTCACCGTTGGAGGCGAAACTGGCTTTTCTTGACGCATGGGTGATCTCTTTCTCTTTTTTGCTGGCCAATCCTCATCAACTGGCCTTTGATTTACATATTTGGAAAACAACTGGTCAAAGGTCGGCTTTGGTTTTGCAACTTTACCCTGATCTTTGACCACATTTATTTTCCAGGTTCCAATCTCTGGACGCTTGGGTTTCAGCATCTTCGGGCGACCCTGAGCAAAACCGGTGGGACCGGTTTCAGAAAACGGTGACATCGGTTTGTTCTGTGCAACAGGCTCAAACGGTGCTTTTGATATTCCTTGCCCCCCGAGATCCGCAATTCTTGCAGTGATTTTGAAAGTTTCTCTGCCATTGGGGGTCTTCTCACACACCACTTCCCTGATAATTGATTTACCCTTCAAATTCTCAGGCTTTTCATCTTTCACACAAATTCTCGCCGACTTGTCACTCAACCACGTACTACTCGGGGGCTTGTCGGGGGTAGACCCCCAGGGGTACCCAGAAGGCGGATTGGCCCAACCAGCAAGGGGCGGCCCAATCCGAGTGCTATTGGGCCGGTTTGTCAGACTGGGTGGCCCACCACTTGGGAGGCCCACCAGTCGGGCGAACCGGATGACTACGACGCGCACACGGCAAGGAAGCAGGCGGTGTATCCCGCAAGAAGCTCGGAGATCAAGATAAACTAGCCGGAATTATAGGGAAGGATATCTGTAATCGTTATAGGATCGCATCCTTGTATTTCGGGTAGGTTATGATCTCTAGCCGACTTGTAACTCAAGGCAGCCGGACTATATAAGGCGCCTTGAGACCCCCTCCAACACACGGAAAAACTAGGACAGAACCCAACTACGGAGATCCTTCAGGAACTTCATACACAGCAATCCATACACCCAACACAGGACGTAGGGTATTACGTCATCTCGACGGCCCGAACCTGTTCAATCCTTGCGTCTTGTGTTACCATCGACTTCTGATCCTTGATCTATCCCTCAACAAATCAACCACGTAGGCTACCCTGTGTGGACTGCCGGGTCCATAAATCCGACATTCATCGGTTTGTAAAAGCGCAGCACTAAGTTCATCATTAGACTTAGGAACAGAAGTTTCAGGTGGGTGTACAGTTACCGGAGGTAATTCTTCCACCTTTGTGTCTTTCATAGTGAATGCCGGCATCATGAATTCATGAGTTCTTGTCACCTTGCCTTGGCGATCCTTCTTCAGCCCCATCAAAAATTGATTCTTCAAGAATTCTTGGGCTGCTTCAAATCTTTGACACTTCTCATCACCGATCTCCTCAATGGAGGGCACGATGATGTTGTCCTTGTCCAATTCTGCAGTAGATCCCATCTGGCTAGGGTTTGATAGATCGGTTATTAAAACCAAGATCTCCAAGTTCCCCAGCGAAGTCGCCAAAAATGTGTTGACGCTTTTTCTAATCAACACACCGAAAATCGCGCTAGCTCATGCGGATCCGCAACGGATCGATCACCTGCAGCACACCCAGGCAAAACCAGTGGAACCAGTTTTGGATTCCGGTGGAACCGGTTTCCTAGGGCTTGCTGCGTGAGCCTAAGATCGCCGACCCGGGAGGGACCCCGTCAGGGCAGGCGCGCCTAGGATTGCTCTGAGGTCGGCAGGCCACTTAGAATGCCGTCAACGCCGTAGAGACGAAGTACGAACAGCAATTAGGGTTGGAAAAGTTAGGGTTTGGAGATGACAAAAAAGTAAAGGTATTTTGTTTTTGATCGATTGGATAAACCCTCAATCGGCCGTGGCCTTTTATATTTATAGGGTGGGGAGGTCTTGCCCCGCAAGAAAAGTCCTATTACAACTTGGATCTACAAAAAGAGTCCAAACCTAATGGGACTTGGGGAAAACCGGTGCCACCGGTTTCTGAATCCGGTGCCACCGGATTGCCCTGTCAGACAGGCAACAGGAACCAAACCGGTTCCACCGGTTCTTGAATCCAGTTCCATCGGTTTTCTCTGTCAAACTGTCTTGTGCCAATTTTGATCGTCAATAGTTAGTAATGGCGAATAATATAGATGGATAATGGCAAAAACAAAGGAGGGGCATGTGAGACAGCATAAGGGCAACAATAGTGATAATTGACGGGAGTGAAGAAAATGAAGTTCCCATCCAAAAAGTTGATATTTTGATAAGAGACAAAATATCGTGATACCTGAATGTGGTATATATGGGATGGATCAGATCATATAATGAGGAGCTCTTTTACGGTACTTCATACTACCATTGAGATTCAGACAAGCTTCATATAACATGGGGATTCAGACAGCCCTTTCGAAAAAAACATGGGGATTCAGACAGACAGTCTAGGATGTGTTTGAGCTTACTAGCTAGTTCGTTCTTGAGTGAGGACTTCCAGACTGAAATAGTTGGAATATTTCCGTCGAAGACCCTGAGTACCATTTTATCAATTGAAATATTAGTTTCAAATAGTGTATTCTGACCACCCATATTGGAAATTAGTTTCAAAGATCCTGAGTATGCCTTTTTTATTCTGATCCTCAGCTTCTCTTTTAACTTTGCAATCGTTAACCTCTCAAAAAAAACTTTGCAATCGTTAATATTCCTAGAGCACACTAAAGAAGCATTCAATGATGCTTGTAGTTCACCAAGAGTAGGTTGCAGAAATCTCCACTTGAGATATCTATATATATAGCCCTGGACGGACGACGACGGAATCATATATTAACAAAGATTGCCCAAAGCATAGAAATTATGGCAGAGCATCGTGAAAAGATGAAATTAAAGGACGATCTCTGTTTTTCATCAACATGCATTATTCCTGATTGGAAACCAGGACAAAAAAAAAAGAAATACGACAAACAAGTTGGCTGCTGTTCAGACATGGTCAACATGAACACCAATTGCATCAAGGTACTTCCCAGCACGAGCAAAGAATCCCACAATGCCACTTCCACTCTGCACAGGAACACTGAATGGAGTCCCTATCTCCGTAGACAAAGGCCCAAATGTTCGGACATTGGTGACAAATTTAACTGAAGTTATAACAGTGTGACCATTGTATGTGCCAAATGTTCCTGAAATTTCCTTCACAAACTCAGTAGCAGCAAGATGGATCTGCATTGAAAAGCATAACAGATTAACATTAATCATTTTGCAAGCTTCCCATATTTTTGGATGCAACTGACTACCAGATTTCACATACGCATCATTGCACGACCCTGGATTTTATAGAAATCATGACAAAATTAAAATTAACATTTGAAATTTATGGATTAATGCTGACCGTGTGAGGAGTGCCACCAGAACCACCCCATGGACCGGAATTGCGCTTGTGGCCAGCTTGGTCAGTGTATGTAAATGTTAGGCAGTCAATAACCACGCCACACATAACGGTAATACTTTTCAGACGCTTTGGATGTTCTTTGATGTCCTTAGCTGACCCTCCTTTTCCACCCCATGGTCCAATCTTGTGGGTACGGCAGGGGACCTGGTGCTTTGTTGTTGGAGTAATAATAAGTATAGTTTTGTAAAGGAAATCCTCAATGTTTAAGAATTTGCAAAAAAAACAATTCTTACCATCGTTGGCGCATTGAACTTGGGGCAGAATCCTTGGATAGTAAGCTCCATAACGTTCCCGTCGTGGTTGTGTTCATGAATCCTTTTGTAGATGACTCCAGTTGCCATGGCAAACTCTCCAGTTCCCCCAACAATGGCCCACTCACCGTGTTCAACGACTATTTCCATCACTTGCAGAGTAGACCCCTTGTATCTACATGCCACATTGAGAAGTTGAACCAATCAATTGTGAATTGGTCAAAATAGTTGGTACAGAAAGTAGGGCTGGAACAAAGAATTCATTGGAAGTACATTCAGCTACTTCTCTACACTCTATATGGTTAACAAATAAAATGATCTATGCACAATTTGATATACACATCAAAGGTCATTGCTCATTATTTTCCCAAATTAAGAATAAAAAATCATCTAATTTATGCGTGGTGTTCGACACTATATATATTTGTAGCCATGATTCACATTTCGATATAACAAAAATTCCGGAGGTCACCCATAAAGGCGAAATTTCAGAAATTTCGGAGGTACTGTAGCATTGTAATTAAAATTAATTAAATTTGTGATAAAAACAAAAATAGGCTGCTCACTGATAAAGGCGAAAAATTGAAAACTAGGCTGAAGGAATTCCCATCTTTTGCCCACACCAAAACAATTTGTAGCATTGTGTGAACATACTTTCCGCTCTCGAAGACTAGGCTGAAGGAATTGTGCCAGTTGCCTGCCTTGATGTGCAGGCCCTGTGCCCTTGCAACCAGCTTGGCGTCAGGACCCGGACCATCAGACACAGTCCAGTTGTTGACAGCCAGCTCGCCCATCATGGGAGGGTGCAAGATCGATGCATTGTTGAGCCTTGGACCCTGGCAGATGTGGTGCAGGTACAGACCTCTGATGCTCAGCTCGTTGCCCTGCGCCATGTGTGTTCGATGGTTCCGTTTTTGGGGCGTCTCGGCAGCCTGGAAGGGGTCGATCTGCTTATAGACAGAGGGGCCTCGGTGATATCGAGCCGGCCGGCCGCTTGCGAGGTTTTGTTCTGCTCGATTTTGCGACAGCGACGGAGGTTGCGCTTCGGTTCCTCCGACCTCTTGCACTGCCGGCGGGATGCGTGACAGGCGAGACGACCAAAAACTCAGGATCGATCTGGTGGAACGAGCAAAGAATCTAGGGCAGTTTTCTGAATCTTATATACGTATTTTTCTCTTCTTGCGTTGCGTTACAAAAGACATACGTGCACAGAACGTTTCAAACTCTACAAGCTTCGCGTAAGATACAAGGACTAGTACGTTTGTACATGTATTTTTCCTAAACATCCCGGAGAGCAAAAATAGGCCCACGCGCTGAGTGGAAGACTAGCCTTCTTTTTTCCCTGAGGGCGCTCAACGGTGGATGAAGTGTGCGTGGGAGATAGGAGTAGAAAATTTAAGGCCAGCCAGTATTTAGTCAGTGCAATGTTTTTTCCGTGTTTTTTTTTGTATTTTTCTAACACTAGCAAGGTGCCCGTGCACAGCTACGGTTTATGAAATATTCCCTTTATATCCGAGATTAAACATGGCTAGTTCTATCAGAAGACGTATATGACGGACTATTTTGCAATCCGATCGGGAGACATATATGACCGACAAAAAAAAAGAAAGAAACAGTCCTCACTTTCAGGTGCATATTAGTTTGTGTGTTTGAGTTCCAAATAGTATTGGTTCTATTCGGAACATCGTAATAGGGTACCCCAAGTCGTGCTTAGTAACAAGATCATAACAGTCTGACCAGTCTATAGGAGGTGCTCATAGAGATAGGGGTTGTGTGCGTGCGTGTCTAAGCGTCTGTGTCTGCAATGTTATTTAAAGAAAAAACAAAGTAGAAAAAAACTATTAGAAAATCATTTGAAATTACTGTAGATTAATTATGTGTTTGGATTGCGGGTTCGACTAGATTGGTGTGGGTTCCATCCATGCTTGGTTAAAAAATGGAGTGGGTTGGTTCAGACCTACTAGGAAATATACAAGCGGCGGCTGGGCTAGGCGAGCCTGGGGTGGCGGCAACCGCGGTGGACCAGGACCACGCTGGCGAGCTCGAAGGAAGGACGCAGCTGGGCGGCAACCTAGAGACAGTGAAGCGGGCCCGGGGATAGCAATCGGTGACACATCCCAAAGATGAGGCCTGGGTAAAATAGTGGCATGGGGTTGAGGTTTGCGGCGCAATTGGGGTGGGTGGCCAGCCATATAGCTGGAGTCACGTTCCACGGCGGCGAAGGGGCAGACTGCCTTTGTGTGAGGTGGCGGCACAGAGGTGGTCGGCCGAGGAGATCCAGGGCGGCGCCGATGAGGGATGCGTGTGGAGGTCCCAGGCAGGGACACTCTTGACCGAACTCCTCCGGCCCAAGGAAGAAGATAACACAAGGGGGAAAAAGAAAAATAGAGAGGATAGATGACAAGCGGGTCACACTAATGACATATGGGTCCCCTGGATGATTGTTGCTAACGGTGTCAAAATTTCATCCAACCCAACCCTTTCAACTACTACAACCAAACAAAAGCTGGAAGAAACGCAAACTAAAATCCAAACATGAGATGGGTTCATCTCAACATAAAAAACTGGGTCAGAGCCAACCCAACCATCTTAGCTCTCGGTTCAAACACTTGCTAAGATATCCCCTTGTCCCTCTATGGATACCATGAGAAATCAAATGTATTCAATAAACAAAAGCAGAGAGAGGGATTGGAACCCTTGATAGTTCCAAGAACTATGCCGGTTTGCAAGACCGAGGCTATCAACAACTCAGCCATCTCTCCACAGCCCAATCCCTATTTTATTCCTACAAATAGAATATAGCTATATGAAATGCTCTACTAACTCCTATAAACGTCTTAGATGTAAGTCCACCTTTGATATATCTCTGTACACTGTATACAGAGATATATAATCTGCTATATCTGCTAAATCTCCTCATCTCCTTATCCAAATAAATGTGGTATGGAAAAAGTTTTAAAGACAAGAATGGATCCATTATTAAACCCCTCCTACTTGTTGTATTTTGGTAGAATTTTGATTAAGTGAGGGATCAAATAGAAACATGTAGTCAACTTTATTTGAAGTTAGTGTGGAGGACTAGAAATATGACTATTGAAGTTTGCTCTCCCAATTTCCCCTTATCAAATCGATTATATTCATACCAACAGGCAACAGCAACAATAGCTATTTCTGACAATGTTTTTACTTAGACAAGTGCGTCCCAAGACGCAGGACCTCCGCTGCCTGCATGTCTGTTAACAATAGCGAGTATGAATAATATTATTGTACACCGTCAACAAAGGCAATCTTGATCAGTGAAACTTGCCAGCAGTGGCCGGAGACTTGCTGACACTTCCCATTCTTAGCTAGCTAGTACGTAAAAAATTCTGGTTGCTTCCATTAATTTCCTTTTGCAAATTGCAACGTGTACGTATGAGTAATGGAATGTGGAAGCAGACGCTATTTATAGGGCAACATAGGGTAATTAAAATTTGTTCTGAAGAAACTGAAGTATAGTATTTGCTCAAGGCAGTAATGCAGTGGCTGAGTTGGTAGTTTCTTAACCAAAGGGAAACGGAATCCTATATGTACAAGGGGCCATAAGAGAAGGACAATAGTAGGTGGGCGTGCCACTACGGGAACCCGGCTGTTTGCCGAGTGCCAGATGCACTCGGCAAACACTTTGCCGAGTGTTACACTCGGCAAAGATATTGTTTGCCGAGTGTTTTTTTTTTGACACTCGGCAAAGAATATCTTTGCCGAGTGTTTTTTTTTTGACACTCGGCAAACCCTATTTTTGCCGAGTGTTTTTTTTTGCCGAGTGTTTTTTGAAAAACACTCGGCAAACAAGTTGTTTGCCGAGTGCCCGAAAAAAAACACTCGGCAAACATGAAGACACTCGGCAAACTTGGGATTTCCCGTAGTGTGCAGCAATAACTGTGATCACCTTGCCAGTGTGATTTACAGGCTCCATTCACATATATATACACGATGCTTAATAAGTTCAAAAAATATATGTTGTTTAGGATAAGCTTATTTGTTTTCAACTACTTAGCTTTTCCCAAAAGTTATAAATTTAGCGAAGCAAGGAGTATATACGCTAATTCAGCACATTGTGTATTTATAATGCTCACACTGCGCCATGTAATCCAGGGCATTCTCCTTGTGTGTCTGGTGATTTACATGCCGGTGCCAATGTGCCACTCATGTCATGCACCACGTACTGATTGTGTGACATAAACAGATATTCATGTTGCACTACCGGAAAACCCTAATATGCCGTGCGCCTGAACATTTGCCGTGAGCTTATTATCGGGCCGTGCGTCCAAAATATGACGCACGGCAAAGAAAAAACACACGGTAGAAATAAACTTTGCCGTGCGCAAGCCACCAGGCGCACGGCAAAGATAATCTTTGCCGTGCGTCATCCACCAGGCGCACGGCAAACAGCCTTCACGTGCACTGCGCGTGCCTGGTCCGTCAGACGGAGGGACGGCCAGCGACGGCCGTCAAGGTTTGCCGTGCGCCGCCAGGCAGCTCACGGCAAACCAAGTACGTTTGCCGTGCGTCCTTACCAGCACACGGCAAACATGTATGTTTACCGTGCGTGTAGGATTCGCGCACGGCAAACATGTTGGTTTGCCGTGCGTTTAGTACTGGCGCACGGCAAAGATCCAAAAAAATAATTGATTTCTTTCCTTCTTTCTGTTTTCCCACTACAAAAACATTATTTTGTACTCTATATTCCAAATTGATGCATTTATCGATATGTTTACTATATTTAACAATTTTCTGTGGTTCAAATGAATTTTTTCATTTAAATCAAATTTGAACTGCAAGTGCATGAAATCATAGCGTAAAGTTTGTGGAAAAATGATATTCATGTATCTGAGTCCTCTGTAAGACCTTACCCATGAAATAAAATGAAATTTTGAACTTTTTGGTTGCGAAGCATGAAAATCCACCTGGGGTTCAAGTTGTTTTTAAATTTATAAAATCCAAATGAAGTTTGAAAATCATGATTTTTGCCGTGAACTCATGATAACACATGTGAAGGGTATGGTGAATAGTTGAGATGGTTTTGAGCAAGTTATCACGTAAGATGTTTAGAAACCAGAGTATCTCACGAGAAGTTTCACAGAGTTGAGACTGATGTGATCAGGTTTGGAGTCTTAGTAAAATTCGAATTGAGTTTTGATTTCAAAACTTTTTTCATAGTCAATGTACAACATAAATTGCCTCATGTTAAGTTTCTGTAACTTTTCACATCCATTTGATATTTTTTATATTAACGAAAGGTTAAATGACTACATGAAATAACAGAGGTGTTTGCCGTGTGTCCATGGTGCGGCGCACGGCAAACAAATATGTGTGGATGACAGGTGGGGCCGGACGGATTTGCCGTGCGTCCTGGATCTAGGCGCACGGCAAACTTCCACGTTTGCCGTGCGCCTAGATCCAGGGCGCACGGCAAACCCGTCCGGCCCCACCTCTCATCCACACGCACACACACTTCACCCCCACACCACACACCGGCCAGTCGGCCACACACACACGCACACGCCCACACACACCCCCGCACGCCCCTGCCCCTGTCACCTGCGCCGCCGCCGCCGCCGGTGAGCTGCCGCCGCCGCCTGCACGCCTCCACCAGCCACGCC
>CM014272.1:19047036-19078401 GCA_004135705.1 Alloteropsis semialata
GCGGGGGCGGACCCCTGCTCTGGCCCGGCGGCGGCGGCAACCTCCGGCCGGCCGCGCGCCCTCACGCCCCCTCCCCGGCCCGGCCGGCCCCCTCCCCCGCCGGCATTTCCCCTCCCCGGCAACTTAGGTAAAGTTTTTTTTTAAATTTAGTTAATTAGATCCACTGATTAATCATATTGGAGTAAATCTTGATTACAATATGTATATGTACACAAATACACATGTACCCTATGTATATATAGTTTACTACTTGTGACCTAGCATGTGCATACAGTACGGTAACTTCTAGGAGGTTGCAGGAAAACTCAAGTAGGCATACAAGGTGCACATGAACTATCTACCACAATATAATATATACAATGAACATGGGCATTTTGGAAATGTTGATCATGCATACAGTAATACAGTTTTTCTCTTAACAATTATGATTGGTTACTTTTAATTTAAATGTACTTTGAATCATAAATTATGAGACAGTACCGTTTCTAGCATACACATGACAGATATTGTTGCATTAGTTGGTTTCTTCATTTGATGTGAGGTTGCATGCATATGTCATTTTTTTCGGAAACTTCATGTCTTAATATATATTCACAGAAACTGGAAAATGTATTCTATTACACCGAGCTACTTTCATCCATATGTTATTCAAATCCTACTAATCTGTTCATACAGATTGATTTACAATTGAATATACCTAGATTTATAAAGGGATCACCAGTGTACAAAATGTGCACATGCATTACATTTTAACATATGGAGCATCCATTTCAATGGGGAACACAGAAACTTCAGACATCTATATCAAATCATAAACAGAGCTGTAGGCCTGACCAAAGTTTATGTAGACCGTGCTATCACAGATTCACAGTATGACCTTTGGTTGAGGGCTGTATACCCCTAAACTCGGGATCAAACTCTACATGATGACCAGTACAATGTATGTTCTTGAGTGCATATTCATTTTTAATATCCTAGATATATATGCCACAACAAACTAAAATCTGTGAAATATCAAACTTTTTTAATTCAGTCTATGAAGTTATCATTAAATAAGTAAAGTTTTATATTATTGACTTTAGTATGTAAACCAGTGGAGGGACAGCATGCATGCACCAGTTGCAGTGTGCCTTAGTGTATATTTACTGAAATAACGCTAAGACCATGTGTCCTTGACAAAATGCATCTAATCGTGGAATGGTTCTTTCAAATTAAATTCATGTTTCTGTGTTCACACATGAAATTAATACACATGGAGTATATCAAATAATTAACATTCAGAAATAAGAAAGGTGGTTACTAATTCTGCCTCGATTGGAACTGATGCTTCGGATGCGAAGTTGCAGCTGCGGCATCGCTCCAGTGTCTTGTACATGCTGTTGACAAAAAACAAGTATTGAGGGTCAATGCCAATGCAAAAAGGTCAATTTACTATGCCTGGTGATTATATATATATACCTTACATAGGAAAGAAAATTTTGAACTGATAAATATGTCATCGATGCCTAGCAGTCATATTTTTGCATTATATTTGTACGTCTTGTTGAGGTGTAAGAAAGGTTTTGCACATAACCTTTTAGCAATTCAGAGGTATATGTGTCGTTATACTCCTAGGTTTCCACAACTCTAGTTAAAATAAACTATATAGTTTATTTAACAAAATAGAGCAATAAAGAAGATTGCATCATCAACACTTGTTACGATTTTGATTTTTTTTGTAGGCTGCACATGGTTTTTATTTTGACAACTGGAATTAATTAGTATTCGATCAGTAGAGCTTCGTCTAACATGTGCATATCTTCTTGAACAATGCATGACATGTTGTGTGCATTGTCAGCCTGCATTGGATTTCTGCATCGCGCTCGGGGCCCAAAACGGACCTTGTATGTTCTCTCTCTCTCCATCAGATTGCTTTGCATACGATATGACACGATGTTCAGCGTCCAGATACGCATGCATTTTGTATAGCATCTTGCCTGCAGCGCCTCCTTTAGTTTAGATTAGCTAGAGTGGAGGCATGAGCATGCTGTCATGGATCTTTATTTGGGTGCCTTTGTTGTACTTTGCAAATGCCATGCCATATTTGCATTGGACCACACAAGATTGAGAGTCACGAGAAAGTTAGGTTTCTCAATCTCCTATAAACTTCAGGTTCATGCTTCCATATATAGGCGCTGAAGATTCTCGCACAGGACCGTGCCAGATGCAAATTAATTAAGTGATGTTAAGCTGCAGTATTTTTTACCCATTTCGGCAGAATATGTATACAAAAATTTCATAAAGAGAAGTTACAAATCACGAAGGACAAGTGATTGAAGGCCTTGACACTAATCATTGATCTAATTTTGCAGGAAAGCTCCCATCGCCGCAGCCACCGCCGAAGGAGGAGTAGGAGGTCGCGCTGCCGTTGCCTCGGAGGCGTCGTCGGCCCCCGTCTTGCCGCCCGCCCCCGCCTCGTTGTCGAGTCACTAGGTGAGCACGTGCAAAATGCCCCTGTTTTCGTATCAAGTCCCTAGATCACGTAACCTAGTTAGGCGTCTCCCGTTCGAAAGAGATACGGTTGGAAATATGCATTTGCTTGCATATCTATGACCGTATCTGTTTCGAATTGTCCACGTTTTTTGGACAGTCCGAGGATGTGTAGATGGGTTTAGTTTTCATGGTCTGCTTCGATCCGGGACAGAGTTTCGGCATCATCTCTCCGTTGTTCTCCGGATACACAATCTCCTTGCCAGGACGTGTATTTGGAGAACAGCGGAGAGGTGCTGCCGAAATTCTGTCTCGGATAGGAGTAGAGCATGGAAACTAACCCCGTCTACACATCCTCGGGTGGGATTAGGACCTATCTTTACCTATTAGAGAGCATGGTAGACATCGTGTAGATGCAATTGATTTTGATATTACTCGTTCACATGTTAAAGGATGGATAACCGTGAGTGGATGTACACGGGCTGGAGGGGTAAGCGTGACTGGACCGATGAATTCGTTAGCAAGGTCAATGATTTCTTGAAAAAGGCATTTGATAAAGGACAGCGTAAAGCGCCGTGTCCCTGCAGGAAATGTGAAAACAAGGTAGACCAACCTCAGCTCATCATGGGTCAACACATTTGCACCTATGGGTTTGTGCCAAACTATACCCGGTGGATCTGCCATGGTGAAGCCCATCGTGGGAGAGACGAGGTCTTGAGGCAACGCATCGAGAATTATGATGCTGAAGCCGGGTGCGGAGACATGTTAGATGACTATCATCAAGCACACTTCGATGAAGGGCCTAGCCATGTTAGGGAGGAACCTCCAGAGGCAACCGCAAAGGCTTATTACGACATGTTGTCTTCTGCACAGAAACCACTTCACGAGCATACAAATGTGTCTCAACTGGATGCCATCGGACGCTTAATGGCCCTAAAGTGTAAATTTGGCATCAGTCGAGACGGCTTTGATGAAATGTTGGTTGTTTTTGACAGCCTGCTTCCGAAAGATCACAATCTGCCACGCAACATGTATGAGGCGCAGAAACTCCTTCGTGTCCTTAAGATGCCATACCAGCAGATAGATGCTTGTCCGAATGGATGCAGGAGACGATGTCTATATTGTGGCTCAACAAGCCACACAAGTGTATTATCTCTCATACCCGTGCAAAACCGACGAACGTCTCCAGGGTTGGGACGTTGTGTACAAGGTATCGCCACACGGTAGACTACCTGTTCCAAACAATGAAGATTACAACATAGACCCTGATACATATGATGGAGAGTTCTTCCAAGAAGATGGACTACCTGGGAATTTTGTGATAGACTTAACCGAAACGATCGGAATGGAAGTAGAAGATGATGAAAGAGTTGCTGACGAGGACGCTGGAGATGAGGTTTATAATGAGAGGGACGTAGAATTACTTGAGAAAGTACAATTAGGGCTTCATGAAGACATTCCTCCATCGGATGAAGGGCCTCTGGACATGCGTGATAGTGATGATGAGACTTATGATCCTGATAATCCCGATCGTGATGTTTATTTCTAATACATGTATGCTTCGTTCTAATTTAATTATTTTTTGCAATATCATGTTAATTTGTAATTATGTTTTCTTTATCTTTTGCAATATTATGTTCATTTTTAATTATATCTTCTTTATGTGTTTCTCTGTACTGACTGGTTTACTGGTTTTAATTTCACGTGATGGAACAGAAAGATGGTGGGCGGCGGACTTCAGCGTACGTGCTCGTCTATGTACAGAAGATTTGTCGGTTCATCCTCGGCGGACATACCTGAGGATTCTCGAGGGATCGCTAGGGGCAGCAAAGGCAAGGGTCGAGGGAAGGGTGGTCCGAAGAAGGGTAAAAAGAAGGGTCGACCGCAGCAGCAGCAGGAGGAGGAGGAGGAGGAGGAGGAGGAGGAGGAGCAGCAGCAGCACCAGGTGGACGAGCAGGAACAGGAGGAGGAAGCGGAGTATGTGCCGCAGGCGGAGGAGGAGGAGGAGGGGGAGAGTGAGGAGGAGGGGGAGGGTGAGGAGGAGGACACGACAGAGGGTGGCTCTAGTGTGACTGTTTGGCAGCGAGGTCCCTCACGACTCCCGGACAGGCCGATACCTGTTGCCCTACGCCCGTTGATTAAACCCGTGGGCAAACGGTAAGTAACTTAGATGTTGTCTAATACTTTTCATTTGGAAACTTGATATCACAATATAAACTAATATTTTTTCTTTTTCACTTTTGATAGGAGTTGGGAAATCGTCACACCTGCTGGTCATAACCGCTTGGTCAACGGCATCCTGGGTCTTTTGTGCAGGTTGCACTTTCCAGGCATGGTCCGGATGAGTGAGGACAGATACGAGCCGGCCTGGACGTGGACACACTACCACAATGCCCCAGATGCTCTCGATAGGGACGACAGGTGCTATGGGAGTAAGGCGGAGCGGGTGAAGGCCGAGCTCTGGGTAAGTCTTTCTCGCACTACACTGCTCAATACATCATTTTCATTGGAACATTTTTGCAATATTGACTGGAGATCATCGTGTTTCTACGCAGGATTTCTATAGGTTGGCGGATGGATATGCTGAGAAGGCGGAGGAGGTGCAGGAGTGGGTATGCAAGAAGCTGGTGTTGGACATGCACTACGAGGCGCAAGTTCAGTGCGTCATAAACTTCAGTGCTTCAAGGCTTGGGCAGAAGATGTCAAAAGCGGAAGCAAGAACCTTTAAGCTGACCCGGCCGCAATACGAGGAGGTAAAATTGTGCATATTCTCATATTAATAACATCGCGTAATATGATCTTCTTACATGTCGTTCACTTGATCACGTGTAGGCGCCTGTGTGGTGGTGTCGTAATGATTCCGAGTGCTGGAAACTCATAGTGCACAGGTGGTTCACACCGGAGTGGCAGCAGAAGCACGACGCTGGCCGACAGAAGCGTTTGCTGATGCCATACCCGACACACCATCAAGGCAACCTTACGAACGAGCAATACAGGGCTAGATGGGTATGCATATTCATTTCTTTGTTGTAACATTCAATTATGCATAATTTGTAATCAACTTGCTGTTTTTTCGCAGTCCAACGCACATGGAGGCGCTGAGTGCACCGAGTTCATGGGATGGGCCTTGTCCCACAAGGGCAAGGCGTCCGCGTCCGAGACCACCTACAACCCTGAGGACCCGCCGGAGGCGTACAGCAATCCCTCCATCCACGGCCGCATCACTGCGTACACGGAGACGGGAAGGCAGGTCCATGGGCCAGAGTGGGATCCGAGCCGTGCACCGCTTGATGGAGAGGTGATCATGAGGGTGGGAGGAGGAAAGAAGCATGGCCATTACTATATTGGCGACAGCATTTTAGACCCGGCCACTACTCCCACTCTCCCGGCCCTCCGAGCAAGGAGCACGAGCAGTGCCCCTCCCATACTCTCACGGCCGTCCGCGGCACTGGCCCACGTGGAACGACTTCAGGTTATTTCTGTTTTATTCGTCGTTACTGAATTTCTACATAGATTTTCTTTGCATTGTAACATTGCGATGAACAATTGCAGACCCGGCTGGATGAGCAAGAAGCGGCACACCAGGCGTCCTTAGCCGCGGTTGAGCAGCGGATGGCCCAGCAGTTGGCGGCGCAGCAGCAGCAGATGCAGCAACAGATGGCTCTGCAGCAACAGATGATGGCCAAGCACTGGGAGGCTTGCATGGTAGCTTTTCAGAACGGACAACCGATGCCCCCGATGCCCACGATGCCCGCGACGGCCCCGATGATGTTCATTCCGACTCCGGCTCCTGGAACTCCTGCTGTGAGTTACTTGACAACCTTGTTGTTTCATTTCATTGATTATAGACTTAGAGAACGTAGAGACTTAGACTCACTTAGAGAACTGATGGAAGCATAGCAAGAGCCTGGTCCCTTCCTCGCCCCCGTCCTGCACAGCAAGAGACTACAATTAACAACCCTAATAAAAGAGAAGCAACACAGGAACCAGATTCAGCTAGTAATCTCTATTTTTTTTGTTCCAACTAACATCGGCAAATGATTATCACATATCTCCAGTTGACAGCAAGAGCCTAATAGTCAGCACAAATTCTGTCACAACTAACCCTTACTTTTCATGCCTCTGCCTAAAGCTATCAATACAGAATGCTCCACACAAAATATTGGCACAAAAATGGTCGAAGAAAATCTGTTTAATCAAAGGGGCTGTGAGGATGAGTGTTTCTTGTTGATGCAATTGAGAAAATTGTTTAGTGCTGCTCTTGGACTTTGCTTCTTGTCATCTTGTTCTCAACATGTTTTTACTATCGAAGTATTTCATTTCTTGTAAGCATCTTCTTGGCTTTCTGATATGTTAAAAATATGATCATGACATTAAGCTAACAGACAGTTTTCCAAATGTCTTATGGGTACATGTTCTCTGTTACAAACTAGTCAACATTGTTATTCAGACAGAACAGGCTATTTGTTTTTGAAATCTTGCCCAGATGCCTCAGAATGTGCGAAATAGAAATATGTCATAGGAAATTTCTCTATAGCTTGGGAAATGATAATTAGAAATGAAATTAAGATAGGCATTGTATAGTCTGTATCACATTTGTGTGGTCAAATTGACCCATATGATTTGAGCTATTGTTTCTGTTTTTTTCTTTTGCAGCAAATTCCAGCTATTGATTGCTTGCATCTTTTGTTTCCTGTGTCCTTCCCTAGTATTTACATTTTTTTTCTTTTACCTCTATATTCATATGTTCATTTTTCCACATGATACATCTATGCGATTCAGCTATGACATTGAGTTAATTTTTCCCTAGTATTATCTTTTTTTTCATGTTCATTATACCTCTATAATCCCTAGTATTTTTACACCCTATATATCTTGGGCCATGATCTATTTTCCTTCTGCTTTTGAGATATGTGAAAAGGCCAAGTTATGGAGTCTAGCAGCTAGAGCTGCATTAGTGAAGATCCCATAAAGATTTTAAGAGATCTTTAGTGAATCTTAGTTTGGCTTCAGGACTTCTTTTTGTATGTGAAGCTGGAGACTGGAGCATGAATTAGAAAACAGAACGAAAAAAGTAGAAATAAACGAAAAAAGTTTTTATGGGCATACTGTTACATTTATAGTAGAAATAAACAAAAGAACTGACCATGACATAGCCAAAAAAGTAGAAATGATTATGGACTAGACACTACAGAATTGAACATGCACTTCCTCAAATTAGGTGTATGGTGTACATACAAATAAGAATCTTTGACCGTTCATGAATCAGAAATTCTGTCACATGAAGTAGAGGGTCCTTGACAAATATAGGCAATTTAGAGCTGTAAATCTGAGGCAGCATGGAAACTTCTAATACAGAAAAGATATGGGACAGCCTAACAATACTGCCAGAATGCTTCCAGAAAGAAACTAAATCTCCAGATGAAATTAATTGCAACAAAAAATTTACTCCTAACTATCCATTACAATATAATTTACAGAATTATAACCTGTACTCTTTTTTTGCAGAATCTGTCGGCGGGATCGAATAATCTCGAGGCGTCGCCGGGCATGTCACCGACGTTCCCACCGCAGCAGCTGTTCGCACCTCGGCCGGACGGTCCACCCCCGTTCTAGCCACCTCCTTCTCAGTGAGCTACTTCACTTAATTTGCGTTTCTGAACTTTGTGGACTTGTGGATGGACTAGTGCACTTGTGGATGCACTGTAAACTTGTCGATGAACTTTGTGGACTTGTGGATGCACTAGTGGATTTGTTGTTGTTGAACGTGTGGATTTATCTATATTGTGTCTGTGATGGTTATTGTTGATGCCTGTGATGGTTATTATGAGATATATATTATGCCTGTGATGGTTATTATGAGATATATATTATGCCTGTGATTTTTGAATGAATGGGGATTTTTAAACGCGAAAATAGAAAAAAACAGAAACAATTTGGTCACTTTGCCGTGCGCCAAACAGGGGGCGCACGGCAAAGTGACCATTACTGTGCGCCCCTATCACATCTTTGCCGTGCGGAATCTATGGCGCACGGCAAAGTGACCAAAGTTTGCCGTGCGCCGCGCACGGCAAAGATTATAGTTTGCCGTGCGCGAGACTGTGGCGCACGGCAAAGATTTTAGTTTGCCGTGCGCAAGACAGTGGCGCACGGCAAAGATTGAAATAGTTTGCCGTGCGCAAGACTGTGGCGCACGGCAAAGATCGCCGTCAACCCCCCCCGCGCCGTTAGCACGGCGGTGGCTGCCGGGGGCCGCCGTTAGAGCTTTTGTTTGCCGTGCGCTTGGTTTTACGCACGGCAAAGATTTTCGCCGTGCGTGCGATAAAAGGCGCACGGCAAACCCGCCTTTGCCGGGCAAATCTCTGCCGTGCAGCCTTTGCCGTGCGCGCCCGCGAAATGCGCACGGCAAAGGGTTTGCCGTGCGCCTTTCTGTCTTTGCCGTGCGCCGCAGGCGCACGGCGAACCTGCGTTTTCCCGTAGTGTTGTCAGGTTTCAATAATCTCTGTAAACCGAATGATTTTTTTTAGAAAAATTTCATCAAATTTATTTTTACACAGGGTGCCAATAGTCCGGGGGACAAGTCTAGGCATACAAACAAGTTGTTTCCACAAAATTTCTAAACCAATCACTAGTTTGCCCGTCTGAAGAGTTCAACACTTCGACTTCACAACAGTACCCAGGATCTAATAGACGTGTAGCGATAATTCATTCAGTACATTTCTTTTCTCTCTCTTGCTGTGCACAGCTAGCTGATGGATATGTTCCCTTTTATTTGGTTTGTGGTACTAAAATGTTTGTGTTGGGAGCTTGGATCCCGTGAAAAACTTGTGCTTCTTAATCAGCTCGAGCTCACATCTAAGGTAGGCTATCAAATTGTCTGTGAATGACCATCTTGTTGTTTCTCGCTTATCCAAAACCGCAGCGTAAAGCATGACGAAGGCATTTATGGCCGCCATAATATCTCCTTTGATGATGGGCCAGCACTTTTTGAAGAAGACGGCAGAAAAGCCATCAGGCCCCGGTGCTCTGTCGAAGGGCAGTTGCGAAATAGCGTGGAAAATCTCTTTTTCATCGAAGGGGTTGTCGAGGTGTGAGAGGTCAACAGGTTGAAGGCCGATGGTGTCCCAGTTTATGTCGAGCGTCCGCCGTTCAGGTGGGCTCAAGAAGGCGTCGAAGTGGTCTTGGATGACTTTTTGCTTGTCTTGGTGGGAGACCGCCCAGCCCGTAGTAGTTCTCAGCCGCTGAATAAAGTTTTTTCGCCTGCGCGCGTTTACTTTGAGATGGAAGTACTTCGTGTTCGCGTCACCCTCGCGGAGATTGTTTATGCGTGAGCATTGACGTTTCCGGGCTCTTTCGACGACCGCCCAGCCGAGCACCCTCTTTTTCAGTTTGGCTCAGAGGCTGAATTCGGAGTCAGATAGCGGTCGGTAATCTTGTGAAGTATCAAGAAGCTGAATGACCACCTGAGCCATTTGTAGCTTGAGCTTGGTGTCTGAGATGATGGAGGAGCTCCACTTCCTTAAGGCTTTTGCCGTTGAATGTAGTTTGTGTGGAAGGGCTCAGTGTGTGACGTGGGGAGGTTCCAAGCGTGTTGAACAGTCTCAAAGAAATTCGGGAGCTTAGTCCAGAAGGATTCAAATTTGAAGGGTCGCGGCTTCCTTGGTCCGGACAGACGAGCGAGTAAAAGTGGACAATGGTCGGAGTGCGAGGAGGAGAGAGCGTGCAGGGTGTGCTCGTCAAACGCCAGGTCCCAGGCCGCATTGCAGAAGAATCTGTCGATACGTGTGAGAGTAGGAAGGCGGCGTTCGTTGCTCCAGGTAAACTTGCGGTTCTGCCGATGTATTTCTTTTAGGGCACAGACGGACAGGGCGGAGTGAAAGCGATGCATAAGCTGAAGGTTGAGCCGTCTGTTGTTTTTATCTTGCGCTTTATAGATGAGGTTGAAGTCCCCAACAATCAACCATTTTGTATCGTCGTTGGGACGCAAGCTTCGCAGATGTTGGAGGAAAGCATTCTTCTGTTCTCTTCTAGAGGGGCCATAAACCGTAGACAGTTTGAAGGTGGAGCCGCATTGTTTGATTGTTACTGAAGACGTTATGGAGAAACTGCCGATGTGGAAGTTGTCCAGATCAACAAAGTTGTCATTCCACAGGATAATAATCCCGCCCCTAGTTCCAATGGATGGTTTGAACGCGAAGCTGTTTAGGCGGCAGCCCCCCCAAGAAAAAGGCCAGTGATGCGTCGATGTGGCTTAGCTTGGTTTCTTGTAGACATGCTATGTGACAGGTCGTGTCCTTGAGAGTTTCATGAACTAGTAAACATCTAGCTGCCGCGTTTAGTCCTCGGACGTTCCAGCTAATATGATGGAAGTCCCCTATCTGCATGGGAAACATTTGTAGCGCAGCATGACTGATCGGGGCAGCCTGCAGACCTGCGGATTGAACTGAAGAATAAGTGGACGCCGCGGCAATTGTGAAAGCTTGAACGTTCGTCGCGCAGGAAAAGTCGAAGCCCGAAGGTTGAAGCCAGCAGGGCGGATCGAGGTCGCGAAAAACATGCCCGAAGGTCAGAGCCAGCAGGGCCGGGGTCACTCCCCATCCGAAGGTCGCAGCCAGCAGGATGAAGGAGGAAGCGAGCAGTGCAGTACGTAAAAGGAAAAGGATACATTGGAGATGCCAAGCTCCGTAGGTTGAGAAGCTGGTGATGGTGTATCATTCTTGCACAGGGACAAGCTCGTTCTGGATGTCCGTGATGGACGGTCCAGCATGCTGAATCAGGGCTTCGGTAACCCTGCTGTTGTCTTCATCATCCAGGTCGAAGAGGGCTGTCATGGCCGCGATAATATGCTCCGGCAGCGGCCACGGGTGTGTGTTGACGTAGTCCTGAAGGACCTCCTCGATGGGGCGCATCTCTTCAGCAGAGACGCCAAGCTGCCGCATGATGTTGCGTTGCGCGCGCTCCAGGGCTGGCATCGCCGGCTTCTTGGCCAGCCTCGCGCTCCGGCGAACCGAGGACATGTCGAAGGTCCTTCTTGCTCGCTGACGACGCCGCGGGTGGAGCCGTGAAGAGGTCGTCAACAGACGGCGCGGGCGCCGGCCGGTGCGTCGAGTGTCGCGGTTGTCAGCTGCACCAAATCATCCCCGCCGTTGAGATCGGTGCTTATCAGCTTGACGCTTCATGCGGAGACGAGAACGGGTGAGATGCTGTTTAATGAGAGAGTTCATAAGTTGTCGCTCCTGCAACCAAGTGTCCAGATCACTAGAGATCACAGCATCAGACGCAGACACACCAAAATGGCGAGGAGGATAACCATAGAGTGCTTCAAAGGGTGACCGGCCTATAGCTGAATGAAAGCAGGAGTTATACCAGTATTCGGCAAGATGCAGCCAGTGGAACCACTTGGAAGGACAGGCATTGACATAACACCTAAGAAAAGTTTCCATTGTCTGATTCAGTCTTTCAGTCTGACCATCAGATTGTGGGTGATAAGAAGAAGTCATATGTAACTCAACCCCTGCTAGTGAAAAGAGCTCTTTCCAGAGATGGCTAGTAAAAATCCTGTCTCTATCTGTAATGATAGCAGAGGGCAACCCATGCAACTTATAAATCTGAGACATGAATAACTTGGCCACTCCAACAGCCGTGAAAGGATGATGCAATGCCATAAAATGAGCATACTTGGTGAAATAATCAATTACCACCAGCACACAATTGGCATTTGCAGATGTGGGAAGACCTTCAACAAAATCCATGGAGATTGTTTGCCATGCAGCATCAGGAACCGGCAGTGGCTGCAATAGTCCAGGGAGCTTAGACCTGTCAGGTTTGGCCTGTTGACAAGTCTGGCAAGACCTCACAAAATTTGTAACAGCAGATTTCATTCCTTTCCAAGCAAAGATTCTTTTCATCCGGATGTAAGTGACAGGAATGCCGGAATGGCCACCCACAGCACTTGCATGACAAGCTGTTAACAATTTGTGTTGCAAGGCAGGGTTATCACCAATCCACAACCTCCCTTTGTATCTTAGAAGACCATTTGTTAAAGAAAAGTTTGGGACAGCATCAGCTTGGATAGAAAGCTTAGTGAGCAAGGACTGGGCATGAGTATCAGCAGCATATCCATCCACTACTTCTTGCACCCATTGTGGGTTACTCACAGATATGGCAGCACACTGGCCATCATGAGAAGATTTCCTGGACAAGGCATCAGCCACCCGATTATCAGCCCCTTTTTTATAGACAATCTTGTATTGGAGTCCCAATAGTTTAGCAAAAACCTTGTGCTGCCAATTAGTGTGCAACCTTTGCTCAGTTAACTGATTGAGACTCTTTTGATCTGTGAAAATTGTGAACTCAGAATGTTGAAGATAAGGTCGCCACTGTTGCACTGCCATGAGAATAGCCAAGTATTCTTTTTCATATGTGGAGAGACCTTGAGACTTGGGACCCAATGCCTTGCTGAGAAAAGCTAAGGGATGACCCTCTTGCATGAGCACAGCACCTACACCATTTCCACTTGCATCAGTCTCAATTGAAAATGGCTTGGAGAAGTTGGGGAGTGATAGAACAGGTGCTTGGCAAAGAGCCACTTTCAATGCTTGGAAGGAGTTGTTATGCACTGAAGTCCACACAAACATCACATTTTTCTTGAGGAGATCTGTTAATGGTCTACTAATGACCCCAAAGTTTTTGACAAACTTTCTATAGTAACCGGCCAAACCCAGAAATCCCCTTAGATCTTTGACTGTCTTTGGAACAGGCCAATTGGCAACTGCAGCCACTTTTGCAGGATCAGTGCTCACCCCTTGGGCACTTATAACATGACCCAAATATTTAATTTCCCTTGTTGCAAAAGTACATTTGGATAACTTGAGCTTCCACTGATCCTGTTCTAACAGCTGGAAAACCAACTTAAGGTGGATTAGATGCTCTTCCCATGATGAACTGTAAATCAATATGTCATCAAAAAATACCAGCACAAATTTCCTAAGGTAAGGAGCAAGAGTTGTGTTCATAGCCTCTTGGAAAGTACCCGGAGCACCAGTCAATCCAAATGCCATCACCTTGAACTCATATTGGCCAAAATGTGTTTGAAATGCCGTCTTAAACTCTTCTCCAGATTTCAGCCGGATCTGATGAAATCCAGCCCTCAAGTCAAGACTAGAAAACCAACTAGCCTGTGCCAATTCATCCAATAGTTCATCTATGATAGGCACTGGATATTTAGACTTGATTGTGATTGCATTAAGATGACGATAATCGACACAAAACCGCCAAGTATTGTCCTTCTTCTTCACCAAAATGACAGGAGAGGAGAAGGGACTGCTGCTTTTTTGAATTGTGCCATTATCCAACATCTCTTTGACTTGGGCCTCTATCTCATCCTTCAATGCAGGAGCATAACGGTATGGGCGTACTTGCACCGGAGATGCACCTTCAACTAGTGGAATGGTGTGATCACAAGCTCTGGGAGGAGGCATTTCAACAGGTACTTGAAACAGGGAAGCAAACTCATCAAGAAGCAACTGAATGTCTGGAGGAATGTTGACAGAGACTTGCTCAGCTACAGAAACATCAACAGCACAGACCTGAACTACTGTCCCAACTGGAGCTGAAGGTAGTTCACCATATAAATGAACTACAGAGTTTTGGTAAGGAATTGCCAACCATTTATCTTTCCAATGTACTTTCATGGGGCTGTGCAGTTCTAACCAGTCCATGCCCAAAATGATGTCATAAGCAGACAGTGGCAAAATCTTCAGATCAGAGGTGAATTCACACCCATTAACAGACCATTGTGCCCCAGGTAAGTGCTTATCACAGCTCAACTTATCACCATTAGCTACTTGAACATGCAGTACTTTACCCACATCAGACACTCCAGAAAGATGAGAGGCCAGAGAGGAACTTACAAATGTATGGGAGCTGCCAGAATCCACCAATAATCTGACAGCATGATTCTGGAGAGTGCCTTGTAAACACATTGTCTTGGGAGAGGGAGCACCAGACACAGCAGACACAGAAAGTGTTAAAAACAGCTGATCATCAGGATGACCACCCTCAGAGCAGTGAGAAGTACTGTCAGACATCTGAAAAACCTCCAGCAGCTCTTGCATTACATGAAGTTGAACTGATTCGGCACAAACATGACCTCTGGACCACTTAGCAGCGCATTTGTCACATAAGCCTTTAGCACGGCGAAAAGCCCGTAGAGCCTGCCATTTTTCTTCAGCCGTCTTGGTACGGCCAGCTTCTGCAGAAGTCTTGTCATCAGTCTGCCCATTACGGTTCCTGTCCCAACGAGGTGGGGGAGCTGGAAGAGGTAATGGGGTCTTGTTTCCTGACTTCTGGCCAAAAGAAAAATCCGGCCGTTTGTAATCCCGCTTCTTTCCCGGATCATAGACCTCCTCCTGCAATTGAGCCAAGACAAAGGCAGCATCCAAGGACGAAGGGCGTTGTAACAAAACTGCAGATCTATATTCTTCTCTAAGGCCATCAATGAACCTCATGGTATAGTATAAAGGGTCAGTGGTGCCCTCATATGCAGTTAACTGATCTACCAAAGAGGCAAACTGTTCAATATACTCTACTACAGAGCTAGATTGTTTAATATGGAATAACTGTCTGATGAGCAATTCATGTTGATCTCTACCAAACCTATCCAACACCATCTTACAAAAATTGTTCCAGGAACTAGATTTCAGAGTTTTTTCAACTGAAGGGAGCCAACGAGCTGCCGATTCAGTGAAATGCATGCAAGCCAGTTTGATGCGCATAGGTGAATCAATAGGGTAGATGTCAAAATAATCCTCACAACGACTAATCCACAGCTTGGGATTATCACCAGTAAATCCAGGAAAAGCTAATTTAGGCAGCCTAGATGTATGGACACGGGCATCAACAGAACGATCCCCGAAACGATCTACAGGAGGAAATGCAGTACGGAATGAAGGGCGAGGAAACTGCTGGAATGGATCTATGAACGCACCATTGGCCGGGGGATGTACCAGGGCCGTAACGACTCCGTGGCCATCCTCCCGTGGAGTCGATTCGACGCGGTGCCCGCTGGGCTTGTTGGCTTCTTCTCCAGCAGATGGGCGCTGGGAAGCCGGTGGAGGAGTCAGGATCCCGGGCGCAGGAGCCGAGTTCTCCCGAACCGCGCGATCCCAGTGCTTGTTCAGCTTCTTCACCTCGATGCGGATGTCCTCGACGGAAGCTTCGATCTCGGGCTTCCAGGAGTCGAAGGAGACCGCCGCCTTCTCCAGGACAGCGACGCGGTCATCGCGCTCGGAGTTGGCGGTCTCCAGCTTGCTCTCCCACTTCTCCTCGTGCTCGGAGAAGCGCCGATCCCACTTCGCATCGTGCTCGGCGAAGCGCTTCGAGATCTCGTCGATGATGATCTTAGTCTCGGGATTCATGGCTCCGTGGCGGCGCTGGAACCTTGTGAAGTGTTCGTGGGTGGGAATCGAATCCAGGGTCGAGCGAATCACCACAAATCAAGTCCGCGTGAACCGGAATTACAGGATCCAAATCCGTGCGCGAGACACAGATCAGGAGAGCCAAACCAAGCCCGTTTGCGATCTCGATCGATGGAATCTCGATTCGGCAACGATCTGGATACCGGAAAAGGCCAGGAACGAAGGAATCTGATACCAAATGTTAGGGAATTGGATCGGAGAGGGAATTGGAAGCAAGAGAGGGAAGGGAGCAAGAAGAAGCACAGGAGAACACGCAAGATGGGCGAGGACAGCTTCTTCCGGTTCGAGTGTTTACAGAGTTCAAAGATAATTCTCCTCCCTTCCCAACTCAACTATATAGCTCCCGTTACAAGGCCTTGGCCCATTGCAGTGCACGCAGGCACAATCAGTTCTCCCAATTGCCACCAAAGTAACGCGGGTTGGGCTTCTTGTCTCTTGGGCCGTGAAGCAGAGCAGGTGGAGAGGTGCTAACACGTTGCTGCCAAGGAACCCGTCAGCAGTCCTTCCCGCCAGTCCCTGGAGTTGTATCCTGTCGAGAGCACGCTCGACGTCTTGAACAGACGGCGCGTCCTGCACCACAGGGCACAGGATGTTCCAGCTCGAGGCTGTCGAGCACCGTGTGCAGCCTGGAGAACACCTGACGAAGCGGAACCAGGGGCCTCAGGGCGTCGTCAATCTCCGCGGACCAGGCTCGATTCCCCACCACGCGCGGAGGATCGATGAGCCCGATCTGTTCCGCCATGGAGCACGTCTTGCGGATGAAATCCACAGCTTCCTTCTGCCAGAGCTCACGCCGAGCGCGGGCGTCCTGCCCCAGTGGATCGAAGCCGTGTTCCAAGCCGGCGCCGTCGCCCAGCTGCCTGTCCGCCAGGGCCTGGAGATTCAGCTTGAGCGCCAGGGCCTGTGCGCGGAACAGGGCCTGCGCGGCTGCGCCTGCGCGACCGAGAGGCCCTGAATGACGTCGTGGCCCGGCATGTCGTCGAGAAGGTGGCCGGCGCGACGTTCACCGGGGCCAGGCTCGATTCGTTCTCTAACTTCCTTTGATTTGGGTTCTAGAAAACCTAGGGTTTCAAACACCATTGTTGAGCTCGAGCTTCTAAATCATGTTTCCGTTCCAATCCATCGCTTGGAATCCCTTCTATACACCTCTAGGAACCTCTAGAAACAAATCCCACTCGAAACCATCGCCGGAGCCGCCGCCAGTGAACTCGCCGGTGTGCTGCGAAGGAGGCGCGGACGGTCCGCCCTTCTGCAGCGGACGGTCCGCACTACTGTCACGAACGGTCCGCCTGTGATTTCGCAGACTGTTTAGACAGAGACGTTTCCAGGCGTTCCAGGACACTTTTCTACTGCGGACGGTCTGCCTCCTTTGGGCCGGACTGTCCGTCAGTCTGTTTTCTTTACCAATCAGCTTCTATCTTCTATACTTGTATCATCTATCTATCTAAGCTTTTACTAAACATTCTCATGGAAGCATTGCATTGCTAATTCATGTTAGAGCATATCATTTTCATATCCATTTATTTATTTTGGCATATTTATTTATTTTGCATCATTGCATTTCGTGTATAGACCGAAGTGCAGAAGCAGGAGGTCGGCGAGGTCCAGCAAGACCCCACCGCCGACGACGTCCACAGCGACAGCCAAGGCAGGCACCTGTTGAACCCTTTTGGATCAGTAAAATATTGTTATGCCTTGTTTATGCATTAGTCAATATTTATGTATATGTTTGTTTAGCTATGTAGCTCCTATCTTATGCATTACTCCATCCTTGACCTAGAACAAACCTTCCTAGATGAGTATGTTTGTTAGGCGTCACGATTTTAATTTCTTAGCTATGCTTAGCTTCGGTAGAAGTCGAGAGGTGGCAAGGTCACCACCACTCGCGAGTTATAGCTTATGCTTGCCTTAATCAATACTTGGATAGTTTGGAATGATTTAAAATTTGAGCTACATAATATTGATGCGAGACTTGAGCAAGTATGCTAGGGTCTTGTGAGAATGGAGCTCACTCGACTTAGACTTCCTTGAGTTGGTTTAGGACCGATCTTTGATGTCCAGTTCTTGAGCACTTTTTCGTACAGACCACTTGCTGATTATGGGTAAGGTAAGCTAAGTAGCATAAGTCACACCGAGTATTGACCGGATTAAGCGCGAGGTGGGATGAGGTATGATCAGGCTGCGTCCGCTATATCTATACACTCTCGGCTCTTTGTTCATAACTGGGTGGGGGTATGCGAAAGGTTGAGGGCATGAATTAACACTTATCCTGCATACGAGGATATGGTCGTTGGTCTTGCGCCTCTTGTGGGAAAAGCTGTACACCCTTGTAGGGTTATAATCTATTGCAATAGCCGAGCTCCCGGGTTAAGGAGCACGCTCTTGATACTCTGCTTTCAAAGTAGAGTTACCAATTTGGAGTTCATGGAAGACTGAGCTCATTGTGATGATCACCTTTACTTACAGTAATTGTTTGGTATTTGGCTTAGAGATAATAGGTTGCTAGGTCTTTACTTGTTTATATCATCATATAACTTTGTAGATGCTTTTATGCAAATTAATTACTTTATCTTCCTATCCACTGAGCCAAATGCATGTTTATCTTTTGGATAAGTCCTGCTGAGTACCCTCGTACTCACGGTGCTTACTACAACAAACCTCTTAATCTATGACGATTTTTGGTGATGTTTTTTGAGGACGTCATGAATAGTACAGCATCTATGACGTTTTTTGTTTTCCCGTCATACTTGTGCATTGGTGGATATTCAAGCCCAATTATTATGACGTTTTGTTAAATTTGTCACAATCCGGCCCATAAACTAGTGACGTTTTAGTAGACTCGTCACGATCAACATAAAAACAGAGAAGGTGGAGCATTAATATTTTATAAAACTGAAAATAAAAAAATAAACAAAATAGTCCAACAATATATGAATCGAACCTAGAACCTTCTGTAGATATTGCACAAAGCTTTACCACCATGCTACTAGTTCTTTTATTGAAAGTTTTGGAACTCATGCATTTTATACACATAATATGTATAGGCCCAGATGATGTGGCGTGATGTGTCGGTGATGATGTGGCGTGCTTAGCCTTCTGTCAGTAATTGAGTGTTGAAATCAAAATGGCTATAGGCCCAGATGATGTGGCGTGATGTGTCGGTGATGATGTGGCGTGCTGTGCCTTCTGTCAGTAATTGAGTGTTGAAATCAAAATGGCAAAAAAATGGCGCTGGCAGGACTCGAACTCAAGTCCTCAGAGTTGGAATCTGGCAGCCTTACCACCACACTAGTTCATTTGTTTGTTCCCAAAATGGCAAAAAAATGGCGCTGGCAGGACTCGAACTCAAGTCCTCAGAGTTGGAATCTGGCAGCCTTACCACCACACTAGTTCATTTGTTTGTTCCGTATCAATACTTTTTTTGTACAAGTACTTCTATAAAGATGATGTGGCGTATTAAATGTTGCAATCCGGCAAAATAAAAGGCCCCAGTGGGAATCGAACCCGTGACCTTGCTAAGGAAGAGCCGATGCTTTACCACTGAGCTGATTAGTCGCTTGTGCATTTGTTGTGGTATTTTTCTTTTTGTACTGAAGATTATATTCTCTTTTTTCAGAACGCAAAAACAATAGCCGAGATTCGACGCAGCACTTGTACGCCTCCGCCCACCATTGCTCGGCGAGATCCCGCCGCTGGGCAGCATTCGCCGGCCCCGTCGCCGACGTCGCCGCCGCCGCCTACCAGCGCCAAGCCGCACCCTCGCCCCCCCCCATTGCCTCAGGCCCGCAGCACGATTGGCACCGCCGCTGCCCACCATTCGCCCACCATTCGCCACCCCACCATTGGCCGAGCTCTCTCTATCTTCACCTGCTCCCTCGGCCGAGCTCTCTCTCTCTCTTCCCCTGCTCCGTCCGCTGGCTCCCTCCCGCGCCACCCCGCCCCTGGTCCGGTCGACGGCGGCGCCCCCACCATTCGTCGGCCCCGTCGGCTGCCACTGCCATCTGAGTCCGTTCCCTTCCCTGACTCCTCGTCACATCACAGGCGCGCTGCACTGACTACTCCAGCGAGGCACACCTTCCCCACCTCAACAGCCACTGGTAGTGAAGGTATATCTCTCTAATCTTTTTTTTAGTTGAATGTAGTTCTGAATTTGTGCAGACTTGTTCATTTGGGTTATTATGCAATGTTTGAATAGATGGATCGAAGCTGGGTGCATGTTTAGATAGATGACTTTAGTAAATATATGGAGTACATGTTAAAAGAGAGGTGACTTTTATAAGTAAGGAGCACGTGTTAAGATAGATGAATTAGTAAAAATGGATTACATGTTAATAAGGAGAGGTGACTTTTGTAAATAAGGAGTACATGTTAAGAGGTATGAATTTAGTAAATTTTGAGTACCATTTGGAATTCATTAACACCTAAAATTTAGTATTTTATAAGTAATAGCAAATCTGAATATAATGTATCCATATTAGTTCTATCTAGAAGCTTCCATCGGTCCAATGGCGCATCGGACGAAATCAGTTTGGGTACTATGGCGCGTGAGACAATTTCGGTTTTGGTCCTATGGCGCCAGGCCAAAAAAATGACATCGAATTGACCCTACTACCCCATCAGCATCCACTCCATCGAAGCGAATTATAAGGACAACTTCGTAACTCAACATCCACATCCCGCACCGAGTAAAATCCCCACCACCACTTGCAAACCCTATTAACATCCACTGCTGCTTTTAACAGTGGAAATAAAAGGAGCGTGCTAGTGGAAACGAGCGTCTGGCTTCGTATGGCGCTGGCCGCGTGACTGCTGCAGGATACTAAAGCTGAGCCGAGCGAGAAGCTTCGCGTGCGCATCCGAGAAAGAGCGAGGCGGGACGAATCGGAGGCACGCGCGTGGTGGCACGACTCGCCGGACACAGCCCAGCTAGTTTTTTTTACGCCTACAGCTGTAGTATCGGTTCATACACGCACGCACGTTCCACACTACACACGCACACTACACCCACACCCTACGCGTACAAGCAGACCTACAACTACATACATATATGAAGACCGCGTCCTTTTGGAGATCACCGGAACTTCATGGCTCCGTAGGCGACGGACGCGTCGCATTTCCTTTGTGGTTCGACGCGTGAGAAGCTGCAGATTTTAATTGAGGGTAAATCCCGGTGAGACGTCCGAGTTGCGATTCCTGGGAATCGAACTCGAACGGGCTGCCGACCACCGTCGGAGGCAAGCAACCGAGCTAGCGCTCGGTCTCCACAGCCCAGCTAGTTGCATGCAGGAAAGCGTCGTCGTAGGCAGCTATAGCTAGTTGGAGTGGAGAGCGGCTGCTCGGGGACGGGAAGCTTCATCGTGGACTCCATGGCGGATGCCACCAGTCCACCCCCATAGGCCGGCCCCCCGTAACATATATGCAAGTGCCATTAAATTGCACGTACGCGCGCATGCATACTGTTGGTGCGAAGGATGGCAGGCATGGCTGGTGACTTCTTCTTTTTCAATTAGGTTTACACAAGTAGGAGTAGCTAGCATATAAGATTCTCTTCCCTTGCAATATGACGATGCAAGTCTCCTCATATGTTCCTGAAGGATTCTCTCATATCCTTAATAATGTGCCCAAGTCTCCAATCTGGAATGCAGGAATGGCATCATGGATTCATGATGCCCCTTCATACAGGTGATGAGATCAAAATTATTATCAGCCAGGAAATCACGGTCATGAACCTGCAAAGAGTCAATAACATAAAAGGCTAGGGAAAGGATTTAAGGGCCTGTTTGGGACAGTTCCGCTCCCAAATTATCTAACCAAACACTCTTATTATAGCTCCAACAATTCCAACTTCAGAAAAAGTGAATCGAGGGGTCAACTCCAAGTATTTCCTATAGCTCCTCAAAGAGTGCTCCAAAAATACTAGTTATATACCTTCTTAAGTTAGTTGGAAATTACCTATCATTGCTATTATTATGGGTCTGTTTATCCATCACTCGAGTGAAATGAGGGGTTTCCTTCTTAAGATAGCTTTCCCTATTATTTACGCATACCGCTTCGCGAGGGGAAAAAAAGACAGGTTCTTTTCTGCCGCCGGCACCTCTCCCTCCTCGTGAACCTTCTTCCTCTGCCGCTTCCCTCCATGCCGCCGCTTTCTACCGTGCCTACACAGTCGACGAATAGTTCCCCGGGTGAAAACTTTTCACCTATCACATCAGATGTTTGGACGCTAATTGGAAGTATTAAAATAGACTAATTATAAAACTAATTATATAAATGGAGTGTAATTGGCGAGACGAATTTATTAAGCCTAATTAGTCCATAATTTGACAATATCATGCTACAGTAAATATGTGCTAATGATGGATTAATTATACTTAATAGGTTCGTCTCGCGAATTACACTCTATTTGTGTAATTAGTTTTCTAATTTTGTAATTAGTCTATATTTAATACTCCTAATAGAGGTTGTTTTCCCAAAAATTTTTGCCTCTTTAGCAACTAAACAGTGGCTGTGAAAGGTGGGACAGGTTTTCCAGTTTTGGCCTCATCTGCCATTTCGGCCTTGTTCAGTCCCGAGTGAAAACTTTTCATATGTCACATCAGATATTTGACACTAATTAGGAGTATTAAACATAGACTGAATGAACGGGAAATCGCGAGATGAATCCATTAAGCCTAATTAATTCGTCATTAGAGATTGTTACTGTAGCACAACATTGTCTAATCATGACATAATTAGGCTCATTAGATTTGTCTCGCGATTTTATCAGGGGTTATGGAATGTGTTTTGTCATTAATCTATATTTAATACTCCTAATTAGTGTCCGATCATCCGATGTGACGGTTGAAAATTTTTGTTTTCGGGAACTAAACGCTGCCTTAGCAGCCATCCATCTCTCTCCTGTCTTTTCTGCTGGATCGGCCGGTCTTGACTCCCCCGCCGCGCGTAGAATAATCGGCAGTCAAGTTGGGCATGGATCCTTTTCTTCTATCGGAGGTGGTGCTGCATGCATGATGCGAAGAACCGGAACGGGGGATATGAGGGTGAACGGTAACCTTCAAAAATTAGATGCAATGTGGCGGTGGGCTTTGCCTGCAGCTATATGCTGCTGCTGTGGCTGGCCAAATGCAAGTCATAAGTACTCCAACGACTTCTATTTCCTTCTCTTAATTTTACTCTCCGAAAAATGCAAAAGAGGAAAGTGAAAGTAGGTACTCCTACTAGATAGGACCCCAGTCGCATGCATGAGCAGACAAAAAGAAATTTTTATATCGGGAAAAAAAAAACTCACAGATAATGTGAGTATAGTTCTCTGTTGTGCTGCAACTTTTTTAGATGGAGATAGCACCGATACGCACCCAGCATCAGGCTAACAACTTGCAACCGGAGCAAGGCATATACTCGTCTATTCATCCGTCCCTTTGCTCCTTTCCTTTTAGCTAGCTAGGTTCGCTCACTCGTTCTGTATTTTCTGAGTCGTGTTGCCGACACTCCATCAAGCTAGCTTCTTTGTCCAACATCGTAGTCATATTGATGAATGGTCGGAATTTCTTTCCTACCATATATGCATGCGTCTCTTACACAAGGAGGAGGAATTTCTTTCCTACCATGCATGCCCCCCTCTTGCAGAAGGAGGAGGTGTGAGAACATACTATTATGTAGTAAGAGACACGAAAGGGTATCCAAGACAGCAGAGGCATCAAGATCTGATCTGATGCTTGCATTGCAATGAGAGCAAAGGGACACATACAGCATGAATAATGAAATGTGACGACGACACACCATATCTATATATAATATAGAAATACCTCAATAAGATGCATTGATTTTTAATTCTCTCGTTTGTAGTGTAGCCGCATCACCTTAATTGTCTTAATTGTTTGCATCGTCCTATCTAAAATGCTTCACATTCTGATCGTCTACAATCCAGTAAGGGTTTTTAATTATTTACTTGCTTTTCATTAATACCTCCTAAATAGTTTTTTCTAATAAAAACAGCAAATATTGGAAATACTATCACTACTTTATTTAGTGACAAAGTAGCTGCAATATTACAAATTTAGTTTCGATTAGGATGGGATACAAACCCTCCTTTTCTTGACTCATTGATTAGTTCATAATAAGATACGTAATAGATATGCCCAAGCAATGAATGAGCTCAAGGAAAGTTTATTTAAATATCATATCTATATATATTATATAGAAGCAAACCACTAAGAAGTATTCATTGTTATTTCTCTCTTCTCCCAAACAGCCACATCATCTTGATTATTTTAACCATTCGATCAACTTTGTGCACATTTTCTATCCATTAGATACATATCTTGTTGGTTTCTTTCTTCTCCGTCCATTAATTAACCAAAGCGTAACTCAAAAGTCCATTATTTTTATCCAAGAGGTCGCTCACATAGCTTTCAACCTAATCTCTACAAGTACTGCACCATTTATATGAGCAATTAAACAATCACATTGGTTCATAGTTTATCGAAAAGCTCTCTCAAATCCCGCGGCATCGCGTGGGGAATCGCCTAGTTGCAATGTATGCTTGAAACATGCAACACAATCTCTTTAGCTCGCAACTAACCTATCTTTTTTTCTTTACAAGCACTACCGGAAACAGTAGGTTTGCCGAGAGCAGGACCCTCTCGGCAAAGAAGCAAACACCCTCAGCAAAGGGTTTGCCGAGAGGAATTCGAGCAAGGCTCTCGGCAAAGCTCACTCGGCAAACTATTTATCGGCAAAGGAGCCTTTGCCGAGAGCCAAGACGCGGCCACTCGGCAAACCCTTTGCCGAGAGCCCTGGCAGCCTTCGGCAAAAATATAATACACTGACGGCGAGGAGACGGCACGGTATGGAAGGAGTGGGGTCCACCCATTACCTTTGCCGAGAGCCAGGACGTAAAACGCTCGGCAAACATAACGGCACGGTACTGTGGAGGCGGACTCAACGGTTTGTTGGTACGGAGCTTTGCCGTGAGCCTCCACAAAAGCTCTCGGCAAACCTCCTGCTTTTGCCGTGAGCCGTCGCCATAAGCTCTCGGCAAACCTCCTGACTTTGCCGTGAGCTTGAACCAAACGCTCTCGGCAAATATCCCGAACCAAGAACCAGGATTGGCTCTTTGCCGTGAGCTCAAAGGTAAAGCTCTCGGCAAACACTGGTCCTTTGCCGTGAGCCTGGCGCTCAAACTCTCGGCAAATAGCTGGAACCAAGAACCAGAATTGGCTCTTTGCCGAGAGCAGCTCTCGGCAAAGGTTACAGTAGGGCGCCATAAATGGCTCTTTGCCGAGAGCTGCTCTCGGCAAAGAGCTGTTCCTGGCACCTGTTTTATTTGTTTTCGCTCGTATATGGTACCCCCACTCAAATTCATCACAACAAACATATCCAATGCATCACAGTAAGCATTACAGGCAGTTCATATAGACATTTCACAACCACAAATAGTCCACAACCACAAATAGTCCATAATTATTACACAACGACAAGTTCGACCACATATCCACAAGTTTAACAACTCAAACAAGTTCGACCACATATCCACAACGTTATCAAGTTCAATGGTGAGGCGGCAAGGCAACAAGTTCAAAACCTAGTAAGGAGATGGCCTCCATTCCCATGGGTTGCTCTGGAAGGGTTGAGACAAGTCTTGATCCTGTTGGTCTTGTGGGTCTTAGGTTCTTGTGGCTGAGATCCCGGCCAAGCCCCCAAAGGCTGAGATCCCGGCCAAGGCCCCCAAGGCGACCTGCGAGTGCGAGGCTGACTACTACCAGGCGACACATGGGCAGGATCATTTGAGGCCGCCGATAAACCCTGCACAAAGGAGAATAGATTGCACGTGTGAGACAAGATTTAAGTTAGAAACTCATAAACTCATGGTTATTCTCCTACTCTATGCTGCTTTTATTTACGTTCTTGGTTTTAATCTCTATAGTTCCATCTTTGATAGCCTTAATCTGTTATTATTTCCTCACATTCATTTTTACCTCCAGATGTACACATTTGGTCCAACATTTCCCTGCCGCATTGTTTCCATATGCAGGCTTTGATAGTTAGTTCTACTTGTTAGCAGTAGCTCCCATATGCTTAAGTTGTACTAAATCAGCTAGCTGTTATTTTCTGAACACTCTGCTCATAGCAGTAGCTTCCATGTGTACTTGCTTACATCAGTTCTGGTACTTGCTCACAAGGAGATTCCCTTCATGGACAGGAATCCCTTCATGGAGCTGATTATTTTGTAGGTGGTTAACTACTTAACTGCACATGCTTATTTGTTTAATTGGCTCTTTACTTTGTATTTTCCAGAGGAGCTGCACTAATATGGAAAGAGTGTTAGACACAATGATTTCATCTGCTATGGTGCAGTACCTCTGCTAATGAGTTATGCTAAAAAAAGTAATGCTAATGAGTTAGCTTTGATTTTTAACTAACCAGAGTGATAGTATGTACTGTTTAATGGATCAACATATCACATCATGTTTAATGGGTATATATGATTTGTTTCATGTTTCGTCACATAGCTGAGCTCCAAGTGCCGGCAGCGGGATGGTTTTGTTGAGGCCCAATTGTAACATGATGTACATAGGAAAATAGGCTCAATTCTCGATGACCATAGCGGGATTGCTGCACAGCCATGAACTCTACAGGTTCATCGCTTTCTACTCTCCTCTCATGATCTGTAGGAAATTCGAAGGATGGAATGACAACGATAAGAGAGTAGAACACAATATTTTTGGAGGGTTATATATACCAACATGTCCATAATATTCTATTTTGACAAATCGGAGTGATAGTATGTACTATTTAATGGATCAACATATCACATCATGTTAGAAACTCATAAACTAAAGCATTTATACTCACAGGGGTGTGTTGGCGAGGCGGTGGCTGAAATTGAAGCTGAGGGGGAGGTATAGAGACTTGAGTGCCCACACTCTGCATCCAAATGTACATCTGGCTCAGAACTCCCTCTAAGTGCTCCCGTTGGCTCCTCTCAGCTTGCAGATCGGACTGCCACATAATAGATGTTAGAATTCAAACAATCGCATGCCAGAATCAATGAAAGACGAGGTAAACAGAAATAACCTTTAGACTCGCTATCTCCATCTGGTCAACCGTCATACGTGGGCGTATGGACTCGCTTCCGCTCGGCGCCCTTGCTCGAATCTCGGAGAGTCTTGGCACCGAGGTCGAGTCGATCGAGCCATCGCCCAACCAGTAACGCCCATGCTTCTTCCCTCCTCCCACCTCCATGACGATTTGTCCATCAAAGTCCTGGGTGCTTGGGTCGTAGTCTGGCCCATGGACCTCCCTTGCCCTCTCTGTGTACGCACTAAGCCGCGGGGCGATGGTCGAATTGGTGAACGCTGAGGCCGGGGTCTCCAGGGTGTAGTCGATGTCGGCCGTTGCCCTGCCCATGTGAGCTAAAGCGTATGCCTTCACCTCACCAATAGGCTGGCCACCATGTGAATCAGACTGCGGACAATGAGTAAAAGACGGGCGGTTAGCAATTTATCACTATGTCTAGCTAGCATCAAAATAAAGAAATGAATTTGCTTACATATCTTTTGGCGTATGCCTTGAGGCTTAGGTTGCCTTGATGGTGCGATGGTCCTGGCATCTTCAACCGTCTGTCCCGGGCAATGTTATGCTTCTCCAGCCACTCGGGAGAGCACCACCTGTCCACCATCCTTTCCCAGGCTTCTTGGTGATTATTGCACCAAGAAGGAGGCACCTGCAAGTCATCAAAATGAAGGTAGAAGATCAAATGAAGCATGTTCATTGTCCAAAAAGATGAATCTTGATGTTATCAGTTACCTGGAGAAACTGCTCCCTGGTCAGCGTCATTTTTCTTGCTTCCCTCTTCTTGACCTTCGTGTGAAGCTCGGTTGCGTAGTAGTTAACGATGGCCTGGATGCGCGCCTCATAGTGCATGTCATGCAGTAGCTTTTTGCATGCTCTGTGAGCATTTTGCTGCGCCCTTGCCTCATATCCATCCTCACTTGAAGAAATCCTGCATATACACACAATGCTTCTTAGCGTAGGTATGTGATGAATTGAGTAATGTCTGAATGCGATGAATTGAGTAATGTACTACGAGGAAGACTTACCCACAACTCCTGCTTCACCCGCTCCGCCTTGTTCTCGAAAACCCTCCCCAAAGGATCTTCCTGGTCTTCAGCGGAGTAGTAGTGCTCAAAGTACCACGCCGGCTCGTAGTTAGAGGCATGCATCACCATGCCAGGGAAGTGTTCCTTGCACAGAAGGCCCAGTATGCCGTTGACCAGGCGTGTGTGATCACCTACGCCCACCATTTCTCAATTCCTGAAAAATGATTACAATGAAATATTATGTTCTTCTGAAAAATAAAGAATACCATATGAAAAGTAAAGATCAAGTCAAAAGCACTTACTTTTGCCCAAAAGGTCTAATCACCGGGCGTCTGTGTGGAGCCGGTCGTCTGGGGAGGGTCGATGGACCTCGCAACCAAACTCTCGGTGGATCACCAACGGCCTCCTCGTACCCCTCGTGCCCCTCCCCCTCCTCCTCCTCGTTCCCCTGGGCCCCCTCCTCCTCCTCCTCGTCCCCCTGGGCCCCCTCCTCCTCCTCGTCCCCCTGGGCCCCCTCCCCCTCCTCCTCCTCCTCCTCCTCCTCCTCCACCGAGTCGTACACCGACTCCTCCTCCGACGACGGCGCCTCTGCGGGAGGTACAAACTCCTCGTCCGAAGAAGACTCCTCCTCAGGTAGAGGCGACGGTGACCTCGGCACTCGACGCCTGCGGCCTGTACCAGACCCCTGACCACTCCAAGACCCCTGACCACTCCAGGACGCCTGACCACTGCCTCTTGGGCGACCCCTGCCCCTCCTCTGAACCTCCCCTGACCCCTCTCCCTCCGTTCTCTGGTAAACAGAGTTAACGTTCCTGACCTTGCCGCCCGCCATATTTGCTCAACCACCTGTAAATAAAGAAGAATAGACTAGCACAATTAAGCAAAATATACTTAGAAAGGAATGCAAAGTAATAAAACACTATTAGAAATAACATAGCAATACAAATATAACTAAAATATTATGGAACGTACATTTATACGAAATAATCATCATCATCAAGATTATGTTCCTGAATGTATTCATCATCACTATCACGTGCATCGAGATCATCATGCTCTGAAGGAAGAATGTTATCACTTTCATCATTTAATTGCCATCGCTCAAGTAATTGTAGGTCCATCGCATTTTCAACCTCATCTCCATCGTCTTCGTCACCTAGATCTTCATTGTCAACTTCCATTCCGAGAGTTTCTCCTAAGTCTATAACAAAACTCCCTTCAAGGCCATCTTCTTGAAAGAATTCCCCCTCATATGTGTTTGGATCTATATTATAATCTTCATTGTTTGGGACAGGTAATTTGCCATGAGGCGATACCTTGTACACAACATCCCACCCCTTAAGATGCTCGTCGGTCTGACAAGGGTATTGGAGAAAATAAAATTGTGTGGCCTGTTGAGCGACAATATAGACATCGTCTCCTGGATAGACTGATGACTGCCGGACTTCGACTAGCCCAACATTCGGGGTTCGCCTCACTTGTTCAGGATCAAACCAATGATATTTGAATATGACAGGATTCAAAGGCCGGCAACCACGAAACCCCAATTCGTATATTTCCTCGATTCTTCCATAATACTCTACCCCATTAGAGCCTGGCGTAAAAACTCCGCTATTGGTGGTCCTTCGATTGGGCCGACCGCGCTCGTGCCTTGTTGTGTGAAAGCGATATCCATTGACATCATAACCGGTAAACGACCTGACTCTATAGTCAAAGCCATTGGCAACCTGTCTCAATTCGGCACTCATGGAAGCATCGGATTGGGCCTTCTGTTTGAACCAAGAAATGAAATCAGGCTTTTCCGGTCCCACACCTTCCCTAAGAAGCCTATCATATTCCTGTGGCGTTGCTTCCCTGGCTCGACGCCAATATTAACGATGAAATTCCCTGGACCAACAAGCGACAAGGGGGTTGGATGCAGAAAAGTTACTAATCGAAAACAAGTTATGTTGAGAACTTACGTCATGTACGGCTCCACTTCGGAGAGGTTGGTCAAGACATATAGCATAATCTTGCGCCACTCTGAAATGTTCAAAGTCTTGTTGCTCGCACCACTAGCACTGCCCAGTTGCCCTCGGAAAATGCTGAGATTCGATTCATTGGAGCCAGCATTGTAACGAGGAGGGGGATTATGCACGCTGGGGAGGTTGTCAAAATAGTATTTTGTTATGAAGTTTGACACCTCCTCCAAAATAAATGCCTCTGCAATAGAAGCTTCAATTTTGCATTTGTTTCTGCATTTACTTCGAAGAGTCTTTTGACATCTCTCGATTGCATAGCACCAACGGCCTTGCGCAGGCCCACCCATTCGTGCCTCATACGGGAGGTGCAAAATCATATGCTGCATCGGATTCATGAAACCGGGAGGAAAGATCTTCTCCAACTTACAGACCAACACAGGCGCCAATCTTTCCATTTCTTGTATCACGGTCCGCGATATCTCCTTGGCACAAAGCTGGCGAAAGAAATAGCTCAACTCTGCAAGCACTTGCCAGACACGGTCGGGGACATAGCCTCGGACCATCACCGGAAGAAGCCGCTCAAGCCATATGTGGTAATCATGACTCTTGAGCCCGTTGATTCGCATGGTGGCAAAGTTAACTCCCCTCCTCAGATTAGCCGCATATCCATCGGGGAACATTAATGTCTGGAACCATTGGAGTACTTCCCTCCTTTGGGCCCTGGTCAGCACAAAATCGGCCTTAGGCTTCTTCCAGTTCTTGCCGGTTGTGGGAGGCACCATGTTCAACTTTGGTCTATCGCACAACGTTGCTTGATCCACTCGAGCCTTTACATTATCCTTTGTCTTATCAGAAATGTCCATGATTGATCCAAAAAGAGCCTCGGCGTTATTCTTTTCAGTGTGCATCAAATCAATGTTATGTGGAAGAAGAATGTCTGCCATATAGGCGAGCCTCCACAATCCTGACTTATGAGTCCAGTTATGTTCTTCACCATATCCCACAAAACCACCTTGTTGGTTGACCTGGAGAGCGGCTACCTGAGCACTCACCTCAGCACCGGTCATAATGTGCGGTGGAGGGTCTATAACTTCAAGACCTTTTGTGAAGTTCTTGATGTCTCGCCTGAATGGATGGTCGAGAGGGAGGAATTGCCGATGCTTGTCGAACGCGGAATACTTGCCACCCTTCGGCAACCAAATGAACTTCAAAGCTGTCTTGCATATTGGACATGGCATCTTCCCGTGAACACACCAGCCGCAGAATACCCCATATGCCAGAAAGTCATGCAGGGAGTAGTGGTACCAAACATGCATTATGAAGTTTCTCTTTGTAGCTCGGTCGTATGTCAGTACC
>CM014272.1:19082228-19096873 GCA_004135705.1 Alloteropsis semialata
GGGCGGTGCGGGCGTGGGAACCGGGCTGCGGCGGCGTGGGGACGAAAAAGAGAGAATGAAAGCGCCAGACGAAAAAACGGGCCGAACGCGGTTAAGTCCTGTCCAGGCGCTGTTGTTTGCCGAGAGCCCAGATCCAGCTCTCGGCAAAATGGCCGGTTTGCCGAGAGCTAGATCTGGCTCTCGGCAAAGGCTTCTTTGCCGAGAGCTAGACGCAGTCTCTCGGCAAACAATAAATAGTTTTCTTTCCTCCGCGCTTGGCAAACAATAAATAGTTTTCTTTCCTCTGCGCTTTCTACTTTTTTTAAAACGTTTGCTGAGAGCCACAGCCAGAGCTCACGGCAAACCACTCCTTTGCCGAGAGCTTTTGCTGGAGCTCTCGGCAAAGATCCTCTTTGCCGTGGGTTTCATTGAAGCTCACGGCAAAGATCAGTCCACATTTTTTGTTTTTCCATTTCTTTTGTTTCTTTCGTATTTTGTTCTATTAGTACTCTACCTAATACTCACCTTAGTTCTTGTAGTTTCATATAAATAATTTTAGTCCTATTTATTTGCATATTATTTCATTATATCATGTATATTTCAATGTTTTTTCATTATTTTATGTCTATTTGAATTACAAAAATGTATCAAAAACATCCGAAAAAATATAAAACTTTTGGCATGACCATATTTTAGTGTCTATAGCTTACACAAAAAATTTTTGAAGCCAAACTCAAACTCAAGTTTCACTTTGACTTCAAAAATTAGAGATCCCTTCTCATGTTTCCGAAACTTATACGGAGATGTTCGGATTTGTGCATCGTATGACATAAATTTTGCGAAAACCTTCTCAAACTTTTTTCATAAGCTATGTGCATCATATTGTTAGATGTAGACAAAATTCATAATTTTCAGACTTCGTTTGCTATTTTAAAAAAATAGGGAACTGAAATATTTGCCGAGAGCTTCCAGATAGCTCACGGCAAACAGTCTTTTTGCCGAGAGTTTCTCTAAAGCTCACGGCAAACATGTTATTTGCCGAGAGCATCAGCTACGCTCTCGGCAAACAGTCGACCAATCCCGTTACAGCGAACGTGTAACGAACTGAAATATTTGCCGAGAGGTTATCGAATGCTCACGGCAAAAAGAATGTTTGCCGAGACCTTTCCCAAAGCTCACGGCAAACAGGTATATTTGCCGAGAGCTTCAGGGAGGCTCTCGGCAAACAGTCTACACCTCCCGTTACAACAGGCGACCAATGCAACAGACGTGTTGTGGCGTGTGCCACGTAACCTCCCTTTGCCGATAGCTAACAGCAAGCTCTCGGCAAAGGTTTCTTTGCCGTGAGCTCCGCCCTAGCTCTCGGCAAAGACTCTAACGGCCGTTAGCTTCCACTGCCTCCCATCTCGCCGCGACCGCACGATCATGTCATGTGATTAGATATGCCGAGTTGCGAGTGTTTGCCGAGAGCTTGAGATCACAAGCTCTCGGCAACGTGAATGTTTGCCGAGGGTCTATATTTTGCCGAGAGGTTCCCTCCTCGTCCTCTCGGCAAAGAGTGTTTGTGCCGAGAGTTTTATGTTTGCCGAGAGCTTGGCCTCTACGCTCTCGGCAAAGACACCCTTTGCCGAGGGCCCAAAAATTAGCTCTCGGCAAAGATTTTCCCTCTCGGCAAATATCTATTTTCCGGTAGTGAAGAGAAGCCTATTTTTTTAATATTTATCTTTCTGGTTCCAAAGAAGGTGAAGCGCATAGAAACACCACAAATAAACTATTTAGTAGTACTTTTCTCTAAGTACTTCTATCTTCTTTCCACCATATATGATTCCTATATACGGACGAAACTTATTTCTTTTTGCAACCATTATACTACCTCCATTTTTGTTTAGATGTCGTTTCCGACAGCAACTCTTAGTGTTAAATGACCTACATTTCCATCTACCGGTGTCAAATAAATAAGAACGGAGGTAGTAAAACAGAAGAGTATGCTTTCTCAATCGACTGAAAATTATTTTGTGTCAATCACTTCTTGTGATTGTTGGATCTTGATCCAAAGGCCTAGATCCAAATCCTTGTTTTTTCTTACTATTCTTCCCCATCGCACTTCTTCCCTAGCGAACGGCTCCATTTCATCTTCTCAAGCTCCCAGAAAAGCCACTCCACCGGAAAACAAAGCCATAGCTGAAATTATTTTAGCCGCAGTCAAAGCCTTGCCAAACTAATTAACCCGTAGTAGGAATGGCCGGAGGAGGTGGGGAAGCGGCATTGTCCGGTTACCACGAAGAAAACGTACGTGTTACTAGCACATCACCCATATATATTTATTTTTCTGTTTCCAAGCGATCATCATCGTCATACATGTAGTAGCAGTACTGATGTCGATGAAACCGCATGCATAAAATAAAATTAAAATTACACAAAGATGAACAATCAATCAGCTAATAAGCTAAAATAAACTAAAAAAAAACCGAATCGCAGGATGTCTATAGAAACAAGACTTTAGCCGATCGAATTGAATACCCTACTGGTCGTTTACGATGAGCTTGGCCTTGGCGTCCCCTTCCTGGATCTGGTACATGTCGCCGAGGCCCATGTGCGCCATGAGGAACCAGACGAGGGTGATGAGCTCGCCGCCGCGGCTGAGCTGCCGCACGTGCTGGCTCCCGCGGCACTTGCCCGCCGCGTACGTCAGCATCTCCCCCCACACCCCCGTCAGCACCTTCCACATGAGCTCGTCGTCGAGCTCCCTGAGCACCTTGGCCAGGATGACGGCGTCGAACAGCACCGACTTGCTCCGGTCGCCCTTCACCGTCGCCGGCTTCTCCGTCGTGTTCACCCGCAGCAGCATCACCCGGGCGTCCTCGTGGTTGCTGACCCACTCGTCCATGGAGGCGAAGAAGCGCCGTGCCTCCGCACAGGTGTCCCGGTACCGGAGGAGCCCGATGCCCGCCGTGGCCGACAACATCTCCGGCTGCTTGATGAGCAGGTACAGCATGTACTCCGACAGGGTCTCGCCGATGGCCTGCATCCGTGGGGTGTCCTTCGCCGCCGGCCCTTGCTTGTCCTTGAGGCGGCACAGGTCGGTGGCGACGTGCCACAGCAGCAGGGACTCGTCGAAGTCACTCTCGGTCACGCTGTCCATGATGAGCTTGAACTTTTTGTCCTTGTTGTAGTTGCTGAGCACCTCCTTGATCTTTGTCGTCTCGAGGTGTTCGCCATCCTTGTTCTTGATCTTGAGCGCCTCCCTGATCTGCTCCTCCAGGTGTCCGTCCTTGTTCTCGATCTTGAGCGCGTCCCTGATCTTCTTCTCGAGCGCCTCGTCCTTGCTCTTGAGCGCCTCCTTGATGTGCTCCTCGAGGACGAGGCGTTCGTGCTTATCCTCGAGGACGAGGCGTTCGTGCTTATCCTCGAGCGCCTTCCTAATCTGCTTCTCGTGGTCCTTGACGACACCCTTGCCTCTGCGGCCGCACAACTCCATGATGTCCTCCTTCTTTTTTACCTTCTGGGCCTCGTCCTTGAGGCCATGGAAGATGAAGTACAGGAGGCTGCTGGATCCGTCCGTGCTGTCCTTAGTAATAAGCGGCTTGCGTTTGATGAAGATGAAGTCGTCGACGATGTCCTCGAGGCCGACCTTGTCGGCGACCTTGAGCCACCAGCGGCAGCGACCTCTCCTGCTGTTATGCTCCGGCTTGCCCAGGCAGTAGCCGATGAGGTTCAGCTGCGAGGTCTTCCCCGACCAGCGCCGCGTCCGCCGCCATCGCTTGGCCGCCCTGGTCAGCCGCACCAGCCACCTCAGGCGCTGCGACTGCTCGAGGAATACGGTGACGCGGTTGGAGAACAAAAGAACGAGCAGCGCCACCGCGTCGAGCGCCAGCCCGCCGAGCAGCAGCGCGTAGGTGATGCCGGTGTCGACGCGGCTGATGTTGTGGCGGCGCTTGTCGAGGAGGAGGAAGATGACGAGCGCGGCGGCGAGGCAGCCGGAGCAGACGCAGCGGAGGGCCCAGCCGTGGGCGGTGTGGGCGACGGGTGCCTTGGTGTAGACCATGTCGTAGATGAAGTTGAGCTCGACCTCGATGACCTCGAACGCATCGCTAGGCGTGAGGTCCTCGCGGTTCAGGAAGAAGGCCTGGCTGAGGCGGCGCTCCTTGAAGCTGAGGATGAGGTTGACGAAGAGGCGGCGGTAGATGACGAAGAACTCGTACGCGCGCGCCTCCACGCTCTTCTTGACGTCCAGCACCAGGCGCGTGGTCTCCTTGTCCTCCATCTCCTTCTGCGCCTTGCTGGCCTCGCCGTCGGCAATGGTGATCTCGACGGCGAGGCCGGCCTTGTACTTGGAGTCGAACTCGGTCATGAGCTTGGCGTAGTTGGGGCCGGGCTCCGGCGGGTCGAGGATCTTGGCGCGGAAGCCGTCCACGCTGCCGGAGTAGAGCGAGTAGGTGCGCTCGGCGTACTTGATGATGCCGGCGACGAACATGAGGACGGTGGCGTGGATCATGGGGTTGCCGCGCAGCGAGCAGAAGAAGATGACGCTGGCGGAGAAGAGCTCGAAGAGGAGGCCGATGAGGTGGCGGAGCCAGAGCTCGTTGTCCTCGAGCGAGTAGGCGGTGATGGTGTCGGGCCCACCCAGGTGGAGCAGCAGGAAGGGCGTCCAGAAGGCGAAGATGATGGGGCTGTTGTTGCCGCTGTCGTTGCCGGCGGTGGCGCCGCCGCCCCCGCCGCCGTGGCTCTTGAGGCCGAAGCTGGCCGAGGAGCTCCTGCCGCCGCCGCCGATGTTGCCCATGTTGTTGAGGAGGAGGCCGAGGGCGAGGTCGGCGACCCAGTCGGCGAGGAGGTAGCAGGACCAGACGGTGAAGCGCGGCAAGGGGTGGGAGGAGCGCTTGCGGACGGGGCCCACGAAGATGAGGAGGATCTGGAGGAGGAGGCTCACCTGCACCGCCGCCCGGATCTCCCAGTCGCTGTCCTGCTGCGGCACCGGCGGGTTGAACCCCATCTTCGCCGGCGGTTACCTGACTGCCATGCACGCACACGCATTCTTCATTACTCGAGCATTTGCCATGACTAGTACTGGATGATGCATCAAGTGGGAAGTTGAATCAAGCTTATAATAGATGCATCATTTCTTTGACTAATCATATCATTTCCCCTTGGTTTTGATAAAAAGATACGATGACATTTGTCTTACGTAGCACTACCATTCTTCATGGCCGGCATGCATGCAGATGCAGTGGTAAGATGTATGGGAGTAATAAATCAATAAATAAAGCACATGATCAGAAGTAAGGATAAAGCTCGCACCTGGCACCTGCACCAAGATGGAGCTCGATCGATGAATGCAAAGGTATGTAGATGATGCAATGTGGCGGTGGGCTTTGCCTGTAGCTATATATGCTGCTGGTGCTGCTGCTGCTGCGAGCCTGCGACTGGCCATGGCCATGGCCAGTGCATGCAAGTCATATACTCCAAGGAGCAGTGCAACGACAGATGGAATATGCCTTTTTTATTTCCTTCTCTCTTACTCTCCGAGAAAAGTGAAAGAGGAAAGGGAAAGTTGTTACTAGGACCAGTCGCATGACAAAAACAACGTTAAGATCCTCGGTTCGGTTCAGTGTGCATCACAAGCCAATCGAGGTATCCGTACATGCCGCAGGCACAAAGTATAACTATATATGCAAGAGGAAATTAAACAAGCATATGCCATCCTCCCGATAAGACTATCTGCAACGGTACTCTCTATATACCACCCTCTAAAGCAATATTTAAAGGATCCCTTAAAAATTTTCACCCTCTAAATAACAATATGCTGCAGCAATGTCCTCTATTTCTATCCCTATCGTGGGTCCTACCTCTCATTTATTTCTTTTATTTTTTCCTCCCACCGCACTCCACTCTGTCGCCAATGCCGGACGATGCCCCCTCCACCCCCATCCTCGCCATTCGCTCCCACCGCCGCCCTTCTGCTCGCCTCCAATCTTATCCGTGAGTTCTTCATACAGCTCCACGGCTTTGGCTCCATCCCCAACACCCTCCCGATCCGTGCGGGACAGGAGGGCGGATCCTCTTTCCCCTCCCGATCCGTCGTCCGCCCGCCAGCAGGAGAAGCGGCCACGGGAAGCGGAAACGTCGACCGGTGATGGTAGCGGGAAGTGGGCCGGCACGGAGGCCGGCCGCCTGCCGGGTTGATTCCGGCAATCAGCGTCGCCGTTGCGTTCCGCTCCGCGTGTCTGGCGCACGCATGTTGCCGGCTTGCAGCTCCGCTCCCTGTCCCCGGGCGCGTGCCTTGCCTGCGACTACGTGAGTGGTCGGCAGAGCGATATGGATTGGAGCCCATGTGAGTCCGGTGGCGATGGGGAGCAGGTGCACGCGGCGCGCACCAAACCCGCACCTGACGATTGTCGACAGCTGACAGGTGACACGACGGTCGACGGCTGGCGCCGCTCGCCCCCGGTCACGCACGCACATGGGACGGAGACGCTGCAGACGCACACGACACGCCCAGACGCAAACCGGCAATGGGAAGCGGTGGCGATGGGAAGCGGTGCCGTCGACCGTCGTCAGGTGCGGAGACGTCGGCGGCGGCGCCGGCCAGGGTCACGAAGCGGCGGCGGCGGGCGCGGAGCTGCAAGTCGAGGGAGGAGACCGAGACCCAGCGTGCGTTTGGGGGAGGAAAGGGGCTCCTGTAGATTTGGGGGAGGAAAGGAACGCCCTGAAATTTGGAGGATTGTTTAGAGGTCACCGCTGCGGCTCAATTTTGATTCAATATCCCCTATTTTAAAAGTTCAGGATAGTTTAGAGGGTACCATTGCACATAGCCTAAGGCGGTAAGAATAAAGGAGTATTCTTATTTTCCATGAGCGTCTCATTTTAAATTGGCCTTAGATCATCTTTAATTTGTTTGCCTTTCAATAATCGATCATCACTCCATCCAAACCCATGGGATCGGAGCAGCACACGTTAACTTAATTATATTGTACATACAGGACTTTATTCTTAAGGTAATACACATCTGGTTTGACTGAGGCTTAAGAAAATTTTATATCGTAAAAAAAAAAAACTCACCGATACGCATGCACGCAGCATGAGGCTAACAACTTGCAAGGAGAGCAAGGCATACTGTATTTTATTCCTTCCCTTTGCTCTTTTCCTTTTAGCAAGGCTTGTGTTTTCCGGGCCGTGGTGCTTTACGATAGCTTTGCATTCCCCCTGCACTGCATTACAAGCAAGCGTAACGTGTGCATGTATGGACCGGACAAAGCTCTTCGCGTACAAATAATTTTTTTACTACACACAAGTAGTATGTTTTATTTATTTCTTATTAGGGCAGACTTTCAGTATATGCTATTCCTCTCTAGCATTGCAAATTGCAACTGCCACCACTACGGGGAATACCATTAGGCCATTAATGATATACTTGCCGTGTTCCATTGCGGTGTAGTAGCTTTGTTCCAAGTCAAACATTATCTAGATTTAGGGTCTGTTTGGTTTGAACCCTGAGAAGAAATTGTCTGGCCGGAGGACTGCCTGTGACTTGCCTGCATCTCATTTGGTTGGAGTCCTGAGCATCGATACTGCTGCCTGAGCTTGGATGGAGATTAGCGCCAGCTGCCTGGCTCCGGCACTCGTTTTCGAACGCCTGGCGCAGCCGCGCCGCGCAGGCAAGCAAGTTAGCCTGGCATTAATGAGATCCTTAACACACGCTAGCATATCATGTACCCTTTTCATTCTTTTCTTTTTTTTATATAAAAATGTACCACACCACGACTCGTTTTTTCTGCGCAAAGCAAATTAGCTACTGCTACTTTTCTTTTCTTTCTGTATAAATTGATGAGTACAGAAAGATTATTTAGCAAATATTTTTTTACCAAAATTCTGAATATCACTTTAAAAAGTAAATAATATAGAAATACTAAAAATAAAGATTACTTATTAAAGTACATCGAGGAATTGATTGATACATACGCATACTCTCCTACTAAGATGTAATATAGTGTTGTTAATGTTCTCAGGCACAGGACTCCAACCAAACACATCTTCTTCAAACTTGCCTCGCTAGGCAAAAAACATCAACTTTACAGGCAGCACTTTTCATCAGGCAACTCCTTCAGGCCTCCAACCAAACAAGCCCTTAGTATTTTAAATTTGTCCCAAGTCAACACACACAATGTTCTACTAGTTTTACTTAATTTACCATGAAATGTGTTTGATAACACATTTATCTGGTGTTATAGATGTCAATATACTTTTCTACAAACCTAATCAGATTTAACAAAAAAATAAACATAATAATATAAAATGGAAGGAAAGAAGAACATAAGAATCCGGCCCGGCCAAATAAATGGTGGGCCTAGCGCACAACCACTGCCGGCCCAGCCCAACTTGGAGGAGCGCCTCCTGGTGGGTCCTACATGGGAGCGTCTGCTGGCCGCATCGAAGTTCGAACGATTTCAAATCTCCCTCTCAGTCATCCGCCGCTTTCCCCTTCCTCCCCGTTCCAAATCCAATCGAATCCCCGCTCCCCATTCCGCCACCACCTCCTCCTCCTCGTTGTTGGCGATCAAAATTGGTACAAGGACAGCAAGGCAGAAAGAACCGGTAGAACCGGATTCTCAAACCGATGGAACCGGTTTGGTTCACTATTGCCCGTCTGACAGGCAGACCGGTGGAACCGGTTTGAGAACCGATGGAACCGGTTTTCCCCGAGTCCTAGTAGGATTGGACTCTTTTTATAGATCCAAGTTGTAATAGGACTTTCCTTGCGGGGTACGACCTCCCCACCCTATAAATATGAAGGGTCACGGCCGATTGAGGATCATCCAATTGATCAAAACATTTATTACCTTTACTTTTTTGTCATCTCTAAACCCTAGCTTTTCCAATCCTAATTCTGTTCGTTCTTCGTCTCCACGGCGTTTGACGGCTCTCTGAGTGGCCAGCCGATCTCAGAAAAACCCTAGGCGCGCCTGCCCTGACGGGGTCCCTCCCGGGCCGGCGATCTTAGGTCTACGCAGCAGTTCCCGTAGAACCGGTTTCACCGGATCTACAAACCGGTTTCACCGGTTTCGCCTGGGCCTGCTGCAGTTGATCGATCCGTTGCGGATCCGCGCGTTCTAGCGCAAGTTCGGTGTGTTGACCGTGAAAAGCGTCAACACATTTTTGGCGACTCCGCTGGGGAATTTGAAAATCTTGGTTTTAATAACCGATTTATCAAACCCTAGCTAGATAAGATCTATTTCAGATTTGGACAAGGATAACATCGTTGTTCCCTCCATAGAGGAGATCAGCGAGGAGAAACGCCTGAAGTTTGAAGCGGCCCAAGAATTCTTCAAGACTCAATTCTTGATGGGGCTGAAGAAAGATCGCCACGGCAAGGTGACAAGAACTCAAGACTTCATGATGCCGGCGTTCACGATGAAAGATCAAAAGGTGGAAGAAATCCCTCCGGTAACTTTGCAACCACCTAAGACTTCTATTCTTAAATCTAATGAAGAGCTTAGTGCTGCATTTTCACATACCGAAGAATTAGTATGCTCACTTGCGGGCAGGATGGATAAGATTGATAGGTTGGTAGAATCTTCTAGTTATACGCAAAATTTACCACCTATGCAACATGAGAATATGCATGCAAATATGTCGGCTACACCAGAAAAAACACTTGAAAACCCTATGTATGGTATGCCACCTAATTTTTATCCAGGACAGGTACCGCCGCCAATACATGTTTCGCCAGCCTCGGCGAAACCGGTTTCACCGGTTTCTGCTATTCAGGCTACACAGCAGATTGTACCGCACACTACACCCCCTATTTCGGTGGTCCTTAACCGAAATACAGAGGTGGTTAATGGATCTGCTTATATTGGAACACATGCTTATACATCACCCCCTATACCCAATCAACCTGTTAATTCTAGTGGGATTCCTAATGATGTATATGACCAATATTTGCGGCAAAGTTCTACTCATATGCCTCATGTTGCTCAAGTTCAAAGTACAGCCACAGTGCAATCTGATCTAGCTCGTTCAAATTTATATGCTGAATTTTATAAGATGAAGGACGAGTTAGCTAGTATGATGCAGGATAAGCTTGGCATTGATATGAGAAATTCTAGATTATATCAAAAACCATACTCTGCTAATTTTGATACTGTAGCTTATCCCAATAATCGGCTTGTTCCTGATTTTGTGAAATTCAATGGTGATGGTAATAAAACCACTTGGGAACACGTTAGCCAATATATTGCTCAACTAGGAGAAGCTAGTTCTAATGATGCTTTAAAAGTTCGTTTATTTTCATTATCTTTGACTGGAACGGCTTTCTCTTTGTTTTCTTCATTAACTCCCGGTTCAATTAATTCATGGAATCAATTAGAGCAAAAGTTTCATGATCATTTTTATAGTGGGAGTGTTCAGTTGAAATTAACAGATTTAACATCGGTTAAACAACAAAGAGATGAATCTATTGTAGATTATTTTAAACGATTCAAAGAAACTAGAAACCGATGTTTTAATTTGTCACTTTCTGAAAGGGATCTTGCTGATGTTGCTTTTAATGGTTTGAGATCCTCTATTAAAGAGAAGATAGAAGGCTTTGAACATTTTTCGGTTAATCAAGTGCAAATAAGAGCTTTAGTTGCTGAAAACCGAATTAAAAATAACAAGGATACATATAAGACTCATCGTTCCAATATTCATGTTGTTACTTATGATTCTAGTAGTTCGGACGATGATGAAGATGTGTATGTTGCTGAACTTGTATGGCCTTCTAAGAATAAATCGTACACTTGTCCATCTCTTAAGCCAATTCAAAAGAATCGGAAAGAAGAAGTGCGATTTACTTTTGATGTTTCCAAGTGTGACCGTATCTTTGATGAATTATTAAAGAATGGAAACATTAAGATGTCTCATACTATTCCTCCACTTGAAGAGCTCAAAAGGCGGGCATATTGCAAATTACATAATTCTTTTTCGCATGCTACTAATGATTGCAATGTTTTCCGTCGACAGGTGCAATCGGCCTTAAATGAAGGACGTTTGACACTACATGAGATGCAGGTGGATAAAGAGCCTTTCCCTGTCAACACCCTTGAGATGCAACCTCCTAAAGTTCTGGTTCGGCCGCATCAAGTCGAATCAACTAAAGAAAAAAATATTGTTGTGGGTGATGAGAAGCCAAAACCTGAAAATTTGAAGGGAAAATCAATTGTCAGGGAAGTGGTGTGTGAGAAGACCCCCAATGGCAGAGAGACATTCAAGATCACTGCAAGAGTCACGGATCTCGGGGGGCAAGGATCATCAAAGAAACCGTTTGAGCCTGTACAGGACAAACCGGTTCCATCGGTTCCTGAAACCGGTTACACCGGTTCTGGTCAGGGGCGCCCGAAGATGTTGAAGCCTAAGCGTCCAGAGATTGGAACCTGAAAAATCAATGTGGCCAAGGATCAGGGCAAAATTGCAAAGCCAAAAGTGACCTATGACCAGTTGTTTTCCAAATATGCAAATCAAAGGCCAGTTGATGAGGATTGGCCAGCAAAAAAGAGGAAGAGGTCACCCATGCGCCAAGAGAAGCCAATTTCGCCTCCAAGGACGAATAACAATGGAAGGGTGATGGTGCAGGTTCTTATTATCAACAGAACCAATGTCAAAACATGCCATGGATGCCTCCGTACTACAATCATCAATATCCGGCATGGGATCACAATGGAATGAATGTGCCTTATTACCCTATGCAGCATCCTCCTTTTCATCCAGGATGGGGTAATAATAGAGTTACAGTGCATGAGAGGTTGGTAGATAACCGTTCGGCTCCTCGTCGATCTGGTTGGGATGTGCCACCTCAAACCGGTGGAACCGGTTCCCAAAACCGGTGGAACTGGTTTCCTCAGAAAAGACAGCCTTCTCCTCCTAAGCAAGTTTATCAGCCTAAGAAGATGGAGGAAGTTGTCCAGAAGATGGAGGTCGACCAGGAGAGAACTACTGCTGCTGATATTATTCAGATTGGTGACTTCCAAGTAAATTTGAAGGACGGTGACAAGTTGCCTATGATAATTGGTGATGAAGTCAAGCCATCAGTCCAGGAGAATGTTGCTGCAGAGCCAGATGTGGGTAAGAAGGTTGAAATTGATAAAACTAAATACCTTATGCCTAGATGGTATCCTCCAGGTTTGACACAAACACAAAAGAGAAAGTTGCAGCGACTTTGCTTTCAGGACCAGAAAGAGAAGGTACTGGAGAAGCAGAGGGAGGAGCACTTCAACAAGTACAGGCCTATGACTCCTCCGGGCAAGGGGTGGAAGAAGATCGAAGCTCCAGAACAAAATCCGATGGAACCGGATTCCAAACCGGTGGAACCGGTTCTACCCCCTTCGCCGTCCACTGCTGCGTCAGAACCGGTGGAACCGGTTCTGAAACCGGTGGAACCGGTTTCTGCTGATCCAGGTTCATCTCGAATTGCCTCTGGAATTTGTGTCACTCTTGCGTTCGATCAGAGGTTATCATCGGATTCCCAGAATCTGGACGATGAACAGCTAGTTGATTATGGGTCGTCACCTGAACATATGAATGTTGATGCTAATGTGGTGCACCTATCTTTGGATTATTATATTATTCCGGAGGATGTGATCGCTCATTTAGACTTTGGCCCAAAAGAAGCTATATTTAAAAGGCCAAAGGATTCTAAAAATCACTTGAAGGTGCTGTACATGAAGGGACATATCAATGGAAAGCCGATTTCAAGGATGCTTATTGACACCGGGGCGATTGTCAATTTGATGCCTTATGCTGTGTTCAAGAAGCATGGTGGACTTGATGATGAGCTGATCAAGATCAACATGATTATCAGCGGTGTGGAAGGAGGCGAGCCTATGAGTGCTAAGGGCGTTGCTTCTATGGAGCTCACCGTTGGGAGTAAGACGTTGGCTACCGCTTTCTTTGTCGCTGAGACCCAAGATAACTTCAATTTAATATTGGGTCGTGATTGGATTCATGCAAATAGATGTGTACCTTCGAGTTTGCATCAATTTCTTATTCAATGGGTAGACGAAGATATTGAGGTTGTGCATGAAGACACATCGGCTTGTGTTGCAGTGGCTGATGGTTCTACCATGTCTATGCATGATCATGTTAAGTGTTTAACAGGTTTAGATATTTCTGATTATAAGATGATCAGCTGTACTAGAGACGGCTTTGTGCCTGCTGTTCTAAAGCCGGTTGAGTATCGGCTAAACCATTTGATTTGAATTAATGAATAGTTCAGAATGGTTGCAGCAGAGACTTGAGCACTATCGGGCACAAAAGAACGATATGTGTGAAGCTATTGAAGATTTTGATGATATGAGTAAATTAGGACAAGACTTTACGTCGGCTGATCCTTTAGAGGAGATTGACATTGGTGATGGCACTGTACCTAGGCCGATGTTTGTAAACAAAAATTTGAAAGCTGATTATAAAGCTGAATTAATCGAGCTGTTGAAAGAGTATGTTGATTGCTTTGCATGGAATTATCAAGAGATGCCTGGTTTAAGCCGCGAGTTAGTTGAACATCGGCTACCTATTAAGCCTGATTTTAGGCCTTTTAAACAAACTGCTAGGCGTTTCAATCCTAATATGTATGACCGAATTAAAGAAGAAATTAATCGGTTGTTGGATGCAAATTTTATTAGGCCTTGTCGTTATGCTGAATGGTTATCTAATATTGTGCCTGTTGAGAAAAAGGATTCTGGTAAGCTCAGAGTTTGCATTGATTTTAGAAATCTTAATAGAGCTACTCCTAAAGATGAATATCCTATGCCTATAGCCGACATGCTTATTAATGATGCTTCTGGACATAAAGTTATTAGTTTTCTTGATGGTAATGCTGGTTACAATCAAATATTCATGGCCGAAGAGGATATTTCCAAAACGGCTTTTATATGTCCAGATTTTGTTGGTTTATTCGAGTGGGTAGTCATGACCTTTGGTTTAAAAAATGCTGGAGCTACTTACCAAAGGGCAATGAATTTAATTTTTCATGACTTGCTTGGTTTAATCATAGAAGTTTATCGATGATATTGTTGTTAAATCGGCTGGTTTAAATCCTCATTTAGCTGATTTAAGACTTGCTTTTGAAAGAATGCGTCGATATGGATTGAAAATGAACCCATTTAAATGTGCATTTGGTGTGTCGGCTGGAAAGTTTTTAGGCTTTATTATTTATGAGAATGGCATAGAGATAGATCCTAAGAAGATTGATATTATTAAGAAGATTAAAGCTTCTACATGCAAGAAAGATTTGCAAAAATTCCTAGGCAAGGTAAATTACTTGAGGAGGTTTATTTGTAACTTGTCTGGGAAGGTCAATGCTTTTACTCCTATCCTTCGGTCAAAAGATGAAGCCGAATTTATTTGGGGGGCAAAACAGCAAGAAGCGTTTGAGAAGATCAAGCATTACTTGTCTTCGCCGCCGGTTATGAAAGCTCCTAGGAGAGGAGTTCCATTCAAATTATATGTGGCTGCTGAAGATCAAGTAATTGGGGCTGTTTTGACTCAAGAAACCGAAGGGAATGAACACATTATTACCTACGCAAGTCGTCGATTATTGGATGCCGAAACAAGGTATATATTTATTGAAAAGCTTTGCTTGTCTTTATATTATGCTTGTACCATGATGAGGCATTATTTATTATCCAATACTTGCA
>CM014272.1:19113848-19137681 GCA_004135705.1 Alloteropsis semialata
AAGTCTTTCTTGCATGTAGGAGCTTTGATCTTCTTGATAATATCAATTTTCTTAAGATCTATCTTTATGCCATTTAAGTGGGTTCATCTTTAATACATATCGACACATTCTTTCAAAAGCAAGTCTTAAATCAGCCAAATAGGGTTTTAAACTAGCCGATTTAACAACAATATCATCGATATAAACTTCTATGATTAAGCTAAGCAAATCATGAAAAATTAAATTCATAGCCCTTTGGTAAGTAGCACCAGCATTTTTTTTAAACCAAAGGTCATAACTACCCACTCAAATAAACCAAAAAAACCTGGACATACAAAGGCCGTTTTGGATATATCCTCTTCAGCCATGAATATTTGATTGTAACCAGCATTACCATCAAAAAAACTAATAACTTTATGTCCAGAGGCATCATTAATAAGCATGTCGGCTATAGGCATAGGATATTCATCTTTAGGAGTAGCTCTACTAAGATTTCTAAAATCAATGCAAACTCTGAGCTTACCAGAATCCTTTTTCTCAACTGGCACAATGTTTGATAACCATTCAGCATAACGACAAGGCCTAATAAAATTCGCATCCAACAACCGATTAATTTCTTCTATATATTAGGATTGAAACGCCTAGCAGTTTGTTTAAAAGGCCTAAAACCAGGTTTAATAGGCAGCCGATGCTTAACTAACTCGCGGCTTAAACCAGGCTTTTCTTGATAATTCCATGCAAAGCAATCAACATATTCTTTCAACAGCTCGATTAATTCAGCTTTATAATCAGCTTTTAAATTTTTGTTTACAAACGTCGGCCTAGGTATAGAACCATCACCAATATCAACCTCCTCTAAGGGATCAGTCGACGTAAAACCTTGTCCCAATTTACTCATATCATCGAAATCTTCAATGGCCTCACACATATCGTTCTTTTATGCCCGATAGTGCTCAAGTCTCTGCTGCAACCATTCTGAACTATTCATTGATTCACAACAAATGGTTTAGCTGATACTCAACTGGCTTTAGAACAGCAGGCACGAAGCCATCCCTAGTACAACTGATCATCTCATAGTCAGAAATATCTAAACCTGTTAAGCACTTGACATGATCATGCATAGACATAGTAGAACCATCATCCACAGCAACGCAAGTGGATGTATCCATGTACAACCTCAATATCTTCGTCAACCCATTGAATAAGAAATTGATGCAAACTAGAAGGGACACATCTATTTGCATGAATCCAATCATGACCCAATATTAAACTGAAGTTACCTTGGGCCTCGGCGACGAAGAAAGCAATAGCCAACGTCTTGCTCCCAATGGTGAGCTCCATAGAAGCAACGCCCTTAGCACTCATAGGCTCGCCTCCTCCCACACCACTGACAGTCATGTTGGTCTTGATCAGCTCATCATCCAATCCACCAAGCTTCTTGAACATAGAATAGGGCATTAAATTGACAATTGCTCCGGTGTCAACAAGCATCCTAGAAACTAGCTTCCCATTGATATGACCCTTCATGTACAACGCCTTTAGATGATTTTCAGAATCCTTTGGCCTTTTAAATATAGCTTCTTTTGGGCCAAAGTCTAGATGAGCTATCTCTTCCTCTGGAATGACGTTATAATCCGAAGAAAGGTGCACCATATTAGCATCAACATTCATACGATCAGGCGATGAATCATAATCAACAAGCTGCTCATCATCCACATTCTGGGAATCCGATGATAATCTCTGATCAAATATTGAAGTGACAAAAATCTCAAAAGCAACACGAGATGGCCCTGGATCAGCAGAAACTGGTACCACCGGATCCAAAACCGGTGCCACCGGTTTTGGCGCAACAGCTGGCACCGAGGCACGCAAAACCGGTTCCACCGGTTTGGAATCCGGTTCCACCGGATTTTGTCCTGGAGCTTCAATTCTCTTTCACCCCTTGCCTGGAGGAATCATGTGCCTGTACTTGTTGAAGTGCTCCTCCCTCTGCTTCTCCAGCTCCTTCTCCTTTTGTTCTTGAAAACAAAGCCGCTGCAACTTCCTCTTTTATGTGCCTGTCAAACCTGGAGGACACCATCTCGGCATGAAGTATTTAGATTTATCAATTTCAACCTTCTTACCCTCATCAGGATCTGCAGCAACATCCTTCTAGACTGATGGCTTAGCCTCATCACCAATCACAATTGGCATCTTGTCATCGTCCTCCGGAATCACCTTGATGTCACCAATCTGAATTATATCAGCAGCAGTAGTCCTCTCCTGGTCAACATCTATCTTCTGGACAACTCCCTCCACCTTTTTAGGCCGATAAACCTACTTGGGAGGAGATGGTTGCCTCTTCTGAGGAAACCAGTTCCACCGGTTTTGAGAACCGGTGCCACCGGTTTTGGGTGGCACGTCCCAACCTGATCGACGAGGTGCCGAATGGTTATCCACCAACCTCTCGTGTACTGGTCCTCTGTCATTACCCCATCCTGGAGGAAAAGGATGATATTTCATGGGGTAATATGGCATATGCATCCCATTGTAATCCCATGCCGGATATGGAGTATTGTAATATGGAGGCATCCATGGCATGGCTTGATATTGATTCTGCTGAGGATACAATGTATTAATATCACCCTTCTGTCTAATATTCACCGTTGGAGGCGAAACTGGCTTTTCTTGACGCATGGGTGATCTCTTTCTCTTTTTTGCTGGCCAATCCTCATCAACTGGCCTTTGATTTACATATTTGGAAAACAACTGGTCAAAGGTCGGCTTTGGTTTTGCAACTTTACCCTGATCTTTGACCACATTTATTTTCCAGGTTCCAATCTCTGGACGCTTGGGTTTCAGCATCTTCGGGCGACCCTGAGCAAAACCGGTGGGACCGGTTTCAGAAAACGGTGACATCGGTTTGTTCTGTGCAACAGGCTCAAACGGTGCTTTTGATATTCCTTGCCCCCCGAGATCCGCAATTCTTGCAGTGATTTTGAAAGTTTCTCTGCCATTGGGGGTCTTCTCACACACCACTTCCCTGATAATTGATTTACCCTTCAAATTCTTAGGCTTTTCATCTTCCACACAAATTCTCGCCGACTTGTCACTCAACCACGTACTACTTGGGGGCTTGTCGGGGGTAGACCCCCAGGGGTACCCAGAAGGCGGATTGGCCCAACCAGCAAGGGGCGGCCCAATCCGAGTGCTATTGGGCCGGTTTGTCAGACTGGGTGGCCCACCACTTGGGAGGCCCACCAGTCGGGCGAACCGGATGACTACGACGGCGCGCGCGGCAAGGAAGCAGGCGGTGTATCCCGCAAGAAGCTCGGAGATCAAGATAAACTAGCCGGAATTATAGGGAAGGATATCTGTAATCGTTATAGGATTGTATCCTTGTATTTCGGGTAGGTTATGATCTCTAGCCGACTTGTAACTCAAGGCAGCCGGACTATATAAGGCGCCTTGAGACCTCCCTCCAACACACGGAAAACCTAGGACAGAACCCAACTACGGAGATCCTTCAGGAACTTCATACACAGCAATCCATACACCCAACACAGGACGTAGGGTATTACGTCATCTCGACGGCCCGAACCTGTTCAATCCTTGCGTCTTGTGTTACCGTCGACTTCTGATCCTTGATCTATCCCTCAACAAATCAACCACGTAGGCTACCCTGTGTGGACTGCCGGGTCCATAAATCCGACATTCATCGGTTTGTAAAAGCGCAGCACTAAGTTCATCATTAGACTTAGGAACAGAAGTTTCAGGTAGGGTGTACAGTTATCGGAGGTAATTCTTCCACCTTTGTGTCTTTCATAGTGAATGCCGGCATCATGAATTCATGAGTTCTTGTCACCTTGCCTTGGCGATCCTTCTTCAGCCCCATCAAAAATTGATTCTTCAAGAATTCTTGGGCTGCTTCAAATCTTTGACACTTCTCATCACCGATCTCCTCAATGGAGGGCACGATGATGTTGTCCTTGTCCAATTCTGCAGTAGATCCCATCTGGCTAGGGTTTGATAGATCGGTTATTAAAACCAAGATCTCCAAGTTCCCCAGCGAAGTCGCCAAAAATGTGTTGACGCTTTTTCTGGTCAACACACCGAAAATCGCGCTAGCTCGTACGGATCCGCAACAGATCGATCACCTGCAGCACACCCAGGCAAAACCAGTGGAACCAGTTTTGGATTCCGGTGGAACCGGTTTCCTAGGGCTTGCTGCGTGAGCCTAAGATCGCCGACCCGGGAGGGACCCCGTCAGGGCAGGCGCGCCTAGGATTGCTCTGAGGTCGGCAGGCCACTTAGAATGCCGTCAACGCCGTAGAGACGAAGTACGAACAGCAATTAGGGTTGGAAAAGCTAGGGTTTGGAGATGACAAAAAAGTAAAGGTATTTTGTTTGATCGATTGGATAAACCCTCAATCGGCCGTGGCCCTTTATATTTATAGGGTGGGGAGGTCTTGCCCCGCAAGAAAAGTCCTATTACAACTCGGATCTACAAAAAGAGTCCAAACCTAATGGGACTTGGGGAAAACCGGTGCCACCGGTTTCTGAATCCGGTGCCACCGGATTGCCCTGTCAGACGGGCAACAGGAACCAAACCGGTTCCACCGGTTCTTGAATCCAGTTCCATCGGTTTTCTCTGTCAAACTGTCTTGTGCCAATTTTGATCGTCAATAGTTAGTAATGGCGAATAATATAGATGGATAATGGCAAAAACAAAGGAGGGGCATGTGAGACAGCATAAGGGCAACAATAGTGATAATTGACGGGAGTGAAGAAAATGAAGTTCCCATCCAAAAAGTTGATATTTTGATAAGAGACAAAATATCGTGATACCTGAATGTGGTATATATGGGATGGATCAGATCATATAATGAGGAGCTCTTTTACGGTACTTCATACTACCATTGAGATTCAGACAAGCTTCATATAACATGGGGATTCAGACAGCCCTTTCGAAAAAAACATGGGGATTCAGACAGACAGTCTAGGATGTGTTTGAGCTTACTAGCTAGTTCGTTCTTGAGTGAGGACTTCCAGACTGAAATAGTTGGAATATTTCCGTCGAAGACCCTGAGTACCATTTTATCAATTGAAATATTAGTTTCAAATAGTGTATTCTGACCACCCATATTGGAAATTAGTTTCAAAGATCCTGAGTATGCCTTTTTTATTCTGATCCTCAGCTTCTCTTTTAACTTTGCAATCGTTAACCTCTCAAAAAAAACTTTGCAATCGTTAATATTCCTAGAGCACACTAAAGAAGCATTCAATGATGCTTGTAGTTCACCAAGAGTAGGTTGCAGAAATCTCCACTTGAGATATCTATATATATAGCCCTGGACGGACGACGACGGAATCATATATTAACAAAGATTGCCCAAAGCATAGAAATTATGGCAGAGCATCGTGAAAAGATGAAATTAGGACGATCTCTGTTTGTCATCGACATGCATTATTCCTGATTGGAAACCAGGACAAAAAAAAGAAATACGACAAACAAGTTGGCTGCCCAAAGCTCTGGCACATGTGCTTTTAGGTTCGCGGCCACCAGACGATCCGCCTTCAGTTCTTTGGAAGGAGTCTGTGTCTCCCCCCTCCTCTCCGTTGGCTTCGGCTGCTCCGTACGTTCGAACGGCGGCGGCGAGCAGGGGGAACTGCAGCGATCATGTTTCGAACTTTGCTTCCTTCTCCGATTTTGCTCATCTTTCTCTGGGTTTCGCTCAATGTCCGTCTTCCACTTCTATTCCCTGGTTCTCTGAAGGTGGAAAGAAAACCCCAACTGCTGCAGTAGAGAACAACTTCGGAGCTCAATCCCCGGTGTCAGGCATGGCGTATCGCTTTGTTGACCCTGAGCCGTTCATGCCGGAGGGATTCGAACGCGTAATGGTGGCTGGTAGAAGGCCGATGCGCAGAGTGATGATGGGCAGGCCTCACCGTCTGAATACTGATGTTGCCATTGCAACCATTGAACCTCTGCCTGGGCATCAGATCTCTTTTCAAGGTATCCGCAACCTCCTCGATGATTTCCTCCGGGATGAGGCACATGCAAGATTCCGTTCCATCCAACCATGCCCCTTTGGTCAGGCGTATGTACGCTTCAGTTATCGTCATGATAGAGACCGGCTTATTCAGGGTAGCCCACACCCTTTTGGCAATGTTAATGTATCCTTCGTGGCGCACAATAGAGGATGGAACAACCATGCTATCACTATGAATCATGAAGTTTGGCTCATGTTCATCGGCTTTAATATTGACTATTGGTCCCAAACACATATTGAAAAAGTCCTTGATGACTTTGGGGAGCTTTTAACTTGGGAGGAAGACCCCAGTTTCCTGGCGAGAGTAATTGTCAGAGCAAGAGTTACAACGTTGGAGGAAATCCCCTGGTTCTTTGTCTGCTCTGATGGGGAAGGTTTCAATGGGGAATCGTGGTCAGTACAATGTGAGATTCTACAATCCAGAATGTTGGGTGGAATGCCTCCTGATGAAGATGAACCTCCTCATGGCCCAGAGGATCTGCAACCACATTTGTATGATTTCTTTGGTTTTGGGCAACCTGGGCAGGGGCCGGCCTTTCATGCCAACAATGTTCCAGATGCTGGAGCAGATGCAGCAGGTTGGGGACTTTGGCCAGATGGGCCTAATGCAGGCCAGCAACAAGACCTGGGTCAGCAGGGTGAGGAGGATCTTATTGGGCCTCATCCCTTGAATGTCCAACAGCAACCCCCACAACAGCCTGAAGCTCCACCACTTAACCTTGACCTCAACCAAGGGCCAGCACAGGAGATGGACTTTGATCTGAATGAGGCTCTAGCTGACGATTTAGGAGACATAGATGAATTTATTCCAGAGATGGTTGTCTTACCTGAAGCAGTAGAGCAGGCCCTGCCTGAAGATGTCATTGAGGCTGGGAACCTTTCTGATGATTCAGCTGATCAAGCACATCAGCCTGTGGTTGAGGAACAGGAAGTTTTTGTGCACGTTTTCTTGCCCCAGGAGGATGGTGAACCACTGCAAATAATGCCAGATGAAATCCCAGAGGAGGAATTGATTGGGGAAGATCTGATGCAACAAATGGAACAAGTTCCACCTCACTTTAATCAGGATCCCATGCAGCTGGGTTTTGTGGAGTTGATGGTGCCTGAGCAGGACCCTGTTTTCTCCAATTTCATTGGCCCCCAGAAAGACCCTAAGTTGCCAGCTGACATCATTAGGCTGTGGGCTAACTTCTTCTCAAGCAGTGCTGGTCCAAAGATCACCATCCCCTACAGTTGGTCACCTTTCTTTACTAGCCTGCTGTTAAATCCTGATAATTTCCCCTGGGCTAAGCAATTCCTGGAGTCACCTGTTTGGAGTACAATGGCCCAGATCCCTGGTCCCTCATTGTCCTTTGGGTTGCCAACTAAATGTCCTAATGCTCCACTTAAGTGCCTTGCTAAACCCCTGTCCACATTCTCCTTGGGGAAGGAAGTGGAGACAAATGTTGACAATGAACTGAATGCAGTGGTTCAGTTAACTTCAGAGGTAGAGCCTGAGTCAGTTCCCTCCATGGATGAGGATGTGCCTGAGCAGCAGGATCTGCAGGAAATTTCCCCTTCTACTGGACCTTGGTCCAAATCTCTGTTACTCCAGGCTGGGAAGATACAGTTACATGAGGCAGATCCACAACTCAGGAGAAGCCTAAGGAACAAAAATAACAATAGAGGTTTCAAACAAGCTTCCTGCCCTGATCAGCAGTGTGTAGCTTGTAGAATGATCCCACCAAGTATTTCCCCTTCCATCATCAAGAATTTGGGAGAGACCTTCTGCAAAATTGATCCTCAAAATTTGACGGAAGAGGCACTCTCAAGGAAACCCAAAGCAGCTGCCCCTGGTGGGAAAAAGCTGCTAGTCAAAAAGAAATCCAAGCTACCAGATGACAATGATAAGAAAGCTCCAAAGAAAAAGTCTAAGAAGTAATGGTGCTTGCTGGCTGGGGATACCTGCTTTTGAGAATCTGTTTCTAGTTGCTTTCGATGCAATTCATTTGTGCTTCCTTTTGGCCTGTAATAATTTTAAACCCTTTGTTGGGGGGATTTCAAATTTGAACTTATCTGTTACTTTAGTTCTGATCCTTCTTGGAGTTACGGTCAAGTATGCTTGTTATCCATGTCATACCAGTTTCCTCTACCTCCCCTTTGCAAAATGAGTACAGCTGCAACCAAATCTTGGAAAGTCTTTTGCTGGAACGTTCGAGGCATCAACTCTAGTACTAAATGGAATTCCATTCGTGATAAGATTGTTGAATCTAGATGTGATGTAGTCTGTTTACAAGAAACAAAGAAAGAGCATTTCGATACACAATTCCTGAAGAATTTCTGTCCCCCCCCCTTTTGACAGTTTTGAATTCCTTCCTTCTATTGGGGCTTCAGGGGGAATTATAACTATTTGGAAATCAGCTATGTTCGAGGGCCATTTAGCTTTCACAAACGAGTTCTCTATCTCTGTTGAGCTTCGTTCCAAGCACAATAATGTAGAGTGGTTATTGACCAACATCTATGGACCTTGCACTTCTGAAAGAAAAAAGCTTTTTGTACACTGGCTTAAACATATTCAAATGCCCAATGAGGTAGAGTGGCTGTTGTTGGGGGATTTCAACCTCATGAGAGATCCAAGTAACAGAAACAAACCTGGGGGTGATATCTCAGAAATGCTGATGTTTAATGAGGCTATTAGCAAGCTGGGCATAGTAGAGATACCCATACAAGGAAGACAGTTCACCTGGACCAACAAACAGCCTTCACCTCTCCTGGAAAAAATAGACTGGATTTTCACCTCGAGCTCTTGGACATTAACCTTTCCAGACACCACAGCTTGGCCTCTGACAATGGAAACCTCGGATCATACCCCTTTTTATGTCTGCTTTGGAACTGATATCCCTAAAGGTAGTATTTTCAGATTTGAGAACTATTGGATGGAACATGAACATTTTATGGCAGTGGTACAGCATGGATGGAATGTCCCCGTGACACAGGAAGACTTAGCAAAGAGATTAGCTGCAAAATTCAAGAATCTCAGAAGGGTTCTCAAAGCCTGGCAGGCACAACTCTCCAGTCTCAAGTCCAACATTGCTAATGTCAAGCTAGTATTGGCATTTCTCGAAAACATACAAGAGCTTAGAGACCTTACTTTATATGAATGGAACTTTAAAGTGCTTCTGGGGGATAAACTGATAAGTCTTCTTGACCAGCAGAGGATTTATTGGAAGCAAAGGGGGACTATTAATTGGGTTAAGTTTGGGGATGAAGGTACCAAGTTCTTCCATGCAAATGCCACCATTAGGCACAGACACAACGTTATCACCTCCCTTGAGGATATTAATGGCCAACCTTTCACAGCTCACAGTGATAAGGCAAACATTCTATGGGAAGCTTTCAAGAATAGGTTGGGAATTTCAGAATTTGCAAGCATCCCAATTGATCTCCAACAGCTTCTTCAGGCAGATGGTGACCTACAAGATCTTGAAGCCCCCTTCAGCCCAGAGGAAATTGACCGGGTAGTGCGCCATCTTCCAAGTGATAAGTCACCAGGACCAGATGGTTTTAACACTGACTTTGTTAAAAAATGCTGGCCAATTATCAAAGAGGACTTCTACAGATTGTGTCAAGCCTTCCAGCAGGGCCAAATCTGCCTACAGAGTCTTAATGGTTCTTATATCACTCTTGTCCCAAAGGTGGATGTCCCTTCTAAGCCCAGTGATTTCAGGCCCATCTCACTGTTGAACACCTCCATGAAGCTTATCACCAAATTGCTGGCTAATAGGCTCCAGGGAGTCATTGCCAGACTGATACATAAAAATCAATATGGCTTCATTAAGTCAAGGACAATTCAGGACTGTCTTGCTTGGGCTCTGGAGTATCTACATCTGTGCCACCATTCAAAAAAGAAATTGTCATCCTTAAGTTGGACTTTGAAAAGGCTTTCGACAAAATGGAGCATGAGGCCATTCTACAGGTTTTGCAACATAAGGGCTTTGGTGATTCCTGGCTGCAATGGATGAGAAACATCTTTTCTTCTGGAACATCGGCAGTACTCCTGAATGGGGTACCTGGCAAATCCTTCACCTACAAAAGGGGAGTAAGGCAGGGGGACCCCCTCTCGCCTTTACTCTTTGTGTTAACAGCTGATCTCCTACAGTCGATGATAAATGATGCTAGAAGCAGGAATGCTCTGAACCTACCTATCCCGATGCTGCACACCCAGGATTTTCCTATTCTCCAATATGCTGATGACACACTGATTATCATGGAGGGATGCCCACAACAACTGATAACTCTTAAAGGAATTCTTGCTGATTTTGCCACCACTACTGGGCTCAGAGTCAACTACTCAAAGTCAATGATGGTACCACTAAACATCCCTCCAGAACAAACAACTTTCCTGGCCCAAACCTTTGGATGCTCTATTGGAGCAATGCCTTTCACTTACTTGGGTCTACCCCTCAGTCTCCATAAACCTAGAGTTGAAGATTTTTGGCCTCTAGTATCTAGATGTGAGAGAAGATTGGTTGCAACCTCCTCCTTTCTGGGCCAAGCAGGTAGACTTCAAATAACCAATGTTGTCTTCACAGCATTCCCAATGTTCTTTATGTGCACCTTTCTTCTGCACAAGACAGTGATAAAACAGGTGGACAAGTTCAGGAAACATTGTCTTTGGAGGGGATCTGATCCAAATGCTATGAAACCTTCAAAAGCTGCTTGGGAGTTAGTATGTTTACTAGTTGAAGAAGGAGGCTTAGGGGTCATCAGGCTGAAAACTCAGAATGAGGCTCTCCTTATGAAAAACTTACATAAATTCTTTAACAGGGAGGATATCCCTTGGGTGCACCTGATCTGGGAGAAATACTATAGTCACGGAAAGTTGCCAAATCACACCAAGAAAGGCTCCTTTTGGTGGAGAGATATACTTAAACTGCTGGACCAGTTTAAAGGCATTGCTCAGGTGGTAATTCAAGATGGCAGAAGCTGCTTCCTATGGCATGATCTTTGGCTGGGCAGAGTGCCAAGCCAATCTTTCCCAGAATTATTCTCCTTCTCTAAGAACAAATCCATTTCTGTGTACAACACCAGACATGCAACATCACTGGACAATCTCTTTCACCTTCCACTGTCACAGGAGGCTTTTGCCCAATTACAGCTTCTGTTGAGTAGTATGGATGACATTGCTGTTACAGAGGAAAAGGACTGGTGGAGTTACATTTGGGGCAGTACCCAATACTTCTCATCCAAGGCCTACAGATGTTTGTTGGGGGCAACAGAAGTTCACCCCGTTTATAAGTGGCTGTGGCAAACTTCTTGTCAGAAAAAGCATAAGGTTTTCTTCTGGTTACTCCTAAGAGATAGAGTTAGCACCAGAGAGTTGCTCCGGCGAAAGAATTTCTTCCTCCCAAGTTATGAATGTGTTCTATGCTCCAACCCACCAGAAGAATCAGCAAATCACCTCTTCCTGATATGTCCATTTGCCCAAGCATGCTGGGCAATGATAGGAGTGCAAATAGATATCATGCTTTCTCCATTGGAGCAACTGGAGAGCCTCAAAGCACAGTTTGGTGTTGCTTTTGTGATGGACATCATTGTTATTATGTGTTGGTGCCTCTGGATGGTTAGGAATGATCTCATCTTCAGAAGCATTGAGCCTTCCTTGCAGACATGTTTGGCTACTTTCAAGCAAGAGTTTGCTCGGGTTATTCTTCGAGCAAATCACAAGAGATCCCCGACAATGTCCTTATGGCTAGACGACTTAGTTTGATTGAGCTTATCTTCTTTGTTTCTTTCTTTGTTTCTTAATGAGGATCTTGTCCTCCTTGCTGTATTTAAACTCTTTCTTTTATATTAATATATAATCAGTAGGGGATAATCCCCTCCTGTTTCATCAAAAAAAAACAAGTTGGCTGCTGTTCAGACATGGTCAACATGAACACCAATTGCATCAAGGTACTTCCCAGCACGAGCAAAGAATCCCACAATGCCACTTCCACTCTGCACAGGAACACTGAATGGAGTCCCTATCTCCGTAGACAAAGGCCCAAATGTTCGGACATTGGTGACAAATTTAACTGAAGTTATAACAGTGTGACCATTGTATGTGCCAAATGTTCCTGAAATTTCCTTCACAAACTCAGTAGCAGCAAGATGGATCTGCATTGAAAACCATAACAGATTAACATTAATCATTTTGCAAGCTTCCCATATTTTTGGATGCAACTGACTACCAGATTTCACATACGCATCATTGCACGACCCTGGATTTTATAGAAATCATGACAAAATTAAAATTAACATTTGAAATTTATGGATTAATGCTGACCGTGTGAGGAGTGCCACCAGAACCACCCCATGGACCGGAATTGCGCTTGTGGCCAGCTTGGTCAGTGTATGTAAATGTTAGGCAGTCAATAACCACGCCACACATAACGGTAATACTTTCCAGACGCTTTGGATGTTCTTTGATGTCCTTAGCTGACCCTCCTTTTCCACCCCATGGTCCAATCTTGTGGGTACGGCAGGGGACCTGGTGCTTTGTTGTTGGAGTAATAATAAGTATAGTTTTGTAAAGGAAATCCTCAATGTTTAAGAATTTGCAAAAAAAACAATTCTTACCATCGTTGGCGCATTGAACTTGGGGCAGAATCCTTGGATAGTAAGCTCCATAACGTTCCCGTCGTGGTTGTGTTCATGAATCCTTTTGTAGATGACTCCAGTTGCCATGGCAAACTCTCCAGTTCCCCCAACAATGGCCCACTCACCGTGTTCAACGACTATTTCCATCACTTGCAGAGTAGACCCCTTGTATCTACATGCCACATTGAGAAGTTGAACCAATCAATTGTGAATTGGTCAAAATAGTTGGTACAGAAAGTAGGGCTGGAACAAAGAATTCATTGGAAGTACATTCAGCTACTTCTCTACACTCTATATGGTTAACAAATAAAATGATCTATGCACAATTTGATATACACATCAAAGGTCATTGCTCATTATTTTCCCAAATTAAGAATAAAAAATCATCTAATTTATGCGTGGTGTTCGACACTATATATATTTGTAGCCATGATTCACATTTCGATATAACAAAAATTCCGGAGGTCACCCATAAAGGCGAAATTTCAGAAATTTCGGAGGTACTGTAGCATTGTAATTAAAATTAATTAAATTTGTGATAAAAACAAAAATAGGCTGCTCACTGATAAAGGCGAAAAATTGAAAACTAGGCTGAAGGAATTCCCATCTTTTGCCCACACCAAAACAATTTGTAGCATTGTGTGAACATACCTTCCGCTCTCGAAGACTAGGCTGAAGGAATTGTGCCAGTTGCCTGCCTTGATGTGCAGGCCCTGTGCCCTTGCAACCAGCTTGGCGTCAGGACCCGGACCATCATACTCAGTCCAGTTGTTGACAGCCAGCTCGCCCATCATGGGAGGGTGCAAGATCGATGCATTGTTGAGCCTTGGACCCTGGCAGATGTGGTGCAGGTACAGACCTCTGATGCTCAGCTCGTTGCCCTGCGCCATGTGTGTTCGATGGTTCCGTTTTTGGGGCGTCTCGGCAGCCTGGAAGGGGTCGATCTGCTTATAGACAGAGGGGCCTCGGTGATATCGAGCCGGCCGGCCGCTTGCGAGGTTTTGTTCTGCTCGATTTTGCGACAGCGACGGAGGTTGCGCTTCGGTTCCTCCGACCTCTTGCACTGCCGGCGGGATGCGTGACAGGCGAGACGACCAAAAACTCAGGATCGATCTGGTGGAACGAGCAAAGAATCTAGGGCAGTTTTCTGAATCTTATATATGTATTTTTCTCTTCTTGCGTTGCGTTACAAAAGACATACGTGCACAGAACGTTTCAAACTCTACAAGCTTCGCGTAAGATACAAGGACTAGTACGTTTGTACATGTATTTTTCCTAAACATCCCGGAGAGCAAAAATAGGCCCACGCGCTGAGTGGAAGACTAGCCTTCTTTTTTCCCTGAGGGCGCTCAACGGTGGATGAAGTGTGCGTGGGAGATAGGAGTAGAAAATTTAAGGCCAGCCAGTATTTAGTCAGTGCAATGTTTTTTCCGTGTTTTTTTTTGTATTTTTCTAACACTAGCAAGGTGCCCGTGCACAGCTACGGTTTATGAAATATTCCCTTTATATCCGAGATTAAACATGGCTAGTTCTATCAGAAGACGTATATGACGGACTATTTTGCAATCCGATCGGGAGACATATATGACCGACAAAAAAAAAAGAAAGAAACAGTCCTCACTTTCAGGTGCATATTAGTTTGTGTGTTTGAGTTCCAAATAGTATTGGTTCTATTCGGAACATCGTAATAGGGTACCCCAAGTCGTGCTTAGTAACAAGATCATAACAGTCTGACCAGTCTATAGGAGGTGCTCATAGAGATAGGGGTTGTGTGCGTGCGTGTCTAAGCGTCTGTGTCTGCAATGTTATTTAAAGAAAAAACAAAGTAGAAAAAAACTATTAGAAAATCATTTGAAATTACTGTAGATTAATTATGTGTTTGGATTGCGGGTTCGACTAGATTGGTGTGGGTTCCATCCATGCTTGGTTAAAAAATGGAGTGGGTTGGTTCAGACCTACTAGGAAATATACAAGCGGCGGCTGGGCTAGGCGAGCCTGGGGTGGCGGCAACCGCGGTGGACCAGGACCACGCTGGCGAGCTCGAAGGAAGGACGCAGCTGGGCGGCAACCTAGAGACAGTGAAGCGGGCCCGGGGATAGCAATCGGTGACACATCCCAAAGATGAGGCCTGGGTAAAATAGTGGCATGGGGTTGAGGTTTGCGGCGCAATTGGGGTGGGTGGCCAGCCATATAGCTGGAGTCACGTTCCACGGCGGCGAAGGGGCAGACTGCCTTTGTGTGAGGTGGCGGCACAGAGGTGGTCGGCCGAGGAGATCCAGGGCGGCGCCGATGAGGGATGCGTGTGGAGGTCCCAGGCAGGGACACTCTTGACCGAACTCCTCCGGCCCAAGGAAGAAGATAACACAAGGGGGAAAAAGAAAAATAGAGAGGATAGATGACAAGCAGGTCACACTAATGACATATGGGTCCCCTGGATGATTGTTGCTAACGGTGTCAAAATCTCATCCAACCCAACCCTTTCAACTACTACAACCAAACAAAAGCTGGAAGAAACGCAAACTAAAATCCAAACATGAGATGGGTTCATCTCAACATAAAAAACTGGGTCAGAGCCAACCCAACCATCTTAGCTCTCGGTTCAAACACTTGCTAAGATATCCCCTTGTCCCTCTATGGATACCATGAGAAATCAAATGTATTCAATAAACAAAAGGAGAGAGAGGGATTGGAACCCTTGATAGTTCCAAGAACTATACCGGTTTGCAAGACCGAGGCTATCAACAACTCAGCCATCTCTCCACAGCCCAATCCCTATTTTATTCCTACAAATAGAATATAGCTATATGAAATGCTCTACTAACTCCTATAAACGTCTTAGATGTAAGTCCACCTTTGATATATCTCTGTACACTGTATACAGAGATATATAATCTGCTATATCTGCTAAATCTCCTCATCTCCTTATCCAAATAAATGTGGTATGGAAAAAGTTTTAAAGACAAGAATGGATCCATTATTAAACCCCTCCTACTTGTTGTATTTTGGTAGAATTTTGATTAAGTGAGGGATCAAATAGAAACATGTAGTCAACTTTATTTGAAGTTAGTGTGGAGGACTAGAAATATGACTATTGAAGTTTGCTCTCCCAATTTCCCCTTATCAAATCGATTATATTCATACCAACAGGCAACAGCAACAATAGCTATTTCTGACAATGTTTTTACTTAGACAAGTGCGTCCCAAGACGCAGGACCTCCGCTGCCTGCATGTCTGTTAACAATAGCGAGTATGAATAATATTATTGTACACCGTCAACAAAGGCAATCTTGATCAGTGAAACTTGCCAGCAGTGGCCGGAGACTTGCTGACACTTCCCATTCTTAGCTAGCTAGTACGTAAAAAATTCTGGTTGCTTCCATTAATTTCCTTTTGCAAATTGCAACGTGTACGTATGAGTAATGGAATGTGGGAGCAGACGCTATTTATAGGGCAACATAGGGTAATTAAAATTTGTTCTGAAGAAACTGAAGTATAGTATTTGCTCAAGGCAGTAATGCAGTGGCTGAGTTGGTAGTTTCTTAACCAAAGGGAAACGGAATCCTATATGTACAAGGGGCCATAAGAGAAGGACAATAGTAGGTGGGCGTGCCACTACGGGAACCCGGCTGTGCACTCGGCAAAGGCCGAAATGCACTCGGCAAACACTTTGCCGAGTGTTACACTCGGCAAAGATATTGTTTGCCGAGTGTTTTTTTGACACTCGGCAAAGAATATCTTTGCCGAGTGTTTTTTTTTGACACTCGGCAAACCCTATTTTTGCCGAGTGTTTTTTTTTTGCCGAGTGTTTTTTGAAAAACACTCGGCAAACAAGTTGTTTGCCGAGTGCCCGAAAAAAAACACTCGGCAAACATGAAGACACTCGGCAAACTTGGAATTTCCCGTAGTGTGCAGCAATAACTGTGATCACCTTGCCAGTGTGATTTACAGGCTCCATTCACATATATATACACGATGCTTAATAAGTTCAAAAAATATATGTTGTTTAGGATAAGCTTATTTGTTTTCAACTACTTAGCTTTTCCCAAAAGTTATAAATTTAGCGAAGCAAGGAGTATATACGCTAATTCAGCACATTGTGTATTTATAATGCTCACACTGCGCCATGTAATCCAGGGCATTCTCCTTGTGTGTCTGGTGATTTACATGCCGGTGCCAATGTGCCACTCATGTCATGCACCACGTACTGATTGTGTGACATAAACAGATATTCATGTTGTCAGGTTTCAATAATCTCTGTAAACCGAATGATTTTTTTTAGATAAAATTTCATCAAATTTATTTTTACACAGGGTGCCAATAGTCCGGGGGACAAGTCTAGGCATACAAACAAGTTGTTTCCACAAAATTTCTAAACCAATCACTAGTTTGCCCGTCTGAAGAGTTCAACACTTCGACTTCACAACAGTACCCAGGATCTAATAGACGTGTAGCGATAATTCATTCAGTACATTTCTTTTCTCTCTCTTGCTGTGCACAGCTAGCTGATGGATATGTTCCCTTTTATTTGGTTTGTGGTACTAAAATGTTTGTGTTGGGAGCTTGGATCCCGTGAAAAACTTGTGCTTCTTAATCAGCTCGAGCTCACATCTAAGGTAGGCTATCAAATTGTCTGTGAATGACCATCTTGTTGTTTCTCGCTTATCCAAAACCGCAGCGTAAAGCATGACGAAGGCATTTATGGCCGCCATAATATCTCCTTTGATGATGGGCCAGCACTTTTTGAAGAAGACGGCAGAAAAGCCATCAGGCCCCGGTGCTCGAAATAGCGTGGAAAATCTCTTTTTCATCGAAGGGGTTGTCGAGGTGTGAGAGGTCAACAGGTTGAAGGCCGATGGTGTCCCAGTTTATGTCGAGCGTCCGCCGTTCAGGTGGGCTCAAGAAGGCGTCGAAGTGGTCTTGGATGACTTTTTGCTTGTCTTGGTGGGAGACCGCCCAGCCCGTAGTAGTTCTCAGCCGCTGAATAAAGTTTTTTCGCCTGCACGCGTTTACTTTGAGATGGAAGTACTTCGTGTTCGCGTCACCCTCGCGGAGAATGTTTATGCGTGAGCATTGACGTTTCCGGGCTCTTTCGACGACCGCCCAGCCGAGCACCCTCTTTTTCAGTTTGGCTCAGAGGCTGAATTCGGAGTCAGATAGCGGTCGGTAATCTTGTGAAGTATCAAGAAGCTGAATGACCACCTGAGCCATTTGTAGCTTGAGCTTGGTGTCTGAGATGATGGAGGAGCTCCACTTCCTTAAGGCTTTTGCCGTTGAATGTAGTTTGTGTGGAAGGGCTCAGTGTGTGACGTGGGGAGGTTCCAAGCGTGTTGAACAGTCTCAAAGAAATTCGGGAGCTTAGTCCAGAAGGATTCAAATTTGAAGGGTCGCGGCTTCCTTGGTCCGGACAGACGAGCGAGTAAAAGTGGACAATGGTCGGAGTGCGAGGAGGAGAGAGCGTGCAGGGTGTGCTCGTCAAACGCCAGGTCCCAGGCCGCATTGCAGAAGAATCTGTCGATACGTGTGAGAGTAGGAAGGCGGCGTTCGTTGCTCCAGGTAAACTTGCGGTTCTGCCGATGTATTTCTTTTAGGGCACAGACGGACAGGGCGGAGTGAAAGCGATGCATAAGCTGAAGGTTGAGCCGTCTGTTGTTTTTATCTTGCGCTTTATAGATGAGGTTGAAGTCCCCAACAATCAACCATTTTGTATCGTCGTTGGGACGCAAGCTTCGCAGATGTTGGAGGAAAGCATTCTTCTGTTCTCTTCTAGAGGGGCCATAAACCGTAGACAGTTTGAAGGTGGAGCCGCATTGTTTGATTGTTACTGAAGACGTTATGGAGAAACTGCCGATGTGGAAGTTGTCCAGATCAACAAAGTTGTCATTCCACAGGATAATAATCCCGCCCCTAGTTCCAATGGATGGTTTGAACGCGAAGCTGTTTAGGCGGCAGCCCCCCCAAGAAAAAGGCCAGTGATGCGTCGATGTGGCTTAGCTTGGTTTCTTGTAGACATGCTATGTGACAGGTCGTGTCCTTGAGAGTTTCATGAACTAGTAAACATCTAGCTGCCGCGTTTAGTCCTCGGACGTTCCAGCTAATATGATGGAAGTCCCCTATCTGCATGGGAAACATTTGTAGCGCAGCATGACTGATCGGGGCAGCCTGCAGACCTGCGGATTGAACTGAAGAATAAGTGGACGCCGCGGCAATTGTGAAAGCTTGAACGTTCGTCGCGCAGGAAAAGTCGAAGCCCGAAGGTTGAAGCCAGCAGGGCGGATCGAGGTCGCGAAAAACATGCCCGAAGGTCAGAGCCAGCAGGGCCGGGGTCACTCCCCATCCGAAGGTCGCAGCCAGCAGGATGAAGGAGGAAGCGAGCAGTGCAGTACGTAAAAGGAAAAGGATACATTGGAGATGCCAAGCTCCGTAGGTTGAGAAGCTGGTGATGGTGTATCATTCTTGCACAGGGACAAGCTCGTTCTGGATGTCCGTGATGGACGGTCCAGCATGCTGAATCAGGGCTTCGGTAACCCTGCTGTTGTCTTCATCATCCAGGTCGAAGAGGGCTGTCATGGCCGCGATAATATGCTCCGGCAGCGGCCACGGGTGTGTGTTGACGTAGTCCTGAAGGACCTCCTCGATGGGGCGCATCTCTTCAGCAGAGACGCCAAGCTGCCGCATGATGTTGCGTTGCGCGCGCTCCAGGGCTGGCATCGCCGGCTTCTTGGCCAGCCTCGCGCTCCGGCGAACCGAGGACATGTCGAAGGTCCTTCTTGCTCGCTGACGACGCCGCGGGTGGAGCCGTGAAGAGGTCGTCAACAGACGGCGCGGGCGCCGGCCGGTGCGTCGAGTGTCGCGGTTGTCAGCTGCACCAAATCATCCCCGCCGTTGCTGCCAAGGAGCCCGTCAGCAGTCCTTCCCGCCAGTCCCTGGAGTTGTATCCTGTCGAGAGCACGCTCGACGTCTTGAACAGACGGCGCGTCCTGCACCACAGGGCACAGGATGTTCCAGCTCGAGGCTGTCGAGCACCGTGTGCAGCCTGGAGAACACCTGACGAAGCGGAACCAGGGGCCTCAGGGCGTCGTCAATCTCCGCGGACCAGGCTCGATTCCCCACCACGCGCGGAGGATCGATGAGCCCGATCTGTTCCGCCATGGAGCACGTCTTGCGGATGAAATCCACAGCTTCCTTCTGCCAGAGCTCACGCCGAGCGCGGGCGTCCTGCCCCAGTGGATCGAAGCCGTGTTCCAAGCCGGCGCCGTCGCCCAGCTGCCTGTCCGCCAGGGCCTGGAGATTCAGCTTGAGCGCCAGGGCCTGTGCGCGGAACAGGGCCTGCGCGGCTGCGCCTGCGCGACCGAGAGGCCCTGAATGACGTCGTGGCCCGGCATGTCGTCGAGAAGGTGGCCGGCGCGACGTTCACCGGGGCCAGGCTCGATTCGTTCTCTAACTTCCTTTGATTCGGGTTCTAGAAAACCTAGGGTTTCAAACACCATTGTTGAGCTCGAGCTTCTAAATCATGTTTCCGTTCCAATCCATCGCTTGGAATCCCTTCTATACACCTCTAGGAACCTCTAGAAACAAATCCCACTCGAAACCATCGCCGGAGCCGCCGCCAGTGAACTCGCCGGTGTGCTGCGAAGGAGGCGCGGACGGTCCGCCCTTCTGCAGCGGACGGTCCGCACTACTGTCACGAACGGTCCGCCTGTGATTTCGCAGACTGTTTAGACAGAGACGTTTCCAGACGTTCCAGGACACTTTTCTACTGCGGACGGTCTGCCTCCTTTGGGCCGGACTGTCCGTCAGTCTGTTTTCTTTACCAATCAGCTTCTATCTTCTATACTTGTATCATCTATCTATCTAAGCTTTTACTAAACATTCTCATGGAAGCATTGCATTGCTAATTCATGTTAGAGCATATCATTTTCATATCCATTTATTTATTTTGGCATATTTATTTATTTTGCATCATTGCATTTCGTGTATAGACCGAAGTGCAGAAGCAGGAGGTCGGCGAGGTCCAGCAAGACCCCACCGCCGACGACGTCCACAGTGACAGCCAAGGCAGGCACCTGTTGAACCCTTTTGGATCAGTAAAATATTGTTATGCCTTGTTTATGCATTAGTCAATATTTATGTATATGTTTGTTTAGCTATGTAGCTCCTATCTTATGCATTACTCCATCCTTGACCTAGAACAAACCTTCCTAGATGAGTATGTTTGTTAGGCGTCACGATTTTAATTTCTTAGCTATGCTTAGCTTCGGTAGAAGTCGAGAGGTGGCAAGGTCACCACCACTCGCGAGTTATAGCTTATGCTTGCCTTAATCAATACTTGGATAGTTTGGAATGATTTAAAATTTGAGCTACATAATATTGATGCGAGACTTGAGCAAGTATGCTAGGGTCTTGTGAGAATGGAGCTCACTCGACTTAGACTTCCTTGAGTTGGTTTAGGACCGATCTTTGATGTCCAGTTCTTGAGCACTTTTTCGTACAGACCACTTGCTGATTATGGGTAAGGTAAGCTAAGTAGCATAAGTCACACCGAGTATTGACCGGATTAAGCGCGAGGTGGGATGAGGTATGATCAGGCTGCGTCCGCTATATCTATACACTCTCGGCTCTTTGTTCATAACTGGGTGGGGGTATGCGAAAGGTTGAGGGCATGAATTAACACTTATCCTGCATACGAGGATATGGTCGTTGGTCTTGCGCCTCTTGTGGGAAAAGCTGTACACCCTTGTAGGGTTATAATCTATTGCAATAGCCGAGCTCCCGGGTTAAGGAGCACGCTCTTGATACTCTGCTTTCAAAGTAGAGTTACCAATTTGGAGTTCATGGAAGACTGAGCTCATTGTGATGATCACCTTTACTTACAGTAATTGTTTGGTATTTGGCTTAGAGATAATAGGTTGCTAGGTCTTTACTTGTTTATATCATCATATAACTTTGTAGATGCTTTTATGCAAATTAATTACTTTATCTTCCTATCCACTCAGCCAAATGCATGTTTATCTTTTGGATAAGTCCTGCTGAGTACCCTCGTACTCACGGTGCTTACTACAACAAACCTCTTAATCTATGACGATTTTTGGTGATGTTTTTTGAGGACGTCATGAATAGTACAGCATCTATGACGTTTTTTGTTTTCCCGTCATACTTGTGCATTGGTGGATATTCAAGCCCAATTATTATGACGTTTTGTTAAATTTGTCACAATCCGGCCCATAAACTAGTGACGTTTTAGTAGACTCGTCACGATCAACATAAAAACAGAGAAGGTGGAGCATTAATATTTTATAAAACTGAAAATAAAAAAATAAACAAAATAGTCCAACAATATATGAATCGAACCTAGAACCTTCTGTAGATATTGCACAAAGCTTTACCACCATGCTACTAGTTCTTTTATTGAAAGTTTTGGAACTCATGCATTTTATACACATAATATGTATAGGCCCAGATGATGTGGCGTGATGTGTCGGTGATGATGTGGCGTGCTTAGCCTTCTGTCAGTAATTGAGTGTTGAAATCAAAATGGCTATAGGCCCAGATGATGTGGCGTGATGTGTCGGTGATGATGTGGCGTGCTGTGCCTTCTGTCAGTAATTGAGTGTTGAAATCAAAATGGCAAAAAAATGGCGCTGGCAGGACTCGAACTCAAGTCCTCAGAGTTGGAATCTGGCAGCCTTACCACCACACTAGTTCATTTGTTTGTTCCGTATCAATACTTTTTTTGTACAAGTACTTCTATAAAGATGATGTGGCGTATTAAATGTTGCAATCCGGCAAAATAAAAGGCCCCAGTGGGAATCGAACCCGTGACCTTGCTAAGGAAGAGCCGATGCTTTACCACTGAGCTGATTAGTCGCTTGTGCATTTGTTGTGGTATTTTTCTTTTTGTACTGAAGATTATATTCTCTTTTTTCAGAACGCAAAAACAATAGCCGAGATTCGACGCAGCACTTGTACGCCTCCGCCCACCATTGCTCGGCGAGATCCCGCCGCTGGGCAGCATTCGCCGGCCCCGTCGCCGACGTCGCCGCCGCCGCCTACCAGCGCCAAGCCGCACCCTCGCCCCCCCCCATTGCCTCAGGCCCGCAGCACGATTGGCACCGCCGCTGCCCACCATTCGCCCACCATTCGCCACCCCACCATTGGCCGAGCTCTCTCTATCTTCACCTGCTCCCTCGGCCGAGCTCTCTCTCTCTCTTCCCCTGCTCCGTCCGCTGGCTCCCTCCCGCGCCACCCCGCCCCTGGTCCGGTCGACGGCGGCGCCCCCACCATTCGTCGGCCCCGTCGGCTGCCACTGCCATCTGAGTCCGTTCCCTTCCCTGACTCCTCGTCACATCACAGGCGCGCTGCACTGACTACTCCAGCGAGGCACACCTTCCCCACCTCAACAGCCACTGGTAGTGAAGGTATATCTCTCTAATCTTTTTTTTAGTTGAATGTAGTTCTGAATTTGTGCAGACTTGTTCATTTGGGTTATTATGCAATGTTTGAATAGATGGATCGAAGCTGGGTGCATGTTTAGATAGATGACTTTAGTAAATATATGGAGTACATGTTAAAAGAGAGGTGACTTTTATAAGTAAGGAGCACGTGTTAAGATAGATGAATTAGTAAAAATGGATTACATGTTAATAAGGAGAGGTGACTTTTGTAAATAAGGAGTACATGTTAAGAGGTATGAATTTAGTAAATTTTGAGTACCATTTGGAATTCATTAACACCTAAAATTTAGTATTTTATAAGTAATAGCAAATCTGAATATAATGTATCCATATTAGTTCTATCTAGAAGCTTCCATCGGTCCAATGGCGCATCGGACGAAATCAGTTTGGGTACTATGGCGCGTGAGACAATTTCGGTTTTGGTCCTATGGCGCCAGGCCAAAAAAATGACATCGAATTGACCCTACTACCCCATCAGCATCCACTCCATCGAAGCGAATTATAAGGACAACTTCGTAACTCAACATCCACATCCCGCACCGAGTAAAATCCCCACCACCACTTGCAAACCCTATTAACATCCACTGCTGCTTTTAACAGTGGAAATAAAAGGAGCGTGCTAGTGGAAACGAGCGTCTGGCTTCGTATGGCGCTGGCCGCGTGACTGCTGCAGGATACTAAAGCTGAGCCGAGCGAGAAGCTTCGCGTGCGCATCCGAGAAAGAGCGAGGCGGGACGAATCGGAGGCACG
>CM014272.1:19138681-19165191 GCA_004135705.1 Alloteropsis semialata
TCACTGCGCGGATGGCGATGCTGTACGTCCGGAGCCACAGCGTCGGGTCCGCCTTCCCGTCATATTTCTCTATGCCTGTAGGTTTGAAGTTAGCAGGCATTCTAATTGATCTTACTCGGGCAGTGAATGCCGGGAAGCCGTCGCAGTCGTTGAGGTTCCCGGCGTCTGCGTGTCCTGAGTCGGCGGAGTAGTCGTCCGGGCTGTTAGCCCGGGGCGGCCTGTCTTGTCCGAGTGGAGGCCCGTACTTGCGGTCGAACTCTCGGCGGCGTGCGGCCTCAGCGACTTCAAGCTCTCGGCGTTGGCGTGCTTCGCGATCCAGCCCTGGGGGGCCGTGTTCACGATTGTACTCGGCGCGCCGTCGGAGCTCTTCCTCATCCCTTCGCCGATGACGGTCGTCGAGGTTCCTCCGGAGATCGCGGTTGCGGAGTTGCTCGCGGAGATCCGGCTGCTCGACCACGTCGCGATCGGCTTCTCGGCGGCTAGCTGACTTGGAGTGGCGGGACGAGGAAGCAGGAGCCCTCTGGGCGTTGATCATACCCGCGGCTGCAGTCAACCTAACCTTGATACGGTTGAGCTCAGGGGTTTCCGGGATCCCCTCTAACTCTTGGTGTGCGGCGGCAAGGTTGGCCGACGGGGTGGCGTAAACACCCACGCCGCCAACTTCTTGGATGAAGTCGTCTTGGAGGTTACGCGTGACCCTGGGGTTTCGGCGTTCTCGCCGCGCGTCGCGGCGTCGTTGCTTCTCACCGTTACGCCCGATCCTGGCGTCACGGTGTGCTTGATCCTCGCCTTGGATCGTTGGTTCGTCGGCGGATATGTCGGAGACAAACATCTCCCGCTTGGCAGGCGTGATCCTCTTATTCGGAGGAAGGACACGTGTCACCCGCGGGAAAGTCGGAGTTGGTTCAGGTGGGGTCGGCGTATCCTGAGGGTGCTGTGCCGCTGCAACGTCCGGAGTAGATCCGATCTGGGGGCCGCGATGGATTCGACCGCCCTGATCGCATCTGGAGAGTAGTCGGCGTTCGCGCGTCCGCCGAGTGCTTGCTGGTAGGCGGCTCCGCTGTTCCTGAGCCCCAGCGGGAATCGTGTCGGCGAGGCGATGCTCTGACGAGCTGACTCGGTGAGTTCAATGCATTCACCGATGGAGGCGATGGCGTGATCCATGTCCGCCTCGAACTGGCGTTGGCGTGCAGCCCATCGGAGCCTTCGCTCTTCGGGCGTCTCCTGTGCCCTGCGTGGATGAGGCGGAGTGGACGAAGCAGTCGGCGGTACAGGAGAAGGCGTGTTCTCCTCGGATGGCGGGAGAACGACGCCGGCCGTCGCGGTCGCCGAGTTGTTGGCGATGGCTGGCGACGGAGCGGTGATGGTGACGATCCCGTCTGGCGTAGCGTCAAGTCGTGGCGCTCTCTCCTCCGGGGTGGCGTCACGGGTGAAGGAGAGCTCTCCCTCGGGCCCGGCGGTGAAGACCATGGATCCGAAGAAGAACATTGCCCCCTCAGCGATGGAAATCTTCATGGAAGCCGGCGTGATGACGGCGGAAGTAGATGCCATCGAGCTTGCAGATTGATCTCATCGATCAACCCCTACCTGGCGCGCCAACTGTCGGATGTTTGGACCCGGCAGTCCACACAGGGTAGCCTACGTGGTTGATTTGTTGAGGGACAGATCGAGGATCAGAAGTCGATGGTAACACAAGACGCGAGGATTGAACAGGTTCGGGCCGTCGAGATGACGTAACACCCTACGTCCTGTGTTGGCGGCGATTGTATTGCTGTGTATGAAGTTCCTGAAGGATCTCCGTAGTTGGGTTCTGTCCTAGGTTGAATGAATGCGTGGGTTGTATCGTGTTCTGGAGGGGGGTCTCAAGGCGCCTTATATAGTCCGGCTGCCTTGAGTTACAAGTCGGCTAGAGATCGTAACCTACCCGAAATACAAGGATTCGATCCTATAACGATTACAGATATCTTTCCCTATAATTCCGGCTAGTTTATCTTGATCTTCGAGCTTCTTGCGGGATACGCCGTCTTCTTTCCTTGCCGCGCGCGCCGTCGCGCCCATCCGGCTCGTCCGACTGGTGGGCCTCCCGACTGGTGGGCCACCCAGTCTGACAAACCGATCCAGTTGCACTCGGATTGGGCCGCCCCTTGCTGGTTGGGCCAATCCGCCTGCTGGGCACCCCTGGGGGTCGATCTACCCCCGACAAAAACCTTCACCACTATAGAACAATTAGGTCTAACAATCGCAGGCCTTTAGGCTCGCCCACTATGATGCCAGCTTAACCCCTCGATGCATGCGGTTTTCAGTGTAGGACCAATGCAACTGAACTAAAGGCACGCACCATGGCAACAACAAAATTTTTTTTCTGATGCATACAAACCTAAGACTGTCATTACAACATTTTTATTTCTTAGGCGCACATCGCGATTCTCTACGAGCATCGATTGTGTGGTGCCAAATCGTAGCTGCGACAGCAGGTGTGGAACATCTTCCGGTATTGCCACTCATTCCTAACGCAACATCAAAATGAGGATGCATTGCTTCCATTGAGGGCTTAGTGGTGGAAGAAAATAGGTACAAGAAAGCCGACCACCAGAGCTGGAGGAGTGTGTGTGGAGTGAGCCACTAGGTGGTAGTAGTTATAGCACCGAGAGCTGGAACATGTCGTCCTATTTTTCCATTTATTTGTTTTTGTAGATAATTTTTTTACACTTCAATTGATTGATTGATTGTTTGTTTTGGTAGAATAATTAACTACGTTCTACCACAATATACATGGGGATACTATAAAAATTGGCTGTATGCTGTCGCAGAGACTGACTATCCTATTTTCTAAAAAAGATCATACTGGAGCAGGACTTCTTTTAGTACAGTATATTATTATACGATGCACATGACCAAGCTGCATCATTGATAACAAAGTATTGATTTACTGGGCAGAACATGTTTTACTGCCAAAGTATTCAAATCCCAGTGAAGAACATGTTTTACTGGGCAGATCAGTTTTGATTGCGCATGTGAGATGACAGAGTTCAATTACAAACAGCTAGCATTCCTTTTCTGAGGGAACACTCAACCACCTCGAGTACAGAGGGACGCTGCGCCTAACGCAGGTGGCATGGCAACAACTAAAAGGTCATCTGCTGCGTGCAAACCTAAGATTAATTGACATCACAACATTAGTGTCTCTAGGGCGGCCCTATCGTGATTCTGCTGAGCATCGACTGCGGTGCCAGATTGTAGAAACAACTCCAGAGGCGGAGCATCTACCCGAAATGCCATTCATTCCGAAGGCCAGCGTAAAATTGACGATATGTGCGGCTTGCATTGAGGTGCTTAGAGGTGGAAGAGAAAATTGGTAGAAGAAACAACAAGGTAATTTGAAGCATGCAGAGCTGGCGGAGCCACTGGGTGGTAGTACTAGTTACAGCACAGAGAGGAGGAACATGTTTAGATACCATGTTTTACACTTAAATTAATTATTTGTTTGTTTGTTTGTTTTTGTGGAATAATTAATTACACTCTACTATATATCAATAATTTGGAGCAGGACTTCTTTTAGTACAGTACATTATTGTGCCTGTCAGCAAAAACATGATGCAATAATTTCACGAAGCTCCATGACTGGTAGCAAAGCATTGATTTTATTTGTTTTTTCATTCACTGAGAGAGAGGAGGAGCCAATGAGAGCTTATTAAGTTTTATGAGTTGGAGAACTGAGGTGGTTTATTGGGCCGGTGACTTGCTGGTTTGAACCCAAAAAGCAAGAGTACCTTTTTTTTGTGGCTTCCAGCAGATGTCGAATCGACCAAATGTGGAAGAATACCTCCCATCCAACGTGGAAGAATACCTTCTAGCTGAGGTATGCCTGTATGTGGTGAACTCATCATGTGCGAGCCCTGAAGGGGTAGCTATTTCCAACAACAAAAAATGGAAAAAAGAGCACGCCTGAGCTTTGGATGCTGTATGCGGAGTCTGAAGAAAATTTACTGAGGGACTAGCTAACAGTAATAGACAGTACAAGGAGGCCACAGCTCTTGGCTGCTGCCCAAATGATTGGGGTTTCGAGGTTGCGCCCTGCCGCTTCCATGCATGCAAACTTCTTGAACTTAACTTTTTTAATCAGGGGAAATATGGCAAAACTTCAGATCTTTAACTCCGAGTGCGTCGCTCTCTTGAACTCCCGTGGAAGCCTTTGTCGACTACAGAGGAGCAGTGGTAGTTTATTCCAAACCAGCTTTGATTTTTTGTTATAGCCATAAGGAGCCTTCCATTTGAGTAATAATGATGAACCATTGATGAACTTCCACATTGTTCTTCACGTCACGATTGCAAGCTCTGGTTATCCAATGCCTTGCATTCGTAACCGGTTCATGCGTTCGTTACATAAAGCTCCATGATGCTCCATCATGCGGAGCCACCCGTGTAAGGACCTAACAGCAGCAAAGAACGAAAGAACCCAGTGGGTAGAAAGACTGCAGAGGCAAAAAAAAAAATTCTTGTTGTGATTCACCACTCTAGCATATCAATCTATCTGCATGCACTTCCCCATGACACAGCACCACGCCACCACGATCAAAGTAGCCAAACCAAGCAGAAGGTGAGTCTTGAGCCTTTTCTCAATCACAACTCTATTGGTGGTATGTGTTTTGACTCCTTCCCTTCTTTGCAGATACCAGAGTAGTATGTCCATAGCCTTTCTAAGCATTTCATTCAAAATCTAAACTAACAAGTTCTACTTGTTCATCACATGGAGTGCCCAATAGGCTTTATCATGTCACGTGTAGCCACCGGGTAGAAATATCCGATAGTGGCACCAAAGAAAAAAGCTTGAGACGAGCAGTGAAGACACAGAATGGAAAGGCAGTGGTGCATAATAAATAGGGCAGAAATTTAGTGGTGCACAGTGGCGGACCCAGGGCCCGGCGACCCTGGGCTCCTGCCCGGGCTCCTCCCGGCCTGCATGCATGCAAGTACTGCGCCATGTTCGATGCTCTGCTTGCGTCCTGAAATCATCTCATACTTCCGAATGCTATTAAATTTATGGCCATGCATACTGCTTGCTACAATTGACCATGCATGCTATGTACTAGCGGATTAATTAGGACTTCATCCATACACAACGGCTGTCTTAATTCACCATTACCAATTATTACTCCAGTTTTTACTTCAACATTATATTAGTACTTGTTTAGTTATTAACTATCTATTGGGATTGGAAGAACAAAAGAAAACAACCTGGTACACTTGAACCCAATAAACATCAAGAACAACCAAAAGGATGTTGTTTGTCACCGCATTGCATGACCATATAACAGATTTGTTATTAACTTGAACACATAAGAATAATATTAGTTTGTTTAGAGTGACCATAAAATAGTATAATGGTCTAGATATAATTTAATTGGGCCAGATTTTTTTCATGCGTGATATAAGGTGCACATATATATGAATTTCACAAATCATCAGCTAGGGCCTAGGAGTAAACAGTGTGTTGTTCCCAATTTCTAAACTATCAAGACAATCAACTTTGCTTATATCACTGGTCGATAGGTTGACGTGAATTTATTACATATCGATTCGCCCAGGCTCTATAAAAGTTCTGGGTCCGCCACTGGTGGTGCAGCTGCAGCACATGGCAAAAGCTCATTCACCAGCAGGTCTGGCTATTTTGCTTTGAGTAGGGAATGTAGGAAATGAGAGAGAAAGATTATTGCACACTGGCTGGTTGTAATCTTTCTTGGAACCATTCTTGTTATTTCTTAAGTAACTTGTTCTCATCATTTGCAGGCATAACAAAAGAAGGACGTGCTACAAAACCTTCTCTGCTATATGTTCTTAACGAACTACAATCTATACTGATCATTGCAGAAGCAGAGTAGCAGAATGCATGTGTCTCGTTGTGGCTCTGAGAGCTAATTATTTGAATAAATTTGCATCTGCTCCGAACTCCGTGACGTATCAACTACAAGTCCTGGATCCGTTTGCTGGTAAGGAAAAACACAAGGACGAGATCTCCTGCTGATCTTAACAAGCATCTCATAGCTAGGCTTTGGTTAGTTGGTGTAAGCTAGCAGATCAGACATTAGGTACCTCTTTCTGATGCAGCTCATTTCCAAACATAAAATGTGTTCAGCCTGCTTCCTGTTCAAATACAATTGGCAGCAGGAAGCATGTCTAGTAAGGATATGCATGGATTCCAAATTATCCCTCTACTCATATACCTATGTGCTACCCTTCGCACGAGTATATATATGCTTAAACAAAATATCATGTTAGGAAAATGAGATAGGAAGCAAAACGAGAGATGGAAGGGACCAGGCGGTGAAGCTATATATATAAATGGGCCACTAGCTGGAACTAGATGTGTGAAGACAAAAGGACAAGCCATAAGGCCATAATAATAGAAGGGGCATCTGCCACCTTTTCTTTTTATAAACACAAGAATGTTACTAAATTTAATTTGGTGATTATTCTGTGAAGTCAGCTTACAATTTTGCATGAATCTCTACTTTTGCCTGTTTCCAAAGTGGGACGTGCTCTGGTTCTATGTCTAATACATCAAAGTAGATAATAGGAAAAGGTTATGGTCTATTAAAGCTCGGAGCAAGATGAAAATAACACTATGGAGGGTTATTCATGACTGTTTAGCTACAGGACATCAGCTTGAGAGAAGACATGTTCCTGCTAACATTTTGTGTTGTTTTTGTGGCCGTCTAGAGAGCATTGTTTCTTGATGTTCCCTTTTGCTACAGCTGTGTGGAATGTTATAAACAAATTTTGGTTTTCAATTGCAAAGAAAACAACTCCAAAATGCTAAGCAATGGGTATTGATTTACTGAATCGTTGCAATGAGGTAAGCAAGTGTGGTGCAATCCCTTCTAGAGTAATTCCATGTGCAAACTACTAGTTGATTCAGGTTAGAAATAAATATAATTTTTCATGTATTGAAACAAGTATAATAGTCACTTTTCTAGAGAGTAGAGACTGAGCCTTGCTGGTTGATCCATGTCTAGACCTTTAAGACTTGGAATGTCCTTTTTGCGGACATCTTAAATTATTTACCGAATTGTACATAGATCGTACCATTTATATATTTAATTGTGTACGAATTGTATATGAAAAATTGTTATGGCATACCCATTGGTAGAATTCTAGCTATGCCACTGTCGATCATCACTTTACCATCAAGATGATGAGGTACGAACCCAAGGATCTGAACTAAGGACGACAAGTTGTTCTGGTTTCATAGGGTTTGCAATGTAGATCCGCCAGATTGTCTCCACCACAATCTGACCAAAGATGACACATTTGGATTTGCAGCATGACATATGTAAAACATTTGATGCATTGGTGTGCAAGATGAGTAGCTTGATAATGACAAACTGCTCCCACTGTTGTGGAGCGGCGAGGAACCCATCTGACCCAGTTACCAGCTGCTTATTTCAGGCACAGAGGCTTAGCAACCGTTGACGCAACTACCTATCCAAATCGTACTTAAATCCAATGTGAAGGGGTGCCACATTTTCCCGACGCCGCCCATTTCCAAGAACCGGTACATGGCTCCATGCATGTACGAAACACTTAGCATGGGTTTCAAGCTAGTGCAGTGTGGCTAGATCATCTCTCACTCCTTCTGAAGATATCCACGTTCTAGATGCTGAGTATATTGCAAACTTGACTTTACAGGAAACATTCAACAAGGCACTAAACACACGAGTTGGAGTGGAAGGCAAACTAAAATTGGGGACCGGAAAGGGATAACTTATATAGTGGCACATAGACTAGCTAGTTGTAAGAAGGGTCCTAGGAGTCACGATAAACAACGCTTGAGCCATATTGCACTAAAGAAACAGTACAAATATTTGTTGATGAGCTAGAGGCTGACCGGTCATGTGTAATTGACCTGTACCGTGAGGGTCGTACAACGCTAGCAGTGGTGATCATGTGCCAGGTGCCAACGAAAGATTATTCAATGTTATTCGTTGTTACGTAAGAGCATATCTGTTCAGGGCGCGCCATCTATGTGATGTGCACACTGGGTCTCTAGAACGGTGATCTTGCAGCTGTATGCTACAGTTTTAGGTATCTCACGCTCAATGGTTGATATGGATAATGGGAGAATTTTAGTAGTTTTTCAACTGTATGTGTACGTTGCTAGTAGTACTAATCGACGCAATAACAAACCTCATCCAGGAGGTCATTTACTTATTGTCAATAATCCCGCCTCCAGTGCAATACTCGAGATCTTACATTGACTGAAGCGGATAATGTTAAGGGCCTATAATGTGCCAAATGAATTGCTCAGCAACACATTTATAGGTTCTGATGGCATGCACCTTCGACCATAAGGAATAGCCAGATCCGAAGTGGTTACCCAATGGAGCAAAGCGAAGCATCCATCATAATTGAAAGACATGGGAGGCCTACGAGCCGCTAGCCGAATGTTCACACTTCCACGCCATCCATGTATCAACCTGGGAAAGCATGCACATCATTCACTACCGGAAATCGGCTCTTTGCCGTGTGCCTAGTAGTTTGCCGTGTGCTTTCTATCGGGCACACGGCAAAGAGCCATTTTGCCGTGTGCCGAGACTAAAACACACGGTAAAGATTTAGCACACGGCAAAGATGAGTTTGCCGTGTGTTTTTAATTTAGCACACGGCAAAGCTATAATTTACCGTGTACTTTTTTTTTTACACACGGCAAAATAATAAAGGGAGAGAAAAAATGAAAAAAATAGGGCTTTGCCGTGTGCCATGGATCTGGCACACGGCAAATAGCCACTTTGCAGTGTACCAGATCACGGCACACGGCAAACTCCTCAAACAAAAATTAAAAACCCGCGCGCCCTTATCCTCTCCTCCTCTCCCCTCTCTCTCTCCACCCTTATCCTCTCGTCCTCTTTCTCTCCACCCGCACGCACGGCAGCCGCAGTTTCTCTCCCGCAGGAGGAGGCAGGGGCGCAGAGGCCGGCCGTGGCGCCTCCTCCGTCCGCCGGCGGCCGTTCTCCTCCTCCCACCGCGCCGTGGCCGCCTCCACCGCCGCCGGCCGTCCTTCCCCTCCTCCACGCCGTGGCCATCTCCTCCTCCGCCGCCGTGACCGTCTCCTCCCCCTCCTCCGCCGCCGTGGCCACCTCCTCCTCCGAACTCCGGCGCCGGCCGCCCTCCCCTCCTCCTCCGAGCGAGATCCGGCCGCCGCCTCCTCCGAGCGAGATTCGGCGCCCCTCCTCTCCGTCCGCCACGCCCGTCCTCTCCGTCCCCGGGGCCGCCCTCCCCTCCTCCTCCGAGCTCCGGCGCCGGCCGCCCTCCCTTCCTCCTCCGAGCTCCGGCGCCGGCCGCCCTCCCCTCCTCCTCTGAGCTCCGGCGCCGGGCGTCCTTCCCTCCTCCTCCGAGCTGCTGGTGGTGGTGGTGGCGTGGTGCGTGGTGGTGGTGGCGGCGACGTGGTGGCGGCGGCGGGCCTGGCGGCGACGTGGTGGCGGCAGTGGTGTTTTTTTTATTTGGTGTGACTTTTTTTTGCCGAGTGCCGGAAATCCACACGGCAAAGAAGCTTTGCCGTGTGCTCGAAAATAGGCCCACGGCAAACGTGGCTTTGCCGGCTCCTATTTGCCGTGAGGCGTTTGCCGTGTGTTACACACGGCAAATCCTTTGCCGTGTGCAAACTAGGCTTTGCCGTGTGCTTCTCGCACACGGCAAACACGTTGAGTCCCGTAGTGATTTCATTATGATCCTACACCACGTCTCCCTGGTGCCTCTTGCTCCAAAGCCATGATCACATGAAATCATGGTTAAAGGTGAAAAAGAAGCACCTGAGTTTATCCCATGCAGATCATCTGCACGCTGGTGCTGGCAGCATCATTCACCGGTCCTAAAATTGCTACATGAGGCTTCTGTGAAATTATCAATTTGTCATGCATATTTTCCTGATGCCACTTATTCCAAAGCATCATATCAAAATCAAAACTCTTTTAACCAAGGGACGACTTTAGAAGCAGTATGTGTATGAATGAAAACAAGCGAATGGTTACCAGAGAACACCAATGAGAGCGAGGGATATATGACACAATCAGTGTGGGGGACACATATATAAGAATATCAGGCTGCACATATAAGGATATCTTTATGTGATGTTAGATAGACTTGGATAGTTGGTGGAAAAATTAATAAGATAGGTTTATGACAGGTTTGAATCACTACTCACTACTGGGAACAACTTTTATCCTGTGTGCCAAAACCCGATAGGAAAATACCATAAAATGGTCAGAAAATTTAATTCTGTCAGCCAACCGACAGGCTAATCCCGACAGGAATAGAACAAAGAGAAAAAAAATTGCCAGTCGGTGTACCGATAGGAATAGTTTTTTCTGATGGTCTTTTCCTGATGGCTTCCACACAGAGAATTTTCCTCTCATCAGATTTCCAAAAACGTGATGTACCATTAGGTTAAATAATTTTTGTTGTGGCTGCAACACAGGAAAAGGCCAACTAGGAAATAAAAAATCCAATACACAGCTCAGCAAATTTGAATTGTAAATTCGATGACATACACATTTGCACATATATCTATGTTCAATCAAAAGACAAGTCGCATTGTCTGTACAATCACTATAAGCAACTATTATTCTATCACTAAATTTCTAGCACATAATTATATAATAGAATCTTCATTTCACAGAAGTGAAAGGCACACATCATCGCTGACATATGTGTGGACTTGTGTTTGCGCAACACCCTTGACATGGAGATTAGCTTGTTGAAGCAACATTTCAAGAAATAACCACAACTAATTCATCATAACAGGCATCAACACTTGTTATGCCCAATTTCTCAGAAATAAAAAAGGCAAATGACAGAAGTGATATTGCATCTTTGCTGAACAATTGGAGACAAGCATATCAAAAGGTCTACTTTCACAATGAAGTTATACCAGCATGTTCACTTAACAAACATATGGTCTGGTCCAAACTTTGCAAAAGTCACCTATGAAAGTTCTGCAACATAAGGCCATGAATCAGTAAGCGATTCGGTCAAATCAGCAACCGCATTAATCAGTGGAAGTAGAAATGGGCAAGTGACAGAACTAGTATTGCATCATACTATTGAACATGGAGACCTACTTAATTGAAAGAAATGACAGAATCATTAAACATTGACAGCCCTGGGCTTTTCCAGAAACTACAATCCAGTCGACTTATGAAATGCATCATATACCTATAGCGTGAAAGCAGCAAACATAATTGTTGCCTAAGCCATTCAAAACTGCATATATATGAATTACAAATTCTAAAAGTAGGAAAGGCATTTTCTGAACGCAACATACAAATGTGAGTCCAGTTACTTTTTCAAACAATCATGGAGCAAATATTCCTAGGGCAATAATCAATTACCGCAATTCCAACTGACCAAACAGTGAGAGACAGTATTTTAATATGTAATATTTGGCACAAGCGAACCTCACAAGTAGTACTACACTACTAAATGTATATGTCCGGACGCCTATATACATGGGCCGGTCCACGAGACGATCCGACGTATGAGAAACTAGATAGAGTGCTTGTTAGCACTGAATGGGAAGATAAATTTCCATTAACAATGGTCGAGGCAAGAGATCGAAATATTTCTGACCACACACCTCTCATCTTAAATACTGGCTCTTCTACACATAACAACAAACAACCAACCTTCAAATTTGAGAGGGGATGGCTGATCCGTGATGGTTTCTTTGATATGGTTGCCGATTTATGGCAGTCTGAAATCAGCGGCATTACTGCATTACAAAGGTGGCAAAACAAGATTAGACGCCTGAGGCAGTATCGTAGGGGCTGGGCGAAACATACCGCCGGCTCATACAAAAAGGAAAAGCAACGACTTATCTCTTTGTTAGAGGCCATAGATAAAAAGGCTGAACAAAATAATCTTTCAGATAACGAGATTCATATGAAACATTATCTGAAAAAAAGGCTGGTTCTCTTATTGAGAGAGGAAGAGATAAAATGGTATGAGAGGGCTAAGGTCAATACACTCATACAGGGAGACAATAACACTCGCTTTTTTCATTTGGTCGCCAATGGTAAACACCGCAAACAACACATCTTCAGATTAGAACAAGAAGATGGTGTGATTGTAGGCGACACCGAACTGAAAAAATATATCACAAACTATTAGAAAAACCTCTTTGGCTAACCAGAGGCAAATAACTTCTCACTTGTGGAGAGTTGGATAGATCATATACAACAAGCTAGTGAGGAGGAGAATAATATGCTCATTTCTCCATTCACTGAAGAAGAAGAAGTAAAGAAAGCCGTGTTTCAAATGGAACACAACAAAGCTCCTGGACCAGATGGTTTCCCTGCAGAATTCTATCAAGTTTTCTGGGAGATAATAAAGGGAGACCTCATGACACTTTTTATAGACTTCCAAGAGGAGCGCCTACCACTATATAGTCTTAACTTTGGAGTAATTACTCTGCTCCCAAAGACTAGTGATGTGAGACAAATCCAACAATATAGGCCGATCTGTCTACTCAATGTCAGCTTTAAAATTTTCACAAAGACTGGCACGAATAGACTAAATAGAGTAGCACAAAATGTTGTCAATCCATGCCAATCTGCCTTTATGCCAGGTAGAAATATCATGGAAGGAGTGGTCATTTTACACGAGACCATACACGAATTGCATACAAAGAAACTCGACGGGGCCGTATTCAAAATTGATTTAGAAAAGGCTTGTGATAAAGTCAAGTGGTCCTTTCTTCAACAAACTCTAAGAATGAAAGGCTTCTCACCAAAGTGGTGCAGATGGATCGAAAGCTTTGTTTCCGGGGGTAGCGTTGGGATCAAAGTCAATGACGACATTGGTCACTACTTCCAAACAAAAAAGGGTTTGCGTCAAGGTGACCCCATGTCACCAATCTTATTTAACATCATAGCAGACATGCTTGCCATCTTAATTAAGAGGGCAAAGGATGATGGCCAAATAAAAGGGGTCATCCCACATCTGGTAGAGGATGGGCTGTCAATATTGCAATACGCAGATGACACCATCCTTTTCTTGGATCATGATCTAGAATAGGCTAAAAATATGAAATTATTGTTGACTGTTTTTGAGCAACTATCAGGTCTCAAAATAAACTTTCATAAGAGCAAAATCTTCTGTTATGGTAAAGCAAAAGAATTCGAGGATGAATATATCGAAGTCTTTGGTTGCAACACAGGGGAATACCCATTTTGATATTTTAGGGATCCCAATGCATCATAGAAAACTCCTAAATATTGACTGGAGAAAGATCGAAGAGCGTTTCGAAAAGAAACTCTCTTGTTGGAAGGCTAAGCACTTGTCATATGGAGGTAGATTAATCCTCATAAACTCTGTGCTTAGTAGTTTACCCATGTTTATGATGTCCTTTTTTGAGATACCAAAAGATGTACTGAAGAAGCTTGATCAATATCGATCGAGATTCTTTTGGCAAGGTCGAAAAGATAAAAAGAAATACCGTCTAGCAAAATGGGACATCATTTGCTGCCCTAAAGATCAAGGTGGTCTTGGTATTATAAATCTCCAACTCCAAAATAAAGCTCTATTGAGCAAATGGATAATTAATTTGCTTAATACCAAAGGGACATGGCAAACACTGCTTAGGAATAAATACCTAAGTTCCAAATCTCTAACACAAGTTAAGACCAAACGGGGTGACTCTCATTTCTGGAGAGGGCTTATGAAAATCAAAGAAGAGGTCATAGCGAATGGATCCTTCCGGATAACGGATGGATTACAAACGAGATTTTGGGAAGATACATAGGCATCAACCCGGTCATTCAAAAACCTCTACCCCAACATATACAACATTTGTCATCATCCACATGATACAGTTGCAAATGTCATGAGTTCAACACCGTTGAACATCTCTTTTAGAAGAGCGTTGGTGGGCGAGAAACTAAATGAATGGCTAAGACTAGTAGCGCAGGTCTCCAATTTCAATTTAGCTCTAGGAAGGGATACTTTTGTATGGCACTTAACCAAGAGCGGACAATTTACGGTTCGTTCTATATACCTTCAACTAATCAACCAAAGTTCCCCCTCCCGTCATAAATTGATTTGGAAACTTAAAATTCCCCTAAAAATTAAGATTTTCCTTTGGTACCTACAAAAAGGGGTCATTCTAACCAAGGATAATCTTTTCAGGAAAAACTGGAAGGGCAGTCAAAAGTGTAGCTATTGCAATTGCAATGAAACAATTAAACACTTATTTTTTGAATGCCAACATGCAAAGGTAATCTGGAGGACTGTCCAAGTTGCTACTGGTTTAACCCCACCTAGATCAGTAACCCACATGCTAGGGAACTGGCTTCAAAATTTTAATACTCAAGAGGTCATTACTATTCTAACGGGGGCAGCGGCTCTGTGTTGGGCAATATGGCGTTGTCGAAATGATATTATCTTTGATAACGTTAAACACTCGTCCTTTATGCAGGCTATTTTCAGGGGAACCTATTGGCTGCGATTTTGGTCAATATTGCAGCGTGAGGAGAAGACAAAGGAGCTATTCATGAACATGAGCACTTCTTTGGAGATTGTAGCCTTAGAACTGTTTGGGAGTCATGGATGGAAGTATAATAATAGACTTCGTCAGGCTTAATTTTGCTTTTCGATTCTCCTTTTAACCAGCGATTGAAGCTGAGAGGATGTAATAATTGAAGGCTGTGTACACTAAACTGTAGTGGCCAAAAAATTCCATTATCTAAAAAAAACGTATTAGCTTCTACTGTTACCTATGCAGAGGAGTTCGATGCAGGCATCATGAGCCAGCGCCATCAGAGAGAGCCAACGGCACCAGCATACCAAGGGTAACCCACGCGGGTGCTTCTTGGCTAGTTGCCAAGATGGCAATCGGCAGGCAGATCAGTGAGGAATAACGGGATGGCGGAGGGGGCAGCGGAAAGCTCATTGCCCCCGCGCCAAGGGACCAGCATGCGCCGGCCAAGGGGCCCGTCGTCCCCCGCACCGAGGAGCCCGTCGTCTTCCACACGGAAGAACTCGCCTCTGCAATGGTAGAGAGAGTAGATATAGGATGGAGGTTGAGAAGATATAAGGGAGAACTGGTGAGGCAAGGGAGAGAGATACGGACCACCCACTACCTCAACTAGCGCTGCCCATGGTGATGGATGAGATGCGGCCAGCGGGGTGTCGGCGCTGCCGCCGTCATCGAAGCTCTTCATCACGTCATCCTCGCATCCACTATGTAAGAAACTGTTAAAAAAGACACCATAATAGGAGACGTGGTTTTAACAAGCGTCTCCAATACATCAAAGGAGACGCTTGTTAATAACCAGCGTCTCCTTTGAGTCTGCCAAAAACCGGTATGATTTGCCCGCGTCTCCTTTGTACTCTCAAAGGAGAAGCGTATTTTAAGCCCGCGTCTCCTTTGTGGTCGAACACATTGGAGACACTTGTTTACTAAGACGCGTCTCCTTTATGGGCACAAAAGGAGACGCGTCTTAAGGAAAATGCGTCTTTAATGAGTGAGAGCTCATTAGAGTCACGTTTGTTCAACCTGCGTCTCCTATGGCTTGGTTGTAGGAGACACATGTTGAAATTAGGCGCGTCTCCCTTAGCGGTTCTGACAACAAATCAACACGTTGTCCTAGACACTCTGCACGCCTCACACTGCCCTAGACACTATCTCCTTCGCTCGGCCTGCCTACCGTGCCGCCACCGGCCTCTCCTTCTCGCTCGGCCGGCTGGCCTGCTAATAGCTACGCGCTCTCTGCTGATCAGTAGGCCGGCGCTAGCTACAGCTCGCCGGCCGGTGTGCCGCGCGCCGCTCGCCGCGAAGCACGCGTGCGCGCTGCCTTCCAATCCGCCGGGCGCGCGCTCTGCCTCTATGCGCAGGCTAACACGCGCGCCCTGCAAGCGCGTGTGCGTATGTCGTGCAGTGGTGGCCCTCTTGCCGCCAGTGCACGCGCGTACATAGACGACATCCCTCACTTCCGATCCGTCGGGCGCGCGCTCTGCCTCCTCGTCGTGAGGCGACGACAGCTCTCGCGTCATCGGCACTGCAGCGTGAAGCTGTTGCAAGGTGATGACGACATCATCTCTGATAGACTCTGTTGTGTGCTCTAGGTACCTAGAGCTTGCAAAGGTGCATATCGATTTGTGTGTGCAATTATTGATTCTTTGGTGATCTTATGAATATGTAGTAGCACCACAACTGCCTCTAGGTCATCGCCATCCACTTCCCTCGACAGCTCCACTATCTACGGCGTCACTCCCCCCTCATGGTATGTTTAGTCAGTACCCTCCCCCCTCCAAAATGGATGTTTGAGTGATGTCATAAGTATTTTCTTGGATATTTAGCAATTTTCTTGCATGGTTGTGTGCAGATGGAGGACCGGAGCTGGATGTATCTTAAGAACCGGACTTGCGGAGAGTATTTAAATGGTCTTAAGTCATTCATGTTCGTGGCAGAGGCGGACAAGTCAAATAAGGGCAAGTCAACCGTGTACTGTCCATGTGTGGATTGTGAGAATGTCACAAAGTTCTCTAGTTCTTTGCATGTGCATGCTCATCTCATCATCCGGGGGTTCATGGATGACTACTATTGCTGGAACCAACATGGCGAGGGTGAAGTTAATGACCGAGACGTGCAGGCTGGTTGTATGGGTCAATATAGCTCTGAAGACCACACCTCTGAAAATCAGCAGAACATTGGTGAGGATGTTGATGAAGGACACCCTTACTTTTATAGCTCTCAGACTGGTGGTGAATCAAACAATGATAGTCAAAGTGCAGGCCAAGATCTTTCTGAAGATGACCTAGTTGCTATTGGTGATAACTATGTCAAACTGCAGGCCAAGATCTTTCTGAAGATGACCAAGATGCTATCAGTGATAACTATGTCAATATAGTAGACAAATTGGAGGAGATGGTGCATGATGCCCTAGGGTATGGTGGGTATGATAGTTTAGACCTGAAGAAATTAAAAAAAGCTGGTGCCAGATATGAATACCCCACTCTATCCTGGCTGCAAGGGAAAATGGACAAAGCTATTCACATCATTTAAGCTCCTCCAGCTAAAGGCCACACATCATATGACCGATCGTGGTTTCAAGGCATTGTTGGATCTACTTAGGGACATGCTTCCGAAGAATAATGAGATACCCATGACCACCTATGAGGCTAAGTAGAATGTTTGTCCTCTGGGATTAGAGGTGGAGAAAATACATGCCTGTAAGAGTGACTGTGTCCTGTTCCGTGGCGATCATGCAGCGGTAACCGAATGTCCAGAGTGTGGAGCTCCTCGATACAACCGAATGTCCACACTGTAAGTTGCTTCAAACTTTAATTTGCTTCTCACTAATCATTTTCTATCTAAATGTGCTTTTACTGATGTAGCTTAACACATGACTTTGTTTTTTCTTAATCTTAGGGCCATGATTGTAGAAACCAAGGCAAAGTCTGTGCCTGTGGACTTCCTTGATCCTGAAGTCATGACCTTGTCCACTATAAGTAGTAACAAATCTTATATGGTGGAATATCTTACAAATGCCTTACAACACCATGCTAAAAAGAGATTGATCATGTTTGCACATAACCATGATGGCCAATGGGTTCTAGTCGTAGTCATTCCAAAGTGGAAAAATATCCTGTATTTTGATTCATTGAGGACTAGAGGGCGTGATCATAGAAGGTTGAAACAGGTTCTTAATGAGTAAGTTCTTACCTACAGCTTTTTTGCTCAACAAACTCTGCTGAGTTTTTTGACAAGAGCCCTAACCACTGTTGCATATGGTTTGTTGTATGGTACCTGCCTGTGAAAGCTAATACTGAAACTTGAGTTCCTTTCTTCTCAGTACTTTTAGTCTTTATATATTTTTTGAAGTGCCACCAGCAAGAACCTTGGGAACGCCTGCGGCTTCTATGCTGCCTATCACATGTTGAAAGCAATGGAATTACTTGCTTTTAAAGCTGATCCTGTGGTACTTTAGTTTTATTTCTATTACCTTTCTTGATCTAAGATGTGATGTGGTTTGGGCACTGTACTTGGTAGAATTTCTATCTACCATATGCACATGTTCGGTTATCATGTATGTGTGCTGACTTTTGTTATATTTTTCACCGATCAGGAATTTGAGGTGATGACAAACCCCCTCCCCAAGGTTGACCTAGAACACGTTCGCGAAAAAATTGCCTCGTTCATCATCACGCAGGTGATCCCCAAGAAAGGAGAATTTCACTGCTCAAACCCCTAGCTAATCAAATTTATCAATGATGCTGTGACATGATGAACAATGTGTTCATGTGAATTTGTGAGATGATGAACAATGCTTTATGTAGTATTTCTACTTGTGAGATGTTGGGTAGTCTTGCTTAACTTGTGAGATGCTGAAGGTTCCTCTGAATTTTGGGGCAGGCCAATGATGTGCACTGTGAATTCTTCTTAACTTTGTTGAGCTTGCTGATGTGTTCATGACTAAATTTGTTGAGCTATAACTGATGTGTTTAATCCTGTGAAAATTTTGTGAGATGCCAGTGATGTGAGCTTGCTGATGTATGTGATATCTGTATTCTGTGATTATGTATTCTGTGATTTCTTATGAATCATCAAGCTGGAAGGTGCTAAATGAGGCCACATTGAGCCTATACAGGCGTCTGCTTTGGCACAATCAAAAGGAGATGCTGGTTAACCACACGCGTCTCCTTTGGCAAAACCAAAAGGAGACGCGGGTTAACAACACGCGTCTGCTTTGGCACAACCAAAAGGAGACGCTGGTTAACCACACGAGTCTCTTTTGGCACAACCAAAAGGAGACGCGGGTTAACAACACGCGTCTACTTTGGCACAACCAAAAGGAGATGCTGGTTAACCACACGCGTCTCCTTTGGCACAACCAAAAGGAGACGCGGGTTAACAACACGCGTCTCCTTTGATACAACCAAAAGGAGACACAGGTTAACAACACGCGTCTTCTTTGGCATAACCAAAAAGAGACTCAGGTTAACAACAAGCGTCTCCTTTGGCACAACCAAAGGAGATGCGGGTTAACAACACGCGTCTCTCTTAACAAACAGAGGAGACGCTGGTTGAGATAGTTCGAAGATGCGGTTAAATAGCGTCTCCTGTGTCATTCGTAAAGGAGACACATTTTTTCAGCGTCTCCTTTGGTTAGTCATCAGAGATGCAGAAAAGGAATTTCGTGTCTCCTTTGAGCGTTAACACGTGTCTCCTATCTTGCTTTCTTAAATAGTGATCACCGCCGACTCCATCTTGTAGTAGCCTTTGGCCGTGGCTCATGGACTCCATCCAGATCGAGGATGCATGGGAGAGGTGTGAAGCGCGGGGGTGCGGGGCAGGGGCAGTGGTAGGGTTTTGGGTGGAGGGAAGACTGGTATTTATTCGGAGCACGAAGCATCCTATCCGTCCAATTGGATGCAACAGCTACAACGTGTGTTTCGCTTTGGGCTGGGATGGGCCCAAGCATGGCCCAACTGCCTCCAACTTTCACTGTTTAATCTTTTTTAATTCTACTGAACTTTTGTGAAGTAAGTTGTAAAAACTATTATTTTATTTATCCAAATATATTTTTAAAACATAACATACATATCTAAGTTTTCATGTAGGAGTTTGAAAAAAATAATAGATTTGATATTTTCTATCAATTAAATCAACTTTTGTGTGTTTATCGATAGTAATTTCAAGTTAAACTATGTGTACCTCCAATTCAAAGAATTATGCTAAAAACATATTTAGGCTCGTATGATCCATTATAGCTAATGTCTTAAGACAGATGAAAAATTCAAGTGTCTTCTGCATACAATTTAAACTTTTATCTCCAAATTACCACATAATAATTACAATAATCTCTAAATTTAGTAAGAAAATTCTACAAATTGACATGGCACCATATTTTTGGTCCATAAGTTTTTCATAAAAAATGATATAATTTTAATGAACTAGGAACATACATTATTCGCAACATGATACATCTCTCACATAGTTTCTTATAACTCAAGTCAAACTTTGAAATTTGAATACTTCATAATATTTTGCAAACTCGTATGCACCTAAAATTTGGACACAACCTTATGTTGACCATAATGTTTGAAAAAATGAAGTTATATTAGCAATTTTTATGCAAATACATGTTTTTCTATTCTCAGATCAAGTGGAAGAAAACAAAGCCATATGAAAAGATCCACTAAATAGAACTTAATATACAAACAAACGCTATTAAATGACAGATCATGATTTTGGAAAAAACAGGAAAAGAAATCAAATTTGGATTAAAACAAGAAAGATGCACTACTACAGAACTGATTTTTCTAGTCAGTATTTTCACAGTCGGTTTTCAAAAAGTGGCACTAATACATTTTCACAGTCGGTTAGTAAGTGAATCGGCTGTGAAAATCATTTTCACAGTCGGTTTGTGGCTTGAACCGGCTGTGAAAATCAAATCCATTTTCACAGCCGGTTCTAGCCATGAGCCGGCTGTGAAACAGCCGGTTCGTGGCACGAACCGGCTGTGAAAATCTATTTTCACAGCCGGTTCTAAGCTACAGTACATAAAAATTTTTTATTTTTATTTTATTTTTTTGATATTTTTTTGGGTCTAGGAGCACACAAGGAACAACCAAAACAAAATTCAACTCAATCGGATCTAAGGTGTGGTCTCTAGAAAATTGTAAAGATTCGAAGCGTTTAATATTAAAGAAGTGCAACATTGCTTAGATTGCACTCCTTAAAATGTTATTTTTGCTCATATTACAAGGACTCAATTTTTATATGTTATATACAACTTATATGTTGCCTTGCAGCAATTTTGGATTTTTTTTGAAATGTTTTGCTATTTTCTAACTATTAAATGAATTTCTAGGTACTTATTCTTAATATTTACTCCTGCACTTGTAAAAACAATAACAATATCAAAAACTTGTTCAAAAACTATAAAAGTTGTCATAGAGTCCTTTTATAGGTGTATAACCTTCTCATAAAAGAATCAATGCATTTCAAGAAAATTAGATTATACATTGTTCATAAACTATACATTTCTCATACTTCATATACATCTTAAGGCAAACTTTGATATTTGTACATCATAAAACTTATTTTTTCTCAAATGATATATAAATATTTTTTAAAATGTTTCATACTGCATATAAGTTTCCATGGAGGAGTTTAGAAAGTTTTTGAAATGATTTGCTATTTTCTATGAATTAAATGAATTTTCAGCACTTAAAAATCAAATTTTATACAACTATTTTTTATTTTTATATTATTTTTTTGATATTTTTCCTAGAAACTAGTGAATATAAGAAAGTACCACAGCAATTTTCATCCTAATTAGATCAAAGGTGCGGTCTATAGAATTTTTTGAACATTCGGCACGATTAATATAAGAAGAGTGCATCAGTTATTTAGTCATACACTAGTGTGGTGCAGTGGTAAGGGAAGTTACACGCGAAGCCAGAGGTCACGAGTTCGAATCATGAAAAATGCAACAAGTGCACAAAATTGTGTAGTTGGAGATGAGGGTGCCTAGTTCATGGGGGTGGCCTCCCATGTGGTTAAAATTTTTTTTTGCGCCTATTTAACATTTTTATTTGATTTTTGAATTTCGGTTTTTGAATTTTTTTCACAGTCGGTTTATCTAAAAAACCGGCTGTGAAAATGATTTTAACAGCCGGTTCAAAACCGACTGTGATAAGTTGATTTTCAGCGCCACTTTATTAGCGCCACATTTAAAAACCGGCTGTAATAGGCCCAACCGAACCGGCTGTGATAAGCCCTGTGTAGTAGTGATGAACCACATATGGGGAGAAATACCAATTACGAAATTGTTGACACCAGATTTTCGCACCTGATATGCTGAGTCAGATGGTGGCATAGAGAGGCTAATACTGTGCGATGGGCCCGTTGACTGGTCAAAGATGAATGTGACGAGGAAGGAAGCCGATGCTGGAGAGGAGTCCGATGAAGCAAGAAGTCCGATCTGATGATGGATAAAAGAAGAAGGACGCGTCGGCTAAGAAGGAAGCGTATCAAATGCGGGGACTGTTTCCTTTTCAGAAGGCATATGGGAGTCCCGTTTTATGTTAAGCTTAGTTTACTTTATCTGCAAGTTAGTCAAGTCCGATCGGGACTCATCATGACCAGGGTATAAATATGAACCCTCGTCCAATTGTAAAGAACTATTCTCACAATCAATACAACCCGGCTTCACGCCAAAAACCCTAGTAGTAGTTACCGACGAAGCTCATTGGTGGACGGGCTGCATCAGTTCTGATCTCCGGCTTACCAGTAAGTTAGTCAATTTATCGAACTAGTATAGGCTTTGAATTGAGGCGCATCGCCCTTTCTCGTTTATACTGTTCAACCGATTTATCTCTGGATAAGCAAGATTGATATAGATCCCCTACGTCGGAGCTAGATCAATATTGATTATCCAACAGATTATCGTTTATCGGACTGCACTTTAAGTCTAGATTCCCTACGTCGGAGCTAGATATCAAGATTAGGCTAGATTCCCTACGTCAGAGCTAGAGTAATCTTGGTTACTAAAGGCAGTTTTTGCGGTTTGTTTGGAGTTGCTAGATTGGTTTAGATCTACGCCATGTGAATCAATTCTACTTCTTCAACGGCTTTGAGCACCGGTCTTGGTTCGATTTAAGCAATATTTATCTTACAGCATCGTTCTAGGTCCAATCCTGCTTTGTGGTTTAATCTGGTTGTTCTTTGAGTATTGCACTGGTGTAGATTCCCTACGTCGGAGCTGGATCTTTGCAATACGATTAGATTAATCTTTGACTGTCATGCTTGGTTTAGATTCCCTACGTCGGAGCTAGATTCATCTTGATTAGTCAAAGGAAGCTTTGGTTATGCCTTATTATTATTTGAATGTTAAGTGTGGTTTAGATTCCCTACGTCGGAGCTAGGTCTCGCTTGATTATTTGGTAGCATATCTTAGAATGAGAACGATCATGTTAATGTTTTATCTGTTTATTTGCTTAATCTGATTAACATCTGTGCGAGCATCTTGTTTAGTTGTTAGATTGGTAAGTTGAATTTGACTATTTAGCTATCTGATTTGATCATAGCTGGAGAAATCTAGATTCCCTACGTCGGAGCTAGATTTCTCTGGAAAAGTTATGGTCCGATTGGCTAGTTAGATGGTCCGATAAGATGAGTCAAACTGGCAACTAGGCAAGATGGACAATGTATCGGCTTACACTTTGATTATTTGATATCTTGTTTAAAGACACAGCTGATCCATTACTTTACATATTGGCCTTGTTTTATGCTTTATTTTATTATTCAAAGGCTAATCTGTTATATCAATCAAGGTCCGATCCTAATTGGTCCGATTCTGAGGTCCGATTCGGTGTCTGATTGAGGTCCGATTACTCGGTCCGATTGACGTCATCAATGAAGTCCGATTTTGAGGTCCGATTGGTATCGGCCGACACGTGCCTGATTGGGTCTTGGCTAAAATTCGACGTTACTCCATCGTCTGAAATAAAGCCGGCACAATCAAAGAGTAATTTAACTATTTTATCTTCTTGTCAATTTCAGGTCAAATTGACTGGCACGCTGCGAACTTAAACTGGAGTGTGGGCTGGCACTGGAGCGAAGCAGATCTCCCTGGTCTTCGTGTGCTGCACGCGGAGGATACGACCGCCGATTTTCTGCGTCAACAGAAATTTCATTCCGGATTAAAACAAGAAAGATGAACCACATATGTGTTCTTCACATCACTCTCACTCTACATGGCCCAATGAAAATAAATTTTAATGCTGAAAATACAAATGAAGGTCAGTAGCCCAATGGTGAGAATTTCTAACTTGTGGGTGAGATCACTGGTTCTAGTCCCAGCTGTGTTACTTTTTCTTTTTTTTCATCCGTATATTTTTTTCTTTGAGTCTTTGTGTACTCTCAGAAAAAACCATATTCGTGTGAGCCAGACAAACCAATAGGACTATTTACAATTTTCATGTGAGGTGCTGTGTAACACACAGAAATATTAGCTGGCACACACGAAAAAAGTGGTTTCCAGTAGTGACTACAGATAAGCATTTGTACCGTTGGTCCAGAAGAGTCCTTATGTTGTACTGTCCTAGTATACATCTGAGTATACAGTATGCAAATGGAATTGTGTTTCAATTACAGTAGTAAAGAAAGCAATGAAAAAGTTGGTTGGGAACACATTTAGTAGATAACTAAAACTCTACTATCAATGTGGTATGATGCCTTAGCAATTTTTTGGACTAACAAACTAGAACTTTGGTTAAACATTGACACTTGCTCATGATAGTTCTCTCTTTGATCCTGCTTTTTCCCCATGATCCTGATTATGCTATAGAAAAAATTTCCGTGTACTTTAATAAAATGGCAGGGAGCACTGCTGTTGTTCTTGCTATTGCAGAACATTGTCCATGGATGTATGGTTGTTCCGCGTGGAGAGGGCTGAACATATTGTTTGCACAATGCCTGAATGCTATGGCAATCTGGGGTCACTAGGTATCACATGGTACGTGAGGGTGATCACATGTTTCATGACCGGTAGTGAATGTGTACCAGCTCTACAAAGTGTAAAATTGATATATCAGCCGTGCTCAAAGTCATGAGTGGCCTGGACCCTTCTTGATTAGTGGTTCTTTTGTAGGATGGTGGTTAATATGAATGATGATGTTTGGCTGTGTTATATCTCTCTTTTACAAATGTGGGTTACAACTGGGTTAAACATAGTTGTAATAAATTTGTTGATGTTAAAAATTAACAACTAAAAGTGCTAATCATAGTCAAACCGTGTTAAGCCTTCATACCTCATATTGTACATTCTAAGTAAGACGGTTTACTTATACATGTATAATTCAACAAAATCTCGGATGGGTACTCAAATGAACCAGCACACAATGGGGATTTCTCTGAGGACTTCCAGGAGTTCTAGACAGTTGTTCACCAGTCAGCTTCCCTATGGAATGGCGGCATTACTAGACAGTTCAATAAATAGACTTCTGTGTATTACTTCGATTTACTATATTCTAGAGCTATATGTGTGTTTTAGACTTTCTGGGTACATATATAGTAGCATTCGAGTTTCTTCGTAAATCCGGTTGTGACACCTAACTAGGTTCACATTGATATCCTGCTCCTCCACTAAAACATTTGGAAATCAGGCTCGGAATGCACTGACCTTCTTCAATGGATGCCATATATTCCCTAAAACAAAAATGTTTAGGGTATGACACCTTTTTTATAGCAACGAACAAAATGTTCCCCCGCTCCTGGAAAGCTCTGGACCATTTGATAATTAAGCTAGGAATGCGTTGATCTATGATCAGAGACTCACTTTTTCTATGGAGGTTATTTACTACTACAAAAATGGTTTTAGGTGTGCCGCCTTTTTTCTAAGGGCGAATGAATTCCCCCACTCCTGAAAAAGCCAAGGGAATTGTGAAAAGTTCCTCTGCTCCTCAGGCCATGAACCACCCTTGTAAACGGATTTGCAAAGAGCGGCGACAGCATGCCCCACAACCCTAGAAACTAGTTTGCAGGGGCGGCTGGAGTGGACCTCAAACCCGATCCTACAAATGCCCATAAAACCTTTTTCAGTTGTTATTCTGCAAAGGATCTAGGATATTGATGCATGGAGCTGCCAGTATTAAACAGATCTCATGGTGTATTCAAAATGAAAACTTCTCTCGCTTTGTCAGATGTGCTTTGTAGTGCAGGTGGTAATGAAGCTGCTAGTTCTAATGGGTTCTATTAGTACCTCCGGCCAGTACTAAAGGATTCTATTAGTACCAGGTGCACACCCGGTACTAATGCCTCCACTTCATAGTCCGGTTTGGGGGTACCGTGTTGGGGATTTGGCCCACCGACAAACGCCTTCTACTTGTTTTGCTTCATCTCACGCGTAAGGGCAGCAATGAACAAAGGAGATAGAGCCAATTTAGCTTCATCTTGCTCTGCAGATCTCTAATTCGGCTTCGGTCGGCTTGTCTCGCTGCATACAAAGGCCAATCGGCTTCGGTGAGCATATTTTCGCTCGTCAAGTCTTGCTGTATACGAAAGCCAATTAGCTTCGGTAATCACTTCTCGCTATATGCGGAAGCCAATCGCTTCGGTAATCGTGCAGCAGGAAGCCAATGTGATGTTATCGGAATTAAGTTAGAAGCCAATTCGGTGAAATACTGATACTATTGAATGTCAAAAGCTACGAATAAGTTAATGGCAAGCTTCGGTTCACTCTAAACTGCAGGTTCTTGCAAGAGCCAATGGCTTCCTGGACGCTGGAAAACAGCTTAAGGTCATCTCGACTCAGCAGAAGCCAATTCCAGGAGCTACAGAGCCTTTGGAGGCGGTCGAAGCTAACGTGGACCGAGTCCAAAGAGACCAAGTCCAAGCCAAGTCAAACACGGAATCACAAGTCTACGCATTCACATTGGGAGGAGTAAATGTACCAAAGTGTCCATAGGCTATTTGTATTGTATAGTCTAGAGGATGATGCCTGATCTCA
>CM014272.1:19166191-19192273 GCA_004135705.1 Alloteropsis semialata
TGTCACAGATAGTATAATTCTATGATGATTTGTGAAAAGGTCACCACTAAACCGTCATGCCAAGCATCATTCCTTGTAGTGATTAACTCGATAAGCCCCTGGCGTCGTGTGTGCATACCCTAAGTTTCCATGGACTTGATAAAGGACTGCACGTAGACCAGAACACGCATGCATGAATCCACAGTAGTAGTCATCCTACAATAAGATTAATAAAACATATTGTTACAGATAAAGATAGATAAATTATAATATAATTACACAACTAAAAATAAAACTAACTTACATAAATCGATTCATATGAAGGACTAATCCTTTTAGGCATTTGTGTCACGTCTGGCTCACCCGTCTCGAGAGCTTTCAACTTGAAGTAGCTGTAGTCCGGGAAAACATGGCCAGTTTGACTTTCTATTTGGGCTAATGCTTGCCTCACAGCATCACACGAGGCCACATGGTCTTGCTGCCACGCGCCAGAATGAACGTGGATAATAACCATGTCACCAGGATTTGGGTCACGGGTGGCATTTTGTTGAATGCTAACAGAGATCATAACCCTACTAGTATTTTCGGTCACATTTTCTCTTAATACCAAAGGACTTGATTGACCGATGTTTGCATCTTTTAGCCATGTAATTGGATTAATGATCTGCATTATTAATAATTTCTATTCTCAGTGACATAGTGATTACATTCAAATGCAACTTGCAGAGGAATATCATAACCCTACCATATTGTAGCGAAGTTGCTGAGGTGTGGGAATTGGGACATGATCAACTTGTTGAGTTGTCGACCATCCAGGCTCGTGAGCCTCTCGAATCGGGATGGTAGGTGGCATATTAGTAACATAGCCACCACGTCTAGCTGCCTGACGCTGTCTCGGCATGATACTATCCAAAATAAACCGTAATATATTACAAGTCAATTTAACAAAACTAGTAAATACTTATCAAGAAGCATAAGACAAAATCAAATTTGGCCAACATTACATACCATATTGCTTCAACATAATTAGAATTACATAGCATGATCATGCTTCAACATAAGTACAACATTATGCTTGAACAGCAATAAATGTTTTCTTTACAAGAGTGCCTTCGTTATGATCGTTGCGAGCGTAAGGAGCATCTTCATTGGCCAACAGGATGCTTGTGTCATCCTCCACACTGAACGGAGACACCTCGTCACACCTATTATAATCATCTTCATCGGTGACGTCCTCGACACCCACGATTTTTTTTTCCCGTGAGAACTATGTGCCGTTTTGGATAAAGTTCGGAGTTGTTTGTTTGCAGAGTCCCCGTCTTGGGTTTGGTAGACATGTCCTTCACATAAAACACTTGATGCACATCCTTGGCGAGCACGAATGGTTCGTCTACATACCCAATTTTGTTGAGATCCACAGTTGTCATGCCGTAGCGGTCTATAGTAACACCTCCACTTGTAAGTTTCACCATTTGCACCGAAAAAGTGGTATTTTCAAAGGTCCATAATCTAGTTCCCAGATCTCCTCTACCTGGCCATAATATGAGTCCTGTTCCCTTTGTTGTCATAGGCATCTATACAGACACCACTATTTTGGTTGGTGCTTTTGTCGTCTTGAGCTCTCGTGTAAAATGTATACCCATTTATGTCATAGCCTTGGAACGTCAAGAATGAGGATGATGGTCCCCTTGCCAAATACGCCAGCTGTGTATGTATTGTCTCGTTACCCATGAGCTTTTGTCGCAACCAACCAGCGAAAGTTTCTATGTGATGGCGTGTAATCCACTTCTCAGACTTTCTTTGATTTTGGTAGCATATTATAGTCTTGTGCTCCTCGATGTAAGGAGCCACCATGGTTGACGACTGCAATACAGTGTAATGGGCTTTCATGAATAATCGTAGTCGCTACACCTTGTTTGTTTCCTTCCTAACGTGCCCTTTCCAAGTAGTCTCCCCTCATGGCGTGACTCAGGTAGCCCAATCGGTTTCAGTTCGGGGATATAGTCAACACAGAACTCAATGACCTCCTCTGTTCTGTATTCCTTGGCGATGCATCCTTCTGGAAGAGAACGGTTACGAACATATTTCTTTAGAATAGCCATGAGCCTCTCAAAAGGATACATATTGTGTAGGAATACAGGACCAAGAATACCAATCTCTTTGACAACATGGACCAGGAGATGCGTCATAATATTAAAGAAAGACGGAGGAAATATCATCTCAAGGCTGACAAGGCTTTGGGCCACATCATCCTGCAGCTTTGCTAGATTAGTGGGATCGATTGCCTTCTGGTCGATTGCATTGAGAAAGGCGCATAGCTTCACAATAGTTGTTCGGACATTAACGGGTAGAATCCCTCAGCGCCACCGGAAGCAATTGTGTGAGCAGCACATGGCAGTCATGGGACTTGAGGTGTACGAATTTCTTCTCTTTCATATTTATCAGACTCTTTACATTCGATGAGTAGCCGGACGGGACCTTAATACTGTTCAAGCAATCAAACATGCTGGTCTTCTCCTCCTTGCTTAGAGTGTAGCTAGCAGGACGCAAGTTCCAACGCCCTTTCTCTCTTTTCTCAGGATGCAGGGGATCTCGTTGTTTCATACGTTTCAGGTCCTGTCGTGCTTCAAGCGTATCTTTTGACTTTCCGTAAGTACCAAGGAACCCTAGCACGTTTACGCAAAGATTTTTCGTCAGGTGCATCACATCAATTGCGTGGCGTACATCTAAGACCTCCCAATATGGTAGGTCCCAGAATATTGACTTTTTCTTCCACATGGGCGCCTTTCCATTTTCACTTGCCGCTGGCTGGCTGCCAGGTCCCTTCCCAAAGACCACCTTCACATCTTTTACCATAGCAAATACATATTTTCCATCCCGATGCCTTGGTTTGCTACAACCTTCCGCCTCAAAATGCTTTCCTTTCTTTCTCAGCGGATGTTTCTCAGAAAGGAATCGACGATGGCCCATATACACACACTTTCTACAATGTTTCAGATAAATGCAGTCGGTGTGTTCTAGGCAATGTGTGCATGCTTTGTATCCCTTGTTTGACTGTCCCGACAGGTTACCAAGTGCAGGCCAATCATTGATGGTCACAAACAGTAATGCTCTTAGGTTAAATTCCTCTTGCTTGTGCTCATCCCACGCTTTTACACCATCTTTGCCCCACAACAACAAAAGTTCCTCAATCAGTGGCCTTAGATACACATCAATGTCGTTGCCAGGCTGTTTTGGCCCTTGGATTAGCACTGGCATCATAATGAACTTCCGCTTCATGCACATCCACGGAGGAAGGTTGTACATACAAAGAGTCACGGGCCAAGTGCTGTGGCTACTGCTCATATCACCGAAAGGATTCATGCCATCCGTACTCAAACCAAATCTTAAGTTCCATGCATCTTCTGCGAAGTCTGGGAACGCTCTGTCGATTTTTCTCCATTGCGACCCATCAGCGGGGTGTCTCAACATATTGTCTTCCCTCCGATCCTCTTTGTGCCACCTCAGCAATTTAGCATGCTCTTTGTTTCTGAACAAGCGCTTCAGACGTTGTATTATAGGGAAATACCACATCACCTTGGCAGGGACTCTTTTCTTGGGGGCCTCTCCCTCAACATCACCAGGGTCGTCTCGCCTGATTTTATACCGCGAGCAATTGCAAACCGGACAGGCGTCCAAAGATTCGTACGACTTGCCCCGATAAGGGATACAATCATTGGGACATGCGTGTATCTTTTGTACTTCCAGTCCTAGAGGGCAAACGATTTTTCTTGCTTCGTATGTTGTTTCGGGCAATGTGTTGCCCTCTGAAAGCATCTTCTTTATCATTTTCAATATCTCTCCAAAACCTTTGTCAGACAAGCCATTAGTTGCCTTCCATTGCAACAGTTCCAGTGTGGTACCCAATTTTTTCTGGTCCTCTTTGCAATCTGGGTACAATGTTTTGTGGTCCTCCAACAAACGGTTCATCTTCTCCCGCTCTTTCGCACTTTCGCAGTCTTTCTCTTCATCACGGATCATGCCACCTAAGGCGTCATCATCCTCATCCTCTGCAACTGCTTCACCCTCGCCCATTGTCGTATCATCTGCAAAGGCACCGTATTGTGCAAAGTCCGGGATGTTGTCGTCACCTTCTTCATCACCTTCTTCAAAGAATATCCCCGCTTCGCCGTGTTTGGTCCAACAGATATAATTAGGCATGAAACCACTCATAAGCAAGTGTGTGTGGACCACCTTCTTCGAGATGTGATAATCCTTCTTATTCTCACAGACCTTGCATGGACAGCATATAAAACCCGAGGTCGAGTTAGCCTCTGCCGCGTCGAGGAATTGATGAACGCCATTAATGAAGTCAGATGAGCGTCTATCCGCGTTGTACATCCATTGCCGATTCATCTATTCACAAAATACAATGAAAAATTCATCCCAATTTCTAAAGTTCGTAATAAACCTAAATAAGAATATCATATATAATCTCTAAAAATCTTAATAACCGTAAACATCAACATCATTTGATGCCACCAAAAAGATGTATTTCTAAAGTTCGTAGTAAGCCTTAACAAGAATATCTTTAATAATCTCTAAAAATTTCGACAGCACCTCCCCTGCATCGGGAGGTTTCCAAAACCTGCGACAAACCAAGGGCACGATGGCCGACAACCACATTCCAAAATCATCAACGTCTTACTTTTGCTCATCTCAAAAAAATTTGAAGGAGTGATTTGCCTCAGATATGTTGTCTTTCATTTGACCTTGAACTTGGAGCATAAGAAACATTACAGGTGGTAAAAACAATTGGTTCATGGTAGGCATGAAACCATGGGACACACCCAGCCCAACCATCACAACCGATTCGTTGCTTGGGCATGGATGTATCCCATGGTTTGATGACAACCATGAGAAGCATAACTATACAATACAAGCTCAAGCTCAAGGTCATCATATGTTACCCAGCTAGAAAACTAGGTAAATTTGATATCATCATAGGCATGCCAAGAGTTGGATTGTTTTAGTTCAAGATATTGACAACCATGAGAAGTAAAATTGAATTTAAAATCTAACTAAATAAGAATATCATTTATAATCTCAAAAATCCTAATAACCCTAAATATCAACGTCATTTGAAGCCTCTAAAAAGATGTAATTCTAAATTTCGTAATAAGCCTAAATATGAATTTCATTGATAATCTCTAAAAATCCTAATAACCCTAAATATGAATATCATTTCTAATATCTAAAAATCATAATAAGCATAAATATGAAAATCATTTAAAGTTTCTACAAATAATCCAAAAATCTAAACAATGTCTAAAAATTTGTGCATCATCTCCACACATGCAACAACTAACTATATATTGATTCTCTATTACAAATTCATAATAAAATGAAGATTCAATCTAAAATCTCTTATTTCAATCCATTCCACAAAACACAAATTACTCAAAACATAGAGCATGAAATAGACCATACTAAACGTCAAAAGAGAGAGGATAAAGTTGCTAACCTTCTAGCGGACTTGGCTTGCAAAATCTCCAAAAGTTATGGAAAAATCGGGCATGAGCTCCCCCAACCCGAGGTCAATGGAGGATGAAGAAATGAGCCATGGCTCGGGCTGGGGGAGGAAGAAGGCCCCTTTATACGCAGGGCCCCTTTGGTACCGGGTGGTGGCACCACCCGGTACCAAAGGGGGTCCCTTTGGTACCGGTTGGTGTCACCAACCGGTACCAAAGGCCCCGAGGCTCATTGGTACCGGGTGGTGACACCACCCGGTACCAATGTTGCCTCATAGGTACCGGGTGGTGCCACCACCCGGTACCAATGAGCGCGCAGAATTATTGGGGATTGGACCCGGTACCAATGCTTCCATTGGTACCGGGTCCAATCCAACCGTGACCGATTAGGGAGGATGGATAGAGAGTTCTCTGGTAGTGTGCGTAGACCTAAGATCGCCGGCCCGGGAGGGACCCCGTCAGGGCAGGCGCGCCTAGGGTTTCTCTGAGATCGGCAGGCCACTCAGAGCGCCGTAAAACGCCGTAGAGACGAAGAACGAACAGAATTAGGGTTGCAAAAGCTAGGGTTTGGAGATGACAAAAAAGTAAAGGTAATAAATGTTTTGATCGATTGGATATCCCTCAATCGGCCGTGACCCTTCATATTTATAGGGTGGGGAGGTCGTACCCCGCAAGAAAAGTCCTATTTCAACTCGGATCTATAAAAGAGTCCAATCCTACTAGGACTCGGGGAAAACCGGTTCCACCGGTTCCCTAAACCGGTTCCACCGGTTTGCCTTGTCGAACAGGCAACAATGCTAAACCGGTTCCACCGGTTTGAGAAATCGGTTCCACCGGTTCTTCCTGCCTTGCTGTCCTTGTGCCAATTTTGATCGCCAACATATGCCCCCCTGTTTTTTGGTAAAGCTTGCGTACCAGAAAACATTTTAGCACAAGAAACACTCCTGAGGGCGATGTTTAAACAGAATTCATCGGCCTTTTTATTCTAAGGGCGATATTTAAAACTATCGGCCACACAAATCAAGCTCCTTGCCAAACACTTGGATAATATTGTTTTAAGTACCTTCCATTAAGAGCTCTAGGCAGCTGCTGACCTTGCAAAGTTTCCACCATATAAGAATTACCGAAGATCACTCTAATCACCTTGTATGGACCTTCCCAACTTGGAGACCATTTACCAAACTTGTTACTCTTCGATCCTATAGGTAGAATTGTTTTCCAAACGAGATCACCAACCTGAAAAGACTTTGGTTTTACCTTTTTATTATAAGCCTTAGCAACTCGAATTTTGTCCTTCTCAATTTCCTTCAAGGCCTTCAATCGCTTATCGGTCACTTCATCAATATTGTCCATCATCAAATTATGATAATCAACAGCATCAAGATCATTTTGCTTAGCTAACCGATAAGCATTCAAATTCACTTCAACAGGCAAAACAGCTTCTTGACCATATACAAGCTCAAAAGGAGTAACCTTAGTAGCACCATGTCTAGATATACGATGAGCCCACAAAGCTTCAGATAAAACCTCATGCCACCTTCTAGGATTCTCCTCTATTTTCTTTTTAATCAACTTGATCAAGATCTTATTACTAGACTCGGCTTGACCATTAGCCTGAGCGTAGTATGGAGATGAATTGAGCAATTTAATACCATACATATCAACAAACTCACGAACTTCCTTTGATATAAATGAAGTGCCTTGATCAGTAGTCAAAGTTTGTGGAATGCCAAATCTATGGATAATATGTTAAGTAATAAACTCAATTACCTCCCGATGTGTCATATTCTTCAAAGGTACCGCTTCGGTCCACTTGGTAAAATAATCAGTAGCCACCAACACGAAGCGATGTCCCTTTGATGAAGGAGGATGAATCTGCCCAACAAAGTCCAATCCCCATCCTCGAAAAGGCCAAGGTTTGATAATAGGATGCAATAAAGCTGCTGGAACCATCTGAATATTTCCAAACCTTTGACACTCTTCACATCCTTTATAGTACCGAAAACAATCAGCTATCATATTAGGCCAATAAAAACAAGCCCTTCTCAAAAGCCACTTCATCTTAGGAGCCGATTGATGTGTACCACAAATACCTTCATGAACTTCACCCATTGCAATTTTAGCTTGATCAGAATCCAAACACTTCAACAATAAATCTTCAGCCGTCCGACGATACAATTCACCATCAACTAAAATAAATTTAAATGCCCACCGTCGGACTTTTCTGTCAACTTTATGATTAGGATTCTGCAAATATTCAACAATAGGTGTTCTCCAATCGGTAACTTCGTCCTCATTAATTTTTGATTGCTCATGGACAGAAGTGCTGCTGTCAGAGGATGAACCGGTTTCACCGGTTCCAAAAGCGGTATTACCGGAATTTCCGGTGGAACCGGTTCCTAAATCCGGTGAAACCGGTTCTTCCTGGACAGATGTCTCGGCTATACAAAGTGTCGGCTTTCTTTCATAAAAATTTCTTTTCTGAACATCATAGCCAGACGCTTGCTGAGCCAGAGCATTTGCCCTTGTATTCTTATCTCTTGGAACATGATATATAGAGAATTCATCAAATTGAGCAATCATGTCTAAACATTTGTCAAGATATGAATTTAAAAGCCCATCAAAGCATTGGTATACCTTATTGACTTGCTGTACAACCAGCAGAGAATCACCAAATGCTTCCACATGTTTCACCCCCATGTCATGCAAAATCTCTAGTCCGAATAATAGAGCTTCATATTCGGCTTGATTATTAGTGCAATCATTTTCTAATCGGTTAAGAGCTTCAAATTCAGCACCACTTGGTGATATAAAAATAATACCAACGCCACAACCACTCTTACAAACCGATCCATCAAAATGCAACTTCCATGGGGTAAAAGTAATATAACCGATATCTAGATCATTATAATTAATGCTATGCTCAACAATAAAATCAGCAACAATTTGGCCTTGCATTGATGTCAAAGGTTCAAAAGCCAAATCATATTCAATAAGAGCATAAGCCCATTTACCAATTCTACCACTTGAAATTGGTCTATGCAACATGTATTTAATAATATCGGTTTGACAAACTACTATGCAAGTATTGGATAACAAATAATGCCTCATCTTGGTACAAGCATAATATAAAGATAAGCAAAGCTTTTCAATAAATAAATACCTTGTTTCAGCATCCAATAATCGACGACTTTCATAGAAAATAATATGCTCCTTCCCTTCGGTTTCTTGAGTCAAAACAGCCCCAATTACTCGATCTTCAGCAGCCACATATAATTTGAATGGAATTCCTCTCCTAGGAGCTTTCATGACCGGCGGCGAAGACAAGTAATATTTAATCTTCTCAAAAGCTTCTTGCTGTTTTGCCCCCCAAGTAAATTCGGCTTCATCTTTTAACCGAAGAATAGGAGTAAAAGCATTAACCTTCCCAGACAAGTTACAAATAAATCTTCTTAAGTAATTCACTTTGCCCAAGAATTTCTGCAAATCCTTCTTGCATGTAGAAGCTTTAATCTTCTTAATAATATCAATCTTCTTAGGATCTATCTCTATGCCATTCTCATGAATAATAAAGCCTAAAAACTTTCCAGCCGACACACCAAATGCACACTTAAGTGGGTTCATCTTTAATCCATATCGACGCATTCTTTAAAAAGCAAGTCTTAAATCAGCTAAGTGAGGATTTAAACCAGCCGATTTAACAATAATATCATCGATATAAACTTCTATGATTAAACCAAGCAAGTCATGAAAAATTAAATTCATCGCCCTTTGGTAAGTAGCTCCAGCATTTTTTAAACCAAAGGTCATGACTACCCACTCAAATAAACCAACAAAACCTGGACATATAAAAGCCGTTTTGGAAATATCCTCTTCGGCCATGAATATTTGATTGTAACCAGCATTACCATCCAGAAAACTAATAACTTTATGTCCAGAAGCATCATTAATAAGCATGTCGGCTATAGGCATAGGATATTCATCTTTAGGAGTAGCTCTATTAAGATTTCTAAAATCAATACAAACTCTGAGCTTACCAGAATCCTTTTTCTCAACAGGCACAATATTAGATAACCATTCAGCATAACGACAAGGCCTAATAAAGTTTGCATCCAACAACCGATTAATTTCTTCTTTAATTCAGTCATACATGTTAGGATTGAAACGCCTAGCAGTTTGTTTAAAAGGCCTAAAACCAGGCTTAATAGGCAGCCGATGTTCAACTAACTCGCGGCTTAAACCAGGCATCTCTTTATAATTCCATGCAAAACAATCAACATACTCTTTCAACAGCTCGATTAATTCAGCTTTATAATCAGCTTTCAAATTTTTGTTTACAAACGTCGGCCTAGGTACAGTACCATCACCAATATCAATCTCCTCTAAAGGATCAGCCGACGTAAAACCTTGTCCTAATTTACTCATGTCATCAAAGTCCTCAATAGCTTCACACATATCGTTCTTTTGTGCCCGATAGTGCTCACGTCTCTGCTGCAACCATTCTGAACTATTCATTAATTCAAATCAAATGGTTTAGCCGATACTCAACCGGCTTTAAAACAGCAGGCACGAAGCCATCTCTAGTACAGCTGATCATCTCATAATCAGAAATATCTAAACCTGTCAAGCACTTAACATGATCATGCATAGACATGGTAGATCCATCAGCCACTGCAACACAAGCCGATGTGTCTCCATGTACAACCTCAATGTCTTCGTCTACCCATTGAATAAGAAATTGATGCAAACTAGAAGGTACACATCTATTCGCATGAATCCAATCACGACCCAATATTAAATTGAAGTTACCTTGGGTCTCGGCGACGAAGAAAGCGGTAGCCAACGTCTTACTCCCAACGGTGAGCTCCATAGAAGCAACGCCCTTAGCACTCATAGGCTCGCCTCCTCCCACACCGCTGATAGTCATGTTGGTCTTGATCAACTCATCATCAAGTCCACCAAGCTTCTTGAACACAGCATAAGGCATCAAATTGACAATCGCCCCGGTGTCAACAAGCATCCTTGAAATCGGCTTCCCATTGATATGTCCCTTCATGTACAGCGCCTTCAAGTGATTTTCAGAATCCTTTGGCCTTTTAAATATAGCTTCTTTCGGGCCAAAGTCTAAATGAGCAATCTCATCCTCCGGAATAATGTAATAATCCGAAGATAGGTGCACCACATTAGCATCAACACTCATATGTTCAGGTGACGACCCATAATCAACTAGCTGTTCATCGTCCATGTGCTGGGAATCCGATGACAATCCGATGACAACCTCTGATCAAACGCAGGAGTAACAGAAATTTCAGACGCAATTCGGGATGGACCTGGATCAGCAGAAACCGGTTCCACCGGTTTCAGAACCGGTGGACGGCGCAGGGGGTAGAACCGGTTCCACCGGTTCGGAATCCGGTTCCACCGGTTTCTGTTCTGGAGCTTCGGTCTTCTTCCACCCCTTGCCTGGAGGGATCATTGGCCTGTACTTGTTGAAGTGTTCATCCCTCTGTTTCTCCAATGCCTTCTCTTTCTGGTCTTGAAAACGCAGTCGCTGCAACTTCCTCTTTTGTGTTCGCGTCAAACCTGGAGGACACCATCTAGGCATAAGGTATTTAGTTCTGTCAATTTCAACCTTCTTACCCACATTAGGCTCTACAGCAACGTTCTCCTGGACTGATGGCTTGACTTGATCTCCAATTATCATAGGCATCTTGCCATCGTCCTTCAAATTCACTTGGAAGTCACCAATCTGGATGATGTCAGCAGCAGTAGTCCTCTCCTGGTCGACCTCCATCTTTTGTACAACTCCCTCCATCTTCTTGGGTTGATAAACTTGCTTAGGAGGAGAAGGCTGTTTCCTCTGGGGAAACCGGTTTAACCGGTTTGCTGAACCGGTTCCACCGGTTTGAGGTGGCACGTCCCAACCTGATCGACGAGGAGCCGAACGGTTATACTCCAACCTCTCATGTGCAGGAACTCTGTTATTACCCCACCCTGGATGAAAAGGAGGATATTGTGCAGGGTAATAAGGCATATTCATCCCATTGTGATCCTATGCTGGATATTGATGATTGTAGTACGGAGGCATCCATGGCATGTTTTGATAATAATCCTTCTGATAATAAGAACCTGCATTGTCACCCTTCCACCTGTCATTCGCCTTTGGAGGCGAAATTAGCTTATCTTGGCATAGAGGTGACCTCTTTCTCTTTTTTGCCGGCCAATCCTCATCAACTGGCCTCTGATTTGCATACTTGGAAAACAACTGGTCATATGTCACTTTTGGCTTTGCAACTTTCCCCTGATCCTTGGCCACGTTGACTTTCCAAGTTCCAATCTCCGGACGCTTAGGTTTCAACATCTTCGGGCGCTCCTGAGTAGAACCGGTGGAACCGGTTTCAGGAACCGGTAAAACCGGTTTGTCCTGTACAGGCTCAAACGGCTTCTTGGATGATCCTTGCCCCCCGAGATCCGTGACTCTTGCAGTGATTTTAAATGTCTCTCTGCCATTGGGGGTCTTCTCACACACCACTTCCCTGACAATTGATTTTCCCTTCGAATTTTCAGGCTTTGGCGTCTCATCACCCACAACAACATTTTTTCCTTTAGTTGATTCGACTTGATGCGGCCGAATCAGAATCTTGGGAGCTTGCATCTCAAGGGTGTTGACAGGGAAAGGGTCTTTATCCACCTGCATCTCATGTAGTGTCAAACGTCCTTCATTCAAGGCCGATTGCACCTGTCGACGGAAAACATTGCAATCATTAGTAGCATGCGTAAAACAATTATGCAACTTGCAATATGCCCGTCTTTTGAGTTCTTCAAGTGGAGGAATAGTATGAGACATTTTAATGTTTCCATTCTTCAATAATTCATCAAAAATACGATCACATTTGGAAACATCAAAAGTAAATCGCACTTCTTCTTTCCGATTCTTTTGAATTGGCTTAAGAGATGGACAAGTGTACGATTTATTCTTAGAAGGCCATATAAGTTCAGCAACATACACATCTTCCTCATCGTCCGAACTACTAGAATCATAAGTAACAACATGAACATTGGAACGATGAGTCTTATATGTATCCTTACTATTTTTAATTCGGTTTTCAGCAACTAAAGCTCTTATTTGCACTTGATTAACCGAATAATTTTCAAAGCCTTCTATTTTTTCTTTAAGAGAGGATCTTAAACCATTAAAAGAAACATCAGCAAGATCCCTTTCAGAAAGCGACAAATTAAAACATCGGTTTCTAGTTTCTTTGAATCGTTTAAAATAATCAACAACAGATTCATCTCTTTGTTGTCTAACCGATGTTAAATCTGTTAATTTCAACTGAACACTCCCACTATAAAAATGATCATGAAACTTTTGCTCTAATTGATTCCATGAATTAATTGAGCCGGGAGTTAATGAAGAAAACCAAGAGAAAGCCGTTCCAGTCAAAGATAAAGAAAATAAACGAACTTTCAAGGCTTCACTAGAACTAGCTTCTCCTAGTTGAGCAATATATTGGCTAACATGTTCCCAAGTGGTTTTACTGTCATCACCATTAAATTTCACAAAATCAGGAACACGCCAATTATTGGGGTAAGCTACAGCATCAAAATTAGCAGAATATGGTTTTTGATATAATCTAGAATTACCCATATCAATGCCAAGCTTATCCTGCATCATAGTAGCTAACTCGTCCTTCATCTTATAAAATTCAGCATATAAATTTGAACGAGTTAGATCAGATTGCGCTGTGGCTGTATTTTGAACTGGAACAACATGAGGCATGCTAGTAGAACTTTGCCACAAATATTGATCATATACATTATTAGGAATCCCACTAGAATTAATGTTTTGATTAGGTATAGGGGGTGATGTATAAGCACGTGTTCTAATGTAAGCAGACCCATTAACAGCCTCTGGATTTCGGTTAGGGACCACCGAAACAGGAGCTGTGACATGTGGAACAAGCTGCTGTCCAGCCTGAACAGCAGAACCGGTTCCACCGGTTTCTGTAACCGGTGAAACCGGTTTCGCCGAGGCTGGCGAAACATGCGCTGGCGGCGGTACCTGTCCTGGATAAAAATTTGTCGGCATACCATACATAGGGTTTTCAGGTGCTTTTCCTGGTGTAGCCGACACACTAGCATGCATATCCTCATATTGCATAGGTGGTAAATTTTGTGTATAAACAGAAGATTCTACCAATTTACCAATATTTTCTAATCTACCCGCAAGTGAGCATACTAATTCTTCAGTATTTGAAAACGCAGCATTAAGCTCTTCATTAGATTTAAGAACAGAAGTTTCAGGTGGGTGTACCGTTACCGGAGGGATTTTTTCCACCTTCTGATCCTTCATCACGAACGCTGGCATCATGAAGTCTTGAGTTCTTGTCACCTTGCCGTGGCGATCCTTCTTGAGCCCCATCAAGAATTGAGTCTTGAAGAATTCCTGGGCCGCTTCAAACTTCAGGCGTTCCTCCTCGCTGATCTCCTCAATGGAGGGAACAACGATGTTATCCTTGTCAAGATCTGAAATAGATCCCATCTGGCTAGGGCTTGAACAATCGGTTATTAAAACCAAGATTTCCAGATTCCCCAGCGGAGTCGCCAAAAATGTGTTGACGCTTTTTCTGATCAACACACTGAACTTGCGCTAGAACGCGTGAGATCCGCAACGGATCGATCGACTGCAGTAGTCCCAGGCGAAACCGGTAAAACCGGTTTGTAGATCCGGTGAAACCGGTTCTACGGGGGTAGCTGCGTAGACCTAAGATCGCCGGCCCGGGAGGGACCCCGTCAGGGCAGGCGCGCCTAGGGTTTCTCTGAGATCGGCAGGCCACTCAGAGCGCCGTAAAACGCCGTAGAGACGAAGAACGAACAGAATTAGGGTTGGAAAAGCTAGGGTTTGGAGATGACAAAAAAGTAAAGGTAATAAATGTTTTGATCGATTGGATATCCCTCAATCGGCCGTGACCCTTCATATTTATAGGGTGGGGAGGTCGTACCCCGCAAGAAAAGTCCTATTTCAACTCGGATCTATAAAAGAGTCCAATCCTACTAGGACTCGGGGAAAACCGGTTCCACCGGTTCCCTAAACCGGTTCCACCGGTTTGCCTTGTCGAACAGGCAACAATGCTAAACCGGTTCCACCGGTTTGAGAAATCGGTTCCACCGGTTCTTCCTGCCTTGCTGTCCTTGTGCCAATTTTGATCGCCAACACATTGGGAATATGAAGATCTCAAGAAGCAGATACAGTTGGACAAATTGGTAATGTCACCAATAGTGCAGACAAGAGTGGGCCGGCCCTCTGCTCCATCAAAGCAAGTTGCTGCTGCACCCAAGGTTGCAGCCTCAACTCCACCATAGGAAGAAAAAGCTAGTGCAGCCAAGAGCGCAATCAAGGGTGCTGCTCTCACAAGGGTGCTTGTGGCAATGCAAAGAAGCAGGAGCACCATTGTTGAACAATGTGATTTACATACCAGCATAGTCATGTGGAAGGACTAGTAAAGGAAGGAGGGCCTCTGTCGAACAAAACTTTTCATTAGAACCTATAGTCATCAATGCAGCAAAACTGAAATACTACAGATAGTTAGAAAATGCAATTCATTTGCCTGAAGGTTACCCATGGATAATTGAAAATGGCATCTGCATGTTTATCAAGGTAAAATGATTGAATTGATAGCCTTATTAAGACCGGATTGTACGATTATATGGGATTCCATGTTCGGGGTCATGACACGTGCACCCAGACCATGGTTATCTGGTAGTTCTGCACGAGTGTGATTGGCATGCAAGCATAATCATCTGGAAGGACAAGCGAAGGAGAGAGGGCCGTTGTTGAACAAAACTATTCGTCAGAACCTATATATAGTCATCAAAAGAGCAAAAATGATGTACTATAGATAGTACAAAAATGCAATTCATTTTCCTGAAGCTTACCCCATGGATAGCTGAAAATGACAGCTCAACATTTATCATCGTAAAATGTTTGAAGTGTTACCTCTACGGGATTTGATTGAAGTGTTACCTCTACAGGATTTCATTGAAGGATTGTTAAAATTATATGGGATTCTTTGCTCAAGGTCGTACCTCTATGGGATTTGATTAATAAACTGCAAAGGCCATAGCCCATATGATATATTGTTTAACTTAGGTAGCTTTTCGGTTACAAAAACGACACATATATATGCACCCAGACCACACTTACACCCACGAATGCACTTCACTCAGGCTATATTTGAACAAATGATTATGGTAGGAATTGCTTAATTTCCTTCGTCAAAATTCATTATTGCCAAGTGTGTCCATCATAAGGAGTAAGCATGAGTTATTTTTTTCCTTAGGTCAATATGAGTAAAACAGACGTTCGCCTACTGCCAGCACCAGATACTGCTTGTGGCTGACTTTTCATTCTCTTCTTACAATGTTGCTAAAATTAATCTGTCAAGACATTCCTATATAGTTTGTGCACTAGGTATAGCTTGAAGGATAATTTAGTTTCCGTCATAGAGGAGAGCAATGTGCCTAGTAGTGTGGTACAGTAGTGCATATATAGTAGGGAGAAGCCTCTGTTTCCATTCATCTGAACTCATTTTATTAAAAATCCCTGTGGAGGGCAGCAGGTTAGTGCACTCACACCAGATTGCTGGTTGGGGAGGTGTTCCACTTTTACTAAGAGTCTAAAATTACTTCAGCACTATCTTGAAGTGTTGAAATATTAATTCAGATTTATGAACATAGTTTTGCATGAGAACTTACATTTTTTAATAAATTTAATTTAAGCATTTGAGCTTACTGAATAAATTAATACTTTCTATATACGCTGTTCTGCCACCCAACTATTAATTGCTACCACTTGGCCAGTCAGTTCGTTCTTAGTATTTTGAAAAACAATAATTTAAACCCTGGGTGTACCCACTTTTTTCATAGATCTCTTAAGCAACATCTGGGATCACTACCCAAATTTGTTTTATGCTTTCCTTTATCAACATTCTGAGGTTTGTACAGAACCATGTGCCAACTAAACTTGATTTAGGCCTTGTTTAGATCGGCAAGTTTCCAAAAAGTTTTCACTATTCACCCATCACATCAAATGTTAGGACACTGATTATGATTATTAAACATGGATTAATGACAAAACCCATTCCATAACCCCTGGGTAAATTCGCGAGACGAATCTATTGAGCCTAATTATGCCATGATTAGACAACGTTGTGCTACAACAAACAATCTCTAATGATGGATTAATTAGGCTTAATAGATTCAAAATTCAATTTTCAGATGAGTTGTGTAATTAGTTGTTTTATTTGTATCTGAATATCCCTTCTGACATCCCATTTTTACGATTCGGCAAGTTTCCATTTTCTGAACTAAACAAGGCCTTAGTGAATCAAAGTGCTGAGATAGACAAACTAGAAAGAAACCACTATGTCCATGGATGGTTTTGAAGTCACTTTTGAGAAATTTCTTTCTAGTTAGGTGATAATTGAACTTTTGTCAAATTTCTTTCTAGTTATGTGATAATTGAACTTGATTACAGATGCAGGCTTGGGAGGCAATGTGACTTCACAGATCGTGATGTGAGTCTGTGATCTGGAGTCTCATTGTTTACCTTAGTTAGTTTGAGGCTAACATGCCTTTTTTCCTTAGACACATTTTACTTATCATGAAAGTTCTTTATGCGCTCAACTTGCAGCTGTAAAAGCACCTATTATTGAACAGAAAAACTAGGAAAGCCTACACGACCGCTAGGGATATACTGCTCTAGTATGTACCAGTTGTTTCGATATTTGTTGATTCAAAGCTTTGCTCTATGTGACAGACAATTTGGAACAAGTTTTTGAATGCCCTGCTAGCACAATGAAGAGGGCTTGTGGTGGAACCTTCTTCATATATGTTTACGGGGTAGGATCGGACACAATGTACTAAGTTACTGAAATTGCTTCAGAAGACTTCCTGTCGCTGTCAATGGTAGCAATGCAGTAGAACCTCTGTTGATGCAAGTATGGAATTTTTATTTGCATAATGTTTCGGTTTGCCTTCTTTGCGAGTAGTTGACTAGACAGGGAAATGGCTGATAACAACTTAGAAACAGATAACTCAGTTTCAACCAAATACAGTGATACAACTTACTCATTTGCCACTCAACGCACGTGTTGTGATAATACTTGTTCACTGAAACTAAACGCAGTCAAGTTGGTTTATGAGAACAACCACCGCTTTAAAGCTATGCTCTTGGTGGACAATTTTTTTATAACTTTTTATAACTACACGGTTAGCTTGATAAGCCCACCATGGACCGATAACATGATCTCTTGATGTGCCAGGTGGTAAAATGGAATACTGTCATGTTCACAAATACATGCCTTCAAGATAAAGAGAAGAGAGGTAAGGTGACGTTCTTCAAATCCAGGCATCAATTGGCAAATCTGATTAAGTAAAGAGTACTGGCAGAAGTAATGTGCCTTCACAAAAAACATATATTATATACTGATGGCTTAAAAAAATATGTTAGTTACATCAATTATATTGTCCTTTGTACATGGAAATGGTTGGACTTCATAACAACGTAAACTCTTGAGACTATGTGTTCAAACATGTATCTTCTTAAACATATAGCTTTTGTTATTTGATGTAATCGCGATAGTTTCAAATAAAATCATGCTATCCAGTATATCTCATATTTGGGATGGATTGCGTTTACAGGTATCACCACCAAATTTTTTTCAGTAATATTTTCTCTTGCTACACTCCACATGCAGTCTAGGAAACGTGAGATAGGTTGCTGTCGTTCCTGGTGGTGGTGAGGGCCAGGATGAGCATTAGGCCTTGGCACAGCCGTACAGGAGGACAATGCTTTTTTTAGATAATGGGAAAGAAACATCCCAGCCTTGACCTCAAAAGAGGCTACAGCCAAGGAGGACAGTGCTAGCCGGCCATATGCGAGGTTCTGCCCAGAAAATCTGCACGGTAATCCATTGCTCACCACACACAAACTGGTGACATTGGTTTGAGTTGTTAGCCACGACGAAGATGGGACTCCTTGTTAGCTGACTGCACCTTCCAGCTCGTGACATATGATGGTTCCATTTCACAAAGCAGGTTGCGAGCAACCTTCCGAGTCGAGTACCATGCCGAGTGTTAGCATGAGTTGCCGAGTGTCATGTTGCACTCGGCATAAACCTTTGCCGAGTGCCCGATAGATGGCACTCGGCAAAGGAGGCCTTTGCCGTCTCGGGCGCTGCCGAGAGGGGTATGCCGTGGGCGGCCCACGGCATACCCCTTTGCCAAGTGTTTCTTACCATGGGTTTCCCGTAGTGAGTAATAACAAGAAATGGTTAACGATGTGGGTTAGACGATTGGCAATGCGCATATATATGAGGCAGCATACATTAGCATCTATGACAGCCTTGTTTATTGCTTGTTCATTTCTGGATCCAATTTTATGGCGAACATAGTGCAACATTGTAGTAATACTGTCTTGGACACCCAAATAAATGTCAGTGCGCTATAAATTCAGTTTTCCACGAGTATCTCTGAATGCTCCCCATCAAACTTCAAGAGCTATTGAGCGAGCAGATGTTACCCTTAATCACTGTAACTGTAGCATCCATTCATCTTGCTCTTTCAATGTAACCTATGCTTCGGTTAACATAACTCTCTTTACCTTACTCAAACCTGCATTGCACCCATTGATATTAATTGTAGTGTCCACATAGTACATAAAGAAACAAATGTGTTCGTACCTACATTTTCTTCTGTAATGACGATTTCCAAATACCCTTTGACCTATCACAAGTTAAGCATATAGCCCAATTATCTATGAACTTTGAACGTGTATGTAGTCCTTATTTTTTATAGAACACGCTTAGCGCGTATTTCACTAAGAGAAAAAGAAAGTCAGAATTACAAAATAAATAGGGTTACAACTCAAAACAAACTCAACAAGCACGCGCCCAGACACACACTAGCAGGAGAGCGCTCGGATGGCCCTACCAAAGGAGAACTTCGTGCTCTAGAAACTTGTGAGGGAGGCGGGCCTCATGGCCGTGAATGCTACTGGGGCATTTGTGTTTCACCGCCTACATCTACTCGTGTTTGATTCTTATTCCTGGGTCACTGCATATTGCAGTTGCGCCGTTGCCCCTCTTCGGTGAACATGGTAGTATGCAAGGTGTCGCTTGGTTGCTGCTTGGTCGTTGTGTTAGTTGTGAGATCTTTTGGTCGTTTCAAGCGCCTTTGAGGAACACATCTGGAGAGTCATCACGCGTATGTAGTCCTTATTAATTCCTTACCATCAGATTTTGCATAATGGATGATGATACCCTGAGTTTCAACTATTTCTTATTGGCACGAGGAGTTGACACCATGGATTTGTAGTGCTCTATTATCAGCCCTGCCATGATGTGCCTCGCTAAATTGCTGCTTCCTCTGTTCCAAATTGTAGTTCACTGTTAACTTTTTAATGCACATTTAACCTTTCATCTTATTCAAAAAATATGCACTAGTATCATTTATTTCATTATTACTTGTTTATTATCACAGGTACTTCAAGTACGACTGACATTTCTACTGATTTGTACTAATTTTTTAAATAAGACGAATGGTCAAAGTTGTATTTTAAAAGTCAACAGTGAACTAAAATTTGGGACAGAGGGAGTAGTAAGCAAAGGAATCAGGAAACGCGAAATTGCAGCTTTTCCTTCCTGGCAGCCATGAATTGCAGAGCTTCAACCTTCAACAGCACAAAACATCGCACAGAGCAACACAGGCCAAGCACGCCATGCATCTGCATGGTGACGCGTCCACTAAGGCAGCAAGATATCTCGTCGCTCCAACGCCACCAGCGGCAGCTGCGGCGCCCACTCTCGCAGCCGACGAACATGTGAAAAAGGACAGCAGTCCTTCCTTTTGGCCAGGACGCCTTGAGATGTGAGCCACGGCCATGGCTTTGGTTGTCCTTGAGAGCTCAATGATCCTTCCAACATGATAGGAATTAATCCATGGTGCCATGCAATACTGGCTGCAAGCATTGACCTTCGTACTTGAAGAATAACAAGCGGAAATAGTTAAGACTATCCTGAATGCCTACCCTGCTTACAAAGTCATGTGCATATGAGGAAGCATGCATTAGCCACTTGGATGCCCCACCTCTTCTAGTGTTTTTGCTTCATCGTTTCTGGAACCCATGCATTTTATTGCCTTTGTTAGGTATGCAACAGTTCTAGTTATTTGTGTGCAGACTATGGGTATGCATGAACATATGATTTGTGTCCCTTTTCCGAATGAAGGTCTTCTGCAAGAATTCTTGACCAAATACTTCATCCATTGAAGGGATATAGTCAATGAAAACTTCTTGAGCAAGTTGGTTGACAAATCTTAAGGAACACATGAAACCGTGTTTTAGTTTGCCAAGATTTTTCTGACACTGATAGGTTTGATGCATGAATAGTTTCAGTGTGCTAGATTGATAAGTGGCCACACTCTTCACACGGACCATCATAGATTCATATTTGTCTAATTTTACTCTGTTTTCAGCCAGCAGAACAGATATAGATGGTCACACCCTTTGATTGCTTTTGTTTTTCCACACTGCATTACAGCTCTTGGAGTGATATGACAGATGGCAAATATGCTCTTTGGATCTGGATTTATTTATGAATTATGACCAGCAAAAGTTTGTTTCCGTGAATTGGAGATAGTTTGAGTTAGTTATCACAGCAATGTGGATAGTCAGGACTCATTGCTTCTTTGAACTTACGGCTTCAATAATGTTAAATTACACATCACATTTGTAATGCACAGATCTTCAGCTGTGCTCTCCACTTGTTTCTGCTGAAGCAAGCATGGATCGTAGAAAGGCTTATATGGATTTTTGCTTATCTATACCTTGTGCAATTTTGTGCTCTATTTGATAGATGGTATTTCAGATGCATTTTTGCATGCAAAGAGAACTCTTTCCAGCCATTCCACCATACCACTGTGGTAGCGAGCCTAGAACTCCTCTGAGATCTCTACAGGGGTGGCGACTTTGGTGTTCGGATCCATTCATGCACGTTTCGACGAGAGGTGGTCAGCATAAGGTGAGTGAGAGTAATTTTTGAAAACAGAAAAAAGATTTTTAACAGAGTGCAAGGTAACTTAGAACAATAGAGCGCTTCAGAATTCTTGAATCTAGTCGTCCAACCTTAGGGCTGCATACTACAGCCAAGTATGGCACTGATACCATCTGAAACGAACATGATTCTCATTTCGGAGAATCCGACACCCTATACCATAGTGTTAGTCATAGAATTAATATCTAACACATACATAACTCATTTCAGTATAATATCACATCCATACTTCAATAACATCACATTATAGAGTCTTACAATTATTACAAGTCTCTTAGGCCAAGCGACAATATGAAAGCTATTCAAAGTGGTAGCTATGCTTCTATCTTGGTGAACTCCTTCCACAGGCTTCAACTTGAGCATAGTGCGGCAGGCATCAACCGTACCATCCGTCTGCGTTGTTCTCGAATTCAGAGTCATATCCTGCATCCTCAAAAGTTATTCCCAAAGATTGGAATAGTTTCACGTCACCATCCGAAATGCAAGCTTTAAAGTGGCATAATACTAGTATATATTCAAATAAGGATAAAGGCTATGGTTTTGAATGCAGCAGCAGCATGATTCTGGCGCACCAGGTTCTTGTCTCTAAAGCATACTTGCACTCTCACTCTCTTGGCAATGTGAAAGCTCCCGCCCTTCACATCTTAACTATCCAGGACAGGATTAACTCTAGAGGGAAGGTAGAAAACCCCAAAACAATGGCAGAAAGGAAGGTGAAAATGTCATCGATGACCGTGGACACGGGTTTACATAAAGATTATTCTCTGCAGAGTTTTATGCACTTGGACCCACTTAGGCTGGAAGCCGATTATCACAACTTGAAACATAGCCCACAGCACAAACCCTAGTCTAGGAAACGTACACTCATGCTTCCCCATCTTAGAATACACTGAAGACGCAACCCAGTGCCCAAGGCTGTGGAAACCTCCCCACGATGCCAATCGGAGGTCGGGTCACTCAGGAAGCAAAAGCAGTCGCCAGTCCCCTCACACACTTTCGCTAACACCTTACAGTACGGGTACCGCACTTGATAGGCTGGCTTGAACAACCCCCCCTCCCCCCCAAATAAGTGTAAGTGATGTGCCAATCCAACTCAGTTTTGGTACCAAGGTAAGTGTAACACCCAAAAATTCATCATGAGTTTTTGTTTATGTTTGCAAATTCAAAATCCAAACCAAATCCTAAAATAATCTCCAAACAAAAATTCCAATTTTTTCCCTTTTTCCTCCCTCGAATTCTAGCCCAACCGGTCTCCCTCCCGTCTCTCGACGCAGCTCAGTGGCCCAGCCCACTCGTCTCCACCTCGCCTCTCTCCTTTCCCTCTCACTGGGCGACGGGACCCACCTTTCGGCACCCTCTTCTACCTCCCACCGCCATCTCTCTCTAATCCCAAATCGAAGTTCATATCGAAATTCTCGGCGCCCAAATCAATCCGGAGTTCCAGAAGACTATCCGAATCATGATGCTATTTTCCAATTGATCGGATTAATTATTTATTTAATTAATCTAGTTCAAAAATAGTCATCCAAAATATCTATGGAATTTGTTTTGAATTATGATGACATTATCCAGATTTTGAATTAATTATTACTTAATTAATTTGTTCTGGATAACTAGTCTAATTCATTTATACCGTGGTTTACGAAATAAATTGATAACAATTTATTAATTGATAACAATTTATTTCATGGACTGATAATAATCTGGCCTAAAATCTAGACCCATCTAAAAGCCCACAATCTAACCTTAATCCCTTTCTATAAATACCTCAACCCTTTCCCTCTCCTCCCATCTCCCTCGCGCCCGCCGCCTCCCTCTTCTCCCTCTACTGTTCTTTCTTCCACCGCAAGAAGCTAACATCAGCTCCACCTCTCGATCTCTCGCCCTCTCTGAATTCCTCCACCGAAGGCTCCATCCCCTTCTCTCTCCACTGCAGCATCTCTCCGATTCAATCCACCAGCCCCTCTCTCTCCAAATTCTCCTCAGTCACCGCCCCTCTCTCTCCAAATTCTCCTCAGTCACCGCCGCAGCCTTCACTCTCCATTAATTTCTCTCCCTCGAATCTCAGGGCTGGTGGATTGAATCGGAGAGATGCTGCAGTGGAGAGAGAAGGGGATGGAGCCTTCGGTGGAGGAATTCAGAGAGGGTGAGAGATCGAGAGGTGGAGCTGATGTTAGCTTCTTGCGGTGGAAGAAAGAACAGTAGAGGGATAAGAGGGAGGCGGCGGGCACGAGGGAGATGGGAGGAGAGGGAAAGGGTTGAGGTATTTATAGAAAGGGATTAAGGTTAGATCGTGGGCTTTTAGATGGGCCTAGATTTTGGGCCAGATTATTATCAGTCCACGAAATAAATTGTTATCAATTAATAAATTGTTATCAATTTATTTCATAAACCGTGGTATAAATGAATTAGACAAGTTATCCAGAACAAATTAATTAAGTAATAACCAATTCAAAATCTGGATAACATCATCATAATTCAAAAAAAATTCCATAGATATTTTGGATGACTATTTTCTAAACTAGATTAATTAAATAAATAATAAATCCGATCAATTGGAAAATAGCATCATGATTCGGATAGAGTCTTCTGGAACTCCGGATTGATTTGGGCGCCGAGAATTTTGATATGGACTTCGATTTGGGATTAGAGAGAGATGGCGGTGGGAGGTAGAAGAGGGTGCCGAAAGGTGGGTCCCGTCGCCCAGTGAGAGGGAAAGGAGAGAGGCGAGGTGGAGACGAGTGGGCTGGGCCACTGAGCTGCGCCGAGAGACGGGAGGGAGACCGGTTGGGCTAGAATTTGAGGGAGGAAAAAGGAAAAAAAATTAGAATTTTTATTTGTGGATTATTTTGGGATTTGGTTTGAATTTTGAATTTGCAAACACAAACAAAAACTCACAATTAATTTTTGGGTGTTAAAGTAAGCGTCACCATCTTCTATGTATCCACCTCCAGTGGTCCTCATGTGCACCCGTTACATGTATTACCACCAAACTCCTCAAGTAACACAAAGAATGAGTACCTGCCACCAATACTCCGTAGAATGTGCCCAAGCACACATTCCAAGCCCTCGATACGAAGATCGAGTTAAATTTGCTCACCCTCGCAGGTTTTTCCCAAAACACACGCTCCTTTCCCGGGGGTTTTCCCTAACACACTCCAAGAATCCTGTCACATCCATCCCAAAACACATGCAAGCTTCTCAAGTGCGATACAAGGTATAATGGCTATCAAGGAATAGGGATTTCACCACGGCTATGCAATAGGTCAAAATTTATCATCATAACGAAATATATTTTTTTGAAATTAAAGCAGGAGCACTGCTATGTCATTTAAGAAGGTAGCAATTGTACATCACGCGCCGAAGCGAACACCACCACCACACAAACAACGCACGCAAACAACGCACACAATAAAACGCTACACCACCGCCACCTGGGAGAGGAGCAGTAAGCAAAACCGTCGAAAACTGCGCCGTCGTCGCCAACGCTGTGCCACGCCAAAGACGCAGCCCGCTGCAACCTCGAGCGGCTGCCAGAACTCCTCCACCATGGGACTATCACTCTCAAGCGCACACGCACGATCGTCGATCCCTCTGCTCCAGCGGTGCTTCAGCAGAACACACCCGTCGCAGCACCAAAGAAAACCACTGATCCCAGGCCACTCTGCGTGGGGGCCTCGCCTCACCCACCGCCTCACACTCCTCTGCCAAGGACTCAGATATCTGAAGCTGCTAAGAGAGCATCGCCTACGCCCGGCCGTCACCGAGATCACCACTGCACCAAGCGCACCAGCTCAAAACCTCCAGCACCCATGGGCCCTCTGCACCTCCCCGCCAACACAGAACTTGCGCACGAGCAATACCACCAGCCAACCACCACCAGCACTGCTACAAGCCGAGACGGGTCTCGAAAACGGCGCCTCCAAGGAGGGCGCGACGCCGATGGCGCCGCCGTCGCTCGTCCAGAATTGGACTTGATTTTCACCCCGAGACCCCGTGCTGCAGGACAGATTTGACACAGTGGTGCCCTCAACAGGGAGAAACGACGCCCCAAGGGCGCCGCCACCACTGCCACCGGCAAACTTGTCGGTGAAGGCTTTCGCCCGGATCAACACCATGTCTGAAGCACTCTCAGCAAACGAGGAGCAGTACCACGCTCCCCGTCACCTCCGCGACACTTCTGCCGGAGAGGTGGCCCAGAGCGTCCCGAAGCACCACCATGGCACCACAGAGCACACCACAAACCACCCGGCCCAACCACCAAGGCAGCGCCGAACCTGCATTGCTGTCGAAGAGAAGAGGGGAGCGCCGGCCACATCAATCCGCTCCCATCGCCCGCACGCCGAGGTCACCGGACCCATCCAGGCCACCATGGCCCAGATCGGCCAGCATCGCCGGCGTCCCCCACGCAGGGCCACCCGTGGCCGCCTCGGTCCCGGCACCGCGCAGACCGCCGCCGCCACTGCCACCAGCCCTGCACA
>CM014272.1:19200486-19241495 GCA_004135705.1 Alloteropsis semialata
CTACAAACTTTAGTCAATCGGGCAAAAGATCAGGGCCTCCTCAAGCTACCCATCCCTGAAAAAGCAGGCAGTGACTTTCCCATCATCCAGTATGCTGATGACACTCTCCTGGTAATGGAAGCATGCCCAATACAGCTCAAAGTTCTCAAGGATATTCTCAATTCCTTTGCAATGTCTATTGGCCTCAAGGTGAACTTCAGTAAAACCATCATGACCCCTTTGAACTTTTCTGAGGAGAAGCTAGAGGAACTTGCAAATTTATTTCATTGTCAGAAAGCGAGTCTGCCTTTCACATATCTGAGCCTTCCCCTAGGCACCAATAACCTGGCATTGAAGATTATCTGCCACTTGTTCAGAGAGTGGAAAGAAGACTAGTATGCACCTCATCCATGCTTTCTCAATGGGGGGAACTAGAACTGATAAACTCAGTATTATCCTCCTGTGCAATTTTCCATATGTCTACTCTCAAGCTTCCCAAAGGAGTAATTAAGCAATTGGACAAGTATAGAAAACAGTGCCTATGGTCAGGCTCAGCCATTCAGAACAAGAAGCTTGCCAAAGCTGCATGGCCCATGGTGTGCCTTCCAAAAAAAGGAGGCCTAGGGGTTACAAATGCTGCCACCCACAATGATGCCCTACTAATGAAATTTCTCCACAAGTTTTACACAATAGCTGACCTCCCTTGGGTCCATCTAGTTTGGGAAAATTACTATACCTCTGGTGATCTGCCAGGTACAAGAAAAAAGGGTCATTCTGGTGGAAAGACATCCTGGCTCTTCTGGATTACTACAAAGGAATTGCCAATGTTGTGGTACACTACTGGAGAACTCGCCATCCATCCACCGTAATCGGTCACGGATGGAAAGGACCCGGTACCAATGCATGCATTGGTACCGGGTCCAACGGTCAATAATTCTGCGAGCTCATTGGTACTGGGTGGTGGCACCAACCGGTACCAATGAGCCTCGGGGCCTTTGGTACCGGTTGGTGACACCAACCGGTACCAATGTGACCCCCTTTGGTACGGGTTGGTGCCACCAACCGGTACCAAAGGGGCCCTTCGTATAAATCCCCTTCTTCCTCCCCCAGCCCGAGCCATGGCTCATTTCTTCATCCTCCATTGAGCTCGGGTTGGGGGAGCTCATGCCCAATTTTTTCATAACTTTTGGAGATTTTGCAAACCAAGTCCGCTAGAAGGTTAGCAACTTCATCCTCTCTCTTTTGACGGTTAGTATGGTCTATTTCATGCTCTATGTTTTGAGTAATTTGTGTTTTGTGGAATGGATTGAAATAAGAGATTTTAGATTAATCTTCATTTTTATTATGAATTTGTAATAGAGAATCACTATATAGTTAGTTGTTGCATGTGTAGAGATGATGCACAAATTTTAAGACATTGTTTAGATTTTTGGATTATTTGTAGAAACTTTAAATGATTTTCAATTTATGCTTATTATGATTTTTAGATATTATAAATGATATTCATATTTAGGGTTATTAGGATTTTTAGAGATTATAAATGAAATTCATATTTAGGCTTATTACGAACTTTAGAATTACATCTTTTTAGAGGCTTCAAATGACGTTGATATTTAGGGTGTTTAGGATTTTTTGAGATTATAAATGATATTCTTATTTAGTTAGATTTTAAATTTAATTTTACTTCTCATGGTTGTCAATATCCTGAACTAAAACAATTCAACTCTTGGCATGCCTATGATGATATCAAAATTTACCTAGTTTTCTAGCTGGGTAACATATGATGACCTTGAGCTTGAGCTTGTATTGTATAGTTATGCTTCTCATGGTTGTCATCAAACCATGGGACACATCCATGCCCAAGCAACGATCGGTTGTGATGGTTGGGCTGGGTGTGTCTCATGGTTCCATGCCTACCATGAACCAATTTTGTTACCACCTGTAATGTTTCTTATGCTCCAAGTTCAAGGTCAAATGAAAGACAACGTATCTGAGGAAAATCACTCCTTGAAATTTTTTTTGAGATGAGCAGAAGTAACACGTTGATGATTTTGGAAAGACAACGTATCTGAGGCAAATCACTCCTTCAAAATTTTTAGAGATTATAAAAGATATTCTTGTTAAGGCTTATTACGAACTTTATAAATATATCTTTTTGGTGGCATCAAATGATGTTAATTGATATTTACGGTTATTAAGATTTTTAGAGATTATATATGATATTCTTATTTTGGTTTATTACGAACTTTAGAAATTGGGGATGAATTTTTCATTGTATTTTGTGAATAGATGAATCGGCAATGGATGTACAACGCGGATAGACGCTCATCTGACTTCATTAATGGCGTTCATCAATTCCTCGACGCGGCAGAGGCTAACTCGACCTCAGGTTTTATATGTTGTCCATGCAAGGTCTGTGAGAATAAGAAAGATTATCACATCTCGAAGAAGGTGGTCCACACACACTTGCTTATGAGTGGTTTCATGCCTAACTATATCTGTTGGACCAAACACGGCGAAGCGGGGATATTCTTTGAAGAAGGTGATGAAGAAGGTGACGACAACATCCGGACTTTGCACAATACGGTGCCTTTGCAGATGATACAGCAATGGGCGAGGGTGAAGCAGTTGCAGAAGATGAGGATGATGACGCCTTAGGTGGCATGATCCGTGATGAAGAGAAAGACTGCGAAAGTGCGAAAGTGTGGGAAAAGATGAAGCGTTTGTTGGAGGACCACAAAACATTGTTGTACCCAGATTGCAAAGAGGACCAGAAAAAGTTGGGTACCACACTGGAACTGTTGCAATGGAAGGCAACTAATGGCTTGTCTGACAAAGGTTTTGGAGAGATATTGAAAATGATAAAGAAGATGCTTCCAGAGGGCAACACATTGCCCGAAACAACATACGAAGCAAGAAAAATCGTTTGCCCTCTAGGACTGGAAGTATAAAAGATACACGCATGTCCCAATGATTGTATCCTTTATCGGGACAAGGCGTACGAATCTTTGGATGCCTGTCCGGTTTGCAATTGTTCGCGGTATAAAATCAGGCGAGACGACCCTAGTGATGTTGAGGGAGAGCCCCCCAAGAAGAGAGTCCCTGCCAAGGTGATGTGGTATTTCCCTATAATACAACATCTGAAGCGTTTGTTCAGAAACAGAGAGCATGTTAAATTGATGCGGTGGCACAAAGAGGATCGGAGGGAAGACAATATGTTGAGACACCCCGCTGATGGGTCGCAATGGAGAAAAATCGATAGAGCGTTCCCAGACTTCGCAGAAGATGCAAGGAACATAAGATTTGGTTTGAGTACGAATGGCATGAATCCTTTCGGTGATATGAGCAGTAGCCACAGCACTTGGCCCGTGACTCTTTGTATGTACAACCTTCCTCCGTGGATGTGCATGAAGCGGAAGTTCATTATGATGCCAGTGCTAATCCAAGGGCCAAAGCAGCCTGGCAACGACATTGATGTGTATCTAAGGCCACTGATTGAGGAACTTTTGTTGTTGTGGGGCAAAGATGGTGTAAAGGCGTGGGATGAGCACAAGCAAGAGGAATTTAACCTACGAGCATTACTGTTTGTGACCATCAATGATTGGCTTGCACTTGGTAACCTGTCGGGACAGTCAAACAAGGGATACAAAGCATGCACACATTGCCTAGAACACACCGACTGCATTTATCTGAAACATTGTAGAAAGTGTGTGTATATGGGCCATCGTCGATTCCTTTCTGAGAAACATCCGCTCAGAAAGAAAGGAAAGCATTTTGAGGCGGAAGGTCGTAGCAAACCAAGGCATCAGGATGGAAAATATGTATTTGCTATGGTAAAAGATGTGAAGGTGGTCTTTGGGAAGGGACCTGGCAGCCAGCCAGCGGCAAGTGAAAATGGAAAAGCGCCCATGTGGAAGAAAAAGTCAATATTCTGGGACCTACCATATTGGGAGGTCTTAGATGTCCGCCACGCAATTGATGTGATGCACCTGACAAAAAATCTTTGCGTAAACGTGCTAGGGTTCCTTGGTACTTACGGAAAGTCAAAAGATACGCTTGAAGCACGACATGACCTGAAACGTATGAAACAACGAGATCCCCTGCATCCTGAGAAAAGAGAGAAAGGGCGTTGAACTTACGTCCTGCTAGCTATACTCTAAGCAAGGAGGAGAAGACCAGCATGTTTGATTGCTTGAACAGTATTAAGGTCCCGTCCGGCTACTCATCGAATGTAAAGAGTCTGATAAATATGAAAGAGAAGAAATTCTTACACCTCAAGTCCCATGACTGCCATGTGCTGCTCACACAATTGCTTCCGGTGGCGCTGAGGGGAATTCTACCCGTTAATGTCCGAACAACTATTGTGAAGCTATGCGCCTTTCTCAATGCAATCGACCAGAAGGCAATCGATCCCACTAATCTAGCAAAGCTGCAGGATGATGTGGCCCAAAGCCTTGTCAGCCTTGAGATGATATTTCCTCCGTCTTTCTTTAATATTATGATGCATCTCCTGGTCCATGTTGTCAAAGAGATTGGTATTCTTGGTCCTGTATTCCTACACAATATGTATCCTTTTGAGAGACTGATGGCTATTCTAAAGAAATATGTCCGTAACCGTTCTCTTCCAGAAGGATGCATCACCAAGGGATACAGAATAGAGGAGGTCATTGAGTTCTGTGTTGACTATATCCCCGAACTGAAACCGATTGGGCTACCTGAGTCACGCCATGAGGGGAGACTACTTGGAAAGGGCACGTTAGGAAGGAAACAAACAAGGTGTAGCGACTACGATTTATTCATGAAAGCCCATTACACTGTATTGCAGTCGTCAACCATGGTGGCTCCTTACATCGAGGAGCACAAGACTATAATATGCCCCCAAAATCCAAGAAAGGCTGACAAGTGGATTACGCCATCACATAGAAACTTTCGCTGGTTGGTTGCGACAAAAGCTCATGGGTAACGAGACAATACATACACAGCTGGCGTATTTGGCAAGGGGACCATCGTCCTCATTCTTGACGTTCCAAGGCTACGACATAAATGGGTATACATTTTATACGAGAGCCCAAGACGACAAAAGTACCAGCCAAAATAGTGGTGTCTGTATAGATGCCTATGACAACAAAGGGAACAGGGACTCATATTATGGCCAGGTAGAGGAGATCTGGGAACTAGATTATGGACCTTTGAAAATACCACTTTTTCAGTGCAAATGGGTGAAACTTACAAGTGGAGGTGTTACTATAGACCGCTACGGCATGACAACTGTGGATCTCAACAAAATTGGGTATGTAGACGAACCATTCGTACTCGCCAAGGATGTGCATCAAGTATTTTATGTGAAGGACATGTCTACCAAACCCAAGACGGGGACTCTGCAAACAAACAACTCCGAACTTTATCCAAAACGGCACATAGTTCTCACGGGGAAAAGAAAAATCGTGGGTGTCGAGGACGTCACGGATGAAGATGATTATAATAGGTGTGACGAGGTGTCTCCGTTCAGTGTGGAGGTTGACACAAGCATCCTGTTGGCCAATGAAGATGCTCCTTACGCTCGCAACGATCATAACGAAGGCACTCTTGTAAACAAAACATTTATTGCTGTTCAAGCATAATGTTGTACTTATGTTGAAGCGTTATGGTATGTAATGTAAAGGAGTTAATATATATTACTAAATAGTAATATGATTCTAGAATAGTTTCTTATGCTTCTTGATTAACCAAATTTTATTTTGTCTTATGCTTCTTGATAAGTATTTACTAGTTTTGTTAAATTGACTTGTAATATATTGCGGTTTATTTTGGTTAGTATCATGCCGAGACAGCATCAGGCAGCTAGACGTGGTGGCTATGTTACTAATATGCCACCTACCATCCCGATTCGAGAGGCTCACGAGCCTGGATGGTCGACAACACAACAAGTTGATCATGTCCCAATTCCCACACCTCAGCAACTTCGCTACAATATGGTAATATAGATAATCCTCTGCAAGTTACATTTAAATGTAATCACTATGTCACTGAGAATAGAAATTATTAATAATGCAGATCATTAATCCAATTACATGGCTAAAAGATGCAAACATCGGTCAATCAAGTCCTTTGGTATTAAGAGAAAATGTGACCGAAAATACTGGTAGGGTTATGATCTCTGTTAGCATTCAACAAAATGCCACCCGTGACCCAAATTCTGGTGACATGGTTATTATCCACGTTCATTCTGGCGCGTGGCAGCAAGACCATGTGGCCTCGTGTGATGCTGTGAGGCAAGCATTAGCCCAAATAGAAGTGCTGTGAGGCAAGACAAAGGCCGGCATCGCAGATGAAGTGTCTAGACAGATACAGACATTGCTGAGCCAAGGGCAGTCGGTGCCGGGAGCAGTACTTGTACCAGCTGTTGGATCAGGTGATGGTGTTAGCCCGCCCTCCCAACGTCGCAGCAGTGTTGCTTCCACGGAGCTGCCAACAGCCGATGCCGGGGACGAGAGTGCTCGCTATCCAGTGGACGAAATCACTCTGCGTACACCATGTGAGCTTCATATACCAAGCCGGAACTTATCCACTAAGGTTGCTTACGGTATGGCTTATCCGGTGGAGCAAGGGCAGACCATTTATGGGGCACAGATTCCAAGTGGCTACTGCAAGGTGGGGGTCGAGCAAATTTGTGAAGGATATGATGACTTGGAGCTCGACATCCCAGGTGGCGACGGAGAAAAGACGTTAGCGGATGCTGCCCACGGCAGTATCATTCTATGGAAGAAGCGTTACGTCAAATTTGGCAGTCAAGGGCCGTCATCTACTCCACCCAGGGATCCCCCGCAGCCACCGTCACCTTCAAGAAGGGACGAGGATGACCCAAAGCTGCCACCTCCAGGTCAGGATGATGCCGGCTCACACATGTCTCCTCCTCCACCAGCACGGCATCCCCCAAAGCGCCAAGCTCCGCCCCCACGGCGGACTACTCGCCAGAAGCGCCAAACGGTGGAGAAAGAGCCTACGACCGAAGAAGAAAAGTTGGCCGCCATAAGGAAGAAGTTACCTTACGACCAAACTGACGAGGAAACTGCTTTGGTGGTTGCAGCCCAGGTCAAAGAGCATTTCAAACCAGATGAGCCAGAGAAGCCGGTACCCATAGATCCGACAGCGAAGACCTTTTTCAAAACAATGAGCGCGACGAATCAGAAGAGATTCATGCCCTCTGACTACGACCGCCAGCTTGCAAAGTCTTATGATAAGCAGAAACAACAAGCCAGCAGTGGATCCTCGGTGAAGAAGGCGGCCACTCCTAAGAAGAAACAAGTCGGTCAGAGCTCTGCTAGGAGGACACAAGGGCAACAGGAATATGACGACGAACAACTTGCGTTGTTGTGCACGCAAACGGGCCTCTCACCGGTAGAACTTTTAACGGGCACGGGCGAAATTCCTAAGGCAACACCAGTGAAAATTTGGGAATTTGAATATGGCAAACCAATGGTGCCCCCAGATTCTTTGAAGTCCCTAACCACTCAAGCGTTCCGATTTCATGAGTGGTACATGAAGGCGTCCAAAAAGGGTAGACGGATGCTCAATGTTTTGATAAAAGACCGTGATTACTTCCAAGGGCATAGTCTCTTGATTTTGGATTTCAAGGATGTGTATATGTTGTACCGTCAAGATGCCATAGACCTCTCATTGATGAGCTGCTGGGTTGTGTAAGTTTCTTTCACTGATCTATTCTCGCAATACTTGCTTTCTTAATTATAATTTCCAACAATAACAATCTATTCTTGTCATGTAGGATGGAGATCCATACATGCCGTGAAAAATCGTATGATGATGTCGGCTTCATGGATCCATGCATGGTAAATGCCTTAACTGTAGCCAGTAAGCCACTAGATACGGTGGACAACATATACTTGTACCTGGAGAGACAAAGAAGCATGACTTACATTCTTTTGCCATACAATTTCAAGTGAGTACTTCTCTCTATGTATGTATAACTTTAAGACTTTGTTCTCAATACTTGTGCATGTATTTATATATATATCTACAGCTTCCACTGGATATTGCTTGTGATAATCATAAACATCGGTCAAATTATTGTCATGGACTCAATGCGGAAAGAAAAAGAGGATTACCAAGCAGTTTTAGACTTGATTGACATGGCATGGACACGTTTCCGTGTGAAACAAAAAGAAAATTTCAAACAAAAATTGGATGTGAAGACGGACTTTCCGGTACGTGGCTGGTGTACCCGCATATCTCGTAAAATCACACTAATATATAGTTGTTACGTCTAACTTTATTCTTCTCCACTTCAGTGTGCCAAACAGGAAGCAGGGACGAATCTATGCGGATACTACGTCTGCCAGTGGATCCATACCTTTGTTTCTCCCAAAAAAGCGACTCAAGAAGAACTCATGGTATGAATTAAAACAATTCATACTTGCATATGACTTGTTCTGTAATGTGTATGATCTAGTGTTATCCAAAGGATAATGAGATTATTAGTGTATATAGAAATTAGATTATTAGTGTATATGGAAAATAGATTATTAGTGTATATGGAAATTAGATTATTAGTATGAAAATATTAGTGTATATGGAAATTAGATTATTAGTTTATATGAAAATTAGATTATTAGTGTATATTGAAATAAGATTATTAGTGTATATGGAAATTAGGTTATTAGTGTATATGGAAATTAGATTATTAGTGTATATGGAAATAAGATTATTAGTGTATATGGAAATTAGATTATTATTGTATATGGACATTAGATTATTAGTGTATATGGAAATATGATTATTAGTGTATATGGAAATATGATTATTAGTGTATATTTATTATGAATATATTTATTATACTTTGTTCTTTCATGTATACTTTGTTAATTCATGTAAACTTTGTTATTTCATGTAAACTTTGTTACTTGTTTAGAAATGATTATTAGTTATTGATTATTGTTTAGAAATGATTATTAGTTATTGTTTTGAAATGATTATTAGTTATTGTTTAGAAATGAATGTGTTAGGAAATTTTATAATTACATGCAAAATTTATTTATTATATGAATGAATGATTATTAGTTACTTGTTTAGAAATGATTACATGCAAAATTTATTTATTATATGAATGAATGTTGTCATTTGTGATTAATGCAGAGGATGTTTTACCATGAAGTGCTCCCAATGAAACAAAAAGCAAAAGCTATTGCGGACCAACTATTTGGATTCATTATGGACCAAGTTATAAGTCCACTGGGAGAGTACCACCATGACGGACGCGCTATCGCTCAATTGGACTCCCTTTCCGCTCCTTCTTCCAGTTCTGCTCGTTAATTGTAAATAACTTTTAAATGCTCTAACTTTTGTATTGGCTGATCTCAAATGTTTATATGTGAATGTTCGAAAAAAATGCAATCAAAGTCGGGTCAAAATCAATTGACAATTGCGACGACTTCAATCTTATTGCGTGAAAGATCGTGTACGACATATGACATATGACGCGCAGACACGTAGACGCGTAGATTTGTATATAACTAACCCAAATATCAAACATTAAAAAAAATAACCAAAACAGCCTTTGGTACCGGTTGGTAACACCAACCGGTACCAAAGGCCCTCCCCCGCATGCCTACGCGGGGGGTCCTTTGGTACCGGTTGGTGTTACCAACCGGTACCAAAGGCACCCTTTGGTACCGGTTCTGGACCCGGTACCAAAGGCCGACCCCTTTAGTCACGGTGTCGCGGTACCGGTTCCAGAACCGGTACCTATGAGGGTTATGAACCGTGACCGATAGCGCCTTCTCCGGTAGTGGTAGGTGATGGCTCGACAGTATTCTTTTGGACAGATTTGTGGAATGGGTTTGTGCCCTCAGTGACATTCTCTGAACTTTTCTCTTTTGCAAGAAACAAGCTCATAACTGTCAAAGCATTGGCTGCCACAATGCCTACTACCCTGAGCTTTCACTTGCCTCTATCACAACTGGCTCACCAGCAATTCCTGGCCCTTGAGACAATTATTCAGAATGTTCAAACGTTAGATGGAAGCGATATCTGGTAGTATATTTGGGGCAACGCCACCTTCTTTGCCTCCAAAACTTACAAGGCTCTTATTGGACATAGAACCACACATCCGGCATTCAGTTGGATCTGGCATTCCAAATGTCAGATGAAACATAAAGTCTTCTTCTGGCTGTTGCTCAAGGATAGGCTTAACACAAGGGATATTCTGCGCAGAGGGAACATGGATTTGGAATCATATACTTGTGAGCTTTGCATCTTGCAGCGTATTGAAACTTCAGCACATTTGTTTCTAAGATGCAACTTTGCCAAAGGCTGTTGGGCTTCCATTGGGGTATCTGTCCCTACTACAAGATCTCCCGCCCAGATTTTCAACCTCATCAAGAACAAGTTGGCAGTTCCCTTCTTCATGGAAATCATCAACACAATGTCTTGGAGTATCTGGACTGAGAGGAATAACTGGCTATTCAACAATGTGGACCCCTCCATCAGCTCTTCTAGACTCAAATTCTTATCAGAGTTACACCTTGTCACCCTTAGAGCCAAGCCGCCCCTCGCGATTGCTATTTCATCTTGGATTCAGTCCTTGTAATTTTGCTTCCTGTTTCCTGCTTTTTCTTTTTCTTTTCCCTTACTGTACCTTTTACTTTGGTTTTTATTTATCAATATAATCAGTAGGGGCTTGCCCCTCCTGTTTCCTCAAAAAAAATATAATCAGGATAGTTCCAAAGAAAATCATGCTGTCCAGTATATCTCGTATTTGGGATAGATCGCATTTACCGGTATCTCCACTAAATTTATTCCTGTAATATTTTCCCTTACTCCACTCCGCATGCAGCCTAGGAAACGTGAGATAGATTGATGTCGTTCCTGGTGGTGGTCAGGGCCAGGATGAGCATTAGACTTTGCACAGCTGCACAGGAGAACAGTGCTAGCCGGTCATCTACGAGGTGCTGCCCAGAAAGTCTGCATGGTAATCCATTGCTCACTACCACACACGGTGATAGTCGACGAACCGGTCACATTGGTTTGAGTCGTAAGCCCTGACAAAGCTGGGAATCCTTGTTAGCTTACTGCACCTTCCAGCTCGTGACATATGGTGGTTCCATTTCACAAAGCAGGTTGCGAGCAACCTTCCACGTCGAGTAATAACAAGAAATGGTTAAGCCTATCCTGAATGCCTACCATGCCTACATGGGATGTATACGAATGTGGGTTAGACAATCGCCAATGCACATATATATGAGGCAGAACGCATTAGCATCTATGACAGCCGTGTTTGCTTGTTCATTTCTAGATCCCATTTTATGGCCATCATAGTGCACATTGTAGTAATAGTGTCTTGGACACCCAAATAAATGTCAGTGCGCTATAAATTCAGTTTCCCATGCGTATCTCTGAATGGTCCCCATCAAACTTCAAGAGCTATTGAGCGAGCAGATGTTACCCTTAATCACTGTAATGGTAGCATACCATTCATCTTGCTTTTTCAATGTAACCAAATGCTATGCATATGTTAACATAACTCTTTACCTTACTCAAACTTGCATTGCACCCATCGATATTTATTCTGTCCATATATAGTACGTATAGAAACAAAACCTAAATAGGGATACAACTCAAAACAAACTTAACAAGCACGCGCCCAGATACACACTGGCAGGAGAGCGCTCAGATGGCCCTACCAAAGGAGAAGTTCATGCTCTAGAAACTGGTGAGGGAGGCGGGCCTCATGGCCGTGAAGGCTGCTGGGGCACATGTGTCTCACCGTCGTCGTCTACTCGTCTTTGAATCTTATTGCTAGGTCACTGCCGTGTTGCGGTCGCCTCGCTGCCCCCTCCTTGTCCCCTCTCTTCTGTGAACTCCATGGTGCCTAGGTTGTTCTTTTTGTTGCTGGAGAGGTAGTCTGTGAGGTGCCGCTTGGTCGTTGTGTTTGTCACGAGATCTTTTGGTCGTTCCAAGCATCTTTGAGGAACACATCTGGAGTGTTCTCACGCGTATGTATTCCATATTAATTCCTGACCATCAGATTTTGCACAATGGGTGATGATACCCCGAGTTTCAACTATTGCTTACCGATGTGAAGAGTTGACACCATGGATTTGTAGTGCTCTATGATCAGCCTTGCCATGGTGCCCTGCTAAATTGCTAGTCAGCAAAAGAATCAGGAAATGAGAAATTGACGCTGTTCCTTCCTGGCAGCCATGAATTGCAGAGCTTCAGCCTTCAGCAGCACAGAGCAACACAGGCCAAGCAGGCCATCTGCGTGGTGACGCCTCCACTAAGCCAGCAATGTATCTTGTCGCTCCAACGCCACCACCGGCAGCTGCCGTGCCCACTCTCGCAGCCGACAAACATGTTTCTACCTGTTGGCCAGCACGCTGTGAGGCACAAGCCACGGCCATGGCTTTGGCAGGGCCGTGCCGGCAAAATTTGGGGCCCTATGCCAAACTTTAAAATGGGCCTTACGAAATATAATAACAACAACATATTGGCTACAAGGTATTATATATAACTAGGATTTATAAGAATCGTACCTATTCGACTCTAGGTTGCATAACATTTACTTGAACATTCAACTCTTGTGTTTTATAAATGAAATCTTCAATAATATCTACTCTTTCATGTCACTCTTAAGTTCTATTGTGGCCAAGTCAGTTAGTTTTTCTGGTGCCACTTTAGACTTCAATGGCTACCAAAATATTTTGGTAACTATAATCTTATTTCTCGACTTATTTGCACAAAATATGGCTTGGATCTTTGAACACTAGAAGTCTAAACCAATTCCAATGACGATGCACACAGAGAAAAAAAGATGAGAGGAAAAATATGATATAAGTACACATCAAACAACAAACATGCTAATTCACTACAAAGTTCGCCTGACAATACGTGAGAATATGTATGTCATCCGGCATCTGGTGATAGCATAGCGCAGCACCGAGGATGCCGAGCTGACCGCTGATGGGGGTGCATACGAACAAACTCAGGACACGATATGTTTATGGGGAGTTCTGCAGTGCTTGTTTGTGCCAAAGTACCAAAAATAAGTATGATTTGGGCAAGCTGCATCGCTGCTATTTTGGGGGCCCCTGGTATTTGGGGCCCTGTGCCGTCGCACCTGTTGCATGCCCCTGGGGCACGAGCCTGGGCTTTGGTTGTCCTTACTAGCTCAATGATCCTCCCAGCATAGGAATTCATGGAGCCACACAATGCTGGCTGCAGGCATTGACCTTCGTACATGAAGACTAACAAGCGGAGATGGTTAATACTATCCTGAATGCCTACCATGCTCACAAGTCATGTGCATATGAGCTGAGGAAGCATGCATTAGCCACTTGGATGCCCCGGCCACCTCTACTAGTGTTTTTGCTTCATCGTTTCTGGAACCCATGCATTTTATTGCCTTTGTTAAGTGCACATTGTAAGTAGCAAAAAAGAAGAATGAAAAGGACCAGAGAGTGGACTTGGGTACCACAATAAATGCCAATTTGTTATTGTTTTCTTGAAAAATGCAGAAGAACTGCACTTCATTTTATAAGATGAACAATGGGTACAAGAACCCCACAAACAAAACACACACAACACAACCCACACACACCCACTGCTTTAGCCAAGAGCAGAGCAGCACACAAACACACTCACACACCCAAACCCTCTGTGCCCACATTAACTTATTATGCGCCCGGGATAAAGAAGGCACGACCAAAAAGATAACAACATAGACTATAAAGATGGATAATCCTCGAGCCCCGGCTAGCTAGCGACCACAATTGGACTATCCTCACTAGCCATAGCAAGTGCTCCGGCGACACTAGGGGGTGTTCCATCAAACACACAACGATTGCGATGATTCCAAATAGTCCGTGCCCCAAGAATGACAAGGGAGTTGGTCCCCTATCTTACCAGCTTGGATGTATTATTGCTAACCTTTCCCCACCATTCAATGAAGGAGCTTTCAGTCAGCTGTGGACAAAGGCTATGGAGGCCGACCTTTCTAAGGGCATGAAGCCAGAATTCCCTTGCGAAAACATAGGCAAGCAGGAGGTTATTGATGGTTTCCTCCTCCTGATCACAAAGAGAACAGCAAGCTGGACAAGGTAACCCTTGGTGAGCAAGTCCATCTGCAGTCCAACATTTGTTGTGAGCTACCTACCATAGGAAGAAACAACATTTAGGTGGAGCCCATGACTTCCATATCCTTTCCTACGCTGTCTTGGCTGAATATTGGACACTGGGAGAAAACCTCCAAATATGCTTGTCCTCTGTTTCTGGTTGCAGTATGATATCTGAGAGAATATCCCAAAGATGGAGATAATTAACAATGACCCCAACAGTTAGAGCTCCTTGTATGTCTGATATTCAATCACGATTGGTTAGTGCTGCTTGGACCGTTCGCCGCTTAACCCTTCTTTTGTTTATGGCTGCGAATCCGGATGCATATATGGTACTTAAAGATGGATGCCATGTGCTAATGTGCCCGCCAGGCTGGTGCTATGAACGCAACCTGCACACCAGAGCAGGTCAGCCTTCCTTGGACGGCTCTTCAGAAGTTGCGTGAGATGTTCTTCCGGTGCCCAGCCCTCTACCTACGGCAATTTGCTATGGAATTATCACCAATTCAGCAAGATCTCTAATTGTTTGGTAGCTCTTTGTAGACGTGAGAGTGTTGATTGTGCTCATCCTTTGTCCAAGGGATGCTCTTCTTGTGTTCCTAGTGCGTGCCATGACTAAATCGAATCTCCAACGTAACAGAAGCTCCATATGCGTGTCGTGCCGTGCAAAGGCGGCCAGCGGCAGCACAGCAGTCAGGGTTTAGTGTGCCATGAGAGTGAGGGNCATCGCCAAAGAGAGCCGCGAAGGAGGAGCATAGTGTGAAGCGGGCAAGAGGGCCATCGCCGTAGTGGTAACTGTGCAGGGCCTTCTACGTGGAGGACAGTGACATCAATGGTAATAGTTAACAGAATGGCATACAGGGGGATTAAAAATTAAAATCCAATGGCATAGAAGAGATGACTAAAATTTCGATTGCATCTAAGGGATGGAATATATTTTTTAATGGCATATTGGGATTTTTCTCTACTCTCCTCGTCCCAAAAGAGAAGACATACTATGAATTCTAGAATAGATTAATAAGATTATAAAATGACCATGCTTATCCATGTTTATTAACCATATTTAGCGCTAATTGACTGCTGCATGTCCACATGCACACATGCACATACCAAATGAGATAGAACATCCGCATTCACACATGCACAAATTTTGAATCACTCGATGTCATCTTTTTTGGAACCAAGTATCTTATACATGGATCTGAATTGTATGCTTCTGTTTCATTAGCTGCTTTAACTCAATCTGATTTGTACTTGCACACATTAAGATTAATCTTGTCCCCACAGTAAATAAAATAATAATTATGTGTTGCCATCTAAATATATAGTTTTCTGTGAAGTTTGCCACCTACAATTACAGGTAGGTTTTAAACTGCTCCGTGTTGATTTCATCTCAGTATCCTTCATGATCCATTTCAGAGATCCCAGAGAAAGGGAAGTCTTATCTGAAATGCTGATCCATTGCCATGAGAGAACTGTCATAATAGTGGGAGAACTGTGAACAACATAGATTATAGGCACTTACTGGTGACCACAACCTCTAAACAGGCTGTTGATGGTCCATAGACGCACCAATTGTGAACCGCAAGCGCACGGATCATCGTAGCTTTTCTGTTAGAGTATTCCATGCAAGGTTTATCAATCCATAGATCAACAATGAACTTACTAGGGTTTCCCATCTAATCTAACGGATCTATTCCTAGCATTAAGCGTTGATTGCATATAAAAGGGGTAAACCTACTATAAGATGTGAGTGGTGTGTAGGTTAATCACATCCATAAACATAGGCAAAGGTAAAGAGCAACCAAAGAATAAACGGGCCTATCGCCTTCTAGTTGTAGTTCTAGCAAATAAGAGTAAGCGCACCATGCATCTCATCTAAAGCAATCTTTAAACTCTTAACTCCGGTCAACCTCCCAAGAACGCTACCATACACGAGATCACACACTATCACGATGCTCCCTATCGGCGTGGTTAGTTACAAGGGCACGTCCACAAGTGGACATGTCTAGATATCATGAAGGGTCAACATACTAGATCTAATTATCATAATTACATAAAGCATGCTATATAGTTTAACCATGGATTAGACTAAGGAACAATCATATTCATGATAGGTACAAAGTATAGAAGGAGACATTGAGTCGCTAAGAGATCGGATGACAAGAAAAACATTACTCATATAATAGATGTGTTTGGATCACCACCACCGAATACATACCATTGATGACTCCAACTTGCTCATGAACTCCGCCATGGCACAACCACGCAGAGAGGCCATGGCAGCTAGGGTAGGCCTAAGCCATCCCTAGACAACTTCGAGGACTTGCGGTGGCTGTCGTCTCCTTTTGGTGTATGCCCTAGGTTTCGTCGAGTTCTGGTGGATGGATGTGCGTGCCTCCGGGCATCGAGGCTATAAATAGTCCGAGAAAATCCTAGATCGAAGGGGAGGTCGAGGCGAAACACCCTGAGCTGGCCGGCACGGGCCCCATTGGGCCGGCCGGCTTGGGCTGTTTCTGTGGCCTCTCGGTCCCATCTTTCGCATACAAGCTTCTAGATCCTCCAGGAGTTCAGGTGCCAATGCATGTAGGTATTTGGACGTCGGTTGCTTCGAGATAAGATTGGGTCTTGATAGCTTTCCAAATGTCTGCCTGATTCGCCTTGATCTTGAAGTCATCTGACCTTATCTTCAAGTCTTTGCACTTTCACATTCTTGGAGGTTGGTTCACCATAGATGAGAGCGAACGAAATCCGTGCTGTATTAGGATTTTGGCCTTCATATTCCTCCATGCTACGCATGACCTTGGTCTTCGTCCAAAAGTGCTTATTTATAGCTCAAATAACTGTGTAAACCAAAATCCTCCAAAAATACATCCATATGCAAAAAGGGATTATTTTAAGTGCCAAGTGGCGGGTTAGTATATGAATTGGTCCCAAAACACCACTTAATTAGCACTAAAAAGGTATCGCTAACGAGCGTCAACACAGGCTTAGAAGGACGACCACCATATAAAGAGTTCCATCACGATCCGCCCAGCACCAGCTGGCTGCCAATAGTCATGTTGAAGTACAAGTGACGGTTCATGTGCACTAAGAGAGGTCTGGGCTTTTAAGATCTGGACCAGGTGCCAACGGCGGCAACCCGGTGCCACAACATCGAAACCGCGACCGCCAGGGCCAACAACGAAGACACCACGCTGGCGCGCCGTGAAACTAGTCAGGAGCCACCAATGCGCCGCCGGCGCCTAGAGCTCCACCAACGATAGGGGCGAGGGGCCGTGGAAGAGAGCCTGGGGAGCTACATCCACCACCGCTACTGCATCCGCCATCAAGAGAGCATGGAGAGCCAGATCCACCGCCGCGCTCATTGTGGATTGGGTTGAAGTGTTGAACCGAACAGTGTGTTTCTAGGGTTTTGGCGGGCCAGTTTATATGGGGAACCAATATGCCAGGCGAGAGCGTGCGAGGCAAATTTCCTTGTCCCGCGCGAGGCAAAATTTCATCTCCCGCTGGGGGCTGAAAATCATCACGCCGAGCACATTTTGGTTGACCAACAGCCGCAAGGCCCACCAGTGGTTTTTATGGTTTTTGTGGCATGCATTGTGGGCTCGGACACATGGCCCTAGGCAAGATCTGTGGCTCGGATAGGCTCCGCGGCCACAGGTACATGCCGTGATGCATTTCTGGGGTAATTAGGTCTCAGAGGACATTAACACTCCCTTCCTGTTCGAGTAAGGTGAGGCCTCAATGATAGCTTCAACCTGTAGGACTTGCGATGTGCCCCTGTTTCTAAAACAAATTTATCCATATATTTATCTCATGGGTTGCAATAAAGCAACTAAGAATAGTCTTTTTTCCCCAAGCAGTAACATTGGATTTATGTTTAATGTTTGTCATCCATGATGCAGATTTGTCAAATGCACGTAAATACTCTTGTCCAATTAAAAAACCAGATGGTCCTTTTTACCACAACAACATAAAATAGAAATAAATATGGTTATCCCACATTATTTAGAAGCGTTGTGATTGCCATTAGGCACGATCGCCAATGAAATCACGAAACCAAAATCTGTTGACAGGAGAATACAACCATATAACCTAGATGGTGCTTGGCTTTGCTTGGTAATCTGGCATTTGAGACAAAGCGGTAGCAGTAGTCCTCGACATCTCCCCGCCTTCGTGAGCTGGGCTGCTTGGGCTCCCGAATCCCGCTTGGGCTAAGCGAGAGAGCCCAAAGTGGAGGACATTGTGGCAGCAGCGGCCCACCCTTCTCCCCTCCCTGCAGCGGCTATTCAACTACTCTTTGTTCTTGAGCTAAAAAAAAACTACTCTTTGTTCTGAACAGTATAACCAGAAATCCTCGGTTTGAGCCTAATATATCGAACAATCTATGACAAAGTCATAAACCCAAGTTACCATGCCCAGGACGAAATATAATGCCCATTGATTGATGATACAGTGCACATGTGTACTCATACAAATTATTTCCTTTTTCACTTCTTATTTACTCCATGCCCTGTCTCTTGTGCAAACTGATCCACTTAAGTGCATGAAAGTTAAGAAGCATTGCAGCTGCTAGCCGCCACAAGCTTACATCTTCTCCATATATATATATATACACATATATATGTATATAGGAACACACCACCCGACAAGGAAGAGATAGCAAAGAGCTGAGAGGGGGGGAAATCACAACACCAATATGGAGAGAGCATGCATATTTACAGATAGCCTTGCCTTACACGAGTTCAGTTGTGCAGTACGGATGGGAGGCATTGGGAAACAGGTTCCCAGCGCATTTCATAAAATGTGGTCAGAGTTCAACAGTGCTGTGGGTGCTAGAGCCTGTTTGGAGAGTTGGAGTGTTCTGGCGTGTGGTGTTTTTGTTCTGGCCAGGGCCTGATGCCCTGATCACACACTGGGGGCTTTGGGGAAAATGTGCATGGGGACTTCATCAGCACTGATCACACATGCACGCTGTGGATCCAACGGCTGAAGGCATTCGGTAGCACGGTAGCACCTGATCGGTGGGTAGCACTGGATACGTTCTCTTCTGTTCTGGCCACGGCCTTGTATCGGTGTATGATCTCCCTGGCGATGGGGGCTGTTTGGTTCAGTGACCGCGGTAGAGCTGTTGGCTTCGAAGTTATGCTGTGGTGGTTAAGGATTTAGGTTGAAGCAAACTCTCGCAGTCCTTTCAAAAAACAAAATATATTCTGATGCATGTTTCTATGAAATTCAAAAATATTTGTTTTCCAAATCACACGTCTGCATGTGTAAGCAATTCCACTGGGATGCCAATAACACCAGCGAATGTCCATTCACTTGTCATCAAGGGGCTAGCTATAACCATGTACACTTCGAAGTTATCATGAAGAAAATAAAAGCAGGAAAAAGTGCGACCTCTTATTACTTTGGGTCATCTTTATAATCAATGCGACCTTTCTAGTCTCTAAAGACTTAAAGAGAAATACTAGAAGGTAGCTCACTAAGGAAATGCAAAAGCTAGAAGAAAACAGAGGTCAAAGCCTTGGCAGGTGAAGAGCTCTTATGTACTGGATGTGCACAACTTGGTATTTAAGATTTTTAATGTGTTCATCTTCTCGGATAGTGGCTAGTGCTATTGTTCTTCTCAAAAAGATTATGGGCTCGTCAAGGTTGTAAACATATGTACTCCTCCGTTGTAAATGTTGCTCCACTTTATAGGCAGCTATTGATTTCCTGTGTTATAAATTATATACTGAATTCAGATACTAGAAATATTATTAGATCACCTAATGTTGCTGGTGGCTCAATACCCGAAGTAGATCACATTTTATTACTCTGTCTTAATCATTTCATCAGTCCTTCAGAGGAATGTTAATTAGATGTATGGACTAATCTATTGCCTATGCGTAGTGAGGTCAGTACCTTGTCCATGTTTGTTGTTGGGCACGAGCTCCTGGAGCCTCTTGATTTGCTCTCTGATGTTTTTCTTCGTCACCTGGATGGCCATTGGACAAGAGATGGATGTGGCCGGTAGAAAGCACCGCACGAGAGTCTAGCGTGGACCTGCAGCGCCGCCGCAGCGTGGCTTGCTGAAGCCATCCGCCGGCAACGCAACACGGCTGTCGGGAGCAGCCCGGCCGTGGTGGTGCGTCTTGCCGAGAGCCACGACAGCGCGGCTAGCCGGGGTGGTGAAGGCCTTGCGACATGGCAGAGCGGCCTGCGTTCCCTGCTCCGCTCACACAGACGTGCAGGGTCCACATGGTATCCACCACCTTAACGGTAGAATGCAACGGCAATGGTATAGGAGGGATGAAAAATTATAACTGATCGCACTGAAGGGAAGTACTAAATTTTTGATGGCATATAAGAAAGAGTTACATTTTCCAGTAGCGTACAGGAAATTTTCTCTACACATCAGACAAGCTTCTACGGAAAAGTGGCAGCACGACAACTAGCCATCAAAGACCAGCCATTGCCAAATCTACGACAGCACAGTCTGTACATGCATGGACCTTTTGAAGGCTAGGCATAACGCTGCGGGACACATCAGTCACTTCACACACTTGGATAAGTATGGTTCCTGGTGCCTCCAATTTCTGTTTGATCAATGGAAAGCATTATATGCAGATTGGTGCTTGTTTCTGTGCTTCCATCGTGAATGAATCACCCCTATAGATACGTCCTCGTTTATAGCCAACTATTCTCTCTAAGGAGCTTTTTTATAGCCGAGTCTCTCAATCAAATAAATGCATCATGCATCTTCAATTTAATTGACCGATGCTTTTTAATAGCTAGCTACCCTTTCAACATATACATAGTTACAATGAACCTTATTTACAACTCTCCATGTGCCACATGAAAACATAAAAGATGGATATATAATGTTTAATCAGTTGGGGTTTTGTCCAACCTTTCATGCAAAATGAACATTTCTTTTGGATTTAAAATTTATACAGCATGCTTCCTGAGACAAGTATCAGACACTTTGACTATTATCATTGAGAACACCTGAGCTTCTGTAGACCAGATTGGTGTTGCAAATTTATAGTCTACATATTCCATATCAGGTAAGCTGCATTGCTAGAATCATCTGGACATCTGGCAGTTACATGGTCGTCACACTAAAGCTGCTCTGTGTCTTTATTTCTTTGTTCATTGAACAACATTCAACCTTAACTCTTAATTAATATGAAAAAAATCAATGTGGCTCACTTGCATTTTGCCATACTCCTAAGCATTATCAGTGTTAATAATGTCACTGATCCAAAGATCCAGACAATGACAAATAGCCATGCATTGGAACATTGCCTGATATTGATTGAAAAAAGGTTGCTTCATGAGGCGAGAAAAATTCAACAAGCCTACAAGATCAAAGTGCTGCAGTTTTTCATGAGATAAATGCTGATAAATATCTTTTAATGAAATCTGCTTTCTCAGTCGTAGAGATTTTAAATAGTTTAAAAAATCCAATAAGAAGATGGTTCATTGTCAGGATACAATGCATCGAGTAACGCAGATAAATATACTTAACGGACTTGTCGATCTAAGATGGTTCACTAGAAGAGTTTGCAGAGTTAAACTATGTAACCTGGTGTATTCTGGTTCTTTATGAGTTTCATGCATGATCTCTCGGAGACAATAATCTTTAACATTGTTGTTGAAACCAGAAGAATAACCATATGACTCCTTGAAAAATAGTACCTATTTACAGAGTTATACATATAGTATCCTGATCCTCAAAAACTGAATAGTGCATAAGACTGCAGTTTTCGGCACATTTTCTTACACTAGGGACTTATTGCCTAATCCACTAGAGTAGGCAGGATTTAATGCAACATCGGTTACATTAATTGGCAGGAGTTGAATGCATCAAGTTGAGGAGTAAATATGTTCACTCCATGTTTAAGTCAGTCTAAAAATCAAGGTTCTAAATAGCCACCTATTGACTTCTCTATAGCTGGCTAGAACTTTTAGAGGGGGGACAATGCTAGGATAGACCCTTTTTTACACTAAATGGTTTAGCCTGCTCATAGCCACATTTAGCCAGCTAAATGGAGGTCTGCTGAACTTTTGTACTGCTATCTGCTGCCAAACTTTATCATTTGTAAGGTCTAAAGCTCTTTGCTTGTCTATGGACCGTTTGCTTGCTGATGTAATGAAGGCATGAAACCCCTTAACTTGTTTGAGCTAATGAAATTTTACTGATTCCATACCTATGGCTTACCTGTTCACTGAATTTTGCCTAATATTTATATAATCCGCTAAACGGGGTGAGCTGGGCTATAGCCTGCTATAGCTCGTCTCAACCCTGCAAGAGTCCAGATCCTAGAAGCATTATCCCACTATTTTAAACACTGCTAAAAATCCAAAAAATCCATACATATGTGAACGGTAGTTCAACAAATCAGTTGAACTACATTGACAATTGTGTAAAAGCGAATGCATTTGAAAAGACACATATGGACTTGCTAGAGAATTCTTTGATTCTTTTTAGAAATATATATATATATATATATATATATATATATATATATATATATATATATATATATATATATATATATCACCATAAAGATGTAGTAGGTGCCTCTGTAAACGCACCGCAAATGCAAAAATGATCGAAACCTGCTCAAGAAGTCTTTATTTGCTTGTGCACCGTCATCTGCATAGCATAGGGCTGCTGGGAGCGTGGAGGTATTGGGGACATAAACAGACGACATATGTGGGCAGGTAAGTTCTGTTACTTGTTTCACATGGAAAAATTAATTACATAGCCCGCAAAGATAATGATATCATCACTCTCAAGGTGAAAACATGTGACATGTCCTCTGACTTGCTCTGGAACGGTGGAGATTTGCAATAACGAAGAATGGACCTTTTAGGATACTCAGTACTTAACATGATAACTACATAATGCAGGCTCACTGTCACTTGTGGTTGTATTCTATTCAGTATTTTTCAGCTACTGAGCGAAGCAATGTACCTTCACAATGGAAATCTTATCCATTATGTATTAAGATAGGGTTCAAATCAGACTCACTGCCACTGGTGGTTGTATCCTATTTAATCTTAAGTACAAGAATTATTCATGGGATGCATAAGTGATCTTACAACAATTGCTTCGAGAATAACGTACCACGCATAATGCAGGCTCAAGTTAGTTGGTCGTCATAATTTTGGATCGGTGACTGTCCTTATATATGCATGCAGTTGCCATCATTCTTGTCAGATATATTGTGAAACCAAGCCATGTATATCTGAAGATACTTTGTGATGTCTCTCTGACTCGCTATTGTGAGCACCGATCATATGTGTGGTTACTGCATATGTGGAGGCATGCATGTAGACTTGGGAGGTACCAGGAAGACCCAAATCTCCAAAGATGGTGCATTTGGAGCCGTCCAGCAAAGTATTGGGAATACGCAGATTTTGATGGACCGGATCACTATGGATGCTGCAGATATAGTATAGGTCAAAGTGGAGCTTAAACAAAGCAGATATAGGGACACCTTTTTGGAGTAGCCGAAATGGTAGAGTTTGCAGAAGTTTGAAAAGTGCTGGAGACACGCTGGAGCAGCGGCACATTGCACGCGGCGCAGTCCAGCGAATTAGCTTTACACTCTTTCCATATATTTTGAATCAAACTCTTCTTAACTCTTTTTACTTGAATCATCAATGTATCCCCTTAGAAACACTTCTAACGAATAGCATTGTCATATTAATTAGGTCTAAATATTTTCATCAGTTTATATTTTGGAAAGAACAGTCCAAGTTTTATTTTGATAAATTCCAATGCAACTATAAGTTTCTAAGATAAACAAAAATATAGTGGAAAGTATCTGCGGGGCTAATGGTGGGATGACTTTGCCAGCAACATGTGAAGCACCACCGGCCATATGTAAGGGGACACTACCAGAAACTCTCCGTTTGCCGTGTGCCCGTAACTTTGCCGTGTGCAATCCATCAGGCACACGGCAAACACGTCTTTTGCCATGTGCCACAGAGGCAACACAAAGCAAAGAAGAGGCACATGGCAAACAACCTCTTTGCCGTGCGCCAAGGGCGAAGCACACAGCAAAGAACAAGTTTGCCGTATGCCTCACTCCCAACACATGGCAAAAAATAAAAAAAAAGCTATGCACCTAACGTCCGGCGACAGCCGTTTGCCTTTGCCGTGTGCCTCTACCTGGCACACGGCCGTTTGCCTTCGTCGTGTGCTGGCGTGGCACAAGGCAAAGCTNCGGGCGTGGGCGACGGCGCGGGCGCGGGACGGCGATGACGAGCACGGGCGACGGCGCAGCGCGTGGGACGGCGACGACGAGGTCGTGCGACGGCGGCTTGGGGACGCGGCGGCGGCTTGGGCACTTAGGCGTGGAGGAGATCGGTGGAACTGATGGCAGTCAGGGGCGGGGCGCCGCTATATATCCCACCCCCTCATCGGTACCGGGTGATGTCACCACCCGGTACCAAAGGCCCTTTGGTACCGGGTGGTGACATCACCCGGTACCGAAGGTCTCCTCCTTTGGTACCGGGTGATGTCACCACCCGGTACCAAAGGCCCTTTGGTACCGGGTGGTGACATCACCCGGTACCAAAGGGTGTTTTGAGCGCCAAATGAAAACCCTAAGGTACCGGGTGGTGTCCCAACCCGGTACCAAAGGGCCCACGATTCAGTTTCCCGCCAAATAAAAAGTACTCTTTCTTTTTTTTTTCTTTTTAGCATTTATTATTTCATATATATACTATTTGCATAATTCTTTCTTCCTTTCTATCTTTTTAGTATATAATCTTTCTTCCTTTTTATCTTTTTAGTAAATACTATTTAGTATTTATAATTTATCTTTTTAGTATATTTTATTTAGTATTTCAAATTTAACTTGTTAGTGGATTGTTTGACATATCTACATGAAATAACAAAGTATACATCAACTATAATGATATATGAAATAATGTAAATCTAGATTCATATTTCTATATATATTTTATTTGGTATTAGTAATATATATTAACTCCTTTGATATTAGTAATATATATTAACTCTTTTACTATTCTAGATTCATATTACTATTTGGTATTTATAATTTATCTTTTTAGTATATTTTATTTAGTATTTCAAATTTAACTTGTTAGTGGATTGTTTGACATATCTACATGAAATAAAGTATACATCAACTATAATGATATATGAAATAATGTAAATCTAGATTCATATTTCTATATATATTTTATTTGGTATTAGTAATATATATTAACTCCTTTGATATTAGTAATATATATTAACTCTTTTACTATTCTACATTCATATTACTATTTAGTAATATATATTAACTCCTTTACATTACATATCATAACGCTTCAACATAATTAGAATTACATAGCATCATCATGCTTCAATATAAGTACAACATTATGCTTGAACAGCAATAATCAGGGTCCCTGCACGCCATGCTTCTTCATGAGATAGAAAGGATAGTTTATATCGATAATCTCGATGCCTAGGAACCTGTCGACATAATCAAGTGCATATATGTATGCACTATCCTGTGCCTTGTAATGTGAATCCAAGACCTCTCCATAAATTGTGATCTCAGCAGCATTGGCATGACTCAAGGTTATATTAGCTTGGAAACCACCATTAACTCGATAAGCCCCTGGCGTCGTGTGTGCATACCCTAAGTTTCCAAGAACTTGATAAAGGACTGCACGTAGACCAGAACACGCATGCATGAATCCACAGTAGTAGTCATCCTACAATAAGATTAATAAAACATATTGTTACAGATAAAGATAGATAATTATAATATAATTACACAACTAAAAATAAAACTAACTTACATAAATCGATTCATATGAAGGACTAATCCTTTTAGGCATCTGTGTCACGTCTGGCTCACCCGTCTCGAGAGCTTTCAACTTGAAGTAGCTGTAGTCCGGGAAAACATGGCCAGTTTGACTTTCTATTTGGGCTAATGCTTGCCTAACAGCATCACACGAGGCCACATGGTCTTGCTGCCACGCGCCAGAATGAACGTGGATAATAACCATGTCACCAGGATTTGGGTCACGGGTGGCATTTTGTTGAATGCTAACAGAGATCATAACCCTACCAGTATTTTCGGTCACATTTTCTCTTAATACCAAAGGACTTGATTGACCGATGTTTGCATTTTTAGCCATGTAATTGGATTAATGATGCATTATTAATAATTTCTATTCTCAGTGACATAGTGATTACATTCAAATGCAACTTGCAGAGGAATATCATAACCCTACCATATTGTAGCGAAGTTGCTGAGGTGTGGGAATTAGGACATGATCAACTTGTTGAGTTGTCGACCATCCAGGCTCGTGAGCCTCTCGAATCGGGATGGTAAGTGGCATATTAGTAACATAGCCACCACGTCTAGCTGCCTGACGCTGTCTCGGCATGATACTATCCAAAATAAACCGTAATATATTACAAGTCAATTTAACAAAACTAGTAAATACTTATCAAGAAGCATAAGACAAAATCAAATTTGGCCAACATTACATACCATAATGCTTCAACATAATTAGAATTACATAGCATCATCATGCTTCAACATAAGTACACATTATGCTTGAACAGCAATAAATGTTTTCTTTACAAGAGTGCCTTCGTTATGATCGTTGCGAGCGTAAGGAGCATCTCATTGGCCAACAGGATGCTTGTGTCATCCTACACACTGAACGGAGACACCTCGTCGCACCTATTATAATCATCTTCATCGGTGACGTCCTCGACACCCACGATTTTTCTTTTTCCCGTGAGAACTATGTGCCGTTTTGGATAAAGTTCGGAGTTGTTTGTTTGCAGAGTCCCCGTCTTGGGTTTGGTAGACATGTCCTTCACATAAAATACTTGATGCACATCCTTGGCGAGCACGAATGGTTCGTCTACATACCCAATTTTGTTGAGATCGACAGTTGTCATGCCGTAGCGGTCTATAGTAACACCTCCACTTGTAAGTTTCACCCATTTGCACCGAAAAAGTGGTATTTTCAAAGGTCCATAATCTAGTTCCCAGATCTCCTCTACCTGGCCATAATATGAGTCCCTGTTCCCTTTGTTGTCATTGGCATCTATACAGACACCACTATTTTGGTTGGTGCTTTTGTCGTCTTGGGCTCTCGTGTAAAATGTATACCCATTTATGTCATAGCCTTGGAACGTCAAGAATGAGGATGATGGTCCTTGCCAAATACGCCAGCTGTGTATGTATTGTCTCGTTACCCATGAGCTTTTGTCGCAAACAACCAGCGAAAGTTTCTATGTGATGGCGTGTAATCCACTTCTCAGACTTTCTTGGATTTTGGTAGCATATTATAGTCTTGTGCTCCTCGATGTAAGGAGCCACCATGTTGACGACTGCAATACAGTGTAATGGGCTTTCATGAATAAATCGTAGTCGCTACACCTTGTTTGTTTCCTTCTAACGTGCCCTTTCCAAGTAGTCTCCCCTCATGGCGTGACTCAGGTAGCCCAATCGGTTTCAGTTCGGGGATATAGTCAACACAGAACTCAATGACCTCCTCTGTTCTGTATCCCTTGGCGATGCATCCTTCTGGAAGAGAACGGTTACGAACATATTTCTTTAGAATAGCCATGAGCCTCTCAAAAGGATACATATTGTGTAGGAATACAGGACCAAGAATACCAATCTCTTTGACAACATGGACCAGGAGATGCGTCATAATATTAAAGAAAGACGGAGGAAATATCATCTCAAGGCTGACAAGGCTTTGGGCCACATCATCCTGCAGCTTTGCTAGATTAGTGGGATCGATTGCCTTCTGGTCGATTGCATTGAGAAAGGCGCATAGCTTCACAATAGTTGTTCGGACATTAACGGTTAGAATTCCCCTCAGCGCCACCGGAAGCAATTGTGTGAGCAGCACATGGCAGTCATGGGACTTGAGGTGTACGAATTTCTTCTCTTTCATATTTATCAGACTCTTTACATTCGATGAGTAGCCGGACGGGACCTTAATACTGTTCAAGCAATCAAACATGCTGGTCTTCTCTCCTTGCTTAGAGTGTAGCTAGCAGGACGCAAGTTCCAACGCCCTTTCTCTCTTTTCTCAGGATGCAGGGGATCTCGTTGTTTCATACGTTTCAGGTCATGTCGTGCTTCAAGCGTATCTTTTGACTTTCCGTAAGTACCAAGGAACCCTAGCACGTTTACGCAAAGATTTTTCGTCAGGTGCATCACATCAATTGCGTGGCGTACATCTAAGACCTCCCAATATGGTAGATCCCAGAATATTGACTTTTTTTCCACATGGGCGCCTTTCCATTTTCACTTGCCACTGGCTGGCTGCCAGGTCCCTTCCCAAAGACCACCTTCACATCTTTTACCATAGCAAATACATATTTTCCATCCCGATGCCTTGGTTTGCTACGACCTTCCGCCTCAAAATGCTTTCCTTTCTTTCTCAGCGGATGTTTCTCAGAAAGGAATCGACGATGGCCCATATACACACACTTTCTACAATGTTTCAGATAAATGCAGTCGGTGTGTTCTAGGCAATGTGTGCATGCTTTGTATCCCTTGTTTGACTGTCCCGACAGGTTACCAAGTGCAGGCCAATCATTGATGGTCACAAACAGTAATGCTCGTAGGTTAAATTCCTCTTGCTTGTGCTCATCCCACGCCTTTACACCATCTTTTCCCCACAACAACAAAAGTTCCTCAATCAGTGGCCTTAGATACACATCAATGTCGTTGCCAGGCTGCTTTGGCCCTTGGATTAGCACTGGCATCATAATGAATTTCCGCTTCATGCACATCCACGGAGGAAGGTTGTACATACAAAGAGTCACGGGCCAAGTGCTGTGGCTACTGCTCATATCACCGAAAGGATTCATGCCATCCGTACTCAAACCAAATCTTATGTTCTTTGCATCTTCTGCGAAGTCTGGGAACGCTCTGTCGATTTTTCTCCATTGCGACCCATCAGCGGGGTGTCTCAACATATTGTCTTCCCTCCGATCCTCTTTGTGCCACCGCAGCAATTTAGCATGCTCTTTGTTTCTGAACAAGCGCTTCAGACGTTGTATTATAGGGAAATACTACATCACCTTGGCAGGGACTCTTTTCTTGGGGGGCTCTCCCTCAACATCACCAGGGTCGTCTCGCCTGATTTTATACCGCGAGCAATTGCAAACCGGACAGGCGTCCAAAGATCCGTACGACTTGCCCCGATAAAGGATACAATCATTGGGACATGCGTGTATCTTTTGTACTTCCAGTCCTAGAGGGCAAACGATTTTTCTTGCTTCGTATGTTGTTTCGGGCAATGTGTTGCCCTCTGGAAGCATCTTCTTTATCATTTTCAATATCTCCAAAACCTTTGTCAGACAAGCCATTAGTTGCCTTCCATTGCAACAGTTCCAGTGTGGTACCCAATTTTTTCTGGTCCTCTTTGCAATCTGGGTACAACAATGTTTTGTGGTCCTCCAACAAACGGTTCATCTTCTCCCGTTCTTTCGCACTTTCGCAGTCTTTCTCTTCATCACGGATCATGCCACCTAAGGCGTCATCATCCTCATCTTCTGCAACTGCTTCACCTCGCCCATTGCTGTATCATCTGCAAAGGCACCGTATTGTGCAAAGTCCGGGATGTTGTCGTCACCTTCTTCATCACCTTCTTCAAAGAGTATCCCCGCTTCGCCGTGTTTGGTCCAACAGATATAGTTAGGCATGAAACCACTCATAAGCAAGTGTGTGTGGACCACCTTCTTCGAGATGTGATAATCCTTCTTATTCTCACAGACCTTGCATGGACAGCATATAAAACCCGAGGTCGAGTTAGCCTCTGCCGCGTCGAGGAATTGATGAACGCCATAATGAAGTCAGATGAGCGTCTATCCGCGTTGTACATCCATTGCCGATTCATCTATTCACAAAATACAATGAAAAATTCATCCCCAATTTCTAAAGTTCGTAATAAACCTAAATAAGAATATCATATATAATCTCTAAAAATCTTAATAACCGTAAACATCAACATCATTTGATGCCACCAAAAAGATGTATTTCTAAAGACACGCGCAGAAATTAAATTACAAATCGTACGTAGGTTTTGTTCTTGCTGAAACTTATTAATTTGAAAAACAAATACAGACATAGATCACATTATGACAGGCGGTGGTATTTAAGCATCTTTGGGTGTATTCTTTGGGTCTGGAGGTGGAGTTGTTTGACCCGCAACTGGCGGTGGAGCATAACGACCATCAAACGGAGGTTCTAAGCCTGCCGCAACATCATCTTCATGCTTCCTTTGCAAATATCGAACCATTGCTCTATGCAACGCTCCTTTTTTCTTTGGCTTCGGTTGAGGGTTGACGGTGGTTTTCCCCTTGCCAGCTGAGGAACGATGATTACCCCTACCATCATCACCACTTCCTCCAGCGGCAGTATCCATGTTGATTCTAGAACACTTGATTTTTTTTTTTAATTTTGACATAACATATTAGTATATTACGAAAAAACTATCCATTATTCCTAGGTCTCATGCATTCTCAAATAACTAGAAGTAAAATTCTATTTTCTATTGACAACCATGAGAAGTAAAATTGAATTTAAAATCTAACTAAATAAGAATATCATTTATAATCTCAAAAAATCCTAATAACCCTAAATATCAACGTCATTTGAAGCCTCTAAAAAGATGTAATTCTAAATTTCGTAATAAGCCTAAATATGAATTTCATTTATAATCTCTAAAAATCCTAATAACCCTAAATATGAATATCATTTCTAATATCTAAAAATCATAATAAGCATAAATATGAAATTCATTTAAAGTTTCTACAAATAATCCAAAAATCTAAACAATGTCTAAAAATTTGTGCATCATCTCCACACATGCAACAACTAACTATATATTGATTCTCTATTACAAATTCATAATAAAAATGAAGATTCAATCTAAAATCTCTTATTTCAATCCATTCCACAAAACACAAATTACTCAAAACATAGAGCATGAAATAGACCATACTAAACGTCAAAAGAGAGAGGATGAAGTTGCTAACCTTCTAGCGGACTTGGTTTGCAAAATCTCCAAAAGTTATGAAAAATCGGGCATGAGCTCCCCCAACCCGAGCTCAATGGAGGATGAAGAAATGAGCCATGGCTCGGGCTGGGGGAGGAAGAAGGCCCCTTTATACGCAGAGCCCCTTTGGTACCGGTTGGTGGCACCACCCGGTACCAAAGGGGGCCCCTTTGGTACCGGTTGGTGTCACCACCCGGTACCAAAGGCCCCGAGGCTCATTGGTACCGGGTGGTGACACCACCCGGTACCAATGTTGCCTCATAGGTACCGGGTGGTGCCACCACCCGGTACCAATGAGCGCGCAGAATTATTGGGGATTGGACCCGGTACCAATGCTTCCATTGGTACAGGGTCCAATCCAACCGTGACCGATTAGGGAGGATGGATAGAGAGTTCTCTGGTAGTGTTGCCAAACTGTGCCATGTATCCTTCATATATTGTTTCTGCACTTGTGGGTGCATGTATATATGTAGACTTGGGATGTATCTGGAATATGTAGAATCCAACAGCAGTGGATCAGTGAGTCTGCTGTGAACACACCGGCGGCAAAGATAAGGCAGCATTTCGGCGCAACATTATGTGTGGGCAGCGAATTTGCAGTTCACAATCTTGCTATCAACCTTGCCTTGAACTCTTCTTATTTGAATTAATCATCATTTGTGATGTGGGAATTACCAAACCTAGCTAGGCGCTCACTTCATTGGTCTGGAATAAGCTCAGCTAAACAATGATTACACGGCCTAAACTGCACACTAAACTGTTGTTAAGCCGAGATGAGGATGATTAATGCACCTGTTCAGTCCTAGCAGAATGTCAGACTTTTGCAATACTTGAGGGATTAAAAACCCAATTTTTCATGTTCTAAACACTCAAAGCTTGTCAAAGCAGCGGGATTGGGCTCTTGTATGAATATGATGTGAGATGCAGTGATGATATTCCATTCTATTCTAAAACCACCCTTGCATCATACAACATTATATTCCGTTTGAACAATTAGTGGCGAGAACAACCTTTTATAACTAGAACGTTGCTACCTTTTTTTGGCAGCCTATTTTTCCTAGTGTGTTATCAATTCTTGAATGAAAGGAAAACTCTCAATGAAATTTATTAACTTAATTTGCAATGAAATTCAAGGAAACCTGGAAGAGCACTATTTTTTATTTTCATCATTGCAATGAAATTTAAGGAAATTCAATCAACAGTTATTGCAGATATATAGGTCTTGATGTATATGTCCTTCATAAACATGTAAATAACCTGTAAATAATGATCAACTGTAAATAAGTGTGCACGGATAGCAATAAGTAGTGATCAACTACATGTCCTTCATGCCTTGAGATACAGTCGGTGAGGTAGCCTCAGGAAAACAACACACTAGTATATTTGAGCAGAGAGGTTTCCCTCAACAATAAAGTGTTGTTTTTGATTCTTATCACCTTCCAGCCCTATGGAAGCAACAACAGTGTAAGAATAATCCTCCAATTTATGCTACTCCATTTTAGGCTACTCTCGGTGAGTGTTTTATTCTCATGCATTAACTTCTGTACCAGCTGTTCATTTGCGATGATGTGGAGTCTTTCGTTGTCAACACCTCCCAACATTATGAAAACAACGAGATTGTGAGCATTATGGGGACTAAATCAAATCACTCTCCCGTAGATGTAGGTCCTGTTTATAGGGAGTTGCTCGTTCATAATGACAAATTTATTGAATACAATTTTTAACAATGTAGCAAATCCAGTTATTGGAGCACTTATCCGTGCACGTTAGTGTTTATCCGTGCACGTTAGTGCATGTCCAAGCCTCCATGGGTAGCATACAATCGTTGGTGTGACAGTTAGTGTTGGAGTGTTGTGGTTACCATTTGGTACAATCTCCTATGCAATCATCAAACCTGATGGCTGATTACAACTCTGATGCAGGGAGAGGCAAATCATAAAATTGGACTAGGCTCCATCTCAACGATTCTGTTTGAGCACCACTGTGCTGGGCGAATTTCATAGCTCATGCAGCCCAAACCGGCAATGCACACGCACTAAAGATGGTGCTCGGTGATGCTGGGTGCGCTTGCATTTGAGACAAAAAATTGTCAGCGGTAGAGCCATTCTTGAGAGAGCAGCATAACAGAGGGGGACATCCTTGTGGTGCATCATCCTATTCGACAGTATAGGTTGTTGCCACTTGCATTGCCAGCCATGCTAACTTCCATGTCTACGGAGTGCCAGAGGAATTCCAATAGCCCGAACATCATGCGGAGAGGGTGACAATGGTCGCGTTGTGCATCTTTCATTCTCGACATCTCCCAGCCCTATGAAAGCAACGACATTCTGATAATTTTGAGGACTAAACTACATCCTCTTCTTGCTCCCTCTGTATTTTGTGTCACTCTTGTGCATGCTCTCCACCAATTGTATAAGAGATTTTTATTGGGTTTTAGATTTTGATGAGGACATCACCATGCTGGACACGCACGCGCCATGGCCTTCCCCACGTTGGACTTCATCCCCGACTCAGCTGCCACGTCCGTCTCGGATTCAGCCTACACCCTCGCATAGTTTCGGCGATATCTCCATCATACGACGTCGAAATTTCGGCGATATCTCCATCATATGACGTCGAAACGAGGTGTATAAGGAACCGTTGGAAAGGGGACGACGACGCCGTCGATTTGGTTGTGGTCCTAGCTCCAGAAGCCTCATGGATCATGCTGTGTGACCACAAAAATGTGCTGCGCCACCTATTTTGGGCCAACTTGGCCTTATATCGAGTCGGGCCTTCAGCCCATGTTGTGGGCGCCCCCTTTGGCCGCTCCCAACCCTAGTTCGCCCCATAAACTCAGCAGCCACCGCCGGTTTAGACTCGGGTTTTGCCTAGATTATTCTGTCAAGAACAGTTTCGCCGTTCGTCGGTTTGTAAAACCCCAACTCGTGTGCTTAATCATTTATCTGCAGTTTGTCACTTCATATTTGAGCTGCGTCTTTCGAGTTCTTGTTTGTGTTCTTCGTTTCGCAGGCAGGGATTAGCCTTCGTGGTGAGGTCAACCGGGTTGTGACACGGTTGATAACCAAAGGAATCGTGGTGCTAAGATTGTAGGAGTTCGGGTCTTTGGGATCTGAAGCCGGATCGGTGCGTCACCTCCGCCCAAAACGAGTTATCCTTCACCTGACGGAACATCGGGCACCCACGTCCCCATCAGATTTGGCACCAAAATCCGAACAGATAAAAATAACAGGAGGACAAAAGAGGTCATGGGAGAAAACCCTAAAAGAGAGGAAGTGAATGAGCAAATGAGCCAACACGTCCCGTCCTCCCCCACCCTTTGGGGTCTATTTATAGGAAGGCGGCACTGTTTAGGAGCAAGTGAAAATCAGTTTTTCACATCTTGTTTTGATCCACTGTGAAAATGATTTTCACAACCGGTTTTGGAGAACCGACTATGAAAATAATTTTGAAAACTGAAAATAAAAATATTAAATGGGCGCAGAAAAATTTAACCCCATAGAACGCCACCCCCATCTCCACCACTGCTGCAATTTTGTAATTGTTGTATTCTCCACTCTAGTTTCACCAGTAGCACCACCAACCACTGCACCACAACCATCACTTGCGATTGAAAGAGTGATTCATTCTTTTTATATTAACCTTTTTGAATATTTATAAAATTCTAAAGGCCACACCTTTGATCCAATTAGGTCACAAATTTTTGTGGTTGTTCCTTACATGTTCTTGTTTCCAGCTAAAACATCAGAAAAATAATATACAAATGAAAATAGATTTATATGTGCTGAAAATTCATTTAATTCATAAAAAATAGAGATTCATTTCAAAAAACTCCTAAACTTATCCACGGCAACTTATATGTAGTATAAAATATGTAAACAATATTTCCATGTAATATGAGGAAAAATAATGTTTTAGGGTGTACAAACTTTAAAGTTTGCCTTAAGACGTATGAAAGAGTGTGAGAGATGTATGTGTTTGTGAAAATGTATTTTCTAATTTTATTGAAATGCATTGAATTTTTTATGAGAAGGGTATACACCTATCATTAGAGGAATTTTACAATGGTTGAAACAAATGAGGATCGTCTATAATTTTTTATATTATTTTTCAGGACCTTTCAAACAACCCTACACTGCACTAATGAGCCACCTTTGGGGCTCTTGTGTGCTATGGGCCTTAACAGATTTAGGCATGTCCCCAATGATATTCTCACTGTATCATGAAAAATAGAAAACTATTTCCATATTGTAAATAGTTTTATCGGAGATTTCTCATTCATAATGTTAAATTCATTGAAGAAAAAATTTGATAGTGTAGCAAATGCAGTTAGTGGAGCATTACTGGCCCATGATGTTTTTGTGCTGTCACATGGAATGTTTGGTTTAAAGACAATTCTCTTTGAATTATTTGATAGGGACAGGTTAGAGATAACCTTTGGCAAAGCTCTATATTCCATAAATATGAAGGTAAAACACACAGCATTAGCATCAGAGACGAGTTTTATGGTAATAATTGTAACGAAAACGTGATTCTTTCCAGAGCTAAGGTCTTGGTTAATCAGGTTTTCGTTTATTTTTGTGTGAAATGGCAACATATTCCTTGATGTTTCTAATTTCATTGATGAAAAGTGAAATTCGCAGAAGGTTAAAAGCTAGGGGGTATTGCACAGTAATGTTTCTAATTTCATTGATGACAAGGCAGGACCTGTCATGATTTTTCAATAAGATAACAAAAGATTCGTGTTGAATTATGATTGCAACCAAATATCTTTACTGCATCTAGATGCATTAAGTTGAAGACATGAGGGCTTGCATCGCGGCGTTATCCTTTTTTTGTACTTGAGACCTCCCAGTCCTAGGTAAAGCAATGACATTACGAATGTTGGAAAGCACCAAATTACATATGTCTCTCCTCTCTCTATAGTGTCAGTTCTTTTTCATGCCAGCCTCTACTAGTAGATCGCTTCACTAAATCATAAAAATATAAATCCCCTTGTGCAGGGTATGTCCAGCAACACACAGATAGTTGCTCGGCCATTCACAATGTAATTCCTGAAGAAAATCTTATACTGCATAATCACCGACTTCAACTAGTAAAATTGGTCAAATTACATCCCACTGTAGTTGGGGCAGAGGGACCCCAGTCCAGCCGGGCCATGGCGTCCGAAAATCTCGTGCCGCCTGATATGCTCTAGTAAAATGGTGAAGCCAGGCTCGACTTTACCACTGCCTACTAACGTCCCCAGGTGATGTTAGCCATTAGACTTGCCTTCTCCTCTAAGAATGCAGCCCATCACGCATCAACACTGACGTTGCAGCACCTGCAAGGCTGCCTCCCTACAAGAAGCTCAAGAATAATTTGACTTGTGTGTTTATAATGGGCTACATATATGAGTTTGTAGCTACCGTCGATAATACTGTGTACTACTATTTTTTGTGTAGTTACTCCACTTTGCTATAATTTTCATTTAATTCTTAATTGTCAGTACTTTTAAAGAATTAAAGTTTGACTCTGGATTACGACTATGTCCAATTACGCGCAGAAAAATGCACGTCCAAGTGCCTTGCCTTGTATTGACGTAGAAAAAACCTGCACGATGTCAGATTTCCCATAAAAAACGAGTAAAAAATCAACAAACAAACTGGGTGTTATTTGCATAGCTGACATCCGGCAATCTATTTCATTCGGTCACCGTGGCAGGCAAAATATGTTGGAACGGCATACTGAGGTATATGCATACAACAAACTAGATGTTGCACGCAATTGATCGTTTTGCAATATGATGTACTAAAGTGACACAAAACTACAAGTTGTTATACGGTGGACGTATTTACTTTGAATAAAAATATTGTCAACTACTCCATCTGTTCCAAATTACAATTTGGTTGACTTTTTGATCCTAAGTTTGACCGCTTGTCTTATTCAAAAAATTGTACAAAATATCATATCTTTTGTTGTGGCTTGCTTCATTAGTATAAGTTTTTCAAAAATAACTTAAATTTAGCTCTATTTGCACAAATGTTTTGAATAAAACGAGCAGTCAAACTTGTGGTCAAAAAAGTCAAACAAATTGTAATTTGAAACGGATGTAGTACAAAGTTTTAGAATTTGTCAACCTCTATAATCGGGCCAGGTGTGGTGAAGAGCCATATGAGAGAGGAAGCAAAAGGAAAAATGGTTCACCACGTTGTTGATTATTAGGAAACTGCGGGTCTGCAGGCAACTCACAGGGCCCAATAGGTAACAGGTATGCGGTCAGCCTAGGAGCGGGAGAAACTAGCGAACACCGTGCGTGGATTAGTGGAATGGTAGGCCGAATGCTCAGGACAGATCAGCAAGTTCGCACACTAGGAAACGTACGGTTCCTCATGCTTCTAATTTCCATTCGATCAGTGGAAAGCTTTGTTTGTCTGTGTCAGATTGGTGCTTGTTTGCTATGGTTCTGTTTTCAGAGCAGCACACCCACACAAAAAGATATTTTGTTCCTTTCAAATTTACTTCTTCATTTTTTCACAGCTTTTCTCTCTAAGGAGCCCTTCTATCGCCGAGTTTCGCTATCAAAAAATATGTCTGCTGTTTAAATCGAGAGCTTTTATAGAAGCTACTGCCCTTACAACAAATAGTTGCAAAGAATTTTATTTATAGATCCCACATGGCCTCATGAAAACATAAAGAGGAAAATGCTTGCTAACTTAAAGTCAATCCACTCCATGGAAAACGAACGTTTCTTTCCGGTTTGCATTTTATAACCGCTGCTATTTTCAAAAAGCCTGACACATGGATAAAAATAGGTGTGTTGCCAGGTCTTGATTAAAAATGTTGATGCTTCAGGTAATGGAAATCAGTTAGAATGATATTGCACATTTGCATGAGTGTTTCCACAGGAAACAAGAGGAGATGTAATAATTTATATTTTTGTACTGCAACTCATATGCTATTAAGCATCTAGCTGCCATTGTTGCCACAAGCATACATCACAGTATGTTACAAGTTCACATTTGATTCTATAAGAATGAAATTGAGATGATTGGTGGGTTAGTATTAGTTGATGCACAATGGTGCTTTTAAGCGGTAAATGTGGAAATTAAGGATGTAATAATGGCCATCTTGCAACACTAGGAGTATAGGGGTTCACTAACCTACGTAGTACTTGTCTGTTGCACCATCTAGATCGTTGGAAAAATATCCATTTGGTGTTTATCATTCTTGACCTTTGGATGCACCCGTTGAGCAAGTAGGGCAGGGATTTGAGAAGGACCCAACAAATAAATGCTGGTCCGCTTGCTGTATCATTTGGGTCGGGAACTGGAGTCAAAGACAAGGATGCTTCATTTCCGTTCCCCATGCCTCCCGTCTCTAACATACATATCCAAAGAATTCACTTCCACCAACTGCTAGAATGCTTCCTGAGAGAAGATCATCAGACACTTTGGCTGTTCTAGTTTATTTGTAACTCTTGAGCTTCAGCATACCTGTGCTCACACTTGTGCTGAGAATTTTTTTTTTGCGACCATGTCTTGGCACGTATTTCATTAAGAGGAAAGCAAAAGTTTTTACATACCGTTACCCATACAGAGGATGGGACGGTTTATAAACAAAACTGACTAAACGTTCAACAAATTTGCGACCTGTGAGACATCTAGGTCCTCTAAGGCGACGGGGACCAAGTCGAAAGCTGTTTCCGAGAGCCGCCATCCAGCGATAATCCAACATCTTCCCTCGACCATGATCGCTTGCACCACTTCATGTGCTAGCCGCGTCTTTCCGTTGAACACCCTGCAGTTGCGCTCTTTCCATAGCATCCACGAAATGAGGATGACCATGCTGCGAATTTATAGTTCACTTATTCCATCAGGTTATATATGGTCACACCAAAATCAAAACCGAATTTATAGATATGGACTTCACCTCCATGCATATCCATGCCCAAATAAATCCAATCCAAGAGGTCCGATGATGAGAAAGTCCAATTGCGCATTCCAAATTTGAGCATCAACACAAAGCTTGTGCAAAGAGGGGGGAAAGGAGAAATATGCTCCCCATCAGTATTCATAATCTGGTTTCTTCTTCATTGCACTACTGTTCTCTGGGTGATAGTTTTCATATCGGAAAAATATGCAGCCCGTAGGACTGTAGGAGATGGTTTAGATTGCATTGGTTTGGTTTTAACAGTTTGTAAAGGATAGCACCTCAGCATAAACAAGCAGATGAAAGCAGATCCTTATAACGTCTAAATGGGGGACACGGCTCCCAGGAAAATCACGGGGATTCAAAATGCCATTTAAATCCCCCTCGGGGCACCCCTTCCCCGGGTTTGCTTCCCCGAGCATCCAAATTAGCCCAAAATGGGATGCATCGAACTGTGACATCCCTGCAGCCAGGCTTGAGCCGTCGAGCAAGGCGAGAATTGAGAAGCATGGAGGCACTTTCCTCCTTGTGGGCCTCGGTAGTTGTTGCTGCGTTGCCGCTCAAACCAGCATAACGAGATGGATGAAAACTTGGGACAAGTTCGCACTACTGGAGAACTCGTCATCGGTCACGGTTCGTAACCCTCATAGGTACCGGTTCTGGAACCGGTACCGCGACACCGTGACTAAAGGGGGGCGGCCTTTGGTACCGGGTCCAGAACCGGTACCAAAGGGAGCCTACCCCCCGCGTAGGCATGCGGGGGAGGGCCTTTGGTACCGGTTGGTGTTACCAACCGGTACCAAAGGCTGTTTTGGTTATTTTTTTTAAAATGTTTGATATTTGGGTTAGTTATATACAAATCTACGCGTCTACGTGTCTGCTCGTCATATGTCGTACACGATCTTTCACGCAATAAGATTGAAGTCGTCGCAATTGTCAATTGATTTTGACCCGACTTTGATTGCATTTTTTTCGAACATTCACATATAAACATTTGAGATCGGCCAATACAAAAGTTAGAGCATTTAAAAGTTATTTACAATTCACGAGCAGAACTGGAAGAAGGAGCGGAAAGGGAGTCCAATTGAGCGATAGCGGTTCCGTCATGGTGGTACTCTCCCAGTGGACTTATAACTTGGTCCATAATGAATCCAAATAGTTGGTCCGCAATAGCTATTGCTTTTTGTTTCATTGGGAGCACTTCATGGTAAAACATCCTCTGCATTAATCACAAATGACAACATTCATTCATATAATAAATAAATTTTGCATGTAATCATATCTAAACAAGTAACTAATAATCATTCATTCATTTAATAAATAAATTTTGCATGTAATTATAAAATATCCTAACACATTCATTTCTAAACAATAACTAATAATCATTTCAAAACAATAACTAATAATCATTTCTAAACAATAATCAATAACAAATAATCATTTCTAACCAAGTAACGAAGTTTACATGAAATAACAAAGTTTACATGAATTAACAAAGTATACATGAAATAACAAAGTATAATAAATATATTCATAATAAATATACACTAATAATCATATTTCCATATACACTAATAATCTAATGTCCATATACACTAATAATCTAATTTCCATATACACTAATAATATTATTTCCATATACACTAATAATCTAATTTCCATATACACTAATAACCTAATTTCCATATACACTAATAATCTTATTTCAATATACACTAATAATCTAATTTTCATATACACTAATAATCTAATTTCCATATACACTAATAATCTAATTTCCATATACACTAATAATCTATTTTCCATATACACTAATAATCTAATTTCTATATACACTAATAATCTAATTCATACCATGAGTTCTTCTTGAGTCGCTTTTTTGGGAGAAACAAAGGTATGGATCCACTGGCAGACGTAGTATCC
>CM014272.1:19241868-19266592 GCA_004135705.1 Alloteropsis semialata
TGCTGGTTATCCTCTTACGACAAACTAATGTTCGTCACTATAAGCCATTGATTTGGTTTATGACGATTTCTACTTTGTCTTAGCAACGAACGCTGCATTTTCGTCACTAAGTCACACAACCTCGTAGAAAACGTCATAAAGCGAAATGAAGAAATGACGTTTTGATCAATTGTCACGAGGTATTCGTCACAAAAGGTTAGATATGTTTGTGAGCATTTACCATGTGATTCCCCTTCAAAACCCTCTCGGATTTGGCTTGAATTTGAAGATTTCCCCAAAACCGAGTTCTTGCTTAGGGTTTCGGTTGACTCCAAAATTCGTGATGAATACTTGAGCTTTTTGTGAGATTCTTGGTGGATCTATTAGCTCTAGTTGTGATGCTGCCGTGGCTCAAGTATTGCGTCGATTCGTTGAGTGTGGAAGAAGTAATTTAGTTTTGAAAGTCCGGTTCCTTTTGTTCTTGTTTCTCGGTTCTTTCTGTTCTTCCTGTGCAGGTCGACGCACGCGAGCTCAGGCACGAGCGCGGGCAGCCACAGCTCGGCGGCGGCCAGCTTCCACGTGCACCCGTCGCGGATTCATGTGGGCGCGAGGCCCAGGCTCGCTCGGCGGACGGACGGGGCGAGCGAGAGCAGGCAGCGGTGACGCGCGTCGGCGCGGCCGGAAGCGGCCCAGCTCGGGCTCCTACGCGCGGCCCAGCAGCACAGAGACCAGGAGGCAGAGCAGCCGCGCAAGTGCTGCACCAGGCTCACGGCAGGCAGGCCTTGCAGGTGGCGCAGCAGGCCGACAGGCTGCAGCAGTGCTCGGCCTTGCTCGGCAGCTGCCAGGCCGGCAGCACAAGCTGCACGTGCAGCAGGCCCGTAAGCACATTGGCCAGAAGCTTACAGCCTCAGTGAAGCTCACGCACAGGCCAGGCCATCAAGGTTTGTTTTTTAATCCTTAAGCTAATCTTTCTAATGTTTAATCAATGCATTGTCGGTAAGGTTAATTGCTTATCTTAGTTTAGTGTTGATTCTTGTTTAGCTCTTTAGGTTAATCTTTTTGCTAATCCTAGTTTAGCTTTGATTAATCTTGTTTAGCCTCCATTTATGCTTTGCATGCTTAGCAAGGTTAATTGCTTAGTTTTAGTTTTGCTGATCCATGCTTGATTTTGTCTAGCCTTTTTAATTAAGCCTTGCATGCTTATCTAGGTTAAGTGGTTATTTAGTAAGAGTTTGGTTAGTGGTTTAGCTTTAATTCTTGTGCAAGCTTTTAGGTGTCTTGCTTTAGCTTCCGCATAGTTTTGAGCTTCTCTAATCGTTCCTAGGGTGAACTTGTCACGAGTTGACTTGTGTTATCTTGGCGATTTTGAGAGAAGTGTGCTTGGGGTTGTAATCGGGACTTAGGCCTTGTCTCCGAGAGAGAATTTTTTGAGGCTCCCATTCACCCCCCCTCTGGTCGCCCGTTTCGGTCCTTCAGCTAGCCGCGTCTTTCCGTTGAACACCCTGCAGTTGCGCTCTTTCCATAGCATCCACGAAATGAGGATGACCATGCTGCGAATTTATAGTTCACTTATTCCATCAGGTTATATATGGTCACACCAAAATCAAAACCGAATTTATAGATATGGACTTCACCTCCATGCATATCCATGCCCAAATAAATCCAATCCAAGAGGTCCGATGATGAGAAAGTCCAATTGCGCATTCCAAATTTGAGCATCAACACAAAGCTTGTGCAAAGAGGGGGGAAATTGGAGAAATATGCTCCCCATCAGTATTCATAATCTGGTTTCTTCTTCATTGCACTACTGTTCTCTGGGTGATAGTTTTCATATCGGAAAAATATGCAGCCCGTAGGACTGTAGGAGATGGTTTAGACTGCATTGGTTTGGTTTTAACAGTTTGTAAAGGATAGCACCTCAGCATAAACAAGCAGATGAAAGCAGATCCTTATAACGTCTAAATGGGATGCATCGAACTGTGGCATCCCTGCAGCCAGGCTTGAGCCGTCGAGCAAGGCGAGAATTAAGAAGCATGGAGGCACTTTCCTCCTTGTGGGCCTCGGTAGTTGTTGCTGCGTTGCCGCTCAAACCAGCATAACGAGATGGATGAAAACTTGGGACAAGTTCGTTTTGTTTGAAGGAAGCCTTTCATAGCCAAGTTTATCAAGCAAATAAGAGAGTCTTCAACTTACATTTCCAAAGCTTTACTACAACGTCGTTGTCATTTTTAGAACACCCACATGGCCATATAAATGTACACAATGCACTTTTCAATGTAAGATGGCTACAAACTTGCCCTAAAAAACAATGTAAAGTACAGTAGTTTAGTTATATTGATAAGAGCATGCACTCAACTTGTGTTAGATTTGTATTTTGCTGTTCTTTTTAGTTTCATCCATGATCTCTTGGTGATAGTAATCCTAACATAATTGCGTTAACCAGCAGAAAAATCATATCACTAAAGCTCCTCGCTCTCTGTATTTTGTGTCTATCTGTACTCTGAATATGTTAGAGATAACTCTGTCGAAGTTTGATATATATTCCACACAAATGCCCATAGAAAATCAGGAGACTAAATTTGCGAAGCTAAAATATTGCAACATCTGCATCAGAGACCAGGTTTATATATAGTAATAAAATTAATGAAAACTTCCTACCAGGATAAGATAACGATATGTAGTAGTCAATTGTTCAGACAGATATGGACCAGAAATAGCAAAATTAGATAAGGTCCAGCTTGGTCTGGATTTCATTTATTTTTTTGTGAAAAGAATAGTCCTCGCTGGTCCTAATTTCCTTGATCAAAGCTAAGGGGTATTGCATAACAATGTTGAAATGTAAAGACAAGGCCATTCATGATTTTCAATAACATAACAAAAAGATTCATGCTGAGTTATGTTTGCAACCAAAACTAATGCAGACATCGGGAATGTAGTTCAAAGAATTTGTATCAGCTTGATGTAAAAAATGTTATAGTTGATAAAAGTTCCGTTGTTGAAAAAGCTAAGAAAGGTGGAAGACCGTGGTATCCTCTAACTTGAACATCACTGCGCCCATGGGCGCATCTCTATGCATCTTAGTGACCATGTCAAACTAACATTCATGCAACGAACTAGAGCATGACTAGAGAGCTACAGGAAGCTGAAGCCGGGTGCGTTCAGATCGTGGCATTATGTTTTTTCTTTCTCGACACCTCGCAATACTATCTATATATGTAACGATATTCTGAACATTGTAAGCATGAAATTATGTCTCTCCCCATCTGTTCGATTTTTTCCCCAACTGTTCTGTCTGCATTCTATGGCCAAGTTTCTCAATCAGATGAGTCGTGACACTCTGGTTGGGTATGTCTGCACGGAGCAGTGAAGTGCTTAGCTCCTACATGCTCGTCGATCAGTGCATTGTTCGGGTCGGGAACCAGAGCACCACCCAAGCAAACGACGCTTCATGCATTTTCATTCCTCATGCCTCCCATTTCTATTATACTTCCAAGAAATTCACTTCTACCACCTGCTATATAGCATGCTTCCTGAGACAAGAATCAAACACTTTGACTGTTCTCACTTAGAACTCTTGAGCTTCTGTATACCTGATCAGATTGGTGTTTCGAATTTATAGCCAATATATTCCATCAGGTATAAGTTGCTAGAATCATTCGGACATCTGAGTGATACATGGTCACAATTCACAATAAGGCTGCTGTGTGTGTCATTATTTTTTTGTTCAAAGAACATCATTCAACGCTAACTGCTAAGTATTATATATCCAGAGTCCATGTTAGTTCCATATCTCAAGTACTCCTAGAATCCAGACAGCGACAATTTGTCAGTTATTATTTAAAAAAGATTGCTCCGCGAGGCAAGAAAAAATTTACAAGCCTATACCAGATCAAATGCTACAGTTTTTGGTGAATATAAATGCTGATAGATACTTTTAATGAAATCTACTTTCTCAATCTTAGATATTTAAATAGTTTAAAAACCCCAATAGGAAGATGGTTCATTGTAGGAATACAAGACATCGAGTAATGCAGATGAATATATATACTCAATGGATTTGTCGATTTAAGATGGTTCATTATAAGAGTTTGCACAATTACCCTGTATTAACTGTGTGTATTCCAGTTTTTACTAGTTTCATGCATGATCTTTCCGGGATAATAATCTTAAATATTATTTTGTTAACCATAAAAAGAATCATATGACACATGTTCTTACGCTAAGAACTTCTAGCATACTCCATCAGAATTTGCTGGATTTAACACAACATCAGTTGCATTAATTTTCAGGACTTGATTGCATCAAGTTGAGGATTAAGTACGTCTGTTCACCCTATGTTTAAGTTAGCCTAAAAATCCAAAAAGTCTATATATATGTGGATGAAGGTAGTATAAAAAGTTTTCTTGAAACAAATGGCAGGAGCTTTACCTTATAATTATGAAGGAAAGGAAGGATCAACAAATGTTACAGCCGTTTAGCAGTTTTTCACCAGCTTTTGGCTAGGGAGTTTATTTTTTCTTTAGTCCCACAGTTTCACACACCTTCTTTTGGTGGCCTTTATTTGTTTTCACCTAGTAGTCAGTAGAGACAGAACAGTTGAACAGTTTAGCTACATTCTCAATTATGTACAAGTCATGTTTTTTAGATTATAGAAACGAATTAAAATTCTTGTGTTTGCTTCTCTTGAACCATCGCATCGTTCACTTCTTACATCATGTTTAATTTAGTCCATAGAAAGCCATATGCCGTATACTCATATTGCTATTTGCAAACAAGAACTCTCGACTGATGAATCCATCCTTCTATTAGTGATCGAGAGTAGATCTTCATCGACAGTAGTGTAGAAGACACCCGAATGCCATAAGCTAATTAAACATATAACCGAGATATTGCCATATGTATAACCATTTGGAGACCACAGTTGAAATATTTGACCTGATTTTATCATATTTCAAAGGCTGGAACCACTGCTTTGTTGGGGACTATACTAAGGAAGATAGAACAGTAGAACTACATTGACAGTTGTGTAGAAGCCAAGCATAGACCATGCATATATTTGTAAAATGCCAATGGCTGCTGGACAAGTCTTCGCTTCTTTTAAAAATATAGAACACCAATGAGATGTCGTATTTGGAGAGCAGCCTCTATAAACACATGCACTTGCAAAAGACCCACGGACCTGCTCGAGATGTCTTTATTTGCTTGTGCCCTGTCATACGCATATAGCATAGGGCTCAGCGGTATCAGGGATGTACAGAGATGATTTATACTTGTTTCACATGGAAGAAATAATTATATAGCCTGCAAAATTAATGAATTCAGCATTCCAAAAGCTAATACATGTCCTTTTGCCTGGCTCTGGAATGGTGAAGGCACATGCTCCGAAAACTAGGGAGATGATTGCAGAGTAATGAAAGCTACGAACCTTTGAGGTGAGCACGTTGGAGAATTTGCAATATTGAAGAATGAACCTTTTTCAGGTCTTCAATGTTAAAAATGGAATACTGTCATGGTTATGGACTTCTGTGTGCATGGTGAGTGCTCAATTGTGGATCGACTAAGCTATACTCGGTTAGGGTGGTAAGTCCACCATGGAACTGACACCATGGTATCTAATTTCAACTAGTGAAAATGGAGCAAAAAGAGGCATTGCTGCTGCAAACTGCATATCCTTGCATCAACCTGCAAAAATCTGATTTAGTTAATGGAAATCTGATCCAGTATGTGTTGAGATACTGGTTAAAATAAGTCTCGCAGCTTGTATTGACCTAGTTAAAATGAGTACTTTTTCATACAATAATTATACATAGGGATGCATAAGTGATTTGAAACAAAAAAAATGCTTCGAGAATATTGCACCATATAATGCAGACGCAAGTTAGTTGGTCCGCATAATTGCGAAAGTGAACCAAGTACCTATCAGCAGTGGCCTTTCTGACCATGAATTGAAAGAATAGAGATAAGCAAAAACAATGGTATCTGTTACTTGCTACGATAAAATCGAACCGCATCTTTGTTGTAACATGTTTCTCTTCTCATTACATATGCTAACAAACTATCACTACTGGAAAAAACTCTATCGGTACCGGTTGGTAAGGGCCATAGGTACCAGTTCTACAACCGGTACCGTGCAACCGAGACTAAAGGCCTCGGCCATAGGTACCGGTTATTCATCCGGTACCAAAGGGGGTCATTGTTATCGGGTCATAACACGACCCGGTACCAAACGATAAAATCGAACCACGTCTTTGTTGTAACATGTTTCTCTTCTCATTACATATGCTAACAAACTATATCCTATGAACAACTCTTCCACCATTCTGCTGTGGAGCAAGTAGCATCATATCCACAACCACTATCATGACAAATCTTGTTCCTATCCATGCTATAAGCTATCAGGTTTAAAATTTCTTTAATAATCCTTTCTGCCTGTTCGTACTATGCTGAAAATTATCTGTGTGTACATATTAAACTACCATGGGACAGTGGTTGTGCTAAATTACCAGCAACAATGTTATGTATTATGTCTGCACCTGTATCTACCTAATATGTTCTTATCGACCTACTATTCTGTACACGACACTACCGGAAAACAGGATTTCTTCAGGTGCGAGGAGGGCTCTTTGCAGAGGGCAAATGCGGTGGCTCACAAAGCCTGTTACAAACTGGTCACCGATATGCACTACGAGTCTCGCGTCCAGGCCATCGTGTATTACTATGGGACATACGAGCAATTGAAAGTTAGCAAAGAAGAAGCCAGAAACATGCGGTTGACTAAGGAACAATTCATGATGGTAAGTATCTCATATACTTGATGATGTCCTACTGATTGATGACTAAGGATTAAGTACGCTCAGTTTATATGTCATGTATTTGATGATGTGCAGGCGGTTCCTTGGTGGTGCGCCCAGCACATTCAGTGCTGGGAAATGATCGTGGACAAGTGGCTCGCGGAGGAATGGGAGGAGATCCACAACGCTGCCCGGGAGCGGCGTTTGATGATGCCAGGTGCACCACACCATCAAGGCAACCTTAACACCGAGGAGTACGCGGCTAGATGGGTACGTGAATTCATTTCTTTATTCTAATGGTCAATTCTGATTAATTTATAACCATCTTGCTGTCTTTTTTGCAGTCGCAAGCACATGGTGGCCAGCCTTGCACCCCGCTCATGGCATATGCTTTGTCCCACAAGGGTAAGGCGAAGTCCGACGTCACCTTCAACCCGTAGGACCCGCCTGAGGCGTACAGCAATCCAACCGTCCACAGCCGCATCAGTGAGTACTCATCGATGGCAAGGGAGGTCCATGGGCCAGATTTTGATCCGACCACCGCTGAGCTTGATGGAGAAGTGATCATGAGGGTGGGAGGAGGCAAGAAGCATGGCCGGTACTGGATGGCCGACAGTACACTCGACACGGCCAGTACTCCCACTCTCTCTCAGATTAAAGCCAGGAGCACGAGCTCAGCCCCGCCCATACGCCCACGGCCGACCGCTGCACAGGCCCAGATGGACGCACTCCAGGTAATTTCTGTTCTAACTGTTGTTAATTGATTCGCTTAAATATGTTTTGTATTGTAACATTGGCATGAAATATTGCAGGCCCGAATGGAGCAAGAGATGAAAGCACGGGAGGAGGAGATGGAGCGGAGGTGGCAGGCCCGGATGGACCAAGAGCTGAGAGCACGGGAGGAGAAGTTGAAGGCAGACTTTCTGCAGCAGCAGGAGGCCGACCGGATGAGGCTGGATCAAATGGCTCAGTACTTGCAGAGTATTGGGACGTCGTTAGGTCAAGCGCCGCCATCAACGCTGTTCGCTCCACCACCTCGTGCAGATGTTACTCCTGTGAGTCACTTGTCAACTTTGGAAGTTTCATACCTCATAGTGACTTAGAATTTAGAATGACTTAGAAACAAGCTTAGTGACTTAGAATGACTTAGAAACAAGTTAGATGACTTAGAATGCTTTTTGTTCGAATGCTTTATCTTTTATGCAGAATCAGTCGGCGGCGTCGAATGATGGGCCCATCGCACCAGACATGTCGCCGCCTCAGCCGCCTCAGTGGATACGGTACGGGCCCTTGCCGCAGCTGCCTCCCACCACGTCGTACCAGCAGTGGCCGCAGCCACCTCAGAGCTCGCCCTACCCGCAGCACCCTCACGGCTCGCCCAGCTGGCCGCCGCCGCCGCGCCCACCGCCGTCTCTGTGAGTTCTTTGGACTTACGCCATTGTATCGACCTATATGGATTTGTATGGACCTTTTATCGGCTTGTATGGACTTGTATGGACTTCTATGGATTTGTATGGACTTGTATGGACTACTAGTGGTTGTGGATGAACGATACTTGAGTTTATTTGCATATGTGGATTATTTGACTATATAAACTGCCTGTGATGGTTATTGTGAATTATAAACTGCCTGTGATGCTTATTGTGAAATATATATGCCTGTGATTTGTGTTTGGGGTCTCATTTACCAAAAAATCAAAAAAAAATGGGGGGGGGGGAAGGCACCTTTGCCGTGTGCAATGGCTGTGGCACACGGCAAAGAGTAGAGCTTTGCCGTGTGCCATGGCCATTGCACACGGCAAAGATCCAAAATTTGCCGTGTGCAATGGCCGTGGCACATGGCAAAGCATCCCTCTTTGCCGTGTGCCACGGCGTCAGGCACACGGCAAAGGGCTAAACGGCCGTTACAGCTCCGTCAGGTACAATATGTTTTGCCGTCGGCCAAATTGGACACACGGCAAACCTTTGCCGTGTGCCCGTGTGGAGACCCACGGCAAAGAGCCCTTTGCCGGCTAATCTTTGCCATGTGCTCTTTGCCGTGGGTGGCACACGGCAAAGCCTTTGCCGTGGGCAAAAGGCTCTTTGCCGTGTGCCCCTAGCACACGGCAAAGAACACGATTCCGGTAGTGCGACATGGCACAAACCGTGTGCCCAGGGTTGCACAGCAAAAACTAGCTAACGATTATCTGTGCATAAAAATTGGATGTAGTTGTGGTGCTACTGGACTTGACATTGGCCGTTGTGGTCGACAATATATGCTTCCCAAACAGAGTTGACAGTTGAAGCTCCTGGAGAGTGGAGAGTACCATGCATGTGCCTTGCTAGAAAGTGAAATTGCTTTGGATAATATGATCGACTAGATATAAATATGGAGTCCTGAGACTTTCTATACACCTGATAAATAGTTTCTATCGTAGAGGAGGGCGACATGGTTTCTAGTGTGGTACAGTGGATATTGATCGTGAGAAGCCTCTGCTTAAGTTTATGTGAACTCGCGTTTTGTTAGATACCCATGTACAAAGCAACATGGTTAGTGAAATCACACCACCAGATTGTTATGGACATGGGAGGTGTTGGGATTACCGAGATCGCTAGAAACAGGTACCATTGGACGAATGGTTTACCATAACTTGAGAACTTCTCGTCTGCTTTGATCATGAGCATGATAGTGATCTGACGCCCAACAGCTCGAAGCACTAGTTGATGTTGATAGCCTCCGATTGCTCGAAGCTTTTCATCAATACTATGGAAACTGCAGTAGTCCGGGATCAAATTGTTCACATTAGCAATTTGGCTTACTGTAGTACTCTGATGTTGGGACTCAAAAGTTACAGAGGTTGATGATGAATGAAATTTCTTAATCTAATGATGCATTCGCTACTACTTATCCTAATCTTGGATGACTAATTAGTTGTCATAATGGAGTATTTAGCTGGTAGTTGTGGACCCTATTTTTATTATTTAAATTGCTTTAGATACTCTGACAGTGTTATTAGCTGTCATACTTCCTGGATGTAAATATGGACTTCTTTGCTATACTCCTGATAAATAGTTTCTATCTTGTACTGTAGTGTCACAGTAGTGCTTAGCAGGGAGAAGCCTCTGTGTTCATTGGTCTGAGCGTTAGTAGTAGTGGCTTGCAGACCTGGGAGGTATTAGGAATAACCGAATAAGCAGATATCAAGAAATAAATACAATTGGATAGCCTCACACAGCCAAGGATACTCAGGGAGATCATATGGCACTACAAGAAATCTTTTAATCCATGATGGATTTGCCATGATGTATTCAGAGAACATCATTAACGGTACAACATTTGTGGCAGTTTAGCTAGTCTTCGTCTTGGAGTTGCAGTTGTGGATACAAAACCAATACTATATAACGGTGTTTTATAAAAATTGTCAGAACCGGCCCACAACCTAGCGACATTTTACCAAATTCGTCACAATCAATAAATTTAATTCATCATATTGAGATGGTCCCAAAACTGAATATAGAAAAAACATAAATTGAAACCAAAAATAGAATAAAAACCACATAAATTGAAAACCAAAAATAGAAAAGAAAAAAAGAAAAATACAAAAAAGTGGCGCATGCGGGGCTCAAACCCTAGACAAAAGAGCTACAGCCTTCCATGTTCTACTAGCAGCCCACGTGTAAACGTGTTGACTTGTGTAAAGTTGTGTTGCAATTTTATGTACCCACCGTTGCCACACCATCCGGCATTGGGGCCGCTGTTATTTCAGCACCACACACATCGCTGCTGCCTAATAGCGTCCCAGCACTGCCATTGGCCGCCATATATTGCCTTTGGCCCGCCTCTGCCGTAGGAATTCCAAATCCAAAGTTTTTCAATCACAGATCATTCACAACATCAATCACAATCACAAACCACAAACGAATCATTCACAGAATCAATCCCAGGTCCCATGTATCCATATTTGGTGAATCAATCCCAGAATCATTCACGGAAAATGTAAGAATAAAGAATAAAAGTTAATCCTGAAAGAGGAGCTCGTCGGTGCCGCCGCTGCTCCCGGCCTTGCCCGCGCCGCCGCTACTGTGCCAGGGACTAAAGAATACCCTATAGTCTCGGTTGGTGCTATCACCCGGGTTAAAAGGGGGCTCCGGTGGTCATGAATGTTAGACCAGAGACTAATGCTCACATTAGTCCCGGACCCATAACCGGCCGAGGCTAATGTCCTAGACAGATGACCCAAAACTGGCCAAAATCGGCTGAGGCTAATGTCTTGGACAGATGACCCAAAACTGGCCAAGGCTAGTGTTCCATCCATGTTTCTGGGAGAAGATACAAAAATTCAAAGAAATGTTTTTTACAAATGGATAGGAGAAATGGTGGCTAATATTTGTCTGGTACATGATCTTGAATAAAATATGTCAACTACAATGTTTTAGATTTTATCAACCTCTAAAATCGGGCCAGGTGTGAAGAGCCATATGAGGGAGGAAGAAGAAAGAGGAAGAAGAAGAAAGAATGGTTCGGCAAATCGTTCATTAGCAAACTGCAGGTCTGCAGCCAACTCACAGGGCCCAGTAGGTAACAGATACGCGTTCAGCCTAGGAGCCAGAGAAACTAGCGAGCATAGCCCATCCACTGCCAAATCCAGGAGACGAGGTCGCCCCAGTGCGAGGATCGGCAAATGGGTAGGAAGAATGCTCCAGGACACATCAGTGAAAGAGATCGATGCTCGTGATAGCCTAAGAGGGGGAGGGGGTGAATTAGGCTTTCTAAAACATTGGCCTACCACATGAAAGCTAATTGCACAAACATAAACTAAGACATGCTACCTAGATGTGCAACTAAGGTTTTCTTCTAGTGTTTGCACCCTCCCAAAGAGTTTTGCAACCTAGAGCCAATCCTATCAAGAAACTACTCTAGAAAGGTAAAGGCACTCAAATTGCAAGTATGAAATGCGGAAGCTTAAGGGTTAGAGAGATGCAAACTTGACACGAAGATTTATCCCGTGGTTCGGCTTACGCCTACTCCACGTTGGAGCTCCACAAAGGATATGCTCCCGGTCGCCAAGTCTTGCTCCCGGTCAAGGCCTTGAGCTCACCACAAAGGCTCCTCAAGAGGGATGATGAGCAAGTCACCAAGACCTTGCTCTCATCAACCTACTCTCCCGGAGATCTTGACGCCGCCTCCACTACGGAGCTTCTCCACCAAGGAAGGGGTCTCCTCTTCCCCCGCACAAAGTCGTCGTCGCCGCTCCACACCAAGCCGGAGGGTCGAAGACTTGCCGGCGAGTCACCAAGACTCCAAGAGGCCGGCACACCAAGATTACAGCAGTTGGTTCACTCTAGAACCAAGGCACAAGGCACAACACCTTGCAATTCACTCACTAGGCCTATCCTAGCTCTCTTACTCACTATGGATGATCTATGTAGCACAAATGGTGGCTTGGATGTCTTGTAGGTGTAGGTGAACTTCTCTGGACTCCAGCAACTCCAAATGGCCGAATGGGGGTGGTATATATAGCCCAAAGGGTTGGACTAGCCGTTGCTCAAAAGCTGCTCAAAAACTGTGAACGCCGTATATTACGCCGTGCCCCAAACCTCCATCGGCGTACTATACGCCGTATAGCTTTTCCAACGGTCATTTTCACTTTTCCAACGGTCAAATATGCCGTATATTACGCCGTTCATACAAACAGTAACACCGTATAATACGCCGTACCTTTGTTTTCCTCAGATACCTGAAAACTGTGAACGGCGTATATTACTCCGTGAGCGGCGTACATTTCGCCATACCTTTTGTGCAGAGACGATGTTTCTTGGAGTTCTGTAGTTATACACGGCATATATTCCTCCGTGAACGGCGTATAAAATGCCGTACAAAAAACGGTCATCTTCTCTTGGCCATAACTTTCTGCTCTGAACTCCGATTTGGATGATCTTGTACTTGATGGAAAGCTTATGAAATTCTCTACAAGATTTTGCTATCAACCATCCATTTTGAGCAAATTCTCTACAAGATTTTGCTATCAACCATCCATTTTGAGCAAGTTTTCACGCCGGAACATACGCCGTACCATACGGCGCTCATCGGCGTTCATTTCTCTCAAGTAGAAAACAAGGTCTTCGTATTTGGGCCATAACTTTTTGCTCCGAACTCAGATTTGGATGATCATGTACTTCATGGAAAGGTTATGAAATTCTCTACAATATTCTGCTATCATCCATCCATTTTGAGCAATATTTCATGCCGGAACATACGCCGGAACATACGGCGCTCTCATCGGCGTATCTTACTCCGTGCAGAAATCAGGGTCTTCGTATTTGGGCCGTAACTTTTTGTTCCGGACTCCGATTTAGATGATCTTGGACATTATGGAAAGCTTGTTAAATTCTCTACAAGATTGTCCAGAAAACCCTCACATTTGATCTTATGATGAATAATGGGTCAAGTCCAATTCATCCCTCTCTTTGACCCGGCCTCAATAGTTTCTTTCTTCATTTGAATGCAATAACTTGTAATCATCATTGGGACTTAAACTACTATGAATAGCACTAAATAAACTTATTAGTCCCAAAGATTATGTTGTCATTCAATCACCAAAATCACAATATAAATGGCACAAGGGCCATTTTCGTTACAATCAACGACTTCACACTCTAGGATATGTATGGTTCCTCATGCCTCCAATTTCCATTCGATCAGTGGAAAGCTTTAGGTGTCTGCGTCAGATTGGTAACACCACAAAAATGTAGCTTTACAATTCATTTTTCAATTTTTGCCACAACTGTTCTATCTGGGAGCCCTTTTATAGCCAAGTTACCCGATCACATAAGTGCGTGTGTATAATTTACATGTCCAACGAATTTATAACAGCTAACTGCCCCCTTTCAACATGCAGTTGCAATGAATCTTTTTTACAGATCCCACATGGCAACATGAAAATATAATAAAGACAAAAATTCTTGCTCACTTGTTGTATAGTCAATCCTCTCCATACAAAATGAATGTTTTCTCTTGGGGTTCCAATTTATAACTGGTGGAATTTTACTAAAAGAGAGAATAGAATAGGTGTGTTGTGTGGTCTTGATTGAAAAATAATAATGCTGCATGGAATGGAAATCGACTAGAATGATATTGCACATTTGCACGCGTGTTTCTAAGAGAAACAGGAGAGAATGGAATAATTTATATTGTTCTGTATCGTGATTCCTGAGCATTTAAATTTGCTTTCTTCCACAAGAGAATAGCGAACGAGACGTGTGCCTGCACATCTAGCTGCCATTGTTACCACAAGCAGAACAGTATGGTACATGTTCATATTTGATTCAATACAAAAGAAATTGAGATGACTGGTCAGTATTCGTTGACGGGTAATAGTGCTTTGTAGCTGTAAATGTGGAAATTATGGAAGTAATAATGGCCAACATGCAACACTGGGGGAGTTATGGCGTTCACTAAACTACGCTAGTATAAGTCATGTTTTTTAAACAATTGAACGATAGAATTAAAAATTTCCGCTCTTTGCTGCTCTGGAAGTATCAGCATTTTCACTCATTACATCATGTTTCACATATAAGAAACTAATGAGTTGGCGAACACGATTATACTTATTTGATCCAAAGCACTGAAAAACGTGGGAAAATGGAAGCTGTAGACAAAAAGCTGGGGGATGAGCACGAACAAGAATTTTGAATTATTAAGAATACAACCTTTCAGATCTAGTGTTAACATGATAACAACTTCGATCGTGAATTATGCTCCTCTGTTAACGTGGCAACTCCAGCACCCACTATGGATCCACAACATCATCTCTCAGCCTGGACAAGCTAAAAAAATGGAATACTATCATTTTAACGATCTGATGCGTATCCATATTAAGCAAAGAGGTAATTGGTTCTTTACTTCAAATTATGTGATCAACTGCCAAAACTCTGCAATAGTGAAGGTACTAGGAGAAGCCATGTGTCTTCACAAGGAAATCTGATCCACCATGTGTTGAGGTAGGGTGTCAAATTAAAACTAAGTGGGTGGTCTTTTCGGATTGATTATTTGGTACTGAAATTATTCATAGGGATACATAACTTACGTGTTTGACAAAAAGAATCTTTGATAATATTGGATAACATAATGCAGGCCCAACTTAACATGGCTCCCCGTGTGACCTTTTGAAACATGTGTGCCATTTGCATGTATATATAAGAACTGCTCCCGAGGAAAAAAAAAAGAATTCAAGCATGTACCAGTATATATTTGATTGCGATGATGGACCATTAAGTTTAATTTGTTGGGCGACATAAATATGGAGCAGTGAGTGTCCTGATATATACTTCTGATGTAGTCTCCATCATCCTTCAGATGTTGCCAAACTGAGCCATGTATCACTACGGGAAAACCACAATTTGCCATGCGCCGAACGGTTTGCCGTGCGCGAAATATCGGGCGCACGGTAAACTCATTCTTTGCCGTGCGCTTTTTTGCGACGCACGGCAAACTCATTCTTTGCCGTGCGCTTTTTTTCGGCGCACGGCAAACTCATTCTTTGCCGTGCGCTTTTTTTCGGCGCACGGCAAACTAAAGAGTTTGCCGTGCGCTTTTTTGCGACGCACGGCAAACTAAAGAGTTTGCCGTGCGCTTTTTTATTTGCGCACGGCAAAGATTTTTTGAATCAAATCAAATTTGAACTAAAAGTGATTCAAATAATAGAATAAAATGAGTGGAAAAATGATATTCATGTTATTTAGCCCAATTTAAGACCTTTTTCATGAAATCAAAAGAAATTTTGAACATCTTGACCAGGAAACATGACCATGATCGTGTGTCCAAAGGATTTAAAAATTCTAAAAAATGCAAATGAAGTTTGAAAATTATGAGATTTGTCAATATCTCATGATATCATATATGAAGGCTGTAGTAAAAATTTGAATGAGTTTTGAACATTTTGTCACGTATGATGCTTACAAATCGAAACATCTCCGATGAAATTTCATAGAGTTAAGAAGTATATGGTTAGATTTGTAGGTGAAGTGACATTCAAATTGAGTTTTGACTTCAAAACTTTTTCTATAAGCAATAGACAACATAACTTATATTGTGTTAATTTTCAGAAATTTTTCAAACTTGTTTGTTAATTTTTATGAATTAAGTATAATTATTAAAAAAAAACTTTGCCGTGCGCCCTTTCTAAAACGCACGGCAAACAAAAACTTTGCCGTGCGTCGATTTTAAAGCGCACGGCGAATAATTGGGCCAACCGGTCCATTTGGCCCGCCGTCCCAACCCCAACCCTAGTATATAAACTCGCCTCCCCCTCCCTCCCCCGCACCCACCCTGTCGCCGCCGGCCGCCCCCCTCTCCTCTGTCTCCTCCTCCTCTGGCCCGCCCGGCGCCTCCTCCTTCCATGGCGCGGCGGCCCGGCCTCCTCCTCCCCACAGCGCGGCGGACGGCGAGCCCGGCAGACGGCGGCGCGCCCTCCCCTCCGGCGGCGCGCCCTACCTCCCCTCCCGGCGGCGCGCCCGAGCTCCCCTCCCGGCGGATCCGCCTCCTCTCCCTCACCGCCCGAGCTCCTCTCCCGGCGGCGCGCCCGAGCTCCCCTCCCTCTCCGGATCCGGGCGGGACCCCGAGGCCTCCTCACCGCCCGAGCTCCCCTCCCGGCGGATCCGCCTCCTCTCCCTCACCGCCCGAGCTCCTCTCCCGGCGGCGCGCCCGAGCTCCCCTCCCTCTCCGGATCCGGGCGGGACCCCGAGGCCTCCTCACCGCGGCCTCCTCTCCGGCCACCGCGCGCGGGCCTCCTCTCCGGCCACCGCGCGCGGGCCTCCTCTCCGGCCACCGCAGGCTCCTCCGCCGGATCCCCGCCCGCGCGCCGGTGGATGTGGCAACGTGGTGGCGGCGGCGGTGGATCCGCCTCCTCTCCCCCCCTCTCTCTGCCGGCGATGATGGGGGCGGCGGTGGATGTGGCAACGGGCGCGGCGGCGGTGGTGGATGTGCTGGCGGGCCGGTCGGCGGCGACGGCAAATTGGGTGGAGGAGTTTTTTTTTATTATTTTGTGAAAATTTTTGCCGTGTGTCGGTTTTGGCGCACGGCAAAGGGTTTGCCATGCGCCCCGACAAACGGCGCACGGCAAAGTTCCCTTTGCCGGGCAAATCGCTGCCGGGCGCCCTTTGCCGTGCGCACCGGCCAAAAACGCACGGCAAAGGGTTTGCCGTGCGTTTTTGTGGTCTTTGGGCGGCGCACGGCAAATGATCTGGTTCCGGTAGTGTATCCTTCATATATTGTTTCTGCACTTGTGGGTGCATGTATATATGTAGACTTGGGATGTATATGGAATATGTAGAATCCAACAGCAGTGGATCAGTGAGTCTGCTGTGAACACACCGGCGGCAAAGATAAGGCAGCATTTCGGCGCAACATTATGTGTGGGCAGCGAATTTGCAGTTCACAATCTTGCTATCAACCTTGCCTTGAACTCTTCTTATTTGAATTAATCATCATTTGTGATGTGGGAATTACCAAACCTAGCTAGGCGCTCACTTCATTGGTCTGGAATAAGCTCAGCTAAACAATGATTACACGGCCTAAACTGCACACTAAACTGTTGTTAAGCCGAGATGAGGATGATTAATGCACCTGTTCAGTCCTAGCAGAATGTCAGACTTTTGCAATACTTGAGGGATTAAAAACCCAATTTTTCATGTTCTAAACACTCAAAGCTTGTCAAAGCAGCGGGATTGGGCTCTTGTATGAATATGATGTGAGATGCAGTGATGATATTCCATTCTATTCTAAAACCACCCTCGCATCATACAACATTATATTCCGTTTGAACAATTAGTGGCGAGAACAACCTTTTATAACTAGAACGTTGCTACCTTTTTTTGGCAGCCTATTTTTCCTAGTGTGTTATCAATTCTTGAATGAAAGGAAAACTCTCAATGAAATTTATTAACTTAATTTGCAATGAAATTCAAGGAAACCTGGAAGAGCACTATTTTTTATTTTCATCATTGCAATGAAATTTAAGGAAATTCAATCAACAGTTATTGCAGATATATAGGTCTTGATGTATATGTCCTTCATAAACATGTAAATAACCTGTAAATAATGATCAACTGTAAATAAGTGTGCACGGATAGCAATAAGTAGTGATCAACTACATGTCCTTCATGCCTTGAGATACAGTCGGTGAGGTAGCCTCAGGAAAACAACACACTAGTATATTTGAGCAGAGAGGTTTCCCTCAACAATAAAGTGTTGTTTTTGATTCTTATCACCTTCCAGCCCTATGGAAGCAACAACAGTGTAAGAATAATCCTCCAATTTATGCTACTCCATTTTAGGCTACTCTCGGTGAGTGTTTTATTCTCATGCATTAACTTTTGTACCAGCTGTTCATTTGCGATGATGTGGAGTCTTTCGTTGTCAACACCTCCCAACATTATGAAAACAACGAGATTGTGAGCATTATGGGGACTAAATCAAATCACTCTCCCGTAGATGTAGGTCCTGTTTATAGGGAGTTGCTCGTTCATAATGACAAATTTATTGAATATAATTTTTAACAATGTAGCAAATCCAGTTATTGGAGCACTTATCGGTGCACGGTATTTTACTGTTGCTACATGGAAACTAAGTTTTTGTTTGGAGACAATTCTTAGGACAACTGAAACTCTTAGGTAAAAAATTGCAACATTATATTTGCGTCGGAGACAAGTTGACGATTTTGGGACCAAACAATTAAGGAAACCACTCGAGAGAGACAATGCAATGGAATGAGTACAGCTCAAACACGAATCAATTATTTCTTAGTTGAAACCTTTACTGGAGACGCGGAGCTCCTTTTATAGGGAGGCTAAAGGGCATCTAACATGCTGATTTAGCAATGTAAACTGAGATGTCCCTTGTGATCTGTGTATAAAAATGTCAATAAGGGTATACAAGTTTTCTTCCTCCACACCACAAAACATGCTAAGGTCACGCCTCCCATGCCAGTTCACAACCTGACCTTCGGATCTAGTCTTCTTCTTGTTACCGGATTGATGATGATGACGACCCTCGGGGTATTTTCTTCTAGACCGGGGATGATTTAACTATTTTTCATGTAAAATAAAACAAATCATATAAGCAGCAATATTACATTCTAAATGTTTCTCCTGTTGTGACGGGTGATGCATGAAGCTCACTACGGGAAATCAGGGGTTTGCCGAGTGTCCCAAACACTCGGCAAAGGCCGAAATACACTCGGCAAAGACTTTGCCGAGTGTTACACTCGGCAAACAACACTCGGCAAACATGAAGACACTCGGCAAACTTGGGATTTCCCGTAGTGGCTCAGGGTTTGCATGCAGTGAGTATCGAGCGACATTTATGTGTGATTCTGTTCATACCAATTTGCGGAGATAGCTTTTTCTCATATCCCCAACAAAAGAATACTAAAATATAACTCTTTCCAGAAAAATAAACACAAGTAGTGAACTGTTCAGACAGATGTAGGCCAGAAATAGCGAAACTTGCTAAGCTATTGCTTGATCAGGTTTTCCTAATTTTTCTGTGAAAAGGCAAACAGACTTTGCTGGTCATAATGTTCATGAATGAAAAGTGAACTTATAGAAGCTTGAAAGCTAAGGGGTCTTGTATAATAATGTTGCAGTGATCACTAGGCAGGGGCTTTCATGATTATCAATAAGATAAAATAGTCATGCTGAGGTTATGTTTGCAAACCAGAAATAATCTTCTCTCTTGATAACCTGTTTCCCCTGCTGTTTCCCGATTATTAATTAATTTGGTGAAGGCAAGCTATCTGAGAAAGATGAATACCATAAGCAGTCGGTTCCTAAAATATCCTATACTTGGACAGCGTTATTATGTAGCTATAATAACATGTCACGCTAACATTCATGCCAGAAGCAGTAGGATAACTCGAGACAGCTACAGGAATCTGAATATTCTTATAGGGTTTTGACCAGCACATCGCGCTTTTTTCTTTCTCGACATCTCCCAGTCCTATGTAACGCAATGAGATTCTGGACACTGAAAGCACATGTGTCTCCCACTCCCGTCTCTCTACGCCAGCCTCTCCACATTCTATCAGTGAATTACCTCACATCTTCAAAAATATTCCTTCACCATATGTTAAATAGCGTCTAGCAAAATGCTTCCATTAATTTTATTTAATGATTGGAGCATGTAGTAAAATTGTTAAACTACTTATCTGAGTAGAGCATGTGCAAACTGTGTGATGCACTATTTAATGGAGTGTTGGGGCCCCGGACCAATTAATACTGGTTTCTCCAGCAATGAAAGCAGCTGTATGCGTTGTGAGACTAATAACGAAGCGAAAGAAAAAGAACTAACGTACATATATAGGTGCATGTTACCACGCGGTCCTATATATAAGTTGGCAAGGTGTACAAGCTGTCTGCAAAGCCATGGTAGATGACGAGCAGCAAGTTATTTACTGAAACAGATGACACGGTGTGGGTCAGATTTTCAATCTTTGATTCGTGGTCAGAATTTATTGAGGGATCTCTAATTTTAATTCTACTGAGGGAGCCAGACACATTTGTCGGGTCAGATTTTCGATCTTTGATTCGTGGCGAACTTTGAAACGGACCTCAGACCCTTTGACAAAATTCAATTCTGATGATATCAGAGCGAAAATCCAAACAGTTTAGTTTATACAAACTTCATGCTCACTCTGAATCTCCATTCAGAATAAATAAAAACACAAAATCAGATATCGATTCAATTCAGCACAAAAAGAACTTAGTATTCTTAATCCAACTGCATTTAGCATTGCACCACATATGCATGTCCCACTGAACGAAACAGCACACCAAATTTTAGCAAAAGTTTTAGGGCAATGGTATAGAATTGTTCTAGGCTGAATTTCCTAACTCACATATCTTCTACGATGGCCATGGACATGACTGACTCTGAGCCCCGCATGACTGAGATTGCATCAAGGGAGAGCGCACAGGCATACGAGACAGAGACGTAGCTGAAGACGGACGCGCATGTGTTTGCGGAGGAGCAAAACAGAGGTGGATGGACGTTCTGGTACAATGGTGGTACAGTGGTGTATTCTTCTGTTTGACTGCATCAGAAATTTTGAATGTCGAGAGCTTTAATGCCTTGAGATTTGCTGCTGGTGTCTCGCCCAGGTACCCACAAATAGAATATATATGTGCGGAGACGTTTGCTCGATAATGTAGTACTCATTTGTTTGATTCTAGACGAGTCCCAGGTTTATGAAAGCAACAATTGTATCCATGTTATATGCACCAAATCGCTGTCACTCTGAAATCTCTCTATGGCAGACAAACACTCATATACGCACACACTCTTTTCAATTTATATATATGGGGAACACCACATGCATCTTCAAAAACATATGTAGTCATCCATTGTTTGTAGAATGTTGCTCCATTTTATAGGCAACCATTGATTTCCTGTTCTATAAATTCTTTACCGAATTCACATACTAGCAAACATAGTGAATAATAATTCCTGCGGTAGCTATCTAGGCCAAGAAATTTATAAGCTAAAGTAAATCAAAATTTATCGCGCTGTCTTGATTATTTCATTCATTCACATGGATGTTAATTAGTTGTCAAGATGAAAAAACTGTGAAATTAATAGAGATTAATAGAGATTATTGGTGATATCTGTGCTGGCACCAGGACATCCTCGCAGGCTGCATGCATCTAGCTACCATTGCCACAAGCAGTCATCGCATGCAGTGTATTGCAATTTCCCATTTGATAAAACTGTGAAATTAATAGAGATTATTGGTGACTTGGTGAGTTGTTAATTGATTTGTGCTTTGTTTGAGTAAATGTGGAACATTTGGAAGTAATGATCGAAGGTCAACATGCAACACTAGAGGTTCACCAAAAAGTAGGCTAGTAATTGTCTATAGCACCATGCAGATGGCTGAAAATTGTTTCGGTTCTGTGGTAATTATTGACTTCATAGCAGTAAACCCTGCTAAGAAAAACCAGCAATCCGGTAATCACGTGCCCCCCTGGCCACTTGACTCCACTGGCCACTCACAGCTAATGATCCGCCATTGGTTTGTCAGGCACGGATGGGAGAAGAATCACTTAGCACATGCTTGTCCCTCGCTTCGACGTTCTGTTCCGGAATTGGAGTACAAGCAAATGATGCCGCTTTCATTCCTCATACCTCCTATTTCTAATATAGTACATCCAAAGAATTCACTTCCACCAACTGCTAGAACGAATCCTGGGAGAAGCATGGGGCACTTTGGCTGTTCTTTTATAGAACTATTTTGCTTCAGTATACATGCTCAGACTGGTGCATATATAGAGCCGACTTATTTCATGAGGCAAGTTGCCAGAAACATCAGGACGTCTGAGGGTTACAAGATCACACCAAAGCCTGTGTCGGTTCAAAGAAAATAACGCTGAATGTTAATATGGAACAATCTATATGTGGCTCACATTCTGCCATGCTGCTATGTACTCTTTATATCTTAGCGTCATCAGTGTTCATGTCAGTGTCGTATTTCAACTACTCGAAAGATCCAGAAAATGACAAATAGACAAGAATTGGAACATTGGCTGTTATTGATTTTGAAAAGGGTTTCTCAGTGAGGTGAGAAAAATTGTACTACAGTATGAGATCAAAATGTATATACTGCAAGTTTTGGTGACATAAATGTTGATGAATATCTTTTAATGAAACCTGTTTTCTTCTTCAAAGAAATATTAAGAGGTTTTAAAATTTCCAATAAGAAGAATACAGGGCATCGAAGATAAATATACTTAGTAATTTGATTAATTGCAAGAGTATGCAATCACGATGTGTTAGCTATGCGCATTCTTGTTTTTTAGTTTAAGCCATGATCTCTCTGTGACAATATTTTTTATCATAATTGTGCTAACCAGCAGAAGATTCGTATCAATCCTTGAGAAACAGTACCTATTTTGGCAGTTACACTAGTGTCTTCATCCTCGATCACAAACTTAAAAAAATGCAAACACAACAGTTTTTAAACATTTTTCTTGTAATGCTGAGGCATTCTCCCTCTGTCCACAAATGGAAGGACATCTGAGATTTCAAATTTGTCCACAAAGGTAAGGACTTTTGGTCTAATCCACTAGAATAGGCAGGATTTAACATGACATCGATGACATTAATTGGCAGGATTAAGTGGCAACTTTCCGATCGAAGTGCTTGAGTGAAGGGTAAACTCATGTTTTCACTCCCTGTTTAAGTTATCCTAAAAATCTAAATGTCATTATATTTCTGGATGGAGAGGGCTACAAATTTTTTCTTGAAAGAAAATGGCAGGAGCTCTACATTAATTATAATTAAGAAGGAACAGAAGGTTCAGCCACTACGGGAAACCCGGCATTTGCCGAGTGCCTGAAGCTTCGCCGAGTGCGAAATTTCGGGCACTCGGCAAAAATGGGATATGCCGGGTGTAGAAAATAACACACTCGGCGAAAAATGGACACTCGGCAAACGCACTCTTTGCCGAGTGTGGACCCAGGAACACACGGCAAAGAAGTCTTTGCCGAGTGCCCGACAGCAGGCACTCGGCAAAGCGCAACCTGGCCCCACCTGCCAGGCCGCCTCCGTCGCGCGGTCCGCCCCGCCGTTGCGGGCGGCTAACGGTCCCCTTGTTTGCCGAGTGCCAGCCCTTGGGCACTCGGCAAACACCGACCCGGGCCCACTTGTCAGACCGCCGCCGTCACGCTGCCTAGACGGCGGCTAACGGTCGGAAGTTTGCCGAGTGCCCTACGGCTAGCACTCGGCAAAGAGAGCGTTTGCCGAGTGTATTGTGTGGCACTCGGCAAACCCTGTATCCATATTTCATGTAAATACTACCAAACCTTTTTTGTTGATTCAAATATGATACAGTGTACTCTATGTTGCAATTTAGGATTTTTTTTGGCTCATTTACTATATTCAATGATTTTATTTCACTAAATTGAATTATTTGTTTAATTGAAAATTTGAACTACAGGTGTTTAAAATCTTGGAACAGAGTGATTGAAAAAAAGATATTCATGTTACTAACTCCTTATTTAGACAATATCAATGAGAAATAAGTCAATTTGGCAAATGATATTTGCGAAACACGACGATGTACGTGTGGTAGGATTGTTTTTTAATTATAAAAAATTCTAATGAACTCCAAAAATCCTGAGATTTGTCGAGAGCTCATGATATCTTATGTGGAGGCTGTGGTAAAAAATATAGAAGCTTCTGTAAAAGTTTTCACATACGATGCTTGTAACCGGAACATCTCCGAAGAAGTTTCGTTGAGTTCTAATAGATCGTTCATGATTTGGACACAGAGTGACATGACAATTCGAGTTTCACTTCCAAACTTTTTCTAATGGCAATATACTACCTAAAATGTATCGTGTCAAGTTTTGGTAAATTTTCGGATCCATTTCAGATTTTATAATTTTTTATTACGTATATTGAAACTGAAATGATATACATGGATTTTGTTGAATAATCACATAAAATAATGGTTCTTTTGTTCTACAATGATGAGATATGCATTGTACAGTGGAGTTGACATTTTTTTCAATATTCGTTGCACCAAAAATCGAAATTTCCTATATTTTCAAATTTTCAAGGCCTGTTTGCCGAGTGCCCGCGGAGCAGCACTCGGCAAAGAGCCTATTTGCCGAGTGTCTGCAAGCTGGCACTCGGCAAAGGCCCAGGGCCCACCAGGCAAGCTCACACGCAATATGTTTTAAAAAATTTAAAAAAATCTTTGCCGAGTGCCTGGATCTGACACTCGGCAAACAGGGGCTTTGCCGAGTGCCAGATCACGGGCACTCGGCAAAGAGGGGCTTTGCCGAGTGCCAGATCTCGGGCACTCGGCAAAGTGGAAGAAACCGGTACTTACCCGATTTCTCCTCTTCCTCCCTCAGTCGGCCCGTTTTTTCCCGGACGCCAGCCGCACGCCGCCGCCGCACGCCGCCCCCGCCCTC
>CM014272.1:19281030-19302375 GCA_004135705.1 Alloteropsis semialata
GCCGAGGTCGGGCGAGACAAAAGGTGCCGTTCCCTGTATGTAGGAGTTGCTGCAAGCTTACCTGAACTTGCCATGCCGAGCTGCAAAAGTCAGCGTAATGCAAAAACGTTGCGTAAAGCAAGCAGTCGGGTTTTATTCGTTATCAACGAAAAGTCGCGTACGCCCTGCCTTTATTGGGCTACGTATTTCCTCGGGTAGTTGGCTTATCACGTTTAAGCTCCTAACCTCACTGACCTCTGCTCGCAGAGAGGGCGGCTTACCGCGGACTACACTGCTCAGCGGGGAGGCTTAGGTGTAGGCGGCGCGCATGACGAGGTTTCACGGATGAGGCCGTCGCCACCCGAGTACTTTAGCGGCACCCAAAAGAGGCATGCGGGACTGTAAAAGGAAATGTATGGAAATACGAAGGGTCGTAGTAAAACTTAGCCGTTTTAGCTTCTCGTCGTTGAAGCTGAGTCGAGCGAGCCGTCCGAGTCGGGGCGGCACACTCCTTTGGAGTCGAGGTCGGGTCGGTCGGAGTCGAGGTCGGGGCGCGCGTACTCCTTTGGAGTCGAGGTCGGGTCGGTCGGAGTCGAGGTCGGGGCGCGCACTCCTTTGGAGGCGCGGCCGAGTCGGTCGGAGTCGAGGTCGGGGCGCGCACTCCTTTGGAGGCGCGGCCGAGTCGGTCGGAGTCGAGGTCGGGGCGCGCACTCCTTTGGAGGCGCGGCCGAGTCGGTCGGAGTCGAGGTCGGGGCGCGCACTCCTTTGGAGGCGCGGCCGAGTCGGTCGGAGTCGAGGTCGGGGCGGCGCACTCCCCTGGAGTCGAGGTCGGGTCGGTCGGAGTCGAGGTCGGGGCGCGCACTCCTTTGGAGGCGCGGCCGAGTCGGTCGGAGTCGAGGTCGGGGCGCGCACTCCTTTGGAGGCGCGGCCGAGTCGGTCGGAGTCGAGGTCGGGGCGCGCACTCCTTTGGAGTCGAGGTCGGGTCGGTCGGAGTCGAGGTCGGGGCGCGCACTCCTTTGGAGGCGCGGCCGAGTCGGTCGGAGTCGAGGTCGGGGCGCGCACTCCTTTGGAGGCGCGGCCGAGTCGGTCGGAGTCGAGGTCGGGGCGCGCACTCCTTTGGAGGCGCGGCCGAGTCGGTCGGAGTCGAGGTCGGGGCGGCGCACTCCCCTGGAGTCGAGGTCGGGTCGGTCGGAGTCGAGGTCGGGGCGCGCACTCCTTTGGAGGCGCGGCCGAGTCGGTCGGAGTCGAGGTCGGGGCGCGCACTCCTTTGGAGGCGCGGCCGAGTCGGTCGGAGTCGAGGTCGGGGCGCGCACTCCTTTGGAGGCGCGGCCGAGTCGGTCGGAGTCGAGGTCGGGGCGGCGCACTCCTTTGGAGTCGAGGTCGGGTCGGTCGGAGTCGAGGTCGGGGCGCGCGTACTCCTTTGGAGTCGAGGTCGGGTCGGTCGGAGTCGAGGTCGGGGCGCGCACTCCTTTGGAGGCGCGGCCGAGTTGGTCGGAGTCGAGGTCGGGCAGCGGTCGGTGGAGCGGGCGCTGGCCGGGGCGGAGCCGGTAGCCAACGTGATTACGTCGGTCGGCGCTGCAGCTCTCTCTGTCGTTGTGTCGTACGCTCGTTCGGGGTCGTGCCTCGCCGTGGCGGCCCTGCGCGAGATCATGAAAACAAAAAGCTGTTACAGGTTAGTTGAGGTCCTTTGCGGACTTTGGGCACGGTCATCCCGCCGCGGTGTTCCTTGCGGGGGTCGCCCACTGCTGCTGCGCCGCGGGCGCGCGGCCGCGTGGTGTCGATGCTGCCGTTGTCGGGGTCGCGGTCGCTGTTGGTGATGTCGGGGCCGTCGTTGGCGGAGTTGGTCGGGGCTGCTGCGGCTCGGTTGATGCGTCTGCTCGGGACCGTCGTTGGCGGAGCTGCGGCCGCCGTTTGTGCTGCCGGAGCCATCGGCCCGTCGGGCGGAGTCGCGGCCGCCGTCGAAGTTGTCGAGCGAAGAGCTTGTCGGGCGAGTCGGAAAACTCCTCGGGGATGACTGGGTTGCTGCTGCTGCTCGCTCCGCCCCACTCCGGTTGGTCGGACATACACGCAGGCCTTCGGGATAAATGCTACTGCCTGCTCCTCTGTTGTGCTGTGCTGATTCGAGAGAGAAAACAAAGAGACACGACATATTTGGAAAAGGTGTGCATGCATTGGTTAAAGAGGATATCCTTGCATGTACATGCAAACGCATGCATGCATCTGCATACAGAGTAGTACTGGGTGTGCCTGGTAGGCAGAGCCCCCGAGCCTTGTTCGGTTCATCCAGGAGGCCAGGAGCATTGTTGCCGTCGTCGTGGTTGTTGTGGTCATTGGGGTCGCCGCCGCCGTCGTTGTCGCCGCGGTTGACAGCGTTGTGGTCGTCGTCGCGGCCGTCGGTGCCGCCGTCGTCGTCGTCGCCGCAGTTCACAGCGTTGTGGCCGTCGTCGCGGCCGTCGGTGCCGCCGTCGTCGTCGTCGCCGCAGTTCACAGCGTTGTGGCCGTCGTCGCGGCCGTCGGTGCCGCCGCCGTCGTCGTCGCCGCAGTTGACAGCGTTGTGGCCGTCGTCGCGGCCGTCGGTGCCGCCGTCGTCGTCGTGGTTGGCCACCCAAGACCTGCAAGAAAAAAGACGTGACGCGCGAAAGGCCCCACGGTGGGCGCCAACTGTCGGGGTTCTTTACCGCCGGCAAATAATATCGGGGATTGTGGAGAGCGCGTCGGGCCTCGGGTGGTAGTGCAAAAGGACACGGGGGGTTATACTGGTTCAGGCCACCCAGGGGGTGTAAGACCCTACGTCCAGTTCGTGCTGCTCGTGTTATTTGCACTGGTTTGTAGTAGGGGGTACAAAGAGGGCGAGAGAGGGACTAGCTCCCAAGTCTCTGGAGTGCGAATCGAGCTCAGTCCAGTGACCGGCTGGAGGAAGAAGAAAGTCGAGGGAGAGAACTCCTCGGGAGAGAAGAGAGGCTCCCTGCCTCCCGTAGGAGGCCCAGGAGGGAAGAGGAAAAGAGTCCGCTGCCCCTCGCAGGGGGCCTGGCCCTCCCTTTTATAGCTCAAGGGGGAGCCAGTAAAGAATAAGAAAAAGAGTACAGTCAAAGGGCAAGACGGGAAAAAAGGAGGAGTGCCTGCCCTTGCTGTGGGGCCCGTCGTCCTTCCGAGCATTGTAGCCATGCCCTGCTGGTGTCAGTTGTGTCAGGGAGTGGTTGGCACAGTGTAGCAGCTTGACTCCGAGTGCTTCGGTCTTCCCGGTGGTTGCTTGGTTGCGAAGGAGCGAACCAGTCGGAGACGGAGATCTGGTCGGGCGAATCGGAGTCCTGTCGGGTGAAGCAAGAAAGTGGTCGGGCGATATCTGAGACTGGTCGGGCGAGGACGCAGCTTGTCGGGCGAGTCGGAGAGTAGTCGGGCGAGGACGCAGCTCCTCGGGCGGGACGGAGCAGCTGGTGGAGCAACCTGTCGGGCGCTGTTACATGCACCCAAAGAAAGCTACCAGGAGGCTATTAGCTCTTCGCTAATCGCACATAGGAGGTGTACATCAAGCTGTAGGTTACTTTTAATCGCTGCCTTTGGATACCCCTAATATAGGTATTCGACAAATATACTGGACTACAATGGCCACACACAATTAACAATCGGCCGTTGGGATGAAGATCAGTCTTGGGATGTTCTGGTCTTCTTGTTCCCTTACGATGGTGTGAAGCATCTAGGCAATAGTAGATGGAGTGTCTTGGTGATATATGACAACACTACCCATGTGACTAGCCTTTGTTTTGAAGGATTTATGTCCATTTATGTTTATATCACATGGTGTTAATAAAAGGAGGCCCCTTAATATGGATGTGAATCGGTTTATTCATAAAGACTAAGGACCTTTATAGAACTAAGTGTTATATAACCATCTAAGGGGGTTCCTAAAATAGTAGCTTGATCAAATCGATCTAGTCAAAATTAGATGCACACAATTCCAAAACCTAGCCTAAACCTTTCCATAAACATCAAGGCACTAGAAAGAATCAAAGTCAAAAATCAAATTGATTGAACTAGACAAGCTTTGTATCTTCATATAACACCGTTTTATAGGACAAGGCATGGCATACATTATTTGAAAGAAAACATCGGCGTTCAGTTCATGTTGAAGAATTGGCATGCAGCACATGCTTGTATGGAGTTACTGTTTGTCTAGACGGCGTACAATATTGAGTTGATGGCCTGCCAAGTTCTACACGGTGTATTATACACCATTGATCAGTGTTCTTTACTCAGTAGAACTTATATAAACATCATGTGTCATAGCCCCAAAATTTCAGTAGTGGCAGGGCTAGTAGGTAGTTTAACTAACTTCTTCAAGTGGAGACTTCAATTCTTGAAAATGATGTAAGATGTAATCATCTTTTATCTTTACAAATACTTCTCAATCAATATAACACATCATTCTATGATTTAGCCACTCATCCCCCACTTTGTTCCTCAAATCTGTCTTGGTAATTTTCATAGCTGAGAATGCCCTTTCTACTGTAGCAGTTGCAACCGATAAAAACAAAGCCGATTTAATGAGGCGATAAACCAATGCGAAGGTTGTGTGTCTATCAGTTTCAACCATCTTCACTGCAAGAACACCAAGTTCCACACAATTTGAAAAATCAGGATCATCTCTCGCATCATCAATGAAATTATCAAGTTGCCTCCTTTTATTAACGCTCATAGTGGAAGAAGTCGGTATCATAATAGGCAGGATTAAATTGCATCCATGAGATCTAAATGCTTAATTGAAGGTAAACATGTTTTTTATTCCCTGTTTAAGTCATCCTAAAAATCCAGAAAGTCCTTACATTTCTTAGCGGAGGGAGAATATAGTTTTTTTGCTTGAAAGAAAATGGCAGGAGCTCTACATTAGAATTAAGAAGGAAAACAAGGTTCATCAAATGTTACAGCCGTTTATTAATTTTCACCAGCTTATGGCAAAGAGATTATTTTTTTTCTTTAGCCCCAATGGTTTCATATAAAGATTCTTTTGGTAGCCTTTGTTTAAGCTGGTAGTACTACTAGTTACATATGATTATTAATCTAGCCCCAAACCCCCAACGGCCACACACAGTTATTGATCCTCTGTTGGGATGGAAATCAGCACTTGGATGGTTTCGAGGTAGAGATCAGTCTCAGGATGCACCGGATTGGTAAGTCGGGCAAACAGTGGAAAAGAACCCAGCACATGCTTCTCCGCTGGCTATCCAAGCAAATGACATGTCACCTTCATTCCCCGTGCCTCCCATTTCTAACATATATTTTAAAGAACTCACTTCCAGCAACGGCTAGCATCTGGCCACAATTGTTCTCTATAAGGATCCCTTTTATGCCCAAGTTTCTCAACCAAATAAATCCATATGCAATTTTCGTGTCCAAAGCTTTTCAGCAGGTAGCTTTGATTCAATGCATTTTTTAAGGGCCCATTTCTACGTAGTTGGAATGCATCTTATTTATAACCCCCATGCAACATAGCGTGTTGCAATTTTCCATTAATAAGCAAGAAATTAAGATGATGGGTGAGTTATTAATTGATGTGCAATCGGTGCTAGTATGTACCAAGTAAATGTGGAATAATGGCCAGCATGCAACACAAGGGGTTCACTAAAGTACACTTGTAATTGTCTGTAGCACCATCCTGATCTTAAACAAAAATTTGATTTGGTGTTTATTATTGTTATTAACGTCATAACCATATTGATTCAGTAAACCAGGCTATATATCAAACCACTACATCCAAATTTAACAATCTTCTACATTGCACGGGCCACACACAGTTAGCAATTGGCTGTTGGGATTGAGATCAGTCCTGGGATGCTCTGGCTTTCTTGTTCCTTGACGATGGTCTTGAGGTGGAGATCAGATGGGCCGGTGGGGCACGTGGAGCACGTAGTTGATCAGAAACACCCGGCACCTGGTCCGCTTCCAGCACCGCTCGGGTCCGGAAACAGAGGCCAAGCAGATACTTCAGTTTCATTCCTCCTGCCTCCCATTTCTAATATATATCCACATAATTCACTTCCACAACTGCTAGCCAGCATGCTTCCTGAGAGAAGCATCATACATTTGGTTGTTCTAATGTAGAACTCTGGAGCTTCTGCTCAGACTTGTGTTGCGAATTTATAGCCGACTTATGATGTCAGGCAAGTTGCTACAAAGATGCATCAGGACACATGAGAGTTACAAGGTCACACCAAATTTCTGCTGCATCTTTATTTCCTAGTTCAACGAACATTAACATTGGATCATAATTTGGAAAAATCAATGTGCCTCGCATTCCGCCATGCTGCTAAATATATATCCTTAACATTATCAGTGTCCATTTTAGTTTTATTTCAAATACTCGAAAGATCGAGACATTTCTCGAAAGATTTAAGTGCTTAATTGAAGGTAAACATGTTTTCACTCCTTGTTTAAGTTATCCTAAAAATCCAAAAAGTCCTTAAAGTTCCTGACGAAATGGGAATACAAATTTATTCATGAAAGAAAATTGCAGGAGCTCTACATAAAAATTAAGAAGGAAAACAAGGTTCAACAAATGTTACAGCCGTTTATCAGTTTTTCACCAGCTACTGGCAAAGAGATTATTTTTTCTTTAGTCCCGATGGTTTCATATAATGATTGTGTTGGTGGCCTTTGTTTAGACGGGTAGTACTATTAGTTAGTACCGGACACAACAGTGCAAAAGTGAAGATACATTAACAATTGTGTACAAGTCGTGTTTGTTAGATAACATATAGAAATGAAATTGAATTCGTGTCTTTACTTCTCTTGAAGCATTGCACAGTTCAGATCTTCAGTGTTTAACATGATAATTTCTTCTGAGTGCATGATGACTACTCAATCGTGAATTATCCTGAAATACTGTCCTGTTGACAAGTACATACATGCCTATCGAGATGCATGAAACAGAGGCAATTGGTGCTGCAGATCAGATGCTTGCATCAAACTGCAATGCTTTTCATTTATATGTACTGGGAGAAGCAATGTACCATCACAATAGAATCCGATCCACTATGTATTCAGGTAGGGTCAAAATAGGACTCGCTGGGTGGTTGTACCCTATTGAATCTTTCATACAATAGTTATACAGATGCATTAGTGATTTGACAGATAAATTGCTTCAATAATACTGCACCACATAATGCAGGCCGCTCAAGTTAGTTAGCCCCTCATAATTATCGAGTAGTGATCAGTGTTCTTTTATATATATATATATATATATTTATTTATTTATTTATTTCACACCATCATTCTCAGATATCTTGCGAAAGCAAGCGGTGCATCTGAATTTTGGTGATGTCTCTCTCAATACCTAAAGCGTCCACCGAGCATACATGTGGATACATGTGGTTAGTGTATTATTGGTGGAGGCATGAATGTAGACTTGGGAGGCATTGGGATTTGGAAAGACTCGAATCCGAACAGCCTGTGCACTTGTAACCCTAAAGCAATGTACCGGGGAAAATGAAGAGTTCAACAGGCCGGACTTCATTCCACAATTTGTGGATCTTGTGGTACTGTCTTGGTCCAAATGTGACTCCTCTGTTCATGCTCCACAATAGCCCAAACTAATGAATTCACCACTCTCGACTATGAGGCGCCATTTTTGGGATGACTAAAAAATTTGGGCCACCATGTGAAGCACCACAATTTGTGAGCGGGAGATGGAATCCTTGACAATAATCTCCAACCCCGCGGGAGGATATATATGTTGGATTTTTGACAGTAAATGGATTAGAATTATCGTGTACATTCGATCGATGTCAAGAAAAAAAACATTAACGTTACACCTTTTCAAAATAAATGTTTTCTATCTTGCTAGATGTTTAAAATTTTGCAAGTGGAAAGTAGTTGACATAGAAGTCCATATCCTTTTCTGCTATCCTCATGTCCTTGTCATCGACACATTGGTGCGAATCCTCAATAGAATTGGAACGCCAAATGTGTGTTTTTTCAAAAAAGGAAAACGTCTACTTAACCCCTGATATATTGATGTCCGTCTACTAACCCCCCACCTATAAAACCAGTTATACTACCTCCTGAACTATCCAAAACCTTGCAAATAAACCATCGGGTGGTTTTCGAAAGCGGCTTTGCCTACGTGGCATTACACGTGGATGTGATGTGGCAACAACATATTTAAAAGCCTATTTCACCCCCAAACTATCGAGGTTTATCTACATAACCCCCTCAACTATATAACAGGATAATTAACCCCCCACCCCAAAGTATTGAATACCGTCTAAATTAACTCCTATGACTTTTTTTATTTGGAGCACTACATGGAATATAACATGACATTGATCGCATTCCTGTCTCCCGCGTGCACCCAAAGAAGCACACCCCACTAATCTTCTCTATATTATTCTACATATTATGGCAACTTTAACTCCATTTTGGATTCTTGGCGCACTCTGCCAATGAGTTAGAATGATGAGTTGGATGTTCTGCTAATCATCTCTACATAATTCTAACTCATGATATTATCACAGGGTGACAATAATCCAAAACGGAAGCGAAGTTGGTGCGAAATTTTCATGGAGTTTGAACAGTGCTGAGAAGATTAGTGGGATGTACTTTTTTGTGTATGAGTGAGAGATGGATGGGTCAAATGTCACGTCATCTTCTATGTAGTGCTTCACATCAGAAAATAAAATAAAAAAAAGTCCAGGGGTGAGGGGGGGGATAAGTATCACATTATATAGTTGAGGGGTTACGTCCATAAACCTCACAAGTTTGGGGGTGAAATAGACTATTAAACATGTCGTTGCCATGTCATATCCATGTGCAATGCCACATAGGCAAAACCGCTTCTAAAACCACCCCATGGGTTATTTTCATGGTTTGGGATAGTTCAGGGGTAGTATATATACCCGGTTTTATAGGTGAGGGGGTTAAGTAGACGAACACTAGGTCAGGAGGTTAAATATAATTTTTCCTTTTTCAACAACGTAGCTGCCAAATAGTCAATACTCAATATTGACCAGCTCTACATCTCACCCACTTGATCATGGGAATCCTTCCCGCAGAGATTATTGAGGCTCCCCAGACGCCTGCATGTGGCTTAGGTGAAATCATCATCCAAGGGAGTGTGCTTGTTTGCCCAGCTCACACATAAACACCTACCACGGGGATTGCTCATGCTCTTAGGATGTTCGCTTGGATTAAAGCAGCACTTTCCAACGTACACTAGCCCAGATGAACACAGCATGATAGAGTAGACAAAGAAAATTGACTGGCCGACTGGCTGAGGACACAAAACCATTCTCAGCCTGCCCTGTTCCGCATTTTTGCTTGGGCAATTGCTTTCCACTTAATCCTTGTTTGGCAGCCAGTGGATTGAAGGGAAATGGAAAGGATTGAAGAGAAAATTAGTTCATATCTCTCTCAATCCCCAACAATTCACCTCTATCCAAACAAGACCTTAATGAGATGGTATTTTTCCCCCTCTGTGTCCCCACCCTGCCACAAGAAAGTTCTTCTTTGCATGCCTGAGTTAGCCGTAGTTGTTTCAGGAAACAGATACATAAACATTTGGTCAAAGTAACATGTTCTTTTGTTCAAAATCTAAAATGCTAACTATTTTGTGAGCATATGAAATTACGCCAAGCTAGTGTTTCTAATTCATCAACCTACATAGATATACCTGACTAGCCAGTACAAACTATAGATAGTGGCTTCAGTGCTGGTCAATAACAGTCTTTTAGTACCGGATTCACGCCCCATATTGGCTCTCCGATACTAAATGGGTCTCTTTAGTACCAGGTACTGAAACGATTTTTGTTGAAAAAGAAATAAAATGCAGTGCTAGCCCACCTGTGGCCACCGTCGCCGGCGACTGCCACGAGCCCTACGTGCCAGCCCGCCTGACATTCATCGAGCATAGAAGGAAATCATAGATCCTAGAGAAATAATCAAGCAATGTTTTTACATGAGGAATAGAGTACAGCTAGAAATCATAGTTCACAGAAAAACCAGGCTATGTTCCAGCAATGTTTCACAAGATGAATCGAGTACAGATGGATATCAAAATCACAAACACAGAAAAGTCACTGACAAACGTCACAACATATGCCCAAGATCCGCTTCACATGATGAATCCACCGTGCCGAGGCCACTGCACGCCACTGGCTGCCGTAGTGGAGACGGCTCGCCAGAGCCGTGCACTGGGGCCGCCACGGGCACACGCTTGTGGCCGCCATAGGCTGCACCTTGGGGCTGCCGCGCTGCATGTAGGGGCATCTGGGGCGGCTGCACGCTAGTGGACACCGTGGGGCACGCCCTTGGGGCTATCGCGCCGTGCCATGGGGGCCACCGCGCTGCGTGTCAGGGCCACCATGCACCAGGGAGACTCGTGGCCAACAGAGGAAGAAAAGAAGGAAAGAAACTGAGGTGAAGAGATAATTCTCGAAAGGAAGAAGAAGCAAGTAAATAGAAGAGAGAGAAGAGAAGACAGAGGGCACTGGGGAGTGAGTTTTTTTTCCCATTCAGTACCGGGTGATAAACATCGCGTGTACTAATACCTACCTTTTAGTACCAGGTGGTGTTTACCACCCGGTTCTAAAGGCTTTAGTAACACAACCCTATATTAAAAGGTAGCATCAATATCGGCTGTTATTATCAACCAGTACAAAAAGGTCCTCTAGGGGCCATTGCGCCCAGACCTGGTACTGCTGCTCGCATTAGAACCGGATCTTTGTCTACCCATTACAAATGTAGTTTTAAGGTGCGAGATGAATGCCCCTTTCTCTAGTACAGCTAAAAGGTATGGATTAGTGAAAATTTGTTTGGTAACACAAGTGGGATTTGTAGTACTAACATAAGTGAAAATTTGCACTATCTTGCCAAACATAATTATGATCACATGTGTCTAATTCATAGAAAAACAATTTAGGATACAAAAATAATCAAACATAGGGCAGACCTGCCACTAGTAAAAAAAAAAAAAAAAAAAAAAAAAAAAAAAAAAAAAAAAAAAAAAAAAAAAAAAAAAAAAAAAAAAAAAAAAAAAAAAAAAAAAAAAAAAAAAAAAAAAAAAAAAAAAAAAAAAAAAAAAAAAAAAAAAAAAAAAAAAAAAAAAAAAAAAAAAAAAAAAAAAAAAAAAAACAAAAAAAAAAANAAAGCAAGCGGTGCATCTGAATTTTGGTGATGTCTCTCTCAATACCTAAAGCGTCCACCGAGCATACATGTGGATACATGTGGTTAGTGTATTATTGGTGGAGGCATGAATGTAGACTTGGGAGGCATTGGGATTTGGAAAGACTCGAATCCGAACAGCCTGTGCACTTGTAACCCTAAAGCAATGTACCGGGGAAAATGAAGAGTTCAACAGGCCGGACTTCATTCCACAATTTGTGGGTCTTGTGGTACTGTCTTGGTCCAAATGTGACTCCTCTGTTCATGCTCCACAATAGCCCAAACTAATGAATTCACCACTCTCGACTATGAGGCGCCATTTTTGGGATGACTAAAAAATTTGGGCCACCATGTGAAGCACCACAATTTGTGAGCGGGAGATGGAATCCTTGACAATAATCTCCAACCCCGCGAGAGGATATATATGTTGGATTTTTTACAGTAAACACTACAACAAATATCACATTTTATAACATTTTATTTTTGTCATAGAAACCCATTTTTTCGTCATATTTCATAATCTGTGACACTCGCGTGACGAAAATTCGTTCGTCATCTATACCCCGTAATAAAAGGTATTTAATGACGAAACACCTTTTTTCGTCATAAATTTTATGACAAAATCTTCTACCGTCACTAATTTATGACGATAGTTTTTGTCATTAAAGACCTATAAAATGTCACAAAACCTTGTACTTGGATGAAGTGGCAGTGACGTGGAGCTGACGTGGCAGCGACGTTATGACGATTTGGTTCATCACAAAATATCTTATGACCAAAAAGGCCCATCAATGTGCAGTCTATTCATGGGCTAAGCCCAATTATAAGCCTATTTTATTTTCATTATTTGTGGGCCAAGCCCAATTACAAGCCCATTTTTCTTCAGGCCTATTTTCAGTAACCCAGCCCATTTTTAATTTCATAGCCGACAGATTATATAGTAATAACAACCCAACACATTCACTGGCACAGATATAAAAGATCCATGTAACAGATTCATAGTCACATTTTTACAAAGCTAGAACATTTGGCACGTGTTGCACGCCCTAGCCGGCAGTTTGGAATACAGACCCAAATAAGCATGCCCAATACTAAGCATGTCATCACTAAGAAAATTACACAGTATATAGCGATGAATTCCCAAAATTTCCGACAACCGGCCCAAATAGCGAGTATCTGGCTGGAACAGGTAGACAAAAGGAGTACAGCCTTGCCCTAACCATCATTGCTCTCGCTGCAAAGGTAACAACAATTAGGAACAAAAAACTGCATGATTAGGTCTAGTATAACAGGTAGGCATTGCAGGCTTGCAGCTCATCATGTTTTCCGAACAAGTAGACCCATCAGTACATAGCTTTATCTACTCAAAGTCCTAGGCTCAAAATCAGTGTGGTCATAGGAATCATCATATCATTTTCAGAGTTTTCATCCATAAACAAACTGTTCACAGTTTGTTTCTTAGGTGATGTGCGAGACCTAGAAGTAACTAATTTAGTCCGGTAGATATGGCATTTGCTATGTACGTGAAAAAATTAAGAAATATTTGTTAGTGAGGATAACCTCTCTTTGTAGTGCTCCGGTGTCTTGGTTCCAAAATCATCAGGCGCATCCACGCTGACCTTATATTAGGATTAGCAACCTGCAGTGAAGCATGCCAAAGAAAAGAATCAGTAGCCAATAGACAATGGGTCTGATGTTACAAGTGCAAAGCAATTGTAACTGTGCCAGATAAAGTACAACTTAGCAGAAATCTATATCCTTCACTTGGAAAAATTAAGAGCTTTGTCATGCACAAATCATTCCAGCAGGCAGCCATGCTTTTCAGGCAAAATTAATTTCTTAGCAGAGCAACATCTGGAACAATCAAAAACTTTGTCATGCACAAATTATTCTAAAAATGACAACTTGCATAGGATGTTTATAAATTCGATGGCATTGCTGCATAGAGGCATAGGATGTTTACAAATTCAAAAAAAATTTAAGACCATTGAATAAGCACGGCTGGACTCACCTAAAAAGATGTTATTCTGCAACTTAACTAAATCTGAACCTTCTGCAAACACAGTGAAAAGACTTTTAGAGGCATGAGTATCAGGAAAAAGCAAAGTTTTAATCTTTGGGTACAGAAATAAGTGCAGGTTAAGGGTAACACTTGCAGCAGCATGGAGCAAAGCAGCACTCCCATCTCAACTGTCTCACGAAATGTGAAAACAGAATTCCCGGCAATCCCAATCAGTTCACTGTTTGCGGATCAGTTGTTTGTGTGCCACAAACCCACATCCACAGGTTAGCAAAGACATTGGCCAACCAACAACATTACTGTGTGTAAGAGAGAGAGCAGAGCCTACTTATGCAACAGCAATTCAGAATCTGCTACACAGCAGATCAGTTTACCGCTGTGAAGGGCAGTGAGTAGGAAATTGAAAGTCACATGGAACAACTTGGATCTATGTATTGTGCTGAACGAAAACCATTGCAATATCAATATGGTAGTATATATATACAACAGCAGTGCACAAACTGCCACTTGTAGTATTTCAGTTTCCTTCACTCCCAATTAGCCACACAATCCAACCAGAGGCAGGCACCCATTGCAGTTGCAACATATATCCCAATGCACGGATAGTAGTAACAGAAGGAGGAAGCAGGGAGGACTCACAATCTCCTACTTGGCGCCCTTGATGCCGAGCTGCTGTTTGAAGCTGGACCCTTGATGCCTTGTTTCCGGCACGGGATGTAAGCATGTGGCACAGGACGGCTGCGGCGGCAAGTGACCTCGGTCAGACCGCCCCCTTGCCCGCGGCGGCGAGGAGGGGGAGGAGGAGGAGCGCCGCCATGGAGGCCGCCGCCGATGACATGGGTGGGCCCGCCGGAAGAAACCCTAGCAGATCGCTCGCGGTCTCTGGCTCCAGGCGGGTAGGGAGACATGGCGGCGGCGATGCCGAGCAGCCGCCCTCGGAAGGGGAGTGGGAGGGAGGGAGAGGAGCAGAGCTGCCACGTCTCGGACCCCAAATCCTCCGCTCGGACCCCAGCTCCTCCACTCGAGCTGCCGTAGTCGAGGCCTCCTCTTCGCCCCGCTTCTCCACCGAGCGCGGCGGCCATCCCAGGCTTGGCGTGCTGCGCGGCGGCCCACTGAGTTCGCCGGTGTGGTGGTCGGAGGGTGCAAAGTGGAGGGGTAGGAGCGGGATCCGGCTGGGAGTGAGGTAGCCGGCGGTGGGGAACTGGGCGGCGCGGATCTGAGGGAGGTGGACGGAGAGATGGTGGGAGCGGCGGGAGGGAGGGCGAGACCTAGGGTTCCAGCTTTTTATTCATTTAGACATCAACCCGAACCATTGGATTGAAAATGGACGGCTGAGAGAGGTCGGGCCTTAAATGGAGAATGGCCCTATCTAGGATTTTCGGCCCATTTAACGTTTTATTCTTCTTTTTCATTTTATGGCACCATTGTAAAGTAACACACAAAAATAATTATCCTATACACATCAAATCATTTTTATATGTAATAGACAACATATAAGTTGTTCTGTAGAATTTTCAAAAAATTTGGAACTTATTTACTATTTTCTATACGTTAACTGAATTTCTACATGGTTATCAAAATTAATTCCAAATTGAACTACATGTACATCTAAGATGCAAACAATTCCATGAAAATTATTTTTGTCTCGAAAGGTTCCATTATGGTCTATTTCTGGGAGATAGGTGAAAAAATCAATTGTTTTTTAAGGACAATTCAAACATCTTTCTCCAAATTACCACATAATAATTACAATAATACCTAAATTTCGTCAAAAAATTATTCAAATTGACATGACAACATATATTTGGTCTGTAAGCTCGCCATAAAAAAACTTAGATAGTTTAGTAAAATGAGACCATACATTGATCACAAAAGGAGATATCTCTCACATAGTTTCTTATAACTCAAGTCAAACTTTGAGATTTGAATACCTTATAATATTTTTGAACTTGTATACACCCCAAATTTGTACACAATCATATGTTTACCATAATATTAGAAAATACGAAGTTACATTACCAATTGTTTTAAAAAAAACATGTTTTCTATTCTCTACTTAGGTGTAAGAAAATAATTTATATAAACAAATCAAAGAAATGAAAATTTACATATAAAAAATGGCATTAAAGTAAAAGAGTGTGATTTTACAAAAAATCAGAAAAAAGAATCATCAAATTTCGAGTTTTTATGAGGAAGAAATACCAACTACAAATTTTAAATCTGGATTAAAAAGAAAAACAAATCATTCGTTTGTTCTTCAGCCAGTCTAGCTGGATGCAACGACGTGGCGCGTGGGAATTGGCCGAATGGTTGCAAGCGGCCTCCTCTCGACATAGTTGTGATCCAATATTCTGTATATTACATATGAATTTCCTAGTCTCTACGTCACTCCATGACTAGCCTGGTGGTAAGTCATGGCCCTACCTTTCGAGGCGTCCAGGGTTCAAACCCTCAGTGCGCCACATTTTTTTACTGTTTTTCTTTTGTTTTAGTGGTGGAACAATGGCGGCCGGTGATTTGGCAATTTTTTTTTCATTTACCTCCGCCACTTTCGCCCGCTGATCCACTTTTTACAGATTTACCTCCGATGTAGTACAATTAAACAACTAGCAATGGCATGAACGTGGAAGTGGTCTAGTGGACATTGTGCTCTATTGTAAGTTAATGGTGCTAGGTTCAAATCCTCTCAATTCTACATACCTTTTTTGTTATTATTTTTGTGCTCCTAGTTTTTTAATTCTTTTTATCCTCTCTATTCTACATATTCTTTTTATTTTTTTGTGCTCATACTTTTTTATTCTTTTTATTTATATATTTTGGCTTAAAAAAATTGTAACGTTTAAGTGTTGGTCTTAATGACAAAACCAAATTCGTTATGATTATGGCATTGGACTAGTTTATGACGATTTTTAGTTAGTCTTAGTGACGAAACCTCATTTTTGTCGCTAAGTTATACTACCTCACATAGAACGTCATAAAACCGACTATCATAACGACAAATAGACCTAGTGTCATGAGATATTTGTCACAAAAAGTGATATTTGTTGTAGTGAAATGGATTAGAATTATCGTGTACATTCGATCGATGTCAAGAAAAAAAACATTAACGTTACACCTTTTCAAAATAAATGTTTTCTATCTTGCTAGATGTTTAAAATTTTGCAAGTGGAAAGTAGTTGACATAGAAGTCCATATCCTTTTCTGCCTATCCTCATGTCCTTGTCATCCACACATTGGTGCGAATCCTCAATAGAATTCGAACGCCAAATGTGTGTTTTTTCAAAAAAGGAAAACGTCTACTTAACCCCTGATGTATTGATGTCCGTCTACTAACCCCCCACCTATAAAACCAGTTATACTACCTCCTGAACTATCCAAAACCTTGCAAATAAACCATCGGGTGGTTTTCGAAAGCGGCTTTGCCTACGTGGCATTACACGTGGATGTGATGTGGCAACAACATATTTAAAAGCCTATTTCACCCCCAAACTATCGAGGTTTATCTACATAACCCCCTCAACTATATAACAGGATAATTAACCCCCCACCCCCAAGTATTGAATACCGTCTAAATTAACTCCTATGACTTTTTTTATTTGGAGCACTACATGGAATATAACATGACATTGATCGCATTCCTGTCTCCCGCGTGCACCCAAAGAAGCACACCCCACTAATCTTCTCTATATTATTCTACATATTATGGCAACTTTAACTCCATTTTGGATTCTTGGCGCACTCTGCCAATGAGTTAGAATGATGAGTTGGATGTTCTGCTAATCATCTCTACATAATTCTAACTCATGATATTATCACAGGGTGACAATAATCCAAAACGGAAGCGAAGTTGGTGCGAAATTTTCATGGAGTTTGAACAGTGCTGAGAAGATTAGTGGGATGTACTTTTTTGTGTATGAGTGAGAGATGGATGGGTCAAATGTCACGTCATCTTCTATGTAGTGCTTCACATCAGAAAATAAAATAAAAAAAGTCCAGGGGTGAGGGGGGGATAAGTATCACATTATATAGTTGAGGGGTTACGTCCATAAACCTCACAAGTTTGGGGGTGAAATAGACTATTAAACATGTCGTTGCCATGTCATATCCATGTGCAATGCCACATAGGCAAAACCGCTTCTAAAACCACCCCATGGGTTATTTTCATGGTTTGGGATAGTTCAGGGGTAGTATATATACCCGGTTTTATAGGTGAGGGGGTTAAGTAGACGAACACTAGGTCAGGAGGTTAAATATAATTTTTCCTTTTTCAACAACGTAGCTGCCAAATAGTCAATACTCAATATTGACCAGCTCTACATCTCACCCACTTGATCATGGGAATCCTTCCCGCAGAGATTATTGAGGCTCCCCAGACGCCTGCATGTGGCTTAGGTGAAATCATCATCCAAGGGAGTGTGCTTGTTTGCCCAGCTCACACATAAACACCTACCACGGGGATTGCTCATGCTCTTAGGATGTTCGCTTGGATTAAAGCAGCACTTTCCAACGTACACTAGCCCAGATGAACACAGCATGATAGAGTAGACAAAGAAAATTGACTGGCCGACTGGCTGAGGACACAAAACCATTCTCAGCCTGCCCTGTTCCGCATTTTTGCTTGGGCAATTGCTTTCCACTTAATCATTGTTTGGCAACCAGTGGATTGAAGGGAAATGGAAAGGATTGAAGAGAAAATTAGTTCATATCTCTCTCAATCCCCAACAATTCACCTCTATCCAAACAAGACCTTAATGAGATGGTATTTTTCCCCCTCTGTGTCCCCACCCTGCCACAAGAAAGTTCTTCTTTGCATGCCTGAGTTAGCCGTAGTTGTTTCAGGAAACAGATACATAAACATTTGGTCAAAGTAACATGTTCTTTTGTTCAAAATCTAAAATGCTAACTATTTTGTGAGCATATGAAATTACGCCAAGCTAGTGTTTCTAATTCATCAACCTACATAGATATACCTGACTAGCCAGTACAAACTATAGATAGTGGCTTCAGTGCTGGTCAATAACAGTCTTTTAGTACCGGATTCACGCCCCATATTGGCTCTCCGATACTAAATGGGTCTCTTTAGTACCAGGTACTGAAACGATTTTTGTTGAAAAAGAAATAAAATGCAGTGCTAGCCCACCTGTGGCCACCGTCGCCGGCGACTGCCACGAGCCCTACGTGCCAGCCCGCCTGACATTCATCGAGCATAGAAGGAAATCATAGATCCTAGAGAAATAATCAAGCAATGTTTTTACATGAGGAATAGAGTACAGCTAGAAATCATAGTTCACAGAAAAACCAGGCTATGTTCCAGCAATGTTTCACAAGATGAATCGAGTACAGATGGATATCAAAATCACAAACACAGAAAAGTCACTGACAAACGTCACAACATATGCCCAAGATCCGCTTCACATGATGAATCCACCGTGCCGAGGCCACCGCACGCCACTGGCTGCCGTAGTGGAGACGGCTCGCCAGAGCCGTGCACTGGGGCCGCCACGGGCACACGCTTGTGGCCGCCATAGGCTGCACCTTGGGGCTGCCGCGCTGCATGTAGGGGCATCTGGGGTGGCTGCACGCTAGTGGACACCGTGGGGCACGCCCTTGGGGCTATCGCGCCGTGCCATGGGGGCCACCGCGCTGCGTGTCAGGGCCACCATGCACCAGGGAGACTCGTGGCCAACAGAGGAAGAAAAGAAGGAAAGAAACTGAGGTGAAGAGATAATTCTCGAAAGGAAGAAGAAGCAAGTAAATAGAAGAGAGAGAAGAGAAGACAGAGGGCACTGGGGAGTGAGTTTTTTTTTCCCATTCAGTACCGGGTGATAAACATCGCGTGTACTAATACCTACCTTTTAGTACCAGGTGGTGTTTACCACCCGGTTCTAAAGGCTTTAGTAACACAACCCTATATTAAAAGGTAGCATTAATATCGGCTGTTATTATCAACCAGTACAAAAAGGTCCTCTAGGGGCCATTGCGCCCAGACCTGGTACTGCTGCTCGCATTAGAACCGGATCTTTGTCTACCCATTACAAATGTAGTTTTAAGGTGTGAGATGAATGCCCCTTTCTCTAGTACAGCTAAAAGGTATGGATTAGTGAAAATTTGTTTGGTAACACAAGTGGGATTTGTAGTACTAACATAAGTGAAAATTTGCACTATCTTGCCAAACATAATTATGATCACATGTGTCTAATTCATAGAAAAACAATTTAGGATACAAAAATAATCAAACATAGGGCAGACCTGCCACTAGTACCAATAGGGCCATGGCGCTAGTTTTAAGCCTAGTTACACCAAGGGATACATCCTCTGTATTTCTGCCACTGCAAGCTAGTGGCCAAAGTTCCTTCAAAATCGCAAAGCACATTCCTCATCTCGAAATCGCCCACGACGTCCAGTGCTGGATTTGAGCAACTGTAACATGCTCGTCTACTGCATCTTAATCCCTGCTCTCCCGTATGTCTCTGCCTACGGTGCCCACACTAGCCCCTGCCCCTTCCCTCCTCGCTTCCCCTGAACACCTACTCCCTCAGCGCCACTATTGATCAGTGTTGGATAGGCGTAATCTTCTTGTAACAAATCCAGAGAACGATGCATATCTTGGCCAGTAGTTGTTGATATTTGTTGTAACAATATTCTGGAGATTAGCCTGACTAAAGATATGCATTGGTGTCTCTATATATTCTAATCCCCTTGATTCCAATTGTGCACGTGACATTAACACGAAACTGTTGTACCTTTGAGCTAGGAACGATGTTCCACCCAATGCAAGCACATCTGACTTTTACATGGTAACCAGAGATTAGATTAGATTAGATTCATGGTGTCAAGCTCAAGTGTCTCCGATCCGCTGTTCGGCATTCAGCTCATGTAGAAGTTGGACAAGAGCAATCATGCGCTCTGGAAGGCACAGGTGCCCACCGCTATATGTAGTGTGCGCATGGGGGGCTATGTCACCAGCAAGACCTGGCCTCCCTCTATCGAGATCGATAAGAAGAAAGCTGACGGCACCATTGAACCCTCCGTCGAGATCGACAAGAAGAAAGCTGACGGCACCATCTTCAATGTGTCAAATCCATCATATGAGGAGTGGTATGCTTGGGACCAACAAGTTTTCGGTCTAATCTTCTCAAGCATGGGCAAAGATGCCCTCACGCACGTTGCTACCACAGACAGCAGCGCAAGCATGGCTAGAGATTGAAGGATTGTTCGCTGCCCATACTAGGGCTCAGTCAGTGAATCCGCGCCTTGCATTGATGACTGCAACAAAAGGTACAATGTTAATTACTGAATACTATTTGAAGACTGAAAGTTTATGCAGATGAGATGGCAGCCTATGGCAAACTGATGGAAGATGAAGAACTCGTCGCCTACATCATCAATGGACTCGATTCAGAGTACAATTCTTTGGTGCCAGCGCTCATCTCAAGGGTGGATCCGATTCAAGTTACTAAGCTCTTCTCCCAGATGCTCGGTTTTCAAGAACCGGCTTGTCCTTCATCAACAAAGACGGGTGTGGCTCCACTGGCTGCCCTAGAACCATGGACGGTCCAGTTGAGGGCGTGGCTCTAGACGTGGTGGCCGTGGCAACGGCAACCAGAACCAACAGCACCCCAACATGAACCAGCATCGTTCCTTGGGAGGCTCCACCGACAACCGTCCTCTTTGCCAAGTCCACTTTAAAAAGGGGCTTCTTGCTCCTGACTGCTGGCATCGCTATGACGAGAACTATGTCCCTGGTGAGCTCCTTGTTGCAGCTACCTACAACGCCTACAATGTGGATACCAATTGGTATAAGGACAAAGAGGGGATTGACCATGTCACAAGTGAGTTGGAGAAGCTCTCCTTCCATGACAAGTACAAGACCACATCCTTACAGAAAAGTGGTGCGTGTATGGAGAATCAACACGTTGATCGTACAATTGTTCCAACCTGTTCTAGAATTTCACCACTTCTTGCTAAAGATAACTCTGCCTTTCCTGAATTTCACCCTGACTATTTTCTTATCAAGGATCAGGTCAAGAAGAACACAATCCTTAGAACGAGATGCCAGAGAGGACTCTACCCCCGTCCCTCAACTCGTCCAATAAAGAAGGCCTTTGGCATTGCTATGCCATCCCTTGCATGATGGCACAGTCATCTTGGTCACTCCGCTTATCCCATTGTTACTAGGGTTTTCAGTAGCCATA
>CM014272.1:19306419-19334918 GCA_004135705.1 Alloteropsis semialata
GCGGGCGGGCGCGGAGGATGGCGCGGCCGCCTCCGGTGCGCGGGCGGGCGGGCGCCGAGGAGCGAGGGTGAATTTGTGATTGTACATTCGATTTGTTCATTTGTGATGGTGAATTTGTGATGATGGGTTGAATTATTCTGATTGTGATTCATGAGATGTGATTGTGAATCTGTGTGTATGGTGAATTTGTGATTGTGATTCTGATTCTGATTCTGATTGTGAATTTGTGTGTATGGTGAATTTGTGATTGTGGTTGTATGATTCTGATTGTGATTCATGAGATGTGATTGTGATTGTAGTTGTGATTCTTAGTTGGAGAAGGAATGGGGAAAAGAAAAAGGAAAGAAAAAGAAAAAAAGAAAAGGAAAGGGACGGGAGGGCGTCGGGGTTTTGGTACCGGTTTTGGACCCGGTACCAAAGGCCGAGCCCTTTAGTCTCGGTTGCACGGTACCGGTTCCAGAACCGGTACCGAAGGGACTTATGACCCGGTACTGATAGAGGTGTCTCCGGTAGTGAGTGGCCGTGGGGGACAACGCCCGGGGAAGTTCTAGCTGCGCACTGTTCCCAAGCTGCCGTGTCGCCGGCGGACGACATAACAGCGGCTCGGGCCATCGGGCGGTGTCCGGTGTCATCGCCCGGGCCAGACGCAGCAGGTTGAACCGTTGAAGCGCAGCGGGCTTCCAAGTTCTATTCCCATTCCATGTTCCTCCGTGACAGCAACACTCTCTCTCCCACCGCTGGGCCGTGGCCGGGCGAGCATCCACGACTGGAGAAAGAGCAGCGTGGCCGGCTGATAACCCCCTTTAGTACCGGATCCCTGTCCAATTTCGGTACTAAAAGAGACCCTTTAGTACCAGACGCAACGCCCAGTCCTAAAGGAAAGGATTTGGTACCAGGTGGTATTGTCACCCGGTACTAAAAGAATTTTCAATGAAAAAAATAATTGAGCTCTCCAGTCCCTCCCCTCCCTCTCTCTCTCTTCTCTTTTTTCCACTGCACGTCTTCCTCTGTTCTTCTTTCTCCCCCTTCGTCTCTTCTTCACCATGAGAAGAACATGAAGAAGAAAGAAGAAAAGATGGCATAGATAGGGGCCATGGAAAAAATGACCGGGTGAGAGGCGAGAGCGCGCAACCGGACTTAGAAACTTTTCGTGAGATTTAGCGGGACAAGATTTAGCATGGGGCCATGGTTATGGCCGGTACTAAAGCCCCTCCTTTAATACCGGGCGAAGCCACGGTCCGGTACTACAAGTGGCTGGGGGATTTAGTACCGGGCCGTGGCTCCGCCCGTACTGAAGGGTGCTAAGAGCTCGGTACTAAAGCTCTTTTCGGGCCTCTTGGGGCACGAGTCTTTTAGTCCGGTACTAATGGTGGGCATTAGTACCGAACAAAAACATATCCGGTACCAATGCCAAATCGGGGGTCGGACCGAAGCCCCTTTCTCCTGTAGTGATCGTCCCTCATGGTCGGGTCATGGCCGGCGAGCGACAGTGCTAGGGTGGCCGGCCAGGCAAGCGCCGATTTGGCAGAGCTCGGTGATGAGAAATCGAACTCGGTGAGGAAGAAGATGAGCTCGGCCAGGCGAGGGCCAACCCTCTCAGTCCCTTTGTTCAAAAAAAAACTCGGTGATGAGAAATTACTGTAGCAATTGTAAATCGAAGATTAAAGTACTAAATATGATCTAATAATAAAACTAATTACATGGATGGACAAGAAATTGCGAGACAAATCTATTAAGCCTAATTAATCCGTCATTAGAGATTATTTACTGTCGCATGACGTTGTCTAATCATGACCTAATTAGCCTCATTAGATATCTCTCGAAATTTCACCCGGGATTATGGAATGAAATTTTTCATTAATTCACATTTAATACTCCTAGTTAGTGTCCAAACATTTGATGTGACAGGTGAATAGTGAAAAGTTGTGAAAGTTGTCACAACTAAACAGGGCCTGAATTGCTATCCGTTTCTCTTGTGTCTTGTTGTTAGCGTGTTCTAGTTCATCAGGCTTTGCACAAATGTTTTCAATACTGTACCACATGCTATCTGTGTGTTTGTTTCTACAAATATCGTCTCTTTTATAAGGCGTGCATGTATATCAAGATTTAAAATCTATAATTTTTGACCAATAATTTGGCCAACAGTTTGTATCTATTCTAAAACAAATTTGGATAGTTTTGTAATCAAATGTACTATCCAATAATCATATGTTATAATCATAACAATTATAATATAAAATAAATGAGTGGTCAATTTATAATTTGGAAAACCGTACCATATCAAACTAAGGATGTGTTTAAATCCGATGAAAAACTTAGCGAAATTTACTGTAGCAATTTCAAATCGAAGATTAGGACTAAACATGATCTAATTATAAAACTAATTACATGGATAGACGGGAAATCACAAGACGAATCTATTAAGCCTAATTAATCCGTCATTAGAGATTGTTTACTGTAGCACGACATTGTCTAATCATGGACTAATTAGGCTTAATAGATTCGTCTCACAATTTCACCGGGGGGTTATGGAATGAGTTTTGTCAGTTATCTACATTTAATACTCCTAATTAGTATTCAAACATTCGAATTACTGTAGCGATGAAAAAATTGGCGAAATTAAACACGCCCTAAGTCTTATAAATTGGACCGAAGGGAGTAGCGTTTTCAGGCACTTATAGAAGTATAGTAGCACTGAATTCTTGGTGGGAGACTGGGAGTCGACCCAGGAATTTATGGGCCACATAGGATTGGCGACTGTGGGTGAACTCTGAAGTTTGAACCAAGCTGGTGGCTCCCATAGTCTCATGTGCAAATTAGAAAAGGTGCTCTCCCGATAAAAATACACTGGTGGCTCCCATGTGTGACACGGTGAGGTCTCGAGCTCATCCAGTCGTCCTCTCCAAGCAATTTGCTGGCTTATTGATTTAAAAATCTGGGTACCCTCCATCGTCTCTCAAGGACGACACAGAAAGGACATGTAGGCAGTGGACCTCTGTTCATCTGCCAAATCTCGTCACTCCTCACTGGCAACGCTAAAGAACTCGATAACGTCCGCAGACGGCTGTTTTTCACCATACCGTCAAAGCACGAATCTTCATAAACCATCTGACGCATACTGCCGAGAGGTAGCTACCCACGGTTGCAAGAAATTCACACTTATTTATATATATATATATATATATATATATATATCAAGCATAAGATCCAGGAATGCCATAGGTGAGTAAGGCCCCGTTTGGTTTTCCAGCGCTAGAAACTGTTCACAACTTTGACCACTAATTAAAGGTATTAAATAAAGGTATTTTACAAAACTAACTCCAGAACCCCTGCACTAGGAACCCTGAAGAATCTAATGAGGCCTTTGACCGTATGATTAGAGGATGATTAGAGAATAGTTACTGTAGCATCACTGTAGCCAATCATCGATTAATTAGGCTCGCTAGATTCGTCTCGAAAAGTTACGCTCATCCGTGAAGAGGTTTTGCAAATAGACTTTATTTAGTATTCCATGCAAGAAAGATTTCTTTCTAGCAATGCTAGATGCTAGAGAACCAAAGAGGGCCTAATTGTGGGTTGCAATAACAGAGCCTAGTCGGCCTTTAAGCTGCCATGCTAGGAGGTCGCGGCGATCGCCATCACTGTGTTTTTTGCTATAGATACTTATTACAAGAACACTGTCAAAAATGAATTCAAATATGAGTACGTATAATAACTTTATTTTTTATGTTATCTAAATTTTAGTCTTACGAAGTTAAAGCGCAAAAAAATGCACTCTGTAATACTATATCTCTAACAATGAGACCGAAAATACAAGACTCATTCCACGTTTGCATAGCGCTACAGTCAAAGAGTTTCATACCCATTTTTGGTCTTCTCCAACAATAAGACCCAAAAGAGAACTCTCTCTGCGAATGGGTCTTCAGGAGAGAGGATACTCAGATTTAGGTTGTGTCTCTCCTGAAAACCTATTTTGGGTTTGGGTATGGGTATAGGTACTCTGTTGGAGGCTGAAACAGTATCGTTGGAGACCCATTTTGAGTTTGGGTCTCCATTTGGATCTCCTGTTAGAGATAGTCTAACGTGTGAAAAGGAACTCACATTTTTTTATTTACCTACTGTGCCTAGACCAAAGTAAAGTCACCGCCGCATCCCCACCGCCTCCTGCCCATCTCGCAAGTCTGCCGCCGGTGGCACCGGCTCGTCGCCAGAACGGCGCGCCTCCGGTGTTGCCGATAACGCCACAGCGGCACGCCTCCGCCGCTCATCGGCGTCTTCCACGACAGCAGCATCCAGGGCCTCCAGCGCTTCATCCCCACCGCCGAGAACGACGACGTTCGGATCATGAGGTTGGACGGCGGCGTGCTCGGCATCATCGCCATCGACAACATGGAGTCTAGCATGGACTTGTGGGCGCTGGAGGATGCAGCACTACAAGAAGGCTATCACAGCCGGTTCGGTTGGGTCTATCACAGTCGGTTTTCAAAAGCGGCTGTGATTAAGTGGCGCTGAAAATCGGTTTTTCACAGTCGGTTTTTAACCGGCTGTGAAAATTGATCATCACAGCCGGTTTTTCCACCAACCAGCTGTGAAAATCGGTTTTCACAGCCGGTTTTTGCCACCACCCATCTATGATGCTCTTTTCACAGCCGGTTTAAACCGGCTGTGATATGTTTTTTTGAATTAAAAAAATAATTAGAATATCTCAATTTTCACAACAATAATTCACAAATATATAATGCACTCACAATTCATCACAAGCATAGTACATTTGTAATCCATACATCAAGTTTACTACATGAAGTCTAATACAAGTTTGGAGTCCACCATTACTACTACTACTCAGTGCTCACAACTAATACTAATTGAAAGAACTAACGGATCAAGAATTGAAAGATCCAAAAGTAACAATGTAGATAGAGCACTAACAGATCACGAATGAGCTTTATTACTGCCACTAACCAGTTCCTAACAATGTAGAAACGATGGGCTATTGTGCCGCGTCGGGGAGGAGAGTGAGGTTAATACACAGTTTTCTTCATTGCATCCTGTAGCACCTTGTTGCATATTCTGCAGTTACAACAACCTCAATTAATAATAGGATTTAAGTTGAGAAATATTCACCCTTGTACAAAAATCTAAGTGAGGTATGGACATGCAGTGGACAACCATCAGAAAAAACAGCAGGGCATATTGCAATATGTTTAGGTTTCTAGATTAAATGCATGTCCTTGATTCAACTCATACTAGAAAAAACTGACTTTTGCTGATACTCATCAACTCCTATGAGTGTGCTAGCAAGAATTAACTCACGCATTTGCTGAATCAGCACACTATTCAGCAAAACTTCAGCAAGAATTTTCGATGATCCTCTCCCCTGCAAGAACTTCAGTGAGACTCAACACCTGAAACATATTCAACCAGAATTCAACTATCAGAATATGGAAGTGGTGAGATTCAGTTCTGCTATACAGGCAATCAGCACAATCAACACATTGCCTAAAAAATGGAAGTGGCAGAATTCAGTTCTACTATACAGGCAATCAGCACAAGGATAGTACTGTTCTTCTAGGAAGCATCAAGATAGGATACATAGATCACCATTTTTTTGAGTAACAAATAGATCACCAAATAAGAGGGGTGCTCCTCTACCCAACACATTTTCTTTACTTCTAAATGTTTATTTAGTCACATATCTAACTGAACCACGAGATAAATTTCAACTGAAAATCATACCAGTAAGTAGCTTACTGCATATTCATTCTCAATTTGTAAATTGCATAATAATGAGCATGGCAACAACCTAGCTCCTACACTCATGTACACTCAGACTCAACACTTAGACGTAATTTCCATTATCTGGATATAAGCAGTACTCCACCAAGAGGTAAATAGTAAAATTGAGAATGAATGATGTACATGTGCAGCACCGCCGAACAAACTGTCGGCGACCAAACTATGTATATATGTCCAGGCCTAAATACCATGGTACATACTATGTATATATGTCATATACTGAATAATAACAGCGGCAAGCATCATGTACGTCTTCCTCATAAGCTATTACACAGCACGTGTACATCTAAGTCCAACCAATGGACGGCCACAAGAGGTGCTAATTTCATTCACACACAGCTACTGGCCAACGAATGCACGGCCAAAGATGCTAATTTCGTTGCCATAGTAAGAATAATAAGATGCTTACTGATACTAACCTTCAGAAGACGAGCTCATCTTCGTAGTGGAGCACTGGATCGAACTGGATCGATCTGGTCTTGGCGAGGACTGCAGGCGGGCGGATGGATGAGAGCGGAGCACTGCAGACCATGGAAGGGATTAAGGGACCGGATCCGGCGGTGGATAACGGCGGCACGAACCAGCGGTGAACGCGCTCACGGAGGTGGCGGCGCCGCAGCGGCGCATCGAAGAGGACGAGAGGAGGAACTCACGGACTCACAGTAGCCCTCGCTGTTGCCGTCGCCCCGCGCTCTTGCCGTCGCCGGAACGGAGATTCAGATCGAGAGAAGGGCGAGAGGATAAGAGAGAGGGAGGCTGTGGAGGCGAGAGGACAGTGTTGCGGCCATAGGGGCCGGGGGCCAGCGGAATAGGGTTCCGAATTGAATTATAGCCATCAGATCGGCGATGGACGGCCAAAAATTTTTAGGCCGTTTGGGCCGAACGGGCCTATTTCTTTCCTTCTTTGCTTAATGTTTTTCTTTTTCTTTTTTGTTTTTAATGCACCATTGTGAGGTAACACAAAAATGTAGTAATCTTATATACATGAATATATTTTTTATATATAGTAGACTACATATAAGATGTCTCGTACAAATTTCAAAAAATTTATAACTCATATAATATTTTAAATAGTTTAAATGAATTTCTGAGGGTTTAGTGAAAGTACTTACAATTTGAACTACATGTATCTCAAATAATACATAAAAAATTAGATAAAAATATGTTTTAAGTATTTCTGGTCCATTATATCTCATATCCTGAAAAATAGTGAAAAGTTCAAATGTTTGCTAGGGATAATTCAATTTTCCTCCTGCAACCTTATTATAAAATAAAGATAATAATACCTAAAACTTCTCATAAAATTCTGCAAATTGTTGTAAGTACCGTTTTACGGATGTATAATCTTGACATAAAAGTTTCAAAAGATTTTAAAAAAATTGAAGTATACATTGTTCACAAAAGAACACATCTCTCATATAGTTTCTTACAACTCAAGTCAAACTTTGAAACTTGAATACCTCGTAACATTTGTGAACTCGTATGAACCTCAAATTTGGACACAACCTTGTGTTGACCATAATATTAGAAAGTATGAACTTATATTAGCAATTGTTATGCAAAATACATGTTTTTCAATTCTCTACTTAAATGGAATAAAACAAGCCAAATGAAAAAGATCAAGCAATTAACATTCATAAAAATGCCATTAAATAAAAAGTAGTGATTTAAGAAAAATTCAGGAAAAAGAACCATCAAATTTGCACTTCCTATGAGAGAGAAATACCAATGATAATTTTTTATTCTGGATTAAAAAGAGAAAGATGAACCATACATGTGTTCTTCATCTCAGTCCACGTGGTGATATAATGTCCATTAAAATATATTCCCAAAAGCGGTGACATTCGAAGTGGTAGCCTAGTGATAAGGTAAGCTTACTCAAAGGGTAGGTCTGTGGTTCGACTCCTGATATTCCCCATTTTACTTTTATTTTCCATTTAACTCCTTCGGATTAGTATATAATATAATTCATGACCAAATTTATCACAACTCTATAAGTGGTGCAGTGGTAAGGCACGTACAGATGTTTCCTGTGGTTGTGAGTTCGATTCCTCTTGGCCCCCATTTTTCCTTTTTTTGCCCTTTCAATTGTAGAACCGTCTCCATGACATGTGGGTCCCAAGAATTAACTCCTATGAGTGACTTTTAGCTTCTCACGCATTTCTGATAGTATAAATAAGAATTAACTCTCACAACAAACATAGTAGTAGATGTATTGTGGAAAATTGTTTTCACAGCCGGTTCATGGCTCAAACCGGCTGTGAAAATCGTGGGCATTTTCACAGCCGGTTTGAGCCATAAATCGGCTGTGAAAATCATTTTTACAGTCGGTTTCAATTTTTGCGGGTTCGGTGGTTGTTGAAACCGACTGTAAAAATATTTCAGCGTCGTTTTTTCAAAACCGGCTGTGAAAATAGTGACTAGAAAAATGGTTTATGTAGTAGTGCAGGTGCTGCGCAGGACGATCCAACATGACGAGTTTGGTGGGGATGGCTACCTGAGTCAAAGTGCATCTCAAGCTGCTTGGGGCTTCTGAACATGGCAATGTCATATTTGTGGCGACATGGCTGGGAAGCTTTATGCTTTATCTTGACACCATGGAGCTAAAGAAGCTGCCATACGATAGTAACGCAATTTTGTTGGACGACCTAGCCTGTATCCTTATCATAGCTTCTCTGCCAGGTAACTGCCATATGTCTTTTCCTCATTTTTTAGTTCTCTGATCTTCGTTTTGTTCCTTTATGAAATCTTTTCTCGCGTAGTTTAAAGACAAAACAGCGCATCATGATCAGTAGCTCATGGACATTTATCTGATGCGAAGTAGAATAGTTCATCTTATTATCACACATATAATTTGCTTTTATTGTCTCTTCTGGTATTTTAGTACTGTTTTTTACATGATCTGGTGTTGGAGCGAGCAATATTAATATATTCACCATTTGTCAGATGTTAAAAATTATTGTTTTTATTATCAATATTAATACTCATGGATTGGCCAATTGTCATTAGTTCAACAAACAGAACATTTATTGTTTTTTTGAAAATGGTTGTCAATTCATGAGTGTCGTCGTACATGTTTCCCTCATATATTGTTGTACTTTGTTATTAGTAGATGTGTAGATTTTGTGCTACAAACCATCGTCTACAAACCAATATTACATTGAGAGTTATTGATTCAACTACATATTTTCCACATACATTGAACATGGCTTTTTGCAATAATATAATTTCATTAGCACATCTATTATCCATTGAGCACAAAGCATAGAACACTGACTTCATGAAATCTTGATCTATGCATATAGGAGATATTACTACGCATAGAGCTATGTTCTCCAGTTAATACCTGTGAACATATATTATGGAATCGTATAATTTCAACTCCAAAGATACAATTTGATTTTTATGTAACACAGTTTTCTGTGTTTTACTGTTGTTGTCAGGCCATGCTTCACTCCAAATCTAAGCTGATATCTTGGTGCTTGCTGAAATATTTAATTGGATGGTGCAATGATTCAGAGGACAAATCAACCAGATTGGAAACAATGCTTGATATATGTCTTTTGTTTCAATTATATTTCTTCACCATCTATAGTTTCTGTTATGTGGTTTTGATGTTCAGGAACTCTGGACTACATAATTGTAGTTTTGTTGAACCAGTATATGCAAAAAAAAACTTTTAGTCTTTGAGTAATTATTATTTGTTGTAGTTGAACCACTGAATGCAAAAACAAATTAATCTTGGTTGACCTTGTCATTGTGCTCGATATATGTCTTTTTGTTTCAATTATAATGTTTCGCCATCTATTGTTTCTGTTATGGGGTTCGATGTTCAGGAACTCTGGACTATATAATTTTGGTTCTTGACCAGTATATGCAAAAAAGACAAACTTTTACTCTGACTACTATACAAAAGGTTTTCAGGAGCGGACGGATAGAGGTTTGTAGGTGCGGGTTTGACGCCCGCTCTTGCTTTTTGCGCCTACAAATGCCACGTTAGCAGGAGCGAGCGTCTACCCGCACCTGCAAATCGCTTTTCAAGAACGGGCAATGCCATAGCCCGGCTCTGCAAATGAATTTGCAGGAGCGGTCCATGTGATGGTCCGATCCTACAAATTGATTAAAAAAATTGTCATCCGCCGCAGCTCGTGGGGCCACCTGCTCGCTCCGCCGGCTCCACGCCGCCGACGGCCACCTACTCAGCTGCTCGCGTAGCACCATCCCGCCCGACGGCCGGCCACCCACTCGACGAGGTCTCGCACTCACGCTGGGGCTGTGCTGCCTCCCGGTGTCGCGCCGCCCATGGGTCGGTGCTCGTGCTTGGTGGTGGTGCAGGCCGGCCGGCGTCCTTATGATGTAGTACACCTTAGCAGTAGCGGTGGCCTCCTTGAGCTCGCAAGGCAACCTCTGCTGTTGCCTGAGAAGAACCTAGCCGATCTTGAAAGGTGAGAGATGCATCACTACTGCAGAGAAGACAAGGCAACAAATCGGCAACTTGTCATCCTCTCAAATTAAGATTGTATAGCGAGCGGGGAACGAGGCATACCAGAATGTTGGCGCACGCGCCGGCCTGGCTGGGGCCTGACACCGCCGAACAGCTCCACCTCAGGCCACACCGGGAGCTCGCGGCGCCGATGGCCCCTCCGAGAGCTCCGGCTGCTCGTGGGCATCGAGCACAAGCAAGAAGCAAAGAGAGAGATAGGAGAGAAGCGGAGAGACAAAGAGAGACGGATGGACAAGGAACACGCATGATAGAGATAAGGACGGCCTTGTGGCTTGTGCAAGAACGTATGTGGGTCCCATATCGAAATCATGTGGACCCGGGCAAGTGCACCGTGAAGTGCTGCTCTCAGATTGAAAATGAGAGGCTCGTAGATTTTTCTCGGGTTTACCAAACTATTTCAGGTGCGGTTCGTATGATAGTCCTCTCCTGGAAATCGTTGGTATTTTTAGGGTCGGACCGTCGCACCGTCCGCTCCTGGAGGAAGGAACGGTCCATGTTTCTGCCCGCTCCTTTAAATGAAGACCATTTACAGGAACGGATTAAAACATGGTCCGTTTCTACAAATCAATTTTTAGAAGCGGGCGAGCTGCTACAGTGTATCTGAAATTTAGTTGGTGCGGACAAACTTGTCGTCCGCTCCTAGAAAAAAAAGCTGGCGCACAACAACCCCCGTTTAGCATCATATAGTCTGCAACGAATCATGCAATCGTTGCTAGGCCCATTCTCTAGATACGGATGGAATTCGGCCCACTATTCCCGCATGCCCACGTTAGAGGAAAATGGCGCCTCCAACCCACCCCCATCCACGAAATAAGTAGGCAGCGAAACTGACGCACCCTCTTCCCTGTGCACGCGTCCCTCTTCTCTTCATCCAATCCTCTTGCGCAGCCCGACTCATCTGGATCTTGTGGGCATCTGAATCACCACCACCATGGCACCATCTTCCAAAAATGATCCATCTGTTTGTGCCTCAAAGATTGGATCAGGTATCTAAGGCAGGGTGCCTGTATGTACCAGCGGTTGGTGGTGACTCTCCGATGTGTGGTGGATCGGAGCAGCGACGGCGGCAGTTCTTGGAACTGCAGTGCCCGTGGCGGCGGCGGCAGTTCCTGGAAGTGCAGTGCCCATGGCAGCAGAACCCCGTGATGCGCAGTCCTTGATGTACAGCCAAGTGGTTAGTTATCTTCCATTTAGTCTCCAATCCAAGCCCCGTCCCTTCATCTGGTTGTATACTATCCATGTTTTTGTCTTCTTGATTATTATATGGATTCATCTCCGATCTGTGTGTGCTTGGTAGTATCCTGTTTCTTGTCTTGTTCAGATTCAATTTGTATTCCTTGTATGTATCCGATTTACTTTCCCTGAGACTTACATAACACAAGTTCGAGTCATAGAGTTCCTGAATCGCAAATTATTTGGTGCCTTAGAGGATATGCACCAATTCCTGAATGGCATGCATATACATTTGCTGAATCCGTGAGTTACAGATTACTTGACATACCAAGTGCCTCTTATCCACATGATCCTTATGCAGATTATTTCCCTGACATACAACTCGATCTGGATGCCTAAGCATCTGCACTGCTGATGTGCCCGATTTTCTTTTGTAGCACAATTGACATCGATGTTAGATTTCCGGAACTGCAACTTCCACAAAAGGAGGTGCTGCTTTTATACTCCTTGCAGCAGTAATGGATCGATGAGACGCAAGGTCACAGGTGTGTGATTCGGTATTTTGTTTCCTTCTATATTAATTCCTTATTAATTTTGCTCAGATTCAAATGATTAATTTCAATCAGCAGTAACGGACAAGAGGCAAGGTCATAGGTGTGTAACATAATTTTTCTAGAAAATTCTAGAACTTAATGAAATAAGTGAACTTTGCATTGCATTATATCTGATTTATCTGCTCCTTGGTATTGGAAGTTCTGGTAATTATGATGCATAGTGAACTTGAATGGAGAGCCTTCACTGCTTCTCAGGTAATTATGCACACACTTTTCCTTGTAAAGTTTTCAGTAATGTACTTCAGAGATAAATAAGATCACTGTATTGTAGTTTTAAAAAAACTTGCAAATGTAGAGTTGTAAGAAATCTCCAAGTTTTTATATTGTTGTTGATCTGTTAAATTCTGATGCCGAATGATCTATGGAATGGACTACTCAGATCCTAGTTTTCTTTCAATAGGAATGGAGATAATTTTTTTCCTTGAAAAAAATAAGATATCTTGTTAAAAAATATGTGCTTATAGAAGCATCATATATTTTCATGCAGGACAAATGTAAGACACTGTAGGTGCTGAGGTGATTCAAGGATGAAGTACAGCAGCTCAAGAAACTTTACCAATTTCAGATACCATGTATATTTTACTTTTAGTATGGAACATTGTATATCATCGCTCTATGTATCGTTTTCTATGATGTATTAAATATTTATTTAATGGAAATATATGATATCTTCAAAAATTCTCATGTGTGACGACTATGGGGTTGACGAATATGAACATATCTCTTGTTACCTATAGTAATTGAGTAATCGGCGAAGACAGCATATGAAATAATTATATTATATTGCATATTCCAAATTGCAACGCATATATGCGTTGGTGAGATATAAATAGTTCTGTTGCTACCTTGCAACGCTTATTTACACCACTTACCAACGCATATATATGTGTTGCTTTAGACCTTTGCAACGCCACCAATGGCAACGCATACCATATACGTTGGTATAGATGCTACCAACATTTATTTGGGCTTGTAGCAACGCATATATGCGTTGCTAAAGGGCTATTCCTTTTGTAGTGACCCAAAAAATCGTTTGTGTAGTAGTGTCTTTGAGTAATTATTATTTGTTGTAGTTGAATCAATGTATGCAAGAAAAAAAATTTAATCCTGGTTGACCTGTTATTGTGCTCATGGAATCAACGCACCTAGACCAGAAAAAAATGCCTATAAAATTACTTTACTCGACAAACTGTAATAACACTACCTATGAGTTGTCAAAAGTGCCGACACTACTCGATCTGCCACTTTAGCCTAGAGTTTAGGGTGTGTTTAGTTCCCTCAATTTTGCATAAAGTTTTCACCTTGAGAACCGTGTCCTCCACCGTACACATAGCCGTTGTGGGTCTGACAGTGGGTCCACTGTGACCACCGACTATTGCTGTGCCCCACCGCAACAATCGGTGATTGCAGCATCGCAATAGTTTGTCGTTCCAGAGCCGAATCTTCAAATTCTTCAGCACCACCGACTATTGCTGTGCTCATGACTGGATAGCATAGCAATAGTCTGTGCTCCTATTTTTTTATTTTACTTTGTTTTCTTCGCGGTTTCTTCTTTGGGCTTGTCTTTTATGATGTCTTGGGTTTCTTTTAAGGTCTTCTAATGTCTTGATCATTATTCTTAACCTTGTTTAAGGTGTTTGATCACCCAAGTCCATCACCTTACATCCATGTGACTATATCCTTGTATATTAGCAAACTTGTTAGTCCACATGGGTTGTGTTGCATGCAATCACCAAAATCACAAATGGCCGATTAGTAGGTCCATTTTCCTAACAATCTCCCCCTTTTTGGTGAGTGATAACAAATACAACCAAAGCAAGCTAAAATATGAAATTTAAATAACAACTACTTGCTTGGATGCATGCAAGAGCAAGATCGCATGCTAATTGAAATATGCAAAGGTACCAAATGAAACTCGAACATTTAAGTGCATCATACCTTGCCCTTACCAATTGAACAAAAATCACTAAATCCCCCTTTTTGTGGTCATGGTGAACATAAGGCTCCCCCTTACTCCAATGCCACTTCTCCTTTTGGACCAAATTCTTTACAAACTCCCCCAAGCTTGAAATCTTCAATCTCTCGCATACTTAGAGTTCTTGCCTTGCTTGCTCCCCCTTAAGAGCGACTCCCCCTTAAGGTATACTTGCTTTGTTCGCTCAAATTCTCCCCCTTTGGAATCAAACACCGAAAAGGAAGACATCAAAAGCACAAGGGAGAGTTTCACAAATCATGATCCTTTGAATGTGGAAGGAAACTTGGATCATAACTCATGAAACTCACATAACATAGACTAAGCTCCTCCTAGGTGTGTGCATACATATAGTGGATGGCAAAGCATATGCACAACTAGTCAATTAAGATAAGATAAGAAGTTTATTCTATATTATGCATGGAGATAGCTATAAATGGATTGAAAGGCATGATATCAAAAGAAACTCAAGAAATACCAATTGACGGTTGATACCGCTTGAACTCAAATGATACCAAATTGAAGCATATTTTCTTTATTAGAACCATGTTTATCTCTTGGGATACTTGTGAGACTACACACATGATAAACTTGCAAACAATGTTAGTCTCAAAATCACAACCCATAAGATAGCTCCCCCTAAATATGTGCATACAAGTAATTGAATTACTTGTGAGAGACATGCACTAGTCAATAACGACATGGGGATAGTTAGCTTATGACTTGCATTTTGGCACAAAGGATAAGAAATAAGCTCTAGGTGCCATTTTCCTACAACTAATAAACCATGTAGGTTACTCATGGGTTAGAATGAGACACAAGCAACCTACCATATGAAAGAATTACTCTAGGCAATGCAATGGATTTGAAATATTCACATGCAATCCTAGACAAGCATAGGAACTAGAAGCTAAATGAAATTGCATGAATTTAACTCTAGTTACCTATGTTACCAATGGAAGACTTGGGTGTAGAATATTCCAAATCTTGATGAACTTGGCCCTTTAGATTGAATTGCTCTCTTCTTGTGGCCAAGTCTCCAAATCCTCCCGAGTCCCATAGACTCTAAGTCGCCTTTGGAACCCAAACCTTTTTGGTGCCCTTCATGACTGAAATGATTTCCTTTGGCACCCAAATAGGTTGGTTCCACCCCTTTACTTGCTTGTTGATCAAGTGAGATACCACCTTGTTATCTTTCTTCTTGAGGAGGTATGCTGTGCTCTTCTTCTTGTCAACCTTCATGTATGCTTTGGTGTTGGAGATGATTTTCTTTTTCTTCTCTTCCCCTTTCTTGTTCTTACACTCATAGGACTTGTGGCCTTCTTGATGACAAGAGTGGCAAGTCACGGTTACTCCCTTCTCAAACTTCTTCACCATCTTGGCACAGTTATCTTGAGAAGGTTGTGCCTTGCACTTCTTGTCCTTTCCCTTGAGCCTCTTCAAGTCCTTTGAGAGCTTCTCTACTTCTTGCTTAAGCTCTGTATTTTCTTGAGAAATGAGATCATCAAGACTTTCTATAACAACATTCTCATTGCAAGATGGTGAGCAAGATTTAACATTTAAATCAATGCAAGAAATAGAAGCATCCTTTTTAGATTTGGTATTAAAAAGAGATGTGGATGCTTTGGTGGAGGCAATTTTTGTTGATTCAAGCAACTCAATTTTACTAGTTAACTCATCATTTTCTTCAATGATCATATCAATGTTTTTCTCCAATTCTTTAAAATTGGATGATGAGATAGCTAGCTTTTGTTTGAGTTCCTTGTTTTGCAAATTGAGTTTCATTATTATTACCTCTTGATTTTGAACAAGATTAGCAAGCTCTTCCATTGAAGGGAAGGAGTCATCATCACTTACATCGCTATCACTCATACCTTTTGCCATTAGGCAAATGTGCGATGAACTTGATGGCAAGAAGGTCTTTTGCTTGTGGTGGATTTCTTCATCACTTGAGCTTGACCAATGAAACCCACCCTTGGAAATGCTTGTGAAGGCCTTCTTGCTTGCTTCCTTCCTCTTCCTTCTTTCTTCTTTCATACGCTTGCGTCTTGCTTTCATGCTTGGACAAAACTCAATGTGATGTCCTTCTTCACCACAACCAAGGAAAGCAATCTTCTTTTTGTCCAACATCCTTCGGTTGTAGCTCTCCAAATGCTCCATGGTACTAAGGTGACCTTTGGCATTGATCTTCTTGAGCATCTTGATGACTTTTTGATAAGCTTGTTGATTTCTTCACTCTCATAGGAGGAGTCACTTGATTGATCATCATCTTCTTCATCATCCTCATCATCACTTTCTTCTTCACTTGAGCTTGAAGATTCACTTGAGCTTGAACCTTCACTTGAGCTTGAGCTTGATTCTTGCACTTGAGCTTTCATCTTGGATTTTGAAGATTCTTTCTTGTTATCTTTCTTCTCCATCTTTTCTTTGCTTGATGTTCTTGCATCTTCATTTGATGGAGTAGGATCTTTGGTGATCTTCATTGAGAGCTCATGAGCAATGATCTTGCCCAAAACCTTTGTGGGCTTCATCTCATCCATCTTGGTCATGCAATAGAAGTAGGTGACAATGGGAGCATACTTCTCCTTGGGAAGAACATGGATGATCTTTCTTGAGATGTCCGCATCACTTAGCTTGATCAAGCTGTCGGATTTATCGTCCGGCAGTCCACCCGGGGGTACCCAGATGGTTGATTTGTAGGCAAAGGGCAATCGCGAGACTAGGGAGCTCGAGGTAACACAGGGACATAGGGATTATATAGGTTCGGGCTACCCGGAGGTACAATACCCTACGTCCTGTGCTCGGGGTCTTGTATTGCTCTGCTCGGCGAGGTTCCGGGGAACGACGGCGAGCTCTTGGCTACAATGGATGAATGACGTGGGAATCAGATGAAGATGTAGATTTGATGAGATGTCTAAGGGGGTCGACCTAGGCCGCCTTATATAGGCCGACGACCTAGGGTTTACAAGTCGGTTTCCTATTTTTGTTCGGCTACAACAAGGAAACTAATCTGAGTCGGCGTGCCTTGCAAACTATGTCATCACCAGTCTTGTCCATCAAGTCGGAGATCCTCATGGGCCGGCCCGGGGTCGGCCCACATCGCTGTCAGACGTGGGCCCAGGCCGACTGGCTACCAGGTCGGTGGTGGGCCCACGGGTACCCATATCCCACAAGTCCCCGAGCAACGTGCAGGCGCGTGTCAGAGTGCTGATGAAGAAGCGAAGCCTCTGCAGTCGGCTGAAGCATCTTGGTCGGCAGACCGACACAAGGGTGGGCGGTGCTCAAAAAAGAGAAACCGCAGGTCGTCGGGGATGACCCTGGTCGGACCCGAGGCGGAGCCTCGAGTGGCGTAGCGCCGAGTCGTGGCCAATTCGGGCGCCGAGGAGCTGCACCACTTGGGAAAATTGACACATCCTGATGGGGCATATGGAGAGCGACGCAAGGAGCTCTCCATATGGAGTAGTCCCCGAGCATTGGGTCGATTAGTAGAATCGGGCCAATGGTCAAAGAGAAATCATCCGAGCTTCAGGGCAGACAGGCCGCCTAGAAGATAGGGTGGTCTGGCGCCCCGAAGAGAGGAGCTTGTCCCAAAATTGTGGCCTGGAAGATAGGGTGGTCTAGCGCCCCGAAGAGAGGAGCTTGTCCCAAAATCGTGGCGCCGAGTCCCCGAGCGTGGGGGCCGGCCGAGTCACGGAGACCCGCTGACTGGAGTCGTAGCGCCCAGTCCCCGAGCGTCGGGGCTGGCCTGAGTCGCGGAGACCCATTGACCGTAGACGTAGCGCCGAGTCCCCGAGCATCGGGGCTGGCCGAGTCGCGGAGACCCGTTGACCAAAGTCGTAGCGCCGAGTCCCCGAGCGTCGGGGCTGGCCGAGTCATAGAACCGCGTTGATCGAAGTCGTAATGCCCAGTCCCCGAGCCTGGGAACTGGACAAGCCAACAAGTTGCCTCCAGCCTGAGCCAGAAAGGTCGGCCGGACGGCGGGAAGCACGCCGAGTCGTCGTCTGTAGCCCCAAGCCTGGGAGCCGAGCGAGTCGCCGAGTCGCCTCCCGCACCCAGCCCCCGAGCTGGGAGGTCGGCCGGGTGGTAGGAGACACGCCGAGTGGTTGGCCCGTGCCAGCCCCGAGCCCGGAAGCTGGCCGAGTCGGTCGAAGTACACCGAGTAGTCGGCCCGCGCCAGCCCCGAGCCTGGGGGCTGGCCGAGTCGGCCGAAGCACACCAAATAATGCCTGAGCTGTATGAAGACAGTGCAAATATTATGTAGCATAATATTCAATAATCTGAATGATAAACAATGTTTGTCGTAAGATCGTAACAGAAACAGGTCTGTGAATGCATTGTGCATATATGTAAAACCCCTTCCCTCTAGCAAAAACACCGAGTAGGATGCCGTGCGGCCTTGCCTTGTGTCGCTAAGCACCTTTTTTACCCGCTGACCACTGCTCACGGAGAGGACGGCTTACCCTAGACTACACTGCTCAGCAGGGAGGCTTAGGTGTAGGGGGCGCGCGGGTTGAGCACGGAGCTCAAGGTTTCACGATTGGGGACTTGAACCGCACGGGTTAACTTGGGATTTACCTAGAGGGACATAGGGTCGGGCAGGGACCCGGAAGTCAGAGTCGGCAGGGACTCTCCCGAGCGCTAGAGCAGCGCGCTGTGAGGTGCAGTCTAGACAGACCAGGCTGTATAAGCAGTCGGAGCGTGACCGAGGTGGTCGGCGAAAGTCACAGGGACATAGGAGAGCCGAGGCGTACGAAAATATATAGAAGCCGTAAAATATTTAATTGAAAATAATACTTAGCTTGATTCGTAATCGAGTCGGAGAATCGATGTGTCACCGCATGGGCGTCGTGTCCGAGTGGACGAGGTTGTTCAGGTAGTCGGCCAGTCATGACTGGGACGTCGGTCGTCTGGGACTCGTCTCCGATCAGTGCATCGGGTCCGAGTAGTTTTCGTCGTCGGCGTGTCGGTGGAGCAGCGCGCGTCGTTTGCCGATATGAGCTGCATGCAGCCGAGTCGTCATGGCTTGCCATAGAGTCGCGACATTGGTTGGCCACGTACTAGCACGGTCATGGACCAACTCGTATACCCCATGGACTCGGAAAGATGCTCCTGTTTTCATCCTCGTGAACGCGAAGCATGTTTGGCATCTCACGTAAGGAGAAAAGAAATAAAATAACCTTGATTAGCTGTTGCAATGAAAGAGATATGAATAAAATAAATTGAGAGGAAATAAAATGATGCTTCCCTATTTGGGCGTGACTATCTGAGGCAAGGGCTTCAACGGAAACAACTCCGGACAGATCGGAGACAAAATAACTCTGGACGCTGCAGTCCCGACTCCCGAGTTCCACCATCCGAAGCTAGCTAGGTGCCACGGACTGCAGCATGGATGCCATGCGCACGATCTTTAGACGAGTATGGATACGGCAAGCGTATCAACCACGACTGCACCACGCCGACTTGACGGCGATGTGCAGGCTCCGAGGGATCCGACCGAGTCTTGGTTGCGATGCCGCCACCAACGCCGGAGGCAAACTGATTTGCTCTCGCTTTGCCACGGCATGGATGCCGAGTCAAGGAAGATGACGTGAAGATGATCTGCCATTGAGCTAGCTGTATTGCCCCGCGATCACCCCTACCTGGCGCGCCAACTGTCGGATTTATCGTCCGGCAGTCCACCCGGGGGTACCCAGTTGGTTGATTTGTAGGCAAAGGGCAATCGCGAGACTAGGGAGCTCGAGGTAACACAGGGACACAGGGATTATACAGGTTCGGGCTACCCAGAGGTATAATACCCTACGTCCTGTGCTCGGGGTCTTGTATTGCTCTGCTCGGCGAGGTTCCGGGGAACGACGGCGAGCTCTTGGTTACAATGGATGAATGACGTGGGAATCAGATGAAGATGTAGATTTGATGAGATGTCTAAGGGGGTCGACCTAGGCCGCCTTATATAGGCCGACGACCTAGGGTTTACAAGTCGGTTTCCTATTTTTGTTCGGCTACAGCAAGGAAACTAATCTGAGTCGGCGTGCCTTGCAAGCTAAGTCATCACCAGTCTTGTCCATCAAGTCGGAGATCCTCGTGGGCCGGCCCGAGGTGCTGTCAGACGTGGGCCCAGGCCGACTGGCTACCAGGTCGGTCGTGGGCCCAGGGGTACCCATATCCCACACAAGCCTATAGAATTTAGCTCATTGACAATAACATTTAAACGTGAATACATGTCACTAGCTATTTCATTTGGGAACATCTTAAAAGAATCATAAGCTTGCTTGACCAATATATGTTTTTGCTCCTTAACGTCACTTGTGCCGTCGTGGAGCTCTTTGAGCGTGGTCCAAATTTTGTGTGCATTTTCAAGATGATAGACCCTATTAAACACATCAAAGCTAAGAGATTCAAGAATTGAATTCCGAGCAATAGCATTGAAGTGCATCTCATCTATCGGCCTTGGTGGGGTTTTTCGGCTGAGCTAGGGGTTTCATTCCTTAATTCGTCACTCTCCAAACACCTAAGCCTCTAGTTCAAGAAAACATGACATGCGAATATGCCAATAGAAGTAGTTAGTGCCGTCAAAGTGTGGAGGCCTACCGATAACACTCCTAACCACTTTGGATGTCGTTTTGCTCTTTGGCGGTGAAGCCAATGGTCCAAATAAGAGCACGAGGCTCTGATACCAATTGAAGGGATCGTGACACCCTGAAAGGGGGGTGAATTAGGTGTTCTAAAAACTAAGGCTCCAAGAACATATAAAAACCTTCCAAACTCTATCTAGATATGCACTAGGTTTTTCTATGTGTTGCTATCTCTACCGTAAAAGAGTTTTGCACCCTAGGTTCCAATCCTATCAACTACACAAGGCAATTCTAAGAAAAGTAAATGTGAAATGTAAAGAGCACAATGTAAATACCGAAGTGTAAATGGTAGAGAATGCAAACTCTCAGCACGATGATTTTTTCTGAGGTATCGGGGAGTTAGCTAACTCCCCCCTAGTCCTTGTTGGAGCACCTTCTTGGGAAATGCCCCTTCCATAGGGTAATGCTCTTGTGGCGGGCAAACTCCGTTATAGCCAACGGGACTACCCACAACACGAGTGGGTCTCCGCTTGGCCTCTCGCCGGTGACCTCTACTGTCTTCACTATGGTAGAGATTCGGCAAACCGCCAAGGGCCACTCCTCCCTTGCACAATCACCGGCGGCCTCTCCACAAAGTTTTGATGGAGGGTCTCGCTAGACTACAACGCCCCGGATTTACAACACTTGGTGCGTGCAAGCAACGATAGTAAGGAGGTATGCAAACCTCACTAAACTCTAGGCTAAAGCCTAAAGCAAAGAGCTAAGCGGCCTAAACTAGCACTAATCAAATCCTAAACCTTGTTGCTAATTGCCTAATCTTCTCTTAAGCACTTTGGTGGATAGAGCACATGAATTGGTGAACTTCAACACCCAACAACTTCCCCAAGCTCTAACACCCTTCAAATGGCCGGGTGGAGGGGTTTTTATAGCCCCAACATGAAGAGCTAGCCGTTATGTAGCCATTGGTACTTTTCTGCATAGGACCGACTGTTGCGGTGCCCATTATGTGTTGCACCGCAACTTCCTGTCCTCCACCGTACACATAGCCGTTGTGGGTCTGACAGTGGGTCCACTGTGACCACCAACTATTGTTGTGCCCCACCGCAACAATCGTTGATTGCAGCATCGCAATAGTCTGTCGTTCCAGAGCCGAATCTTCAAATTCTTCAGCACCACCGACTATTGCTGTGCTCTTGACTGGGTAGCGTAGCAATAGTCTGTGCTCCTTTTTTTATTTTACTTCATTTTTTTCGCGGTTTCTTCTTTGAACTTGTCTTGTATGATGTCTTGCATTTCGTTCAAGGTCTTCTAATGTCTTGATCATGTATTCTTGACCTTGTTTAAGGTGTTTGATCACCCAAGTCCATCACCATACATACATGCGACTATATCCTTGTATACTAGCAAACTTGTTAGTCTTCATGGGTCGTGTTGCATGCAATCACCAAAATCACAAATGGCCTATTAGTACCACTACTGGAAAACTCGCTATCAATACCGGTTCATAACCCTCATAGGTACCGGTTCTGGAACCGGTACCGCGCATCCGTGACTAAAGGAGTCGGCCTTTGGTACCGGGTCCAGAACCGGTACCAAAGGGTGCCTTTGGTACCGGTTGGTAACACCAACCAATACAAATGTTTCATATTTGGGTTAGTTATATACAATTCGTCTACGCGTCTATGTGTCTGTGCGTCATATGTCGTATGTCGTACACGATCTTTCACGCAATAAGATTGAAGTCGTCGCAATTGTCAATTGATTTTGACCCGACTTTGATTGCATTTTTCTCGAACATTCACATATAAACATTTGAGATCAGCCAATACAAAAGTTAGAGCATTTAAAAGTTGTTTACAATTTACGGCCAGAACTGGAAGAAGGAGCGGAAAGGGAGCCTAATTGAGCGATAGCGCGTCCTCATGGTGGTACTCTCCATTTGGATTTACAACTTGGTCCATAATGAATCCAAATAGTTGGTCCGCAATAGCTTTTGCTTTTTCTGCCAGTGGGAGCTCTTGATGGTAAAACATCCTCTGCATTAATCACAGCTGACAACATTCATTCATATAATAAATAAATTTTGCATATAATCATTTGTAAACAAGTAACTAATAATCATTCATTCATATAATTAATAAATTTTGCATATAATCATAAAATTTTCTAACACATTCATTTCTAAACAATAACTAATAATCATTTATAAACAATAACTAATAATCATTTCTAAACAATAACTAATAATCATTTCTAAACAATAATCAATAACTAATAATCATTTCTAAACAAGTAACAAAGTTTACATGAAATAACAAAGTATACATGAAATAACAAAGTATAATAAATATATTCATAATTTGTATAACAAAGTACATGAAATAACAAAGTATATTCATGAAATAACAAAGTATACATGAAATAACAGAGTATAATAAATATGTTCATATTAAATATATTCATAATAAATATACACTAATAATCATATTTCCATATACACTAATAATCTAATTTCCATATACACTAATAAACTAATTTCCATATACACTAATAATCTAATTTCCATATACACTAATAATCTAATTTCCATATACACTAATATTTCCATACCAATAATCTCATTTCCATATACACTAATAAACTAATTTTCATATCTAATTTCCATATACACTAATAATCTAATTTCTATATACACTAATAATCTCATTAATTATCCACTGGCAGACGTACCATGAGTTCTTGGTTAGTCGCTTTTTTGGGAGAAACAAAGGTATGGATCCACTGGCAGACGAAGTATCCGCATAGATTCGTCCCTTGTTCCTGTCTGGCACACTAAAAGTGGAGAAGAATAAAGTTAGACGTAACAACTATATATTAGTGTGATTTTACGAGATATGCGGGTACACCAGCCACATACCAGAAAGTCCGTCTTCAAATCCAATTTTTGTTTGAAATTTCCTCGAACATGTGCACGGAATCGTGTCCATGCCTCGTCAATCAGGTCTAAAACCCTTTGGTAATCCCCTTGTGGTTTTCGCATTAAGTCCAGGACAAACATTTGACCGGTGTTTATCATTATCACAATGAGTATCTAGTGGAAGCTGTAGATATCTATATATAAATACATGCACGAGTATTGAGAAAAAAGTATTAAAGCTATACATACATAGAGAGAAGTACTCACTCGAAATTGTGTGGCAAAAAAATATAATTCTTGCTTCTTTGTCTCTCCAGGTACAAGTATATGATGTCCACCATGTCTAGTGGATTCTTGGATACAAGTACGGCATTTACCTTGCATTGATCCATGAAGCCGACATCATCATATGATTTTTCGCGGCATGTATGGATCTCCATCCTACATGACAAGAATAGATTGTTATTGTTGGAAATTATAATTAAGAAAGCAAGTATTGCGAGAATAGATCAGTGAAACAAACTTACACAACCCAGCAGCTCATCAATGAGAGGTCTATGGCATCTTGATGGTACAACATATACACATCCTTGAAATCCAAAATCAAGAGACTATGCCCACGGAAGTAATCACGGTCTTGTATCAAAATATTGAGCATCAGTCTACCCTTTTTGGACACCTTCATGTACCACTCATGAAATCGGAACGCTTGAGTGGTTAGGTACTTCACAGAATATGGGGGCACCATTGGTTCGCCATATCGAAATTCCCAAATTTTCACTAGTGTTGCCTTAGGAATTTCGCCCTCTAAAAGTTGAGTCGGTGAGAGGCCCGTTTGCGCGCACAACTTCGCAATTTCTTCGTCGTCATAATCCTGTTGCCCTTGTGTCCTCCTAGCAGAGCTCTGCCCGACTTGTTTCTTCTTAGGAGTGGCCACCTTCTTCCCCGAGGATCCACTGCTGGCTTTTGTCTGCTTATCATAAGACTTTGCAAACTGGCGGTCATAGTCAGAGGGTAAGAATCTCTTCTGATTCGCCGCGCTCATTTTTCTGAAAAAGGTCTTCGCTGCTGGATCTATCTTTACCGGCTTCTCTGGCTCATCTGGTTTGAAATGCTCTTTGACCTGAGCATCGACCACCAAAGCAGTTTCCTCATCAGTTTGGTCGTAAGCTAACTTCTTCCTTATGGCGGCCAACTTTTCTTCTTCGGTAGGCTCTTTCTCCACCGTTTGGCGCTTCTGGCGAGTAGTCCGCGTTGGAGGCGCAGCTTGGCGCTTTGGGGGATACCGTGCTGGTGGAGGAGGAGACATGTGTGAGCCGGCATCATCCTGACCTGGAGGTGGCAGCTCTGGGTCATCCTCGTCCCTTCTTGAAGGTGATGGTGGCTGCGGGAGATCCCTGGGTGGAGTAGATGACGGCCCTTGACTACCAAATTTGACGTAACGCTTCTTCCATAGAATGATACTGCCGTGGGCAGCATCCGCTAACGTCTTTTCTCCGTCGCCACCTGGGATGTCGAGCTCCAAGTCATCATATCCTTCACAAATTTGCTTGACCCCCACCTTGCAGTAGCCACTTGGAATCTGTGCCCCATGAATGGTCTGCCCTTGCTCCACCGGATAAGCCATACCGTATGCCATCTTAGTGGATAAGTTCCGGCTTGGTATATGAAGCTCACATGGCGTACGCAGAGTGATTTCGTCCACTGGATAGCGAGCACTCTCGTCCCCGGCATCGGTAGGTGGGAGCTCCGTGGAAGCAACACTGCTGCGACATTGGGAGGGCGGGCTAACACCATCACCTGATCCAATAGCTGGTACAAGTACTGCTCCCGGCACCGACTGCCCTTGGCTCAGCAATGTTTGTATCTGTCTAGACACTTCATCTGCGATGCCGCCTTTGTCTCCCGAAGCTCTCTTTCCAAGTTCTCTACTCTTCTCTCCTGTGCGGCCTTAGAGCGGCTTCGACTCCTGTACGTGTCACTGTCCGCACGGAATGCAACCTTCCACAGGACGACGCCGACACCTCTAGCTCGTCCGGGATGTTCGGGGTTCCCCAGAGCCCTTGTTAGCTCGTCGTTTTCTCTGTCGGGAACGAATGTCCCATCAGCTTTCTCTGTAAGCACCTTAAGGATAGCAGCGGCCGCCTCTTTTAACTCATCGTTGTATATAAGCGACCCATCGGTAAGATCCAGAGTGCCACCATGAGCGTAGTACCAATGCCTTGATCGCTCGGACCAATTCATTGTTGCCGGCGTGATTCCCCTGGCAATCAAATCTTCTTCCATCTTGTCCCAGATAGGAATTTTCTTCTTATAGCCAGTTGGTCCAAGAGAGTGGAAGTACCGTTTCTTCGTGGCATTGATCCTATTTTGTCGCGAGTTCTTTTCACCTAACTCCGACCGCCTGTACTGCACGAAGGAATCCCAATGACCCCTCAGCTTTGGGTAATCATCAAAGTTGGGTGTCAGGTTCTTCTTGGCATATTTCTTGTACATGTTTTTCTTCCATGTTTGAAATGCAGTACACATCGTCTTTAGAGCCCAATTTTTGACTCTTGCCTCTGAACCTTGAGGCACTGCGAAACGTTCTTGCAGACTGGCCCATAGCATTTCTTTCTCTGATTGCGGCACGTATGAAGCATCATCGCTGGGTTTCCACCTCTACAGGCTGATGGGCACGTGGTCTCTCACTAGAACACCACACTGATTGGCCATCTTTATAGCAGCTTTCTCTGGCGTAACTAGCCGACCATCTTCTGCCACATCAGTGATTACATGTCTGCCCTCTAACTTTTTGGTCGGGCCACGTTTCGTCCTCTTCGATGATGAGGACCAGAAGGCTGTGAGCCTGAGGGCTACACGTACAAGAAAGAAATATATTAAGATTTCAGGCTTGAACATATACATATATATATCATTGATATTGACAATATGTATACATGTATACCTCCTCTGTGTGAACATTTGCAGCAGGTTCTTCCATACCATCACCAGACATATTGAGGAATTGGCTGCCATCGTCACCACCTGCCTCCTCCTCGATGTCGAGGAGGTTAGTGGCACGTGCACTGCCTTGTGCAATTTCGTTCATCATAAACATTTCGTTCATTTCGTCTTGCGTCATCATCTTGGCACCTAAAATTGTATCAAATTCTATCTTATTCTATGAAATTACACTAAGGATAAGACAATTTCGAGGATTTTCTATCAAAATCTATCAAATTCATCAAATTATATCAAATTCGATCAAATTATATCAAATTCTATCAAAATCTATCAAATTCGATCAAATTCGATCAAATTCTATCAAATTCTATCAAAGTATATCAAATTCTATCAATTTCTATCAAATTCTATCAAATTCGATCAAAATCGATCAAATTCGATTAAATTGTATCAAATTCTATCAAATTCGATCAAATTCTATCAAATTCTATCACAACTACATGTTTATCAACTCAAATGAGTACAGGAAGTTCAAACGAAAATTCAAATTTGAACTCCTTTGACTCTCATTCTAATTCAAATTCAAAATTCAAATTCTTTTTATCCTTTTTGAGAGGCTCCAAACAATTTATTTTGCCTAAGCACTTGAAATACCACCAATATGAAAGTTGGAGTACAAAGTACCAACTTTTGAATGGTGATGATCTTGATCCATGAAAACAAGTTTTGATTATTTAAATTAGTGATCAAACTTGGGTCAAACTTCTGAATTCAACACTTAGCTGAAAAGGCTTTTAAGTCCTGAAAATCATGTTTTTGCTCAACTTTCCAGCCTCGTAACTTTCCAACTGTTGATCAAATGTTAACCTTTAACATTTGATCAACAGTTGGAAAGTTACGAGGCTGGAAAGTTGGGCAAAAACATGATTTTAAGGACAACCTTTTCAGCTGTGTTGAAATTCAGAAGTTTGACCCAAGTTTGATCACTAATTTGAATAATCAAAACTTGTTTCCATGGATCAAGATCATCACCATTCAAAAGTAGGTACTTTGTACTCCAACTTTCATATTGGTGGTATTTCAAGTGCTTAGGCAAAATAAATTGTTTGGAGCCTCTCAAGAAGGATAAAAAAGAATTTGAATTTTGAATTTGAATTAGAATGAGAGTCAAAGGAGTTCAAATTTGAATTTTGAATTTTTGTTTGAACCTCCAGTATATGAAATAACAAAGTATATGAAATAACAAAGTATACATGAAATAACAAAGTATAATAAATATATTCATAATTTGTATAACAAAGTACATGAAATAACAAAGTATATGAAATAATAAATTGTCCTCACACATGCATACATATAATCATATATTGTCCATACACATGCATAATAAATATATTCATAATAAATATACACTAATAATCATATTTCCATATACACTAATTATCTAATTTCCATACTAATAATCTAATTTCCATATACACTAATAATCTAATTTCCATAGAGGCTAATAATCTAATTTCCATAGAGGCTAATAATCTAATTTCCATATACGCTAATAATCTAATTTCCATATACGCTAATAATCTAATTTCCATATACGCTAATAATCTAATTTCCATATACACTAATAATCATGTAAATTCTAGATTCATATTTCTATAGTGATATACACTAATAATCATTTCTAAACATTTTCTAATAATCATTTCTAATATAGTATGATTCATCACCACAACTATTTCGATGAATTTCTATCAAATTCGATTGAATTTATGACTATCAAATAATCCACAACTATTCTTTCTTATAAATATATAACAAATACATCATTAAACATAAACATTTCTATAATTTTCTATCCATGTTAAATGAATTTGTACGAATTTTCTATAATAAATACATAATTAATTAAAGAAAAAAAGGTGACGTCAGCCGAGTAGGGGCTGACGTCAGCCCCGCTCGGCTGACTCGATGCGACGCACACACATACACAGCGGCGTGGAGG
>CM014272.1:19342701-19383376 GCA_004135705.1 Alloteropsis semialata
GCCCACGCGTCCACCCTCCCCTCCCCCCAGTGCGCCGCCCCACTGTGAGGAGGAGGAGGAGGAAGAGGAGGAGGAGGAGGAGGAAGAGGAAGAAGAAGTGGACGTGCCGGAGCCGCCGCCGAAGGAGAAGGAGGAGTAGGAGGTCGTGCTGCCGTTGCCCGGAGGACACGTCGTCCACCGTCTTGCCGCCTGCCCCCGCCTCGCCGCCGCTGAGTTACTAGGTGAGCGCATGCAAAATCCCCTTCTTTTCGTATCAATTTTATCAATGCCTGTGATGATATAAATTTTTACCCAGCTTATCAGTGACTGTGATGATATCAATGCCTGTGATGGTAACATATGATGACCTTGAGCTTGGGAGTGTGTTCTTTGTGACATATAATTATGCTTCTCATCGTTGTCATCAAACCATGAGACACATCCATGCCCAAGCAACAGCTCGGTTGTGATGATATGATGGTTGGGCTGGGTGTGTCTCATGGTTCTCTTCGTACCATGAACCCTTTTTTTTATGACCTGTGATGTTTCTTATGCTCCAAGTTCAAGGTCAAATGAAAGGCAACATATCTGTGGCAAATCACTACTTCAATATTTTTTTTTGAGATGAGCAAATGTAAGACGTTGATGATTTTGGAATGTGGTTGTCGGCCATCATGTCTTTGGTTTGTTGCAGGTTTTGGAAACCTCCCGATTCAGGGGAGGTGCTCTCGAAATTTTCTATTGACACTATTTTGTTTCTTTTTTCAGGAGAGATGTACTGTTGCACCGTCCTTGACTCATCACTTTGCAGTACAGCAAGGTGAGACATAAAAGAACTCTCTTTTCGTATCATGTCCGTGGATCACGTAACCTAGGCATCTCCCGTTCGAAAGAGATACGGTTGGAAATATGCAGATCTTTGTATATGTACTCCCTCCATACTCAAAATTAAAGTCGTTTAGGACATGATTTAGCATACCAAGGAGTAATTAATTTGGGTATATTCTTCCATGTTTGCCCCTATTAAATAAAGCGCGTAGCTACTTCATTATAACAATCTCTCTTTGCAAAGGTGGCTAGCGCAGTGGGTTCTAAGAGGTCGTCTGTTCGATTTCATTCCCATGCTTCGTTTTATTTTTTTGCTCTTTTGTATGGCGCTGTGCATAAGCGATTTTGCATGACGGCCCTGACGTGCGCGCAGCTGCACGGTAATTACGCATCACGCGTGCCTCAGTTTTTGCTTTGGCACCATGACTGGTTCACTTGCTATACATGCTCGGTTCGGTGACAGGTTCCAGCAGCAACCAAAACAAAAAAAAAATGGCCGGGAATGTGCGGCGAGCGAGCGACGGCGACCGGCAGGGAGTGAGGGCAGCGCGCGGCGAACGGTGGTGAGTGAGGGCGGCGCGCAAGCGACACCAGCGAGTGAGCGAGGAAGGCGAGCGGCTGCTTGCGCAAGCGAATGAGAGGCAAGCTGTTTAAAGTCCGAACGGTCCGGGAATGCATACAACACGCTTCAATGCGGACGCGGAAGCCAAAACGAGCATGCGAGCGATGTTCAACGCGTACGTGAGGGTAAAAACGTCTGGAATGCAAAGCCTCCAGCTAGAACGACCTGAGTTTCGAAAATTAACCCTCCAGCCAGAACGACTTTAATTTTGAGTATGGAGGGAGTATGACTGTATCTGTTTCGAATTGTCCACGTTTTTTGGACAGCCCGAGATATATAGATGGGTTAGTTTCCATGCTCTACTCCTATCCGAGACAGAATTTCGGCATCACCTCCACGTTGTTCTCCGAATACACAATCTCCTTGCCCGAGGATGTGTAAATTCAGATTTATTTTCAGATTAAGTACATCACTTGATTTGATCTTCTTACATGTCAATCACTTGATCACGTGTAGGTGCCTGCATGGTGGTGCCGTAATGATTCCACGTGCTAGGAACGCATAATGGACAAGTGGTTCACACCTGAGAGGGAGGAGAAGTACAACGCTGACCGAAAACGGCGTTTGCTGATGCTAGGTCCAGCACACCATCAAGGCAGCCTTAGCAACGACAAATATAGGGCTCGATGGGTATGCGAATTCATTTCTTTATTTTAACGCTCAATTATGCATAATTTGTAATCAACTTGCTTTTTTTGCAGTTGGCGGCACATGAAGGCGCCCAGTGCTCCCAGTTCATGGGATGGGCTATGGCCCACAAGGGCAAGGTGTCTGTTGTGATATATCAAGTGTCTGTGATGTTTGTTGTGATATATGTATGATAACTGTGATGTTTGTTTGAGTGGGGCAATTTATACGTGAAAAAACAATAAAAACAGAAATTTTTGGGTCAGGCACACGGCAAAGTGACCATTTTTACCAATTCTGTGGACCCTTTCCCGTGTGCGAAGGTGGGCACACGGCAAATATACCAAGCTTTGTCGTGTGCCATACGTGCGGCACACAGCAAAGCTGCCATCTTTGCCGTGTGCCACGCCAGAGGGCTTTGGGGGCTTTGCCATCGTGGTGGCCGCCGTGCGGAGGACGTCGTGGGCGGCACACGGCAAAGGCTTTGCCGTGTGCTTTCGGGCCTTTGCCGTGTGCCCCTGGCACACGGCAAACTGGCCGTTTCCCATAGTGGCTCACCCCAAGTGGGGCATGACCTCCTCTGTCTCTGCCTCTGCTTCTCCTTCGACCACGACCTCGCGCGGACGTTGTGATGGCCGCATTGGAGGTGCTACCAGCTGCGTATCCATGGTGGTGTAAATCTGGTTCCATGAACCCTGATAAAGTAAGCACCGGGGCTTTTGTTATGATTGAATTGCCCTTTTGACCTTTAGACTTTATCGTTCTCCAATTAGCTAATCTATTTTAGTTACAAGTGTATGAACCTCTTAATTTAGTTATGAGATATTATGGTGCGCTAGCTCATTTTATTTATGAACTTCTTAATTTTTGTTGAGATACTGTAGTGATCTAGTTTAATTATACTAAGTTCAAGTGCATTAGTAGCATTGAGATGTGTTACAAAAATTGATATCACTACCTTCATATATGTTTGAATGTTGTGGTGAGATGCTCTGTGATGTCATGCTAGTTTACGTTATGCTGAAATGCTCTACAAACTTCCAAATGATGGTGGCATGGTAGTACTATAGATTGTTATGAAGGTCTAGCACATACACGTACATATTCAGATTTGAATGTGTATCGGTCATGCGCGCAACTGGTTCATAACAATGCACATGTACTACTTATGGTTCCGATAGATAAGTCCATTTCATATTTGTGTTCTTATGTAAGATTTATATGCATGTTTGAAAGTCCCCATCATGGTTTGTTGATCTTAAGGCAATTGACTAACTTCGGATCAATTGACCATCCATTCAGTCATTTGTTGGTGATCATGAAAAATCGTAACCTCTGCGAGGATGGACATGAAAAAACTTAGGAAATTCATTTCGATCCAGGGCGTCAGGAAGATATGATAGAAAAACCTTAGGAAGTTCATTTCGATCCAGGGCATCAGGAAGATATGACGTTTGGGGGCGATCCATAGCATGAGCTAACCTTTGGCTGTTTTTTTACCTTCGTTGATCACAGACATGCAGATCTAGAAAAAAATGCTGGCAGGTAGAGATGCAGGTTTGAACGGGTTAACCCGATGACCCAAAACCCAATCTAGAAAAAATGGAGAAGTTCTATAGGGACGAGACCCAGTGATTTGTTGTGTTCTCTAGGTCCTGTGCTTTAGGTTATTATTGGGTTGCCCTGCAAAAACACCAGAGACCTAAACTGGCCTCTCGCTCCCGCCGAGAACCATCTCGTCCTTGTCAATGTCCGGCGCCCGGCGACGCTCACTACGGGAAACCACTTGTTCGCCGTGCGCCAGCGACGCACGGCAAACACAGAAATGCGCACGGCAAACTCTTTGCCGTGCGTATTTCCCAGGAGCGCACGGCAAAGGGTGCACGGCAGAGTTTTGCCCGGCAAAGGCGGGTTTGCCGTGCGCCTTTTATCGCACGCACGGCGAAACTCTTTGCCGTGCGTAAAACGCAGCGCACGGCAAACATTTTTTAACGCCGGCCACCGGCAGCCGCGCTAACGGCGCGGCGGCGCTGACGGCGGCGAGGATGCCTGTTTGCCGTGCGTCCTCTTCCTAACGCACGGCAAAGATAGGAAGTTCGCCGTGCGTCCTGTTGCGAGCGCACGGCAAAGAAATGAAGTTTGCCGTGCGTCCTACTTTCAGCGCACGGCAAAGAATGGCTCTTTGCCGTGCGTCCTGTTTCAGGCGCACGGCAAAGAATGGCCTGTTTGCCGTGCGCCAGGTATTCCGCACGGCAAACAGGCCAGAGGGGCCACAGGAATGGTCACTTTGCCGTGCGCCCCCCTGTTTGGCGCACGGCAAAGTGACCAAATTGTTTCTGTTTTTTTTGTTTTCGCGTTTAAAAATCCCCATTCATTCAAAAATCACAGGCATAATATATATCTCATAATAACCATCACAGGCATAATATATATCTCATAATAACCATCACAGGCATCAACAATAACCATCACAGACACTTAATATAGATAAATCCACACGTTCAACAACAACAAGTCCACAAAGTTCATCGACAAGTTTACAGTGCATCCACAAGTGCACTAGTCCAACCACAAGTCCACAAAGTTCAGAAACGCAAATTAAGTGAAGTAGCTCACTGAGAAGGAGGTGGCTAGAACGGGGGTGGACCGTCCGGCCGAGGTGCGAACAGCTGCTGCGGTGGGAACGTCGGTGACATGCCCGGCGACGCCTCGAGATTATTCGATCCCGCCGACAGATTCTGCAAAAAAAGAGTAGATTGCATGTGAGACAAGAATCAAGTTCTCTAGATGTAAACATGTAGCCCTGTATTGCTATTTGGTACTGTTATATCTTCCCATAGAAGACGGGCAGTACATTATGTTATTTGGTACTGTTATATCTTCCAGGTAATTAAATATCACACATATGAGGTTTAGAGCCACACACCGCATGCAGGAGGCACATAAAGTTAAGAGAAAAGGAATGAGCAATTTAATCCATGAAAGTCCTTGAGATCTATAAAAGAAACTTAAATGAAAAATCTGAGAGGCATGGCACACACAGAATATATGATCGAAACTAAAGCTGTCGCGGGGGTCGACCTTGCTAAGAACCTGGGCCTTGACACACGTGTGTCAAAAGAGTAGTCTAGCGTGATGTGGGGTCGCAGCAGGTTCATGTGGTCCTGGAACACCCGCATGTAGATTGTCTGTATTTCACAAGCAAATGTTTAGCTATATATATGTTGACAATTTTGTGTGGTTGGTTGCACTGATTTCAAATAATTGCACTACTGAATTCATTATCCCAAAGATTAAAAATTTACTCCTGTATTCCAAATTATAAGTTGTTTTTGCTTTCAGCATGCATTGTTTATATTTTTAGATAATGGATAAACATCCGGCCTCTACGAAACGTACACAGCCCAAAATTATTACAAAGTTCAGCAAACACAGCTGATGAAACAGGAAGAAACAAAAGAAATTAATCTAGGCCAGCCTATTATTATGTTTCCATCCAAAGTTGGCCTGCTCCAAGGCGATGGTCTCTAAAGTTGAGCTCGCCTTCAAGAACATTTCTTTTGTCGTTTCATCCTTCTTTAGCTGGTGTATACTTATATGCATAGCAAGAGACACGTGGAAAGGCCAACATAATATTGGTTGGAACAGAAGAGTATGTTTAAAGACTTAAGACTGCCATCTCATGGAAGCAAGAATCCAAGAGCCGCCCGATGCTTCATTTATCCCATTGAACGGCTATGACATCTGCCTAACATGCATGAAGTCAAGGGGTAGAAAGTTGTCTGACTATATATATGTACCTGGCAAGTTATTCTCAAGAATTTTCCATTCTTTTTTCACCATCTTCGCCCACTTCCTTCGTCCACCGGTGCCCTGTAACTGCTTCTCCTCAGTGTACAAAGCATTAACTAATTAGCAGTCATTACTCACTACAAAGGTCACACATGGCGGAAAATAGGTCTGACCCACGTTTACCTCAGTGAGGGCACATGCCCTCACTCAAATTCTTCAAGCTAAGTTAATTAACAAAATTCTACCATGTAAAAGCTTCGTCACTTTAGCTGCCATTGAGGGATGCCCTCCCTCAAATCCTGCCCTAGGTTCGCCCAATACATCTAATGTATGGAAGTTATACGGACAATTATTCAATTATTACATAGCTTATTACGTTAGTAGCAGATATCGTGGTCACTACTAGAATACCCCCCTTGTAGCTACACCATATTTAGAATTAGACACGCTTTATTTCATCTCTATAGCTTTATAGGCATGCATTCAAAAAACGTGTCAGAAGCGTCTTCGTATGGACCGTGTCAGGCTTTGTAGAGACGAATTCTTTAAGCGTGCCTACCAAAGAAAAGACGTTTCATTGACACGTTAGATGCATGTCTATATATATTGTAACATTTTTTACACACATATATAAATCATGTCTATCGGTGTAGACACGTAGTATAGTAACACTTCATGTCATGTTAACATATTGTGGAGACAAATGGAAGGTGACATGGCATGTGACGTGGCAAGCAACGTGGCAGATGACGTGGCATGTGACGTGGCAGGCGACTTGGCGGATGACGTGGCATGTGATGTGGCATGTGACTTGGCAGGTGACATGCTTTGTAGTAACGTCCAACTTCGTGTTTACAACTATAGCAACAATATTGTAGACACGTTTTTATTACGACTTTACAGAAGTAGTTACGTTGTATAGAAACACTTTATTGTGTGTTAACAAATGTAGATACAATTTTATACATTCATTTATATTTCGTGTGTATTGATATAGACACGTTATGTAGTAATTTTTTATTTTGTTTCTTTCATAAATTTAGTTTTTTTGTGTATTTCACATTTGGATATAAAATGATTCTACTAATTGGTTTCAAATTATTTTTAAAATAATTTGTGTATTAATAATCCAAAAGTAAATCAACCATAGCCTTGCACGTGTAAAATTGCACAAACTGAGATACTCAAGAATACAACCAACTGGTTCATTAATAAAGCACACAAGACAATTGTGTTCATAAAGAAACATAGGCAATGTGGCAATATCATACAAATGTGATCTGAAATTTTTCTCTAACAACTAAAACCTATCTTTCAAAGCCCATTCTTTCAACTCGCTGCTTGAACTTGTCAACCACCAGGTGTGAGTACCTGTGAAATTTAACATCAACAAATGTCTGAAACAACTGAAGTGAAAAACCTGATATAAGTATAGTAATGAGAACCCGCATTACATGACTTGATCAGATGATCTATATTTAAAATTTAACTCACTAATATGTTCAGCTAGTGGTCAAGCATCGTAACTGCAACTACGTAATTTTAAATGCACTACAGAGCCACGACCACAAGATAGTGTTGCTCATGAAATTAAATGTATGTATGCAGTATGGTGCAGTCTTTTCTATGTGCAACAATATGCAAGAGACATGGCGCACATAGGATGTTGTACATGCTATTTTTAGGACAGACCAAGAAATATATTATAGAAAGTTGTAGGTGCTATCAGTACTAAAGAGTGCCTGACTGCAGCAACTCTTGCAGAGTTCCTTTTCAGTATATAATGATAAGTGAAGGACATATTAGATTACGTTAACAAAGAACACATATGTTGAAGGAGAGTAACTTGGAGCACAAACATGTTGATCAAATATATCAAACAATTGAAGAAAGAAACATACCAACAAGTTGGTTTAGGTTTCAATTGAACTTGTTATTTTCTTCACCTACAATAGGGCATAGTGTTAATTCGATGAATAACAGAATTAGAAGACATTAAACCAAGTGTAGCGTGCTCTTGAATGGACAAAAAATAAAACTTACATGTGAACGGGGCCAAGCAATAACAAAGCCAATAGCATCGAGTAGTGTACTCATCTCAAAAAGGGGTCTAGGCAACTCCTCATCTCCTTTATTTCCACGTTCAACATTTTCAAGAGAACTAAGATAAACACCGACATATTGATTTCCAAGCCTGATTCCTCCAATTTCTCTTCTACTATCATCCGTCACCAACTTTCCTTTGGCCACAACTCTCCCCTTGTTTCTTAGTGAAATAAGATAGACTTCCATTTGGCTCTACCATTTTGGAATACATGGAACATTTATGCTTTGAATATTTAACTAAATTTATTTGAAATGAAATAAGGTCAAAAGAAGCATACTGATTCTGGCTGGACAAGAACTTTAACTCTTCGAGTTCTCTACAGAAGACATAATTTTAACAATCAAAACATAGCATCACTTAAGCAAGTTCAGCAGTAATATGTATGTAAAACAATATTGCAAAGACATCTTACCATGTTTCTCAGTATTGGATCACATGTCTTATTGGTGTCTGCATCGCCCTTATCTCCATGAGTAGAACTCTGAAAATGTGCTTCCTGCAGCAATATAGCATATATTAGTGTCTTAGTTTACCTCAGGTTTGAAAAAATACAGCAACTGCATGAGCCCACAATAGCTCCAGGCAAGCAACCAGAAGGATCACATAAAAGTTGTACAAGAGGCCGAGAGCCGCTGTACTATGCAGTAATGAAAACAACAGTTTTTTTTTACTTAAATGTCATTCTCTGTTTATTTGTGATGTCATTTACATGAATAAGTAAAATGGAAAATAGATAATGGTATATAGCTAAGTGTAGAAAGCTCTGTCTACTATCAATGACTAAGCTTGGAATAACGCAAACATACCTTTTCATTTGTTTCCTCAGTTAGTAGAGATGTGTGGTCTCTAGTGGCTCTATTATTGATCTGGACAGGTGTTTGCTACAAAGTACCATCAACCATTTATACATTAAATTAGCTAAGCATATTAGAAATAAATTAGGTACTCTATTACCTGCACATCATCATTATTAGAGTAGGCATTATCACTTGAGTATTCAAGGTTGTTATCAAAATCACCTTCCTGCAAAAAATTTATCAAAGAAATGTTTGAAGCAAATAGTAGAGTAGTCATGTACAGGTGCAGGACAACAAATCAGTATTCATGTACTTGTACAGGACAGTAAAGATGAGAGAGAGAGAGAGATGGTCCAACATATGCTTACTTCATCATCATTTAGAGCTGCTTGCATTTGATTTATTTATGAAATCTTCTTCTGGAAACTTTTTTGACATGAAAGCAATCCAATGCTGCATGACACCACTCATACGTTGCATCTTATTCTCCATGGCATTTACTTTCTCTTGGTACCTTCTTTCTTCCTCAGTTTGAGTAACAAAAGTTACACCTTGTGAAACTCGTACTTGACTCCAATACTTGTTATCATAGTACCCACGTGCTTTCAACTCCTTAGCAACTGTTTCATTGAACACCTCATTGAAATCTCGGGCTGAAAGAGACCCGTTGTTGCTATTTTTCCTTTTCTGTAACTCCTCAAAAGATGCTTCCTATCGAAATAAGTATATAGGAAAGTCACAAAATTATAATCTGAATTTCAGATACAGCATAAATCATTAGGAGTATGAATTGTACCATCACTGCCTCCACTTTGTCAGTAGTGTATCTGCCATTCCTTTTTTTATGAGCAGCCTCGAATAATTCGAGCCTATGAACCTTTCTTTTCTTTTTATCTTCCTGCACAATAGAGTATTTTGATGTTCATTTGCAATCACTATTAGATGATAGTGAATAAAACAAGTAACATGTGATGAACATGTTTACCATCTCTTTTTTCAGCCTAGCATGACTTTTTCTTCCTGTCGTGTGTGTATTCTTCTGTTCTTTCGCACACCGAGAGTTTGTTGCACATAATTTCTGCAAAGACATATGATTGATGACACACTGTTTCATACATTGATTTGAAATTGATATAAATATTTAGTGAAATTTGTTACCTTGTGTATTTCTTGGCACCAAAATCCGACCAGAGCTCTCCATTGGTGTTCATTAACAGATTGCAGTTTCCCTTTAATGATTTCATCTAGAGTTCTTTCTTCACGATTGAAATATTGTTTCTTCAACCTAGATTTGTAGGCTCGCCACCTATTGTTAACAGTCATTAGGATCCAATCCCTTGTAAGGGATATTGTTTGGGGGTGGAAGTAAAACTTTTCCTGTACAGAGGAAAGGTAAATTTTAGTATGGATGAATGAAACATGGAGATACTTGATTACACATCTAAGATAAATTTTACCTCAACATCCGCGATTATTCCTTCCTTGTGTGTCTTGAACAGAGCATTGTCCCATCTTTGAATGTGTAAAGGAGCTAATGATGCTTTTTCGGCTATTTGTCCTAGGTACTGACTAAGAATGGAGGCTGACCTTTCATTTGGCAGACTATTTTCATCAGTCCCTATGATTACCTTTCCTCCTTCCAATTCGAAAAGATTTGAAACTCTGAATTCACCATAAACTTGTCTTTTCTCTCCATTTGGCCCTACATATATATGAAATTGATTGATTACATATTGCATCTAGATATTCAAAGGAAAATCAATTAAACTTACATATTATCTTAATTGGACTTTTAGGATGGTGGCTAGGAATGCGGGCTAATAAGCCATCAATATCTGGAGGACCCTGTAAATTTCCATTGTTCTCATTCTCTGCTAAATTGTCATGCCCCTCCTGATCATATTCTGCATCCTCTATTGCTTCAAGGTTCAGGTTCCTTAATCTCCGTGGTCCTCTTGGCATGATTTCTGCTGCATATACCTGGGTCATGGAGAGAAACATAAGATCAGTACAAACAGTACAGTGTAAAAATAACAAATTTGGGCATTCAGATTTGTGAACATAATACCATATGTAGGTATGTGCATTATCGGTCAGAACTTAGCTTCATTGTTTTAGTTACTTTTCTTAAGGTGGAAATATGTTTTTCAACATCCATGTAGCTTAAAAGAATATCCATTGGAATTGTGTATTGCAATATGTTAGTACTCAAAAGAATATATATTGAAATTGTATATTGCAGGCTTAGAAGAAAGGATATCTACAGGACCAGTATATGTACATGCTTAGAAGAAAAAAGATATCTATTGGACTTGTATATTGCACAGGTTTAGAAGAAAATGAAAACTAGAAACTGCAAAAAAAAAAAGTTGCACAGGTTTAGAAGAAACTTGAAAATTTGAAACTGCAAAAAAAAAAGTGCTGCACCATGGAATCGAACCGTGGCCTATGCTCTCCAGCGCTACAGCCAAACCATTGAACTTCTATGTAATTATTTTATTTTTCAAGTTATTTTTATTTGACGTAGCTCTTAGACTGAAATAAAAATCTGGTCGCTCCCCTATTCCTCCCCTGTCCTCCACATCTTAGCCGCCGACTACTCCTGTAGTATTTGAGAGAAATTGAACTTTGGAGTGTTGCAATGCAATCTGATTGTATGTATTTTCAGCATGTTGGAGTTTGATATCAACTGCCGTGGCAAACACATCTGACATAAGCATAGGTTTGTGCATTATGTCAAGCAATGATGTTATCATAACATAGACACACATCAAAAGGATTTTGTTGCCAACACACAGAAGTCTCCTTTGCCTACAACAGAAATCACACAAACAGATATACAACCACGGTGCCTTCCACCCTCTCACCACCAAACAGATATACAAGAAAGTCAACTTAAAATCAAAATAATCGTTTCGCTAGAGCTTGAATAGAGAGGGAGAACAAAAAGGATCCTAGGACAATAGTCAAAAGACCAAATAGACAAGTTTACAGCACTTGTAGCACATACATATGATGCAATGGAAAAAATATGAATCACATGATTTATTGAAATTCCAATTGCAACATAGCATGAATCCAATGGCTTGTCTAATCTGCTTCATCTGCCGATAGTTCACCCATGTCAAATGTATCACGTGGGGTAACTCTCACCACTGTGTTCCATGCTTCAGCTTTTGGGTCCTGAACATAAAAGACTTGCTGCACTTGTGGAGAGAAAACAAAAGGATCGTGCTCTAATCTTTCTCCTGTGTGTATTTTTCGAGAAAAGTTCACTAGGGTGAATCTAAACTCATCTTGTCGTAACCCAGCCTGATGATGAACATCATACCAATCACATTTGAAAAGCACTACCTTGTAGTCTCCATATGATAATTCAATTATATTTGATAATCTGCCATAATAATTGACACCACCCTCTGCAATGTTCACCACACCACTGTTTTGTGTCAAGCGTGCAGCCTCCCGGGTCATAGTGTGGAACCTAAACCCATTAATAATATAACCATTGTATGTCACGCCATATCTGCTCGGTTTTGCAGCCAAAGCTCCGACCTTTGATGTGATGCCTGTTCCATCGCCTAGGATTACCTGTATACGAAGGGAAAATATTATATAAATTTCCTATATTAATATCATGCTTAATACACATCAATTTCAATTGTACGCACCTTTTGCTCCAACCAGTCAGCAAAGTGTTGATCGACCAACTTCTCAATGAAAGAAGGTGTCAAATTAGTTGAGGGATGCAATTTGCTTCTCTCATCTAAAAATTCTCTGCAACAATAGGATCAATGTCATGCCATCAAGTTTCTATTAAATAAACATAGGCAGGCTAACAACATATAAACTTACTTGCGGAAATCCTCAAGTTCATCACAGTGTCGCAAGACGTATCGATGTGCCTGAACAAGAAGCTGTTTATCAAGGTTCATAGCAGTGCTCTTTCCAATTGGTTCACCAGCACTGTTAAATAAGTACATGTCTTTTTTCTCATCAGAAGCTTCAGGATTTCTTGATGGCCTTGTAAACCGTGTAGTTCCTTCTAAAAATCTTGAACAAAAGGTCAGGCACTCCTCCAAGCAATATCCTTCAGCAATTGATCCTTCTGGATGAGTTTTATTCTTCACAAGTGCCTTTAGGCGAACAAAAAATCTAAATGCACATATGGACACATGTAAGTTGTAACAATTGCATCAATAGTGACAATGTAAATTAAAGGTAGTTGCATACCTCTCCATGGGATACATCCATCGGTACTGAACAGGGCCACCCAATTTAACTTCTTCTACCAAGTGCACCATCAAATGCACGCTAATAGTAAAAAATGATGGCAGGAATATCCTCTCCATATCACAAAGTGTCATCACAATACTCTCTTGAAGCTCGGCCAACTCAGCCACATCTATCACTTTGGAGCACAACATCTTGAAGAAATTAGATAATTGAACAACTATTTTCATGACATCTTTATTGGGGTAACAAGATCAGAGCGCCACTGGAAGAATGTCATGTAGTAAAACATGATTGTCATGACTCTTTAGCCCACTCAATGTACAATCTTTCATATTCACACACCTAGAAATGTTTGATGCATATCCATCAGGGGTCTTGAGGTTCTGAATTACTGAGCAAAGGATCTCCTTTTGTTCTCTAGACATGGTAAAAGGTGCATCAGGAGCTGATTCCTTTCCTTCTTCATCTACAATAGGATGAAGGTCCCTCTCTAATTCCAAGTTCAACTAAATCTCGTCGTGCATTAAGGCCATCCTTTGTTTTATGACAAATAGCTAATAAAGTTGCTATAAACTTGTCACACACATTTTTCTCTAAGTGCATTACATCTAGATTGTGTCTTAGTTTGTTGTGTTCCCAGTATGGTAGCATAAAGAAAATTGACCTCTTTTTCAGCCAATCTTCTGGCTTCTTCTCCTCCTTACCACCACTCCCATCTGATTTTTTCTTTTTCCCTTGTCTTTTACGCTTGCGTTTCTTATCACTTTCAACTTCCACTTCCTTGTTCTTGCCTTTCTTGTTCTTGCCTTTCTTGCTGTCCTTCTTTGTTGCACGCCCCTTTTTCCCTAACACAAATACATTCTCAAAACAGTAGTGCCACTCATCTTTTCTGGTGCTTTACCAATCTCTACTGAGCCATCAAACTCCATCCTTTGCCTTCGGTATCTGTGATTTTCTGGCAGCCATCGACGATGACACATATAGCACATCTTTTTACTTTTTTTCAAGTAAAATGATTTTGTTGCTGGACCACAAGAAGGACATGCATATGTACCACCTGTGCTCCAGCCATATAGGTAAGCTAATGCAGGAAAATCATTTATAGTCCACAATAGTGCAGCTCTGAGAGGGAATTCCTTTTCGGAAGAGGCATCAATTGTTTTCACTCCCTCCCGCAACTTTAAGAGCTCATCGATCAAGGGTTGCAAATAGACATCAACATCATTACCTGGAGACTCTGGTCCAGGGATGATCATTGACAACAATAAAGATGTTTGCTTCATGCAGATCCAAGGTGGTAGGTTGTAAGGAACAAGCATTACTGGCCATGTACTATGCTTTAAATTATTATTCCCGAAAGGGTTGAATCCATCACTTGCAAGACCAAGGCGTACATTACGAACATCTGCTGCAAAATCCTTATGTCTATCATCAAAGTCTTTCCATGCTTCACCATCTGCTGGATGTCGTAGTTTCCCATCTTTAGTACGGGCCTTACTATGCCATCGCATGTCATCTGAAGTTTTGCTAGTTGCAAATAACCTTTGGATCCTAGGAATCAATGGGAAATAACGCAAAACTTTTGCTGGTTTCCTTTTCCCATTAGGTTTAGCTGAAGAGGTATTCTTCTTTCCAACTTTCCAACGAGAGCTCTTGCACACATGACAAACTTCAGCTTTGGCAAAATCACCTCGAAAAAGCATACAATCTTTGGGGCAAGCATGAATTTTAACATAATCAAGACCTAACTCACGAATTATTTTCTTCGCTTCATGATATGTTTTGGGTAGATTTGCTTCAGGAGGTAGAGCAGCAGATAGTAGACCCAGTAGTGCTGTAAATGACTCTTGTGACCAACCATTTAAGCACTTCAAGTGATATAAGTGGACCAAAAATGACAGCCTTGAATATTTACAGCCAGGGTATAACCTTGAGTGTGCATCCTTCAAGAAACTTGCATATACATTCTGTTCCCTCCCTGAAGCATCACCTTCTGCTACATTCATAGGATCCTCTACGACATTATGTTCCATATCTGCAAAACCTGACTGACCATCATCTACTTCCCCTGAAGACATATTTGCAGCCCTTCCAAATGCAGCATGTAGCAGTTCTAGCATGCCATCAGATTCTCCATCCTGGCGATCTTGTGCAAGACTCGAACTAGGCAAATTTCTAGTGATATCTGGCACATCAACAAATGCAATTAATGGCTTATTATAATGCTCACCATGATGAACCCAGGTAGTATAACCTTGAAGAATACCATCACATCTCAGATGTGTCCTCACTTCATCATGAATCTGGTGTATTCTATTCTTGCACTTTTTACATGGACAAAGTATCTCGCTATCATGTGGCAGGTCCCGGTAAGCAAAAGCCAAAAATTGCTCAACACCATTCTTATATGAAGGATCCAATTTTGCTTTGTTCATCCAACTTCGATCCATTATCCTATATATGATGCCCTGTAAAAATTAAATAAATGCAATCAGCTTCTATTCTTAATACATAGTTGTCACATGGATGAATATTAATTGAAGGTGTAATCTAAGTTAAAGTCAACATAAATGGAATCAGTCATTATAGAATGGTGAATTACTGCCAATCACAAAGTTACTGGGCCAACTCAATTTAATGTTACTGATCATGCGTTAAGTTTCATGAATAATCATGACTGCACCTGAAAAGAAAGAACAGCCTATTGGATTATCCATTTTTATTTTAAGTAAGGAACTAGAAAACTTAAGGCACTGCCTTCGCCGCGCACCATAGGAGTGGACATTTCCCTGCATCTTTGCTTCAAAAAAAAAAGTCCATGCATCTTCCGGCTTTTCAAACAGGATGATATCAGTTGAGTAACCAATGCAAGCTGGACTAATTTGGAATTAAATCATGAGCAAAATGCAGTGGGCACATTGTTATTGTAGTGCTTCTTACATAAATTCTAAATGCTAGAGTTCAATTGAATATTAAATTTATAGTGGCAATGGAAACAATGGATAGAAGCTAAATGGTGTGGTTTGCATTATCCTGCCTCCGTGCATTGCTGCAATCTGAGGTCACTCATTTGGCATTTTACACTGACCCTGACATATACTTCTCTGTAGGAATGTGGAAGCAATGCATATGGAACTTAGGAGAATTTCAGTGCATGCATATTTTAGAATTGTATCAATTTCGACACCAGTAATGCATAGATTATTTGGAAAGTAAAGGTACAGATAAATGCATTATATGCTTAAAGGATAACAACATGAGAGATTTTATTTTTGTAACTTACCTTGTGTAATAACCATCCGAAGATATGCTTATTTACTACAACTAACAGAGATTTCAAATGTTATGTAGTTATTAAGGTGAAAAAACTGAATGCCTACTTGAAAAAACTAAAAGCCTACAACTAGAGTGTATTTTATATAGGTGCATTCATTATAGTTCGGAGACTACTTAACCACCCTGGCTCTCATATTTACATATATGGGCATAGAGACAGCATGTAAATGTGATAGAGAGAAAATGTAGTTAGTATGCAATACTAAGTGCAAAAGAATAATCATATTATCAAGCGTAGTTACACAGAGGCACCGAACATATGTGGTACTTCTGGTTGCGCAATTATCTTACTAATGTCAGACTATACAGAAATGCATTGAACCATTGTCCAGAGCTACAATCTCAGAACTAAATATGTATATACCCAAAAATTCGAAGCTGCAGCCTCATAGATGCCAAAAATTAAGGATCTGCTTAGCGTTACTGTAACTATATATAGTAATGCTCCAAAGAAAATCTGCAGGCTGGTAACCACTTCAGAGGATTGCTCTAGATTTTAGAATTTCCAAGTTTCTGTAGGACAGAAAGCAATATAATTCAGAGCTTACTACCTTTTTTTAATTATTATAGCTAACACAAAGGCAGAAACTCTTATCAGTGCCGGCTGTGTGGCACGTTAGTGCCGGTCAGCACAGCCGGCACTGATTGTCCGGCACTAACGTGCGCACATCGCCAAAAAAATAAAAAAAATCGCGCGCACACGGGAGGCCCGCACACGCGCCTGTCGCACGGCACGGTGATTTTTCACGCGTAAATGCGCGTACGCGGCCGCGAGGATTCGAACCCACGACCTCAGCCTCGCGCGTTTGCTTCCTTACCATCCCACCTATGCATCACATGTGATTGGGGTGGAAGATATTTTCCTTTTGAAGTGACCCGCGGGAGACACGTTAGTGCCGGTCGGGAGCTGCAGCCGGCACTAAACGACGTCATTTAGTGCCGGCTGGTGTTATTGGCCGGCACTAAATGGGCGCGCCACTTTGGTGCCGGCCAATAACACCAGCCGGCACTAAATGACGTCGTTTAGTGCCGGCTGCAGCCCCCGACCGGCACTAACGTGTCTCCGCAGGCACGTTTCTTCCCAGCCGGCACTAAATGTTGCCCCCGAACATGTTAGTGCCGGCTCCAGGGGGACCGGCACTAATGTCCTCCCACCAATGTGAGTTTCTGCCGTAGTGTGTATAAAACATCAATAGCATTCAGCAAACAAAGGCCAAGGAGTCTGAGAATTAATTGCTCTTCCTTTGGTAATGAAGACTCAGTGGCCTAATCTCTAGACGGTGTTGGCATCATCGACTGGATTAAGAGGAACTTGTTTTACATATTAATAATTGTAGTATTACCCCCATAATATCCAACTTGCAGCAAAGCAAGGCACATAGTCCTCCTCTTCCAGTGACAATCACAAGTCTACATCCAACTTTGATTGTGCTGGCCTGCTAGAATCAGGTGAACCTCGTTGATGCTTGTGGAGTACAATAACGATTTTGTATTTAACCAGTTTAGAAACAGCACATTGTAGACATGCCTACAAGAATTAGTATCTGATGGATCCAATATATGCCTATATATTTTAACCCATGCTAAGCAGACTCCATAAACAAACGGTGTGCATCCACATCCATGTGCACAATATGCCTAATCCATATAGAAATCAAAGCTAAGATTGACATAGTATCTGACTATATATCAATGCCGGCTCCCACCAGTTTCCTGTCTCAGGGATCAAAGCTAGATTGCACCAAATTACTAAACAAAGAGAGGCCGCACTGGATATCAACGCGAACCTGGAGATATCAACGTTGCCGTGGTGCCGCTGTCTGGGGAAACGGCGTTGCTGTGGTGCCGCTGCCAGGGGAAACAGAGTCAACGAGCGTGCAGGCGGCGCTTCGGCGTCCGGCGGCGGCGGCGGCTACGAGAGACCGATGTTTCCTGATTTCTTTCCCGAAATAATGATGGATTCAGAAGAGATTGGAATACAAGGCTGGGCCCAAGTCGGCCGTGCAGGCCTGGTCAAGGCGTCCAGCCTTGTTCAAGCCTAACACAAATAAAATTTTCAGCTCACCAACTACTAAAGGTGCATGTGTAGTTCGATGGTGTGTCAATTCAGTCCTCCCTTTGAGACCACGGTTCGAATGCAGGTAGGAGCAGTATTTTTTTTTATTATCTCGATACCATTTTATTTTCTACTTCTTCCAAATCATTTTTCCCATTTTTAATTTTGAGGTTGTATTTTTTATTATCCGCTAATTATATTGCTACGGTGGCAAGCTGATTAATCGATTAGTTGGCCTGCCATGCAAGCACGAAGACATCTCTATATTTTCATAATAATGGGAAAAAGCATGTTTAATTGGCTATACACAATTGCTTGACACGTTTTACAATGTGTCTATATGTTAATGACGCTCAAAAGCGTCTCTAACTTCGTGTCATTTTGAGGGGATTTTAATATCGTGTCAAAAAACGTTTCTATAGGACAACTAACGTGGTATGCGTGTCTAGTATCGTGACAATTTGACACGTTCTCGACATCATGTCAAAAAGCGTAACAACGAGCCGACGTAGAGACGCTTTAAGCTTGCGTGACTACTACAACGTAGCTACAGGGGGGGTTTTCTAGTAGTGGGTCAAAGTAACATCTTCTTCAGTATAAAAAGACAATTACTATTTATGAATATTTATAATTGCTTCTAGCTAGTTTTCCTAATTCATGTACCTACATATGTACTATTGTTAATAATACTCTAAAGGATACAAAGAAAATTACCCTAAAGTATAAGAAAGTATCTTTTTTAGACATTAGACCACGAGGCCCAGCTTTATATAAAGCAGATAGTGTTAGGCTGGGATTACCAGCTATTACAAGAGAAGGTCCCAATACTACTGTGAATCCGAAGCGGATCATAGCAGACAAACACTCTCAAAAGCGGCCTCTTAACCGTACAAGTTCAAGACTAATAGACAAGCAAGCTCTAAACACCCTCTAGAAAAGAAAGGTCTAAACCAACAGGTAAAGGAAGGATTGATTCGTCAGGAGTAGCGACCAGGCTTGGTGAAGATCCCTCTATAGTCTCTCTCTCTTAGTAGCATTCAACCCGGTAGTCCGCAGCTGAAGCCTCTGTATCATTAGCTCCAGGTCGTGTCATTCCTCCCCCTTGCTCGGGATTTTCCACTGCTGCATAAAAGATAAGATTCAATATAGAACAATAGTGGGATTAGTTAGAACAATGTTATTGAAAACCAGATCATTTCTGGTAAGCCACAAACTCCAAGTGAAACAACTCAACAGAAAAATAAAGGAAGCAAGCTCTTTAGAATGATTCGTGTTTACTAAGTCATGGAAAGAATCGACATTGTAGGAACATACGGCCAGTTGAAAACAACTCTACAGATGCAACCAAGCATAAAACGGTAGATGGCAATTGAATATAATGTGACTGGTCGATTCCACTCTAACACAAAGTTTGCAATTCTCACTTCCAGGCCAATTCCTTCTTACTAACTGTTCAGCCGATTGGATTTTGTCATTACACACTTGCCACGAAAAAATTCTGATCTTCAGTGGAAGCTTTGCCTCCCAGATTTTGGTTAGCCACTTGTTCTTTATTCCTGGGAATGTTAATTCCTTGTACAAAGATTTTGTGGAAAAAAATTCCTAATTTTCTAGGCACCATTTTACCGTATCTCTTTCATTATTCAGAGAAAAGGAGGATAGCAACACATTAAGCTCTTCCCATTCCTCTAACTCCACTGGTCCAAAAGTTCTTCTAAAAGATAGATTCAAGCCACCATTTTGTAACACTCTAGCAATTGTCCAATTCTGTTGCAGACATATTTCAAAGATCCTTGGGAACCTGATGCGTAATGGGCATTCCCCAAGCCACACCTCCCACCAAAAACGAACATTTTTCCCATCTCCAACCACATATTTTAAGCCCCTTGAGCAGCAGTGTTTCACCTCTTGTAACCCTCTCCAAAATTGGGAGCCCCCTCTATTCTTGGTAGAGTAAACCCTAGCGTCTCCTAAATATTTCTTTCTATGAAGATTGCAGCATATATTGTCATCACCTCTTTCCAGTTTGTAGATCCAACTGGCCATCAAACATCTGTTCATTACTCTTGTATTTGTGAAACCCAGACCCCCAGCCTCTTTAGGAACATCGAGCATATCCCATTTTGCCATATGATATTTCTTTTTTGAACCGCCTCCCTGCCAGAAAAAGTTAGCTCTAGCAGAGTCCATCTTCTTATGTATTTCTTCTTGGAGAAGGTACACAGCCATCGTATACATTGGGATAGAGCTGAGGCAAGATTCTACTAAGATCATTTTCCCACCCGAAGATAAGTTTATCCCCTGCCAAGTTGGTATTCTCCTCTCTACTTTCTGATAAACGTAAGCTAAGTCTGATGCATTCATGTGCTGATCACTGACCATAACACCAAGGTATTTCATGGGGAATTTTTCTATATTATAGTTAAAGATGTCAGCCACTCTCTTTTGCTCCTCTACATTGGCTCACAGCACATATACCTTATAAGAAAGTATCTTACTCGCCTCAATGTTATCACGGTAATGGTGATCCAGAGGGCTCTGCAAAATCTCAAACTACCATAAATGAACAAACTTCTTGTCACGGGTGGCGTCTGCATTGATGTTAGTCACAATTGTGTTGATACATTCATGTTCTCGGGGGCTCCAAGTTTTTCTGAGATTGCTTCCGCCACCATCCAACCTCTTAGCCGATACCTCCTGCATCGCGCAAGCAGTTTATGTGACATTTCGACCTAGGGCTTAATAGGATTACAACTTATTTTTCAAAAGCTCATCTCCAAAGAGCTCTGAGGTTAGGCGTGTTTGTCCTGGAACAATTCGGCATGGGTGACCAACTGGGAAGTTCTTCCCGGGTGCGCACGAGTGAGGACAAAGTGTATTGAAAAGACTTTTGTGTTGGTTTGTGAGGGAAATCTTGAGGTCCTAGAGAGCTATCAGATGTAAGCGGGCCCGGTCCGAGGGTCGGGATGTTACAATTGGTATCAGAGCTGACTCTCGCGGTTTCACGGACTCGTGGGGTCACAGTTGCGCGGGCATGGTATGTATGACTGGTGTGGGCCCAGAGTGGTCACATAGCATGGTACATGCGCTGGCACTGGACACACGGACATGGCCAAGAGGAGGATGTTCCTGGCTTGGGGTTGACCAACGAGGTCGTCGGTCTTCTAAGGGGGTGAGTATGTGACATTCTGGCCCAGGGCATAATAGGATTTATACAATACTCATACCAAGAAGTTGCAAATTTATTTTTTGAAAGCTCATCAACAAAGAACTCTGAGGTTAAGCGTGCTTGGTCTGAAGCAATTTCGGGATGGATGACTAACCGAGAAATTCTTTTCGAGTGCGCGTAAGTGAGGACAAAGTGTGCAGAAAAGACTTATGTTGGACTGTGAGAGAGGTCTTGAGGTTCTAGAGAGCTGCCAAGTGTTAGCGGACCCGGCCCAGGGGTCGGGATGTTACGGTTTACCACCTCGTCGCAACATGGCCTTGATTCTTTTTTTCACATACAGCATCTCATAGAGTGATCCACCGGTGCCATCTTAGAGGCCTAGGTGTAGAGGAGCAGCGCCCCAGCGCATGCAGCCGAGACACCTAGGAGCCGCCAACCCAGCTAAGCTCCGAACATTGCCTTGATGACGGCTCCAATCATACTCATGGTCCATTTAGTAAAACTAGACTAATGTATAAATGCTTGTGCATTTTCTATAAACCTGCTCCAAGCTAAAACGACTTACAAATTGGAATGGAAGTAACAGGATTAATGACTCATGGAGTGCTTAAATGATTATAACATGTACAACATTATAGATGCGGCATGTGGCTTTTACTCAATATCGGAGAAAATACTTGTAATAGACACAACTTGTATCCATCTCTTTACATATTCGCACAGTACCCGTGACATGAGAGTAGGTACCCGTGATATGAGAGTATTTGTATTCTATCTATACTAGGAAAACATGTCCTTGTGTTGCTACAGGATAATATCGGCGATGCTCAACTTTGTTGTCATGAGCGAGTTAACCCTTGATAGGTTCAGTTATAACTCTGACCAGATGAGGAAACCAATATCGAGAGTTGGAGCCGTAGTTGGAGTTCAACAGGCCATGTGGAACTGGTGGGATCCACATATCAGATCAGAAGGAAAAAAGAAGCAATCCTCACTGTTAAAAGAGGTACACTACCCGTGTCCAAAATCATGGGCGGAGAAAAAAATAACTCCTAGTATTTGTATCAGTCGGTATCAGTTCATATCCAATTTGTTCCCTATATTCAAAAGTTATACTTTAGATTACACATTTATGTTTTCTAATATTTACATGTGTGATTCCTCTGTCCCGAATATATCAAAACGTTTAGGTTTGTCCTAAGTTAGACATTTTTAACGATTATAAATAGCACAAAAAAATTATAAAGATTGATAATGCAGAAATGGTGTTGATAGATTGGTCGTGAAACTAATTATTATAACTTGAAAACTTTACTACCCAAAATAAATCATTTTAGTCAAATATCAAAATATCTGACATGGACAAAGCAAAATATTGTTATATATTTTGGGATGGAGAGATTATTTTATATATCTAGGATTGGAACTTTGAGGTTAACTTCTCGGCTTCTCGCACCAATCAAAGTTCTGCCGTTGTAGCCAGATTCGAACTCCTGTTCCCTGACAACAACATTGTTTGCCTTTGATTGACTCAAATCGTAGCCAGCATGGGCACGGCAGAGGCACACGATCCGACTGCAAAACATGGAGACGCTCAACTCTAAGACGGAGAGAACCAGCCGATCGAGAAACCAATCACGCCAACAATGCAGGACGCGGCGGGACAGGTAATCTGCCGGCGAGACTGCGTCAGGCTGCTGAACTCGTCGGCGTCATGCGCCGACCAGAGCTATGGGCTGACGCTCAAGGGCATGCGCGGGCCAAAGGTCGTCGTGCAGTGCCTCGACGGCGCCGAGGCGACCGTGAACGCCTGCGACGTCCGCGTCGCTGACAGGAGCTTCTTGTGCCCGGGCATGGTGGTCGCGTCGGCGTCGGACCGCGGCGGCCAGCTCGGGGTCGTCACGGGCGCCGAAGTGGAGCTCGATCTGGTCCGTTTAGATGGCGAGAACGCGGCGGCGGCGGCGCCGGTGGTGGTGGCGAGGGGCGTGGCCCCAGCGGAGCTTCACCGCGTCAGGGCGTTCAGCCTGGGCGACTACGTCGTGTCCGGCCCGTGGCTGGGCCGCGTCTTCGAGGTGGCCCTCGACGTCGACGTGCTCTTCGACGACGGCGGCGCCGCCGTCTGCCGGGTCACGCGGGCGGAGACCAAGCTGTGGCCCGTCCACAAGGACTCCCTGGAGCCCTACACCAACAGTGCTTTCTACCCCGGCCAGCGTGTCGCCGCCCGCTCGCCGTCCGTCTTCAAGGCCTCCCGGTGGCTCAGGGGATACTGGAAGCCGAGCTATGGCATGGGCACCGTGTCCAAGGTGGAGACGGCCGACGTGCTCGTCTACTGGGTCGCGTCATCGGAGCTGGGCACCGAGAGGTCGCTCGTCCAGGCGTCCTCGCCGGCGCACCAGCAGCGTGCTCGCGACCTGACGTTCTTCCGCGCCGGCGACACCCTTGGCTTCTGGGGCGTGGGCGACCGCTGCTTCTTCCGGTCCTCTCGCCGCCGCGTACCTGCTTGTGCCAGCGAAGTCGGTGCTACACGTTCGCCTGCCGACCGTGGGCCGACGAGGGCGCACAGGAACCTGCTGAGGCTGGGGGCCAAGCGGACGCAGCGCCGGCGGCGAGCAAGCCGGAGCGGCCGCCGCGCTGGGTTCGAGCGGGCGATGTCCGTGGCCTGCACTCGCACGACAGTGGACGTGCTGTGGCAGGACGGGACGAGGCAGCGCCATGTGCCGTCGGTGTCGGTTGTCGCCTCCGCGGCGGAGAAGGACCACGAGTTCTTCCCGGGGGAGCGCGTCGTCGGCAGGGCGCCGCCCCTGGCTGCTCGTGTCCATGGCGATCACGACGGCGATGTTCGTGTTGGCATCGTCCGAAGCTTCAGCTACGTGGACCAGACCGTGCGCGTCTCGTGGCTAGAGGCGGCAGCAAGCGTTGGGCGGCAGGCCACGGCGATCGACGATGACGAGACAGTAAGCACGTACGACCTTGGCAGTGATCTTGACTACTGCAGTGTCTTCTATGGAGATGTCGTCGTACGCCATTGTCGTCCCACTGGTGCTGTTGATCTTTCATGGGTCGGGCATATCGTTGATTTTTGTGATGATGATGCACACTGTGTCCATGTCAAGTGGGCTGATGGCAACACGTCCAAGGTATGCATCGTCAAGTGTTAAAATAGGAACAATCATCCATATGTTAGGGAAATGCTGTTTAATTGTATGTTCATTACAGAGTACCACATGACAGATAATAATATATATATATAGTTTTATGAAAACTTGTGGTGCCCAAGCAGCTAATGTCTTTTATACACATACCAAAGTTCATGTAAATTTTTAGTCCCTCCTGAAGGCTCCTAAATTATCCCAATACAAGTCACTGACTGGACATATTCGTTTTGCAGCTATATAAGTACATTAATTACTTCATAAATAAAGTACCATTATTATTGAATGAGCATGAAATTCTAACTCATTTGAGAGCACCAATTTCAGGTGCTGCTTCATGAGATAGCGGTCCTCGAAACGCAAAGCGTTGATGAGCTCCTTGAGGAAATAGGCGAGTGGGCATCCGAAGATGGAGACATGAAGAACACCATTGACAAGGAACCAGAGACGACCGATGTAGGCATTGTACGTGTGTATCGCTCGATCCGCATCCAAATTCCGATTCCCAAAGAGACCGTGCGCACAATGTTGATCAATCATTTAGCGGTATAACGATTGTGTTGATTTCAGGACGGCAACAACAAAGATGGTGAGAGCGATGACGACTCGGACAGTGAGAGTGATAGCAATGAAGGCCATGTGGCGATGAGGAGAGTGCATCAGGTGCGAGTTATTATCATCGAGGCAATGTTCCGACTAGCTGGTAAAATGCTTGCACAGGGCAGGGGGTATCTGCTAAGAGATTGTTCGGTAGCTGAACAAAACTCAAAAGAACTTAGAGCCACCGAGAACATGAATGTGTCAACACTAGTGTCTGGTGGTGATGGTGATGGCATGGATACCTTGGCTACTCTGACTGGCATCAATGGAGGTGGGGATGGTAGTGATGGATCTACTAGGGAGGTGAAAGTGAAGGCAGATGCCACCCGCGACGACAAGTTTGTTCGCTTCCCGCAGTTTGAGATCTTGCAGAGCCCTCTGGATCACCATTACCTTGATAACATGGAGCAGGTGAGTAAGATTCTTTCTATTGGTTTAGGGTAATTTTCTTTGTATCCTTTAGAGTATTATTAACAATAGTAGGTAGATGAATTAGAAAAACTAAGCAATTGTCCATATTCATAAAAAGTGTTACCATTCTAGTCTTTCACATTTTGATCTATTTTCTGGCATGTGTCCTATGTAGTGACTGCTGATTAGTTAACGCTTTTGTAAACTGAGTTGCAGTTACAGGGCACCGGTGGAGGAAGGAAGTGGACGAAGAGGGTGCAAAAAGAATGGAAAATTCTTGAGAATAACTTGCCAGGTAAATACTCAAACAACTTTCTACCCCTTGACTTCACGTGAAGCAGTGTTCATAGCCGTTCAATGGGATAAATGAAGCATCGTATGGCTCTTGAACTCCTGCTTCCATGAGATGAGATGGCAGTCATTAAAACATGCCCTCTCTGTTCCAAACTATGTCATTTTGGCTTTTCATATATCTTCTGTTAGGCACCTAAGTATATATACCAGGTAAAACTATGTATCTAAAGTAAACAACAACCTATAATAATTTAGAACGCGGGAGTAAGTTTTTAATCTTTTGGATAATAAATTTAGTAGTGTAATTAATTGAATTCATTGCAATCAACACACACAGACTTCATCGACATGTAGCTAAATATTTTCTTGTGAAATGCAGACACTATCTACATGCGGGTGTTCGAGGACCGCATGGACCTGCTGCGAGCGGTGATTGTAGGAGCGAGCGGGACGCCATACCAAGATGGGCTGTTCTTCTTCGACCTGCAGCTACCGCCATCATACCCCACAGATCCACCGCTGGTGAACTACCGGTCGTTTGGCCTCCGCGTGAACCCTAACCTCTACCCCTCCGGAACGGTGTGCCTCAGCCTACTCAACACTTTTGGTGGCCAGGGAGCCGAGCTCTGGTCCCCAGATGCTTCAACTATCCTCCAAGTCGTTGTCTCCATCCAGGGCCTCGTACTCAATGACCAGCCATACTACAACGAAGCAGGCTACGCAGCCCTGGTTGGCACGGCGGACGGTCGCCGAAGTGAGCTTCCGTATAGGGAGAATACCTACTTGCTCACCCTCAAAACCATGTTGCACCTCTTGCATCGGCCGCCGGCAGGCTTTGAGGATTTTGTCAGAAACCACTTCCTCCGTCGCGGCCGTCACATCCTCATGGCGTGCAAGTCATACCTAGAGGGTTGCCCCGTGGGCACGCTCGATGGGGAGGCGCGTGCCACCGAGGCGAGCTGGGATCGGCCATGCTCAGCGGGGTTCAGGCTTGCTCTCGGCAACATTGTACCCCGACTTGTTGAGGGGTTCACCACGATGGGGGTTGAAGGGTGCATGGAGTTTAATCGGCTGTAGGTGCCGCTCGCACTACTATACCTTTCATTTTCAAAGAATGTTTAATATGTTTGAACTTTGGCCAACAATATATTTTGCATATTGGAGATTGTACTGCCTGATCTTTTTTACAAAAAAGTATCCTTCATATTGGAACATTGCTGGGTAGTATATACAATTATAGTTCATTACGGCCAAACTACCCTAAAAGTACAGTGTGTTGATGATAGTACGTAGTTGGGCACAAATTGCCTTTTCTTTGGCGGTCAGTATCTCAGCTTCGTTGAGGTTATTTTTAGTGGTATGGTAGAAACACCCCCACCCCACCCACCCCCCACCCCCACCACCACCCTACCAGGCTACCACCTCTCTTGTGCAACCCGACGGACACCATTTCTTTAACCATTTTTTTCTTTTGTTTTCACCGAATTGATGTAGGAGGCTCCTATATTTCTCAGTTCACCCACATATTTTGAGGTTGGTATTGCAAGCATTAGAACCAGCTAGGCTCACCAACTGTACTGTGCATTAGTTTCGGTTGGCGTAAACAACAGTACTAAAAAGCTCTCACTATATTTCTACCTTATTCCTTTCCCAAGCCCATAGCAGATTGCCTTTTCTTCGTTAAGCTTCAGGTGTAAGTGAAAGTAATCGATGCTCGTGATAGCCTAAGAGGGGGAGGGGTGAATTAGGCTTTATAAAAACTTAACCTACCACTTGCCTCTAATTGCACAAATATAAAACTAAGACCGCTATCTAGATGTGCAACTAAGGTTATCTTCTAGTGATTGCACCCACCCAGAGAGTTTTACAACCTAGAGTTAATCCTATCAAGATACTACTCTAGAAAGGTAAAGGCACACAAGTTGCAAGTATGAAATGTGGAAGCTTAAAGAGGGTTAGAGGGAGGCAAACTTGACACGAAGATTTATCCCGTGATTCGGCTAATACCTACTCCACGTTGGAGATCCTCAAAGCATGTGCTCCCGGTTGCCAAGTTTTGTTTCCGATCAAGGCCTTGAGCTCGCCACAAAGGCTCCCCAAGAGGGATGATGAGCAAGTCACCAAGATCTTGCTCTCATCAACCTACTCTCTCAGAGATCTTGACGCCGCCTTCACTACAGAGCTTCTCCACCAAGGAGGGGGACTCCTCTTCCCACACACAACGTCGTCATCGCCGCTCCACACCAAGCCGGAGGGTTGAAGACTTGCCGGCGAGTCACCAAGACTCCAAGGGGCCGGCACACCAAGATTACAAGTGTTGGTTCACTCCAGAACCAAGCACAAGGCTCAATGCCCTGCCAACTCTCTCACTAGGTCTATCCTAGCTCTCTCTCGCTCACTACGGATGATCTATGTAGCACAAATGGTGGCTTGGATGTCTTGTGGGTGTAGATAAACTTCTTCGGACTCCAGAAACTCAGAATGGCTGAATGAGGGTGATATATATAGCCCAAAGGGCTCAACTAGCCATTGCATAAAAATCATGAACGCCATATGTTCCGCCATGTGCTTTTCCCCCATCGGCGTATAATACGCCGTGTGCTTTTTCCAATGGTCGGATTTCTTTTCCAACGGCTCTTTGCACACGCCGTATACTTTCCAACTTGTACGCTGATGGTCGGTGTTTCATACACCATGCCTTTTTCTCCATCACCTCTTGACATCGTCCCTGTATAACTTGTACGCCATTAGTCCGCGAGGGTCGGCGTATGATACGCCGTGTAGGGTTTGCTGACACTAACTAGAACTTGCCCATGCCTTGAACGTTGTATCATCCGCCCTTCATGCGCACAGTAACATCAGACCATACGCCGATGCCTTTCTTCTGATTTCTTCATGCGCCATAAGCTTCTAGACTTGTACGTCATGCATCACCATATCATACGCCGTATACAATCTTCTTGCTCTGGTTGATTCCCCTCTACACGATGTATGCTTCTAGTTTGTACGCCATGGGTCGGCGTTTAATATGCTGTGTACAAACTCTGCAGGCTTATCCTATTCAATCAGCTCAAGCCCTTTTCATGATTTAATATGCCAATACCATGTCATGAATACTCCCAAAATAAGACTCTCTGGTTTTTGGCTATGCTTTGGAATCATTCTTGGGACGTAATTGTCTATGTAAATTACTTAACAAACTTGTTAGTCAATGACTATGTTGTCATTCAATCACCAAAACCACAATATAAGTGGCACACAGGGCCATTTTCCTTACAGTAAGGGAGGTTGTTGACACTAGATTTTGACTCAGCTAGTATAAAAGGAATATTGTATATTAGGGAACGCCAGGGAGCCAAGGTTGAAGCCGAGTCCGATTCTGATTTGAAGGTCTCCGATTCCGATCGGGGGTTGTCCGATGGAGTCCTGATCGGATACGGGAGAGAGAAGGCCGGAGTATTTACGACTCTGATGAAAATGTCTGGAAGCTTCTTCGAGGCTTGTTTATATGACAATTGTAATATTTTTGGTAGTTTAGATTAGTTTGCTTTAAATGAATTAGAGATATTGTCGCAGCCGACAAGGATTAGTTAGATTCCCAGGGTATAAATGTAAACCCTGCGCCATTGTAAAAGATGTTCTCACAACCATCAATACAAACACAACTTTCGGCCCTCATGCCAACAACCCTTTTCGTCGAGTTCTGCAGCAAGCAGGGCTGCATCATCTTAATCTCTGGTTTATCTGTAAGTGCGACACCTACCGAATTAATCTAAGCTTTAGATTGAGGTGCATCGCCCTTCTTTGTGTAGTTAATTCACCAATTTATCGAGTTGTTCTAGGCTTTAGATTGAAGCGTATCGCCCTTCTTCGTTTAGATTGCTCACTATTTTATCATATCTTGTTATTTCATCTTATCGGTTTATATCTGTTTAAAGATCTATTCGCTTTATCATGTTCTAAAATTTTACAAATAGATCTATTCATCTTGTTTATATAGCTGATTTAGATTTAATTATCAAGTTACAAATAAATCTTGTTTAAATAAGTTCTTTGATATACATTGATCTATCGGAGTAAATAGGCTAAATCGGTGCCCTGCTAGCAACGCTGTCTTGAAATCGATCCGATTGTTAGTGACACGAGATTTATTTTATTTAATACCTTTGGAGAGATGTGTAATAAAGAATGAATTTAAGTTAGGTTTATCTTCGATTCGGCTTCTGTAGTCGACGATTTGTTTCAATTTATTTCATATCCTCATGAATCGAACCCAAGGCCGATGGTTCATGTTTGCATCGGAGTTCTCTTTGCGTTGATCCGATTGCTGAAACGAATTGGGCCTTTAGCCGATGAGGTCCTTTTGGTTTACTGATTAAATTCTGCCTTGTCAATTTCAGGTCAAATTGACTGGCACGCCATAAACCTGAAGATTTGGACCTGCACTGAAGTGAAGCAAATCTTCCAGACCACAGTGTTAATTTTTGAGAGTCAACGCCTGACTTTTCGGACGTCAAGACATTTTGGCACGCCCGGTGGGACAGAAAGCTTCTGCGATGGCACCTCCTACAGACAAAGGTGAGGTCCCCGCCGTCACGATGGACGACCTCAGTGATGAACAGAAGAAGCTCATGGAAGCACAACTTGAAGAATTCAAGAACTTGTGCCTGGACTCATTCAGCAAGACTCGTAATGCCGTGATCAAGAAAAATCAATTTCCTGTTCAAAAAGAAGCTTTTGACAGGATCACGGCAGACGATAGGAAGTTCTTTCAAGATTATATAGATGCTGGTTTGAGTCATGCTATGATTAACCAATCAGGGATATTGGTTAACACGATGGTGAGATTGATCGCCAAGCTATTGGATGGAGCAGTGTTGAAAGATGTCCAGAAGGGACCTGCTTATTTTGACACTAGCGCTTCTTCTGCAATAAAGGATCTCAAGAAAAAGATTGTTTAGATCAATTCGTTCACGTCACCAGAAACACATCCTGAGCTGTATGAAACTCCCAAGACAAACAAGTCAAAAGCCAAGGTGGCAGATGGAGATGAAGAAGAAGAGGAAGAGGAAGAACAGGATTCAAAAAATTCTGGTACAACTCAACACATAGATCAATTTGGCAGTTGGATCCCTGTGGTTAACAGTAAAATGGTGTATCCTTCCTACTTCAACACTAAAAATCCACCAAGGAACAGAGGAGTTGAATATCGGGAACAGTCATGCGAGTCTGTTGAAACACCAATTATTGTAACGCTGACTCGTGCTCCGATTAATCAGGAAAATATGCTCAGGAATATTGGACAGATAAGATTGCTAATGTTATGAAAAATTAGTTTGGTTTGAAGCTTAAGGGACAATCTTATCTGTATCGGAAGCCGTATCTGGACTGGTTTGACACATTGCCAATGCCAGCCGGATTCAGGATTCCTGATTTCTACAAGTTTTTCGGACAAGGGGATGTTACTACCATTGAGCATATCAGTCGCTATATGATCCAATGTGATGAAGTAGCATCGATTGATCCATTGAAAGTCAAATTGTTCCCCATGTCTCTCTCTGGTTCGGCCTTTTCGTGGTTTTCTTCATTGCCACCAAACTAAAACAATAGGGCCAATCTAGAGAGGCAGTTTCATGCATATTTCTTCATGGGAGTACAACAGACCAGACTTACCGATTTGATGACTCTCCGACAGAGGAATGGGGAATCGTCAGTGAATTTGTCCAACGATTCAGAGATGTCCATTGCCGATGCTATTCACTCAATTTATCGGAGGGACAGCTTGTTGATTTGGCTTTCCAAGGATTGTTGCCTCAAGTCAAAGATCGGTATACAAGTCAAGATTTTGAGGGCTTGGGACACATGATTCAGAAACTCTCTCAGCATGAAGAACATAATAATGATTATCGGAGGGAGAAATATCAAAGAAAGATTGCCAACATTGAATATGATTCAGAAGGTGATAAAGCTGAGGTCGATTTGGCTGAGTGGACCAAAAATAAAAAATTTGTTGCCTGCCCGTGGGTAAAGGTTGAGCCAGAAAGATACAGCTTGACATCACCAAAGCTGATAAGATATTTGATTTATTGTTAGCAGAAAAGCAAATCAGGCTATCTCTGAATCATACGATTCCTTCTGCCGAGGAGTTGAAAAAGAAGAAGTATTGCAAGTGGCATAATTCGGTATCTCATCATACTAATGATTGCAAAGTTTTCCGTAATGAGATTCAATCGGCGATTGAGAAAGGAATCATTAAAGTTGAATCTGGCAAAAAGCCGATGAAACTTGATGGCCATCCGTTTCCTCAAAACATGGTTGAAATCAGAGCACCTGATAGAAAAATGAAGGCTAAAGTCCTCACATCGGACCATGTGAAGAATTCAGGGGTTGTTGATCCTGAATGCCAAGTATCGGCCGATGAGGTGAGGGATCGAAACTATCAAGTCTATTGGGAAGATCATCGCCGTGGAGAAAAGCCAAGAGTTACAACAGGACAGCTTATTGATAAATACATGCGTCAGCAAGAAAGAGATCGGAATCCTCCGATGAGGAGATTTGATGATGAAGATCCGTTTTTCAGGTTTTGCTGAAATGAGAAGTTGAGACTTCCATCAATCTATGATTGTCTAGAATGCAACGATCAATATGAAAGTTATCGAGATTCAAAAAGGCAGCGCCATTTTGTGTATGATCGCTTGTATTATGGACGTCAATGTAGCTAGCATGATGAAGTCGCTTATCAGCACGAGCGCGAAGATTGGCGTGAATACCATGATCAGCATGAGTATGAGAATCGGCGCTATGACCGATGGGACGATGATCGCCGAAGGTATAATGATCACCAAAAATATAAAGAAGATTGTGTTTCTGTACATGATCGTTTGGTGTATAGGAAAAAAGAAACTACATAGAAGTCAGATGATGTGCAGGAATCGGAGGAAATTCAGGAGGTCAAGCCGGGCTCGCATCCTAAGGTTAATCCACAATGGTGTCCTGAGGGTTTGACCAAGACACAAAAGAGAAGGGTTCAGCGTCTCCGATATAGAGAACAGCTCAAAGAAAAGCGTCATAGAGATGATAATTCCAAGATCTGGAGAGCTAAGCCCATGCGTGATGATGAATGACCATCGGCGTTGGTGAGCATGGTTTTTGCATTACCAGCTCAGTATAATGCAAGTTCAACCAATGATGAAGCTGATGATATTGAAGAAGCTATGGCACAATTAGTTTTGCAACCCCAACAAGTTGTGTTTGAAAAGCCAATTGATGAGAAGTATCGGCATTTGAGGCCTTTATATGTTAAGGGATATGTTGATGGTAAGCCGATGACAAAAATGCTTGTTGATGGAGGAGCTGCTGTGAATTTGATGCCATATACTACATATCGGAAGCTTGGCAAAGGCCCTGATGATTTGATCAAGACCGATATGATGCTTAAGGACTTTGGTAGAAATCCATCGCCGGCTCGGGGGCATTGAATGTTGAATTGACGATTGGTAACAAGACATTGCCTACTACTTTCTTCGTCATCGACAGCAAAGGGTCTTACAGTTTACTCCTGGGATATCATTGGATTCATGCTAATTGTTGTGTGCCTTCTACATGCATCAATGTCTTATTCAATGGTATGGAGAACACATTGAGATTGTTCAGGCCGATGAATCGGTCAGCATTGCTACAACCGATTTGACGGTTTGGGAATTTGAAGGAATAGAGTGCTTATCGGGCAAAGTTTGGGAAGGCAAGTTTCTTCAAGTGTCTGATGATGGGATAAAGCCGATCCAAGCAGTCGGTTCTGAAAGTTTCTATTAATGGAGGAGTTTATAGAAGTTGAAGGTAAACTTGGTCAAGGGTTCATGTCGGCCGATGAGTTAGAGGAAATAGATACCTCGGCCGACATATGTTAGTGCTAAATTGGATCCTAAGTTTAAACAAGAATTAATAAAGTTATTGAAAGAGTATCGTGATTGTTTTGCTTGGGAATACTATAAAATGCTAGGTTTGAGCCGATCTATTGTTGAACATCGGCTCCCGATCAAACCAGGTTATCGGCCTTTTAAACAAGTGCCGAGACAATTTAAGCCAAAATTAGATAAGGAAATAAAAGCCGAAATAACTCGGTTATATGAAGCTAAGTTTATTCAACCTTGTCGATATACTGAGTGGATATCTAACATCGTTCCTGTTTTCAAGAAAAATAGGAAATTGCGAGTTTGTGTGGATTTCAGGAATCTTAATAAAGCAACTCGGATGGATGGTTATCCGATGCCGATTGCTGATATGTTGGTCGATGCAGCTTCGGGATATAAGGTTATTAGTTTTATGGATGGTAATGCAGGATATAATCAAATTTTTATGGCAGAAGAAGATATCCCTAAGACTGCATTCCGATGTCTTGGTGCACTTGGGTTGTATGAGTGGGTTGTAATGACCTTTGTTTGAAAAATGCTGGAGCTACATATCATAGAGCAATGAATTACATATTCCATAAATTGATCGGCAGGATTGTTGAAATGTACATTGATGATGTGGTGGTGAAGTCCGATGGATATAAGCAGCATCTGACCGATTTGCGGGAAACTTTTGAGTGCACGAGAAAGCATGGTTTGAAGATGAATCCTAATAAATATGCATTTGGAGTATCGGCTGGACAATTTTTGGGTTTCATGGTTCATGAAAAAGGGATTGAAGTCGGTCAAAAGAATATGAAGGCTATTAAGGATACAAAACCACCCATCGATAAAACGAGTCTCTAATTGTTGATCGGCAAGATTAATTTTGTTATAAGATTTATATCAAATTTATCTGGAAGAATTCATCCTTTCTCTCCACTGCTAAAATTGAAAGTCAATGAGGAATTCATACGGGGAGAAGAGCAACAAAAGGTGTTTGATGATATAAAACGATATATGATGACACCGCCGGTTTTAATTCCGCATCAGAGAGATAAGCCATTCCAATTATATTTGTCGACCGATGAGTTGTCTATCGGGTCAGTCCTGATACAGGAATTTGAAGGAAAAAAGGAGTGGTTTATTATTTAAGTCAAAAATTGATCGATGCAGAAACTAGATATCTTCCAGTTGAAACATTGTGTTTATGCTTATATTTCTCTTGCACTAAACTGAGACATTATTTATTGTCTGCCGAATGCATGGTGGTTTATAAGACCGATGTGGTTAAATATATATTGTCCATGCCGATGCTGAAAGGGAGAATCAAAAAAATGGATATTGGCATTGTCGGAGTTCGATTTGAAATATGAATCGGCTAAAGTGGTAAAAGTGCAAGTGATGGCTGATTTTATGACACAACACATTAGAGATGAAGTTAAAATGGTTGAACCGATGCCTTGGACGTTGTTCTTTGATGGTTCTTCATGTGGTCAAGGATGTGGTATCGGAGTTGTAATTATTTCGCCTCGGGGGCTAACTTTGAATTCAGTTATCTGATGGATCCAAGTTTTACAAATAATCGGGTTGAGTATGAAGCATTACTTAAAGGATTAAAATTGTTGTTGGAAATCGGAGCTGAAACTGTTGAAATCTTTGGAGATTCTCCATTAGTGTTCCATTAGTTGATCGGCAAATACGAATACAAGGATGATGTTTTGATTCAGTATTTCGAAGAATGGCGATTATTATTGAAAGAATTTGTGATGGTTAATATTGAACATATCCCTAAAGTTCAAAATCAGGAGGCTAATAATTTGGCGCAAGCTGCTTCTGGTTATCGGCGTTTTCAGGAGATTATAACGATAGAGCCAGAAGTCGGGGATTGGAGGTATGAAATTATGCATTATCTTAGAAATCCATCACAAAAGGCTTCCAGAAAATTAAGATTCATGGCTGCCAAATATGTATTGCTTGATGATCGGTTATATTATAAGACGATTGATAGTGTGCTACTTCGATGTTTGAGTAAATTGGAATATAAAGATTTGATGGATGAAGTACATGAAGGAGTTTGTGGTGCACATCAATCGGCTTATAAGATGAAGTGGGTGATTAGAAAAATGGATTGTTTTTTGCCAACAATTTTAGAAGATTGCTTTGAATATTATAAAGGTTGCCAAGAATGCCAGAAAATTGGGAATGTGCAAAAAGCACCTGCGTCAGCCATGAATCCGATTATTAAGCCATGGCCTTTTCGAGGATGGGGAATTGATTTGATTGGACAAATTTTTCATCATTGAGTAAAAGACATAAATTTATATTGGTGGCAACTAATTATTTTACTAAATGGGTTGAAGCGATTCCTTTAAAGATTGCTAATTCCAGGAATATGGTGGAATTCATTGAGGAACATATTATTTATCGGTTTGGTATTCCTCAAACTATCATGACCGATCAAGGAACTATGTTTATGTTTGATGAGTTTCAAGGTTTTGCTGCCAGTATGGGTTTTAAATTATTAAATTCATCTCCTTATTATGCACAAGCCAATGGCCAAGCAGAGGCATCAAATAAAAGCATTATCAAAATTATCAAACGGAAGATTGATGAGCAACCAAGGCGATGGCATTTGACGTTGACCGAATCATTACGGGCATATTGGATGGCGTGTCATGGATCTACTAAATTGTCCCCATATCATTTGGTTTATGGACATGAAGCTGTTTTGTCTTGGGAGCTCAAAATTAGATCAAGACGTATATCGGAACAGGGTAACCTGCCTGCCAATGAGTATAATAGTTTGATGAATTTTGAGTTGGATGATTTGGCTGAAAACACGTTTGAGAGCTCTGGAAAATATTAAAAATAATAAGGCACGAGTTGCTAGATATTATGACAAAAAGGTTAAGCCTAAAAAGTTTGTTTAAGGAGAGTTGGTTTAGAAACTGATTTTGCCGATAGGGAATAAAAATTCTAAGTTTGAAAATGGTCGCCTAATTGGGTGGGTCCCTATCGTGTGAATCGGTGTGTTCCTGGCAATGCGTATATTTTGGAAACATTGGAAGGAGAAGAGTTTTCAAAAGCGCTTAACGGAAAATATTTGAAGAACTATTACCCAAGTATTTGGGTTGATTCATAAAGCCGATAATCTACGCGATGTCGACTAAGATAGCCAATACGATATGTATCGCCTTTAGGGCAAAAATATTTACAATATAAGTAATCATCGATGATCGATGTCATCGGATCAGATCAAGTTCGTCAATGATCGATGTCATCGGATCATACCAAATGCGACCAACATGTTTTAAATGTTACAATGCTTGCGAATCACACTGCTACAAAACATGAATATTGTAACATACTCTTGTATCACATTTATCAATGTGTTACAAATAGATTTCGTAGGAACACAAAATTATGTGTTACTGATGGCGTTGTAACACATATTGATTCTTTTGTAAAATTGTGTTACAGTCAACTATTCTAGTAACACATAATTAATGTTACAATTAAAATGTTACAAAGATAGTGATATTTTGTATCACACAGAGAATAATGTTACAACTAAGTGTTACAAAGAAACATAAGTATAACTTCGGTTAAAGTTTTTTGAAATAATTATATTATACTGACTTAACTGGGTCGTTACACCTTAGGTGCTACGAAGTGGTAGAGGTGCCTTCATGTGCCCAGGGTTTGGGATTGAAACTTGCTTTTGAGCTAAATTTTTTCTAAAATTTCCAGTCATGATATAATTTAAAAAAATAGATTGTGCACGTCCTTCGGGTTTCAGGTGCCAAGGGTTCATGGGATTGAAACTTGGTAATTGAAAAAAAAAAGATTGAGCATGTGTGTTGGGTGTAACTTCCCACACAGTGGAGAACACAAACACTTCCCTATGTCCTCGGAAAACAACACATTATACAACCAAGTGCATTTTGTCTCCCAAAAATCCGATCCCGTATTGCGAGTCGGAGCTCTTATTTATAGAGTGAACATCCATGAGTTTGATTACAATGATACCCTTGCACACTCTTACTTTAAGCCTCGTTTACAATAATGCCCTTGCAAACCGTACTAAAGATACCCCTACACGGGTCATTTCCTGCTGTGGGCCCCGTCCGAAGCCCGTACGAGTCCCCTCGGGGCCCCACAGCGCTTCGAAGTCTCCACCTTCTTCGCCCTTCCCGAAGTTCATGGCAGCACTTCGCCCGACTTCGGCCTTTATCCGGAGTCGCCCCGCATTCTCTAGGACGACGCCACGGCCTGCGTCGCGCCCGAAGGTACCCGAAGTCCTGTTATCCTGCAAGCACTTCGATTGGAACCTGGTCAGCCAAAAATATATTTAAGCCCGGAGGTCGCCTTGGTCGAATACTCCCCAACAATGTGACGGTGCAAACTGTTAATGGGATCGAAACCTACATTTGGTGTAAATTTTTGCTAGGGCTTGTCGTATGGTAATTTTGATAAAAAAAGATTGCACCTGTCACATGGTCACTACTACAGAACAGACTTTCGGTTCGGGATCTTTAGTCCCGAACCAGATGGACCTGGGACTAAAGTCGTTTTAGTCCCGGGTCGAATGGCTAGACGGACAGCAGACTTTTTAGTCCCGGGTGAGAAACCAAAAATTCACTTTAGTCTCGGGTGGTGGCTTCACCCGGAACAAATAGAACTTTTTAGTCCCAGGTGAAACCACGCACCGAGACTAAAAATGTGGCACACAACGAAAGGCAGTAAATTTTCCAAGTCCCTGCTCTCTCTCTCCTATATCTTATAATGTGCAAACAGTCAAACAAAAATCTTCTTATGTGCAAACAGTCAAACAAAAACCGATCGAACAGTCAAACAGAAACCGATCCCGTCGCCTTCGTGTGCATCTGGCCACCCTTCCTTCATGTACATCTCGCCACAGGCAGTTTTCCCCCTCTCTCTCGACGTCTCTCTCACGAACAGGATGTTGGGCGTCCTTCTGGCCCCAACCACTAGAGTGACGCCCCTTAATTCCGGCCGGTGGGAGCTCCTGCATGCCGCGAGATCGGAGCGTCGGCCGTGGACTACTCGACCTCTCCGGCCTCATGCTCTCTGATATAAACTGCACTCCAACCTCTGCAGATTCGTGGATCTCCTGCTATCTCCGCGTCGTCAACGACCATTCTCCACCAAATCAGGTGCTGTTGCTTAGATTCCGGCCAGGATTCCTCCTGTACAAGAGGTACAAAAATTGTTGCAACCACCTTCTCGGATCCGTACCACGTGTATTTGCAGATCAGGTGAATTAACACCCTGAACATTGCTCCATGTACGAGTGCTAGGTTCCTGCGGACGACTAATTATTTTGGATTAGGCTGGCTCAAGGAATCCTTTCCTGTGGTGTTCCAAGAAAATTGGTGATCCTTTATACCATCTTCATCAATACCAGGTAGCCTTTGATTCTTTAGCTCCATTGTCAAAACAGTTGCCCAGATCTGAACTATTATATGCAGATATTATATTATTTCCACTAAGAATTCTTCTGCATGTCCTCATATCCATATTTTTAGAATAAAGGAATTTTATTCTGGTCTCTATATCCATATAACTGGCTTTCGTAGTACCATGTGGGCTTTCAAAGTTGGAATGTCCATCTGTTACCATGCTGCCGTCAGAGTTAGCATGCTCTGTATGGAAATATTATTGCCCATCGACATTTCCATTGCACATGATTTATATGCATCGTCTCTGTATCCATGTATAAATCCATACCCAGCTATAATAATAACATGGCATGTTTTTTATTGGCACAAGTCAGAACACACCAAGCAATTGTTTTCCTGACATATCTCGGTGGTAGATTTATTGGCAGCCAAGTGAAAGAAACCTATGGTAGGCATCATGCCTTTGTCTGGTTCTTAGCAGCAATACTCTATCTTTCGGCCTAATATTATTTTAGTTGAACCTTTGCTAAACTCTTAACACTACTGGAGAACTCGCCATCGGTCACGGTTCGTAACCCTCATAGGTACCGGTTCGAACCGGTACCGCGACACCGTGATTAAAAGGGGCCGGCCTTTGGTACCGGTTGGTAACACCAACCGGTACGGTACCAAAGGACCCCCCCGTAGGCATGCGGGGGAGGGCCTTTGGTACCGGTTGGTGTTACCAACCGGTACCAAAGGCTGTTTTGGTTTTTTTTTAAATGTTTGATATTTGGGTTAGTTATATACAAATCTACGCGTCTACATGTCTGCTCGTCATATGTCATATGTCGTACACGATCTTTCACGCAATAAGATTGAAGTCGCAATTGTCAATTGATTTTGACCCGACTTTGATTGCATTTTTTCGAACATTCACATATAAACATTTGAGATCGGCCAATACAAAAGTTAGAGCATTTAAAAGTTATTTACAATTAACGAGCAGAACTGGAAGAAGGAGCAGAAAGGGAGTCCAATTGAGCGATAGCGGTTCCGTCATGGTGGTACTCTCCCAGTGGACTTATAACTTGGTCCATAATGAATCCAAATAGTTGGTCCGCAATAGCTTTTGATTTTTGTTTCATTGGGAGCACTTGATGGTAAAACATCCTCTGCATTAATCACAAATGACAACATTCATTCATATAATAAATAAATTTTGCATGTAATTATAAAATTTCCTAACACATTCATTTCTAAACAATAACTAATAATCATTTCAAAACAATAACTAATAATCATTTCTAAACAATAATCAATAACTAATAATCATTTCTAACCAAGTAACAAAGTTTACATGAAATAACAAAGT
>CM014272.1:19389252-19429844 GCA_004135705.1 Alloteropsis semialata
GTCGGGCGTCGGGGGCGTCCGGCGTCGGGCGGCGGCGTCGGGCGTCGGGGGCGGTGGCGGCGGTGATCTCGCGAAATGACTAAGTGTTGGGGAAGGAACGGGCGCCGCAATATATAGGCCCTCCTTCATCGGTACCGGGTGATGTCACCACCCGGTACCAAAGGGCCTTTGGTACCGGGTGGTGACATCACCCGGTACCGAAGGGTTGTAGGGCGCCAATTTAGGCGCCATTTTCACAGCCCTTTGGTACCGGGTGGTTTCATCACCCGGTACCAAAGGGTCCCAATTTTGCTTCCCGCCACATCTTTCTTCCTTTTTATCTTTTTAGTATATACTCTTTCTTCCATTTTTATCTTTTTAGTATATACTATTTAGTATTTAAAATTTAACTTGATAGTATGTATTATTTGACATATATATTATTTTAGTAAGTATTATTTGACATATATATTATTTAGAACAACATTATTTGACATATATACTATTTAATATTTGCAATTTAATTTGTTCACCATTTAGTGTTTTCAATTAATTTCTTTATATTTAGTACTTGGAATTTAACTCATTAGTATTTATTATTTGACATTTATTATTTGCAATTTAACTTGTTCACCATTTAGTATTTGCAATTTAACTTGTTCACCACTAAAATATTAATAAAATAATACTATTTTACTTGGAATTGGGACATGATCAACTTGTTGAGTTGTCGACCACGTCTAGCTGCCTGATGCTGTCTCGGCATGATACTAACCAAAATAAACCGTAATATATTACAAGTCAATTTAACAAAACTAGTAAATACTTATCAAGAAGCATAAGACAAAATCAAATTTGGCCAACATTACATACCATAATGCTTCAACATAATTAGAATTACATAGCATCATCATGCTTCAACATAAGTACAACATTATGCTTGAACAGCAATAAATGTTTTCTTTACAAGAGTGCCTTCGTTATGATCGTTGCGAGCGTAAGGAGCATCTTCATTGGCCAACAGGATGCTTGTGTCATCCTCCACACTGAACGGAGACACCTCGTCACACCTATTATAATCATCTTCATCGGTGACGTCCTCGACACCCACGATTTTTCTTTTCCCTGTGAGAACTATGTGCCGTTTCGGATAAAGTTCGGAGTTGTTTGTTTGCAGAGTCCCCGTCTTGGGTTTGGTAGACATGTCCTTCACATAAAACACTTGATGCACATCCTTGGCGAGCACGAATGGTTCGTCTACATACCCAATTTTGTTGAGATCCACAGTTGTCATGCCGTAGCGGTCTATAGTAACACCTCCACTTGTAAGTTTCACCCATTTGCACCGAAAAAGTGGTATTTTCAAAGGTCCATAATCTAGTTCCCAGATCTCCTCTACCTGGCCATAATATGAGTCCCTATTCCCTTTGTTGTCATAGGCATCTATACAGACACCACTATTTTGGTTGGTGCTTTTGTCGTCTTGGGCTCTCGTGTAAAACGTATACCCATTTATGTCATAGCCTTGGAACGTCAAGAATGAGGATGATGGTCCCCTTGCCAAATACGCCAGCTGTGTATGTATTGTCTCGTTACCCATGAGCTTTTGTCGCAACCAACCAGCGAAAGTTTCTATGTGATGGCGTGTAATCCATTTGTCAGACTTTCTTGGATTTTGGTAGCATATTATAGTCTTGTGCTCCTCGATGTAAGGAGCCACCATGGTTGACGACTGCAATACAGTGTAATGGGCTTTCATGAATAAATCGTAGTCGCTACACTTTGTTTGTTTCCTTCCTAACGTGCCCTTTCCAAGTAGTCTCCCCTCATGGCGTGACTCAGGTAGCCCAATCGGTTTCAGTTCGGGGATATAGTCAACACAGAACTCAATGACCTCCTCTGTTCTGTATCCCTTGGCGATGCATCCTTCTGGAAGAGAACGGTTACGAACATATTTCTTTAGAATAGCCATGAGCCTCTCAAAAGGATACATATTGTGTAGGAATACAGGACCAAGAATACAAATCTCTTTGACAACATGGACCAGGAGATGCGTCATAATATTAAAGAAAGACGGAGGAAATATCATCTCAAGGCTGACAAGGCTTTGGGCCACATCATCCTGCAGCTTTGCTAGATTAGTGGGATCGATTGCCTTCTGGTCGATTGCATTGAGAAAGGCGCATAGCTTCACAATAGTTGTTCGGACATTAACGGGTAGAATTCCCCTCAGCGCCACCGGAAGCAATTGTGTGAGCAGCACATGGCAGTCATGGGACTTGAGGTGTACGAATTTCTTCTCTTTTATATTTATCAGACTCTTTACATTCGATGAGTAGCCGGACGGGACCTTAATACTGTTCAAGCAATCAAACATGCTGGTCTTCTCCTCCTTGCTTAGAGTGTAGCTAGCAGGACGCAAGTTCCAACGCCCTTTCTCTCGTTTCTCAGGATGCAGGGGATCTCGTTGTTTCATACGTTTCAGGTCCTGTCGTGCTTCAAGCGTATCTTTTGACTTTCCGTAAGTACCAAGGAACCCTAGCACGTTTACGCAAAGATTTTTCGTCAGGTGCATCACATCAATTGCGTGGCGGACATCTAAGACCTCCCAATATGGTAGGTCCCAGAATATTGACTTTTTCTTCCACATGGGCGCCTTTCCATTTTCACTTGCCGCTGGCTAGCTGCCAGGTCCCTTCCCAAAGACCACCTTCACATCTTTTACCATAGCAAATACATATTTTCCATCCCGATGCCTTGGTTTGCTACGACCTTCCGCCTCAAAATGCTTTCCTTTCTTTCTAGCGGATGTTTCTCAGAAAGGAATCGATGATGGCCCATATACACACACTTTCTACAATGTTTCAGATAAATGCAGTCGGTGTGTTCTAGACAATGTGTGCATGCTTTGTATCCCTTGTTTGACTGTCCCGACAGGTTACCAAGTGCAGGCCAATCATTGATGGTCACAAATAGTAATGCTCGTAGGTTAAATTCCTCTTGCTTGTGCTCATCCCACGCCTTTACACCATCTTTGCCCACAACAACAAAAGTTCCTCAATCAGTGGCCTTAGATACACATCAATGTCGTTGCCAGGCTGCTTTGGCCCTTGGATTAGCACTGGCATCATAATGAACTTCCGCTTCATGCACATCCACGGAGGAAGGTTGTACATACAAAGAGTCACGGGCCAAGTGCTGTGGCTACTGCTCATATCACCGAAAGGATTCATGCCATCCGTACTCAAACCAAATCTTATGTTCCTTGCATCTTCTGTGAAGTATGGGAACGCTCTGTCGATTTTTCTCCATTGCGACCCATCAGCGGGGTGTCTCAACATATTGTCTTCCCTCCGATCCTCTTTGTGCCACCGCAGCAATTTAGCATGCTCTTTGTTTCTGAACAAGCGCTTCAGACGTTGTATTATAGGGAAATACCACATCACCTTGGCAGGGACTCTTTTCTTGGGGGCCTCTCCCTCAACATCACCAGAGTCGTCTCGCCTGATTTTATACCGCGAACAATTGCAAACCGGACAGGCGTCCAAAGATTCGTACGACTTGCCCCGATAAAGGATACAATCATTGGGACATGCGTGTATCTTTTGTACTTCCATTCCTAGAGGGCAAACAATTTTTCTTGCTTCATATGTTGTTTCGGGCAATGTGTTGCCCTCTGGAAGCATCTTCTTTATCATTTTCAATATCTCTCCAAAACCTTTGTCAGACAAGCCATTAGTTGCCTTCCATTGCAACAGTTCCAGTGTGGTACCCAATTTTTTCTGGTCCTCTTTGCAATCTGGGTACAACAATGTTTTGTGGTCCTCCAACAAACGCTTCATCTTCTCCCGCTCTTTCGCACTTTCGCAGTCTTTCTCTTCATCACGGATCATGCCACCTAAGGCGTCATCATCCTCATCTTCTGCAACTACTTCACCCTCGCCCATTGCTGTATCATCTGCAAAGGCACCGTATTGTGCAAAGTCCGGGATGTTGTCGTCACCTTCTTCATCACCTTCTTCAAAGAATATCCCCGCTTCGCCTTGTTTGGTCCAACAGATATAGTTAGGCATGAAACCACTCATAAGCAAGTGTGTGTGGACCACCTTCTTCGAGATGTGATAATCCTTCTTATTCTCACAGACCTTGCATGGACAGCATATAAAACCCGAGGTCGAGTTAGCCTCTGCCGCGTTGAGGAATTGATGAACGCCATTAATGAAGTCAGATGAGCGTCTATCCGCGTTGTACATCCATTGCCGATTCATCTATTCACAAAATACAATGAAATTCATCCCCAATTTCTAAAGTTCGTAATAAACCTAAATAAGAATATCATATATAATCTCTAAAAATCTTAATAACCGTAAACATCAACATCATTTGATGCCACCAAAAAGATGTATTTCTAAAGTTCGTAGTAAGCCTTAACAAGAATATCTTTTATAATCTCTAAAAATTTCGACAGCACCTCCCTGCATCGGGAGGTTTCCAAAACCTGCGACAAACCAAGGGCACGATGGCCGACAACCACATTCCAAAATCATCAACGTCTTACTTTTGCTCATCTCAAAAAAATTTGAAGGAGTGATTTGCCTCAGATATGTTGTCTTTCATTTGACCTTGAACTTGGAGCATAAGAAACATTACAGGTGGTAAAAAAAATTGGATATGTTGTCTTTCATTTGACCTTGAACTTGGAGCATAAGAAACATTACAGGTGGTAAAAAAATTTGGTTCATGGTAGGCATGGAACCGTGGGACACACCCAGCCCAACCATCACAACCGATTCGTTGCTTGGGCATGGATGTATCCCACGGTTTGATGACAACCATGAGAAGCATAACTATACAATACAAGCTCAAGCTCAAGGTCATCATATGTTACCCAGCTAGAAAACTAGGTAAAATTTGATATCATCATAGGCATGCCAAGAGTTGGATTGTTTTAGTTCAAGATATTGACAACCATGAGAAGTAAAATTGAATTTAAAATCTAACTAAATAAGAATATCATTTATAATCTCAAAAATCCTAATAACCCTAAATATCAACGTCATTTGAAGCCTCTAAAAAGATGTAATTCTAAATTTCATAATAAGCCTAGATATGAATTTCATTTATAATCTCTAAAAATCCTAATAACCCTAAATATGAATATCATTTATAATATCTAAAAATCATAATAAGCATAAATATGAAAATCATTTAAAGTTTCTACAAATAATCCAAAAATCTAAACAATGTCTAAAAATTTGTGCATCATGTCTACACATGCAACAACTAACTATATATTGATTCTCTATTACAAATTCATAATAAAAATGAAGATTCAATCTAAAATCTCTTATTTCAATCCATTCCACAAAACACAAATTACTCAGAACATAGAGCATGAAATAGACCATACTAAACGTCAAAAGAGAGAGGATGAAGTTGCTAACCTTCTAGCGGACTTGGTTTGCAAAATCTCCAAAAGTTATGGAAAAATCGAGCATGAGCTCCCCCAACCCGAGCTCAATGGAGGATGAAGAAATGAGCCATGGCTCGGGCTGGAGGAGGAAGAAGGGGACTTATACGCAGAGCCCCTTTGGTACCGGTTGGTGGCACCATCCGGTACCAAAGGGGGTCACATTGGTACCAGTTGGTGTCACCAACCGGTACCAAAGGCCCCAAGGCTCATTGGTACCGGGTGGTGACACCAACCGGTACCAATGTGGCCATATAGGTACCGGGTGGTGCCACCACCCGGTACCAATGAGCTCGCAGAATTATTGGCCGTTGGACCCGGTATCAATGCTTCCATTGGTACCGGGTCCTTTCCATCCGTGACCGATTACGGTGGATGGATGGCGGGTTCTCTGGTAGTGTAACATTCAGAGCATATGCTATTTTTTTCTATCATCCTTGAATTGTTTGTGTTTTCTACACAGAAATTGACAAATTATGCGGGAGGAGAGGGTGGGACAATTATAAAGCATGCATGAGGTAATATAATCTTGGATTCTGAAACTGTTGACATGTGACTCAAAAATGGTATGCACTAGGAGCGATAGCATTCTCAAACTCCAGTAGAATCTGGACTATAGTACTTTACATTTTTTGAACCTGAACTATATTACTTAGCTTGTTATTTTTTATAGCAAAATTGTCAAAAGGGAAAGTGAGAAGTTAAGTAGGACACAAGAACCAGTGACAATTAGAAACCATGAGGTACATTAAATTTGTATTTTCACCTTCCTAGCTACCAAATGCTATTTTTGTATTTTCACCTTGCTCCAAACATTGATCTGAATCTAAACTATGGTACATTAAATTTTGTAAACTCTAGGTGCAGCTAACACTTTACCAATGCGTTTACGATATTATCTATTTTTGCTCAAATAAATGGTTCTCAAGTTGTTGCTTGTCTTTGAATAACACTGTACATTTAACTACTTTCTCTATGCAGATTCAAGTGATCAATTTTACAACTACCTTTCTTCGTGCAGGTTGAAATGATCAATGGTCAAATTCTATATTTGAATGCGCACAACAATGCATCAAGAAGTAGAAGATTTCAAGAATACTATATTTTTTATATTTCATTTCTTGTAGCACAGACTTGTACTATCTATCCACTTCCTATGTACATTTACTCTCTAGAATCATGTCATTATGCAGATACTATCAAATAAAGTGTGCAATTACTATGTTTGTATCTTTCTTACAATCAATGCAGCTCCTTTGGATTATTGAGAGTGTGATTGTGCAATGTGTCATGATCTATTAGAAAAAATAATGTCAACGCTATATGGTATATATAATTATATTTTTTTTGAAATTTTGAATATGTTACAATAGGTAAAACATGTGTTACAAACTATATGTAACTGAAATTTCAAACATGTTCTCACAAAATGTTACTAACATAATGAAGAAGTGTTACAAGAACAAAAAAAATATGTTACAGAAGAGAATATGGTAACACTTAACTAGTGTTCCATTAGATAAAAAATTGTGTTACAGAGTAGTAACACTTATTTTGATGTACAAGAACACATATATTGTGTTCCAATAGATTGGACAATAGTAACATTGGATATGGTAACGCTAACAAGATGTGTTACTAGGAGACCCAGTAACACGTTTATTGAGCTATAGTAACACAAGTTGGTGTTACCATACCTCTGTTCTGTAGTAGTGTCATCTCAATCACGCGTAGGCGAATGTTGTCTTTCTGCTGAATTGCTTCTAAGTCCTCAACGTCGGAGCCAGGCACGTTTTTGATGCTTCTATGGACTTGGCGGAATTTAGCTAAGCGTTTCTGCAGGTTATCTTGCGCCGATGCGGTGGTTGCTGGAATCAAGCCAAGTTGTTCTTGAGTCTCGGAAATTTCCTTGCGTACTTCTTCAAGCTTTTTGATTAATTCAGCTTTGTTGGCTTGAAGTTGTTTGATCCGATCCTCCAACTGACTTGGTTTGGCTTCCAAAGATTTGATATGAGCCTGCATCATCTTCGAGTCTTCCCTACCTTCATCACGTTTCTTGATAAGATCTTGCTGGGCCAGCCACTCCGATATTCTTTGACGAGCTGCAAATACTTGGGGCTGGTGACCCTCAATGAAGGCGGCAGGGATAATGGCACTTCCAAGTTCTGATGGCAGTTTGCCCTTCAATTCCTTGAAAAGCTGGCGAATCGATTCTGCATCCTCTACCAGAACTGCAGTGCTCTTGCCTAGATGAGTCAACATCTCTTGGAGCTTTGTTTTGACTGCATCGGAGACGGTTTCAGAAAATTGAGTTGAACTGATTTCTTCGTCGCCGGTTGCAGCGTCCAGATCAAATGATGCAAAGCTCATCACTGGAGAGTCTTGTGCCTGACATAAAATGTCAATAAACAAGGATTATTAATATAATAAATATTGACACATAGGACCGATTGGTACCAGTTTGAATTGTCCTTCCCGGATGTAATCGGGAATTACTTCTTGTGTCGGCGCAGGAATGTTTGTACTGGGTAGTTTTGCTTGGAGTGTTTGAGTTGGCTCGATCGGAGGTGCGACTGGTGGAGTTACGATTGGTTGTTTAGGTTCATTTGGGATCGCCTCCGATTGAATGGCTCCGAATGCATCCTCAATGATGGGCTGTGGAGTGGCAGGAATCTATTGAATCAGTTAGAATAAGTATATAGATATATAAGATTAAGATAAGCTAAATCGGAGTCACCTGTTGAGCTGATTCCGTTTGTGTTTCTTGGGTTCGAGCTGGCTGCAGATCTGGGAGAATAATATTTGTGTCCTAAAAAAAGGAAAGGGAGAGGTTTTCATTAAAGATTATAATCTTTTGGGAATACGAAGATATGCTAAAATCGGATCGTTCCTGCATCGATAAGCATCCGTGCTCCTTTAGCAGCTTTCTCTGCAGTTTCTTCGGCGGCCCGAGAGGTTGATTGGCCAAGAATCTTTCCTCTTGTGCCGATGGACTATATAAAGAGAGGTTATTTGTATAATTTCAAATCAAGGAAGGAGGATCGGAACTATGGATAAATCGTACCAGGGTATGACTTTTCTTCAATTTTTTCGGCACAATGGCCTCGATGGAGGAAGCTTTCCTTTTGCCTTTCTCATCCATAATATCAGCAACGGATGGTACGGAAGAGCCGATTCTTGGATCCGGAATTCTGACCGCTTATCGGATCGGCTTTTCACTGTTGCTTATAACTGGCACATTTTCTTCAGTTAGCTGTTAAGGATTCAAGATTTGAGTTATAAAGTTTATTTAAGAAAAGAAATGAATGAGAAAAAGAAAAGATTATTAACAGGAAAGACTTACAGAATTCTCCAACGCCTCGTAATCGGAGTCAATGAGACTGCAGTAGGTAATGGCAGGGACTCGGAACAGATGGGTCGACCATTCTTTCCACCAAATTCTGAATAATCTGGATTGGAAACTGGTGCATAGCCATTCAGTTATTTCAAAGCTAGCTTTAGGGGCTAGCGCCAGGACCCTATCCATTTCCAGATCAGTTGATACCGATTCAAGGTGTTTGATTTTATCGGCAAAGTATAAACCGATCGAAAGCTGACCAAATTCCAGCTGACGAGCTGCCACCGATGGATTATCGAATTCATAAGAAGAATTCTTGCGGCCATGTACGATGTTGCTGCCGAGGATGGTTGGAGTGATGAAGGATTTAAGTGCCGGCAGAATCGTCTCGAGCTCATTCTGAATATTGAATAGTGGTTGCTCGTAGTCGCGGAGTTGAAGCGCAGCGCAGATCGGAACTGAGTATGGAGCCAGAGTTGGATGAACCACCAAGGACCTCTGATGTGACCAACAGGTTGACCCGCTGGGTGTCTGGTTGATACTTGATGTAAGAGATGATAAACTGCTCCAAGAAGGAGGCAGCCAAGTGGAACCGATCCGCCACGAGCTAATGTTTCTGCAATTGATTGCATGTTGGTGGTGGCTCCAAGTGTTGATCCGCAGAATATGAATCGTTCAAACCACATGTTGACGAAGGCTGCGTGTTCTCTTTCTCCGATCGAGCCGGTTTTGCAATGATCGGCGATATATTTTTTCTAGCCTTTGGACCCTGAGCTGACTAGTTTGTAGCTCAGATCACAGAGAAGCCTTCTTGGATTTGTGGCATCATTGGTGTTAAGTCCAGTTAGCATGTGTACATCTATCAGTGTCAGGGTCATCGGTCCATGGCCAAATAAGTAGGCGTTCAGTGCATCGGTTCAGAATAAAGAGGTGGAGGCCAATAAATTTTCATCTTTGGCCATATCGGAAAGGGACAGAGCAATGCATTGATCTATTCCCTTCTTGTCCCATAGGCCCGATTTGGAAGCACGAACTCTAAGCAGCCAATTTCTCCATCCTGGTATCATACTTGGTCATGATCGGAAAGAATTTGTCCAATCTGACACTTGAAGGCTTGATCCTCTGAATGGAAGTCTCTCCAATTCCAAGTTAATGAAATCTGTTGGATCAGGATCACCCATCGGACCCAGGTAATAGGCCGATTGGACATGGAAAACTAGGATGACTATGTTGTTCTTAAGGTTCTATATTCGAAAGGAGAAAATAATAAATAAAAGATATGGTAGTTTACAGATGATTCTGGGAGAATGAAAATGCGAGAAGCGGAATGCAAGAGTCTCGGAGAAAAAGTGATGATCTTACCTCAGGAACCTAAGAGCTGCTTGCCTTGTCATCTGGCGCCGCCATTGATGAGATTGGATCTGAAATGAATAGTAAGTTGGGTGAGAAAAGCTCGAGAATCATTGAAAGAATCAAAGTAGAGTTCAGATGAGATGGATGAATCATAAGCGAGGAAGGTTCTTACCAAGACTGCGGTGAAAGATTTGAAGATAGTGGTCTGAGTTCACCGCACGAAGGGTTGAAGATGGCGACGGCGAACAGAGCTTTGGCATGACAGCGGATGAAGTGGGAGGAAGAAGACGACGGTTCGACTGGCATTTATAGGGCTTACGAGGGAAGGAACCGCCCAAAAATCGAGGCGCCGCGCTCGCACAAGAATCAAGGATTGCAACAGTGAGAAAACGCAGGTTTCTATAAGCTGTTCACTACAGGAGTCATCATTGCTTGAAAAATTTTGGAACAAAATAATATTTTATCCCAAAATTGGGGGCATATGTTGATACCAAATTTTTACTCGACTAGTATAAAAGGAATATTGTATATTAGGGAACACCAGGGAGCCAAGGTTGAAGCCGAGTCCGATTCTGATTTGAAGGTCTCCGATTCCGATCGAGGGTTGTCCGATGGAGTCCTGATCGGATACAGGAGAGGGAAGGCCGGAGTATTTACGACTCTGATGGATATGTCTGGAAGCTTTTTCGAGGCCTGTTTATATGACAATTGTAATATTTTTGGTAGTTTAGATTAGTTTGCTTTAAATGAATTAGAGATATTGTCGTAGCCGACAAGGTTTAGTTAGATTCCCAGGGTACCCTGCGCCATTGTAAAAGATGTTCTCACAACCATCAATACAAACACAACTTTCAGCCCTCGTGCCAACAATCATTTTCGTCGAGTTCTTCAACAAGCAAGGCTGTATCATCTTGATCTCCGGTTTGTCTGTAAGTGCGACACCTACCGAATTAATCTAAGTTTTAGATTGAGGCGCATCGCCCTTCTTCGTTTAGTTAATTCACCAATTTATCGAGTTGTTCTAGGCTTTAGATTGAGGCGTAACGCCCTTCTTCGTTTAGATCGCTCACTATTTTATCGTATCTTGTTATTTCATCTTATCGGTTTACATCCGTTTAAAGATCTATCGCTTTATCATGTTCTAACGTTTTACAAATAGATCTATTCATCTTGTTTATATAGCTGATTTAGATTTAATTATCAAGTTACAAATAAATCTAGTTTAAATAAGTTCTTTGATATACATTGATCTATCGAAGTAAATAGGATAAATCGTTGCCCTGCTAGCAACGCTGTCTCGAAATCGATCCGATTGTTAGTGACACGAGATTTAGTTTATTTAATGCCTTTGGAGAGATGTGTAATAAAGAATGCGTTTAAGTTAGGTTTATCTCCAATTCAGCTTCTGTAGTCGATGGTTTATTTCAATTTATTTCATATCCTCACGAATCGGACTCAAGGCCGATGATTCATGTTTGCATGGGACTTCTCTTTGTGTTGATCCGATTGCTAGAACGAATCGGGGCTTTGGCCGATGAGTTCCTTTTGGTTTACTGATTAAATTCTACCTTGTCAATTTCAGGTCAAATTGACTAGCATGCCCGGAACCTCAAGATTTGGACATGCACTGAAGTGAAGCAAATCTTCCAGGCCACATTGTTAATTTCTGAGAGTCAACGCCTGACTTTTCGGACGTCAACAGAGGTGTTGCCAAATCGGTTTCTCAATGTTTTTGGAGGCATCATTCATTCATTGTATTTATGGTTAGAAAGCTTTGTTTATTTTCTTTATGTATTAAGCAATCGTAGCTTCTATGAATCAAGAAGAGAACACAGGGATTTTTTATTTATACATCCAGTTGATTCTTCTTTTTTTTTGTAATTTGCATGCATAGAATGTTGATTAGTTTTCACAGTAGGGAACAAGAGATCATGATTCAATTTAGACTTTAATGGAGGGAAAGGAGTGGAAATTTAGATTGTATGCCAAAGGAGTTCTTCAACCGGGACTATACCGTATTTCTCCACTACATAGCTTTCATTATTTAAAGTAGTATAATTTAGAAGCTGAAATAAAAATACCATATTGGAGATCATATCACTGTATAGTTGGTTAGGTTTCTTGTGGTGGAACCCGTTCACCTGGGTTCGAGTCTCCGACTTGACACAGGTGTCGCATTTTCGTAGATTTTATTCCAGGATGTATAACCGGCTCTATTCTTTAAGTGGTAGGTGACACACCCCTCAATAGCGAGGTCCATGTAGTGAATTTGTCAATCTCAAGATCGGGACAGCAGACCTAGTGTCTCCGAGATGCTTGGGTAGGGTTTGCATGCTTGTATTCACATAAGTAAGTGTGCATGCATGTGTATGAGCGATTGAGCGTATCAGTCTGTACTGATCTTTCGCAAGTCTCTCACAGGTGTTTACAAAGGTAGGTTTTGCATATCTGAATGTGCGTGCGTGTGTGAGCGTGTACATCTATTCTTTCAGAAAAAATTGAAGATCGTATCTGCACGTATCCTACAATTTAGGCTCTGTTTAGTTCACCAACTTTTCTCATCGCTACAGTAAATTTGAATGTTTGGATACTAATTAGGAGTATTAAATGTGGATAACTGACAAAACCCATTTCGTAACCCGGGTGAAATTGTGAGACGAATCTATTAAACCTAATTAGATCATGGTTAGATAATATCATGCTACAGTAAACAATATCTAACGACAGATTAATTAGGCTTAATAGATTCGTCTCGTGATTTTCCATCCATCTGTGTAATTAGTTTTATAATTAGATCATGTTTAGTCCTCCTAATCTTCGATTTAAAATTACTACAGTAAATTTTGTAAAGATTCTTCACTGATGTAAACAGGCCCTCGCAGCCATGTCAGCTTCTTTGATCGCTCCGAATTTCTAACAGTCCACGTGGTACCGCTACGGAGTAAATGCCAAATCTTGTGGTCCCAGGCCCGTTTAGATTCACAACAAATTTTGCGAAATTTACTGTAGCAAAACTAAATCAAAGATTAGGAGGACTAAACATAATCTAATTATAAAACTAATTACATGAATTGATGAAAAATCGTGAGACAAATCTATTAAGCCTAATTAATCTGTCATTAGAGATTGTTTACTGTAGCACAACGTTGTCTAATCATGGCCTAATTAGGCTCATTAGATTCGTCTCGCAAAGTTACCCGGGTTGTGAGATGGGTTTTGTCAGTTATCTATATTTAATACTCTTAATTAGTATCAAACATTCAAATTTACTGTAGAAAATTATCTCGTGGAACTACAAGGCCCCACTAACACCGAACCAATGCTATTTTTGGAAAATTCCACATGCATCCACAAGCAACTGCAACTGATGACATTAATTATTCTGACATCGATCATTGCGGAGGGAGCCGCCACGTGCCAAGACGATCGCTTCCGTCCTCCCCACGGCCATTCTGACCACCTGCTGATCGATCGGTCCTCCTCCTCGCTGACCGCGGCACCCCCACCGGCCACCACGCAGCAGCATTAGCAATGGCCCGGACGGCGGCGGATGACGACGACGACGGCCCGCCGCCGGCCTACGCCGCGCAGCGCGGGCCCCGGCGCGACCCGCGGCTCAAGGACCTGGGCATCTCCTGCATGCTCAACACCGAGGTGGCCGCGCTGCTGGCCGTGATCCGGCGCCGCCCGGACCCCTACTCGTACCTCCCGCCGGCCGTCGCCGCCGCCGAGGAGGCCACGTTCGCGGGCCTCATCAGCTCCCTCAAGAACCTCCGGGGCCTCCTCTTCCAGCCCCGGCACGGCGCGTGGCGCTGCTCCGACCCGTCCACGTACCTCGCGCCGTTCCTCGACGTGGTGCAGAGCGAGGAGGCCCCGCCGGCCGCCACCGGCGTGGCGCTCTCCTCCGTGCTCAAGATCCTCCGCATCGACGTGTTCGACGAGTGCTCCCCGGGCGCGCGCGACGCCGTCCACGCCATCCTCACCGCGCTCACCAACTGCCGCATGGAGCGCATCTCCGACGCCGGCGCCGAGGAGGCCGTGCTCCTGCGCGTGCTTCAGGTGCTCGCCGCGCTGCTCCGCACCCGCGCCGCGCCGCTGCTGTCGGACAGCTCCGTGTGCACGGCCGTCAACACGTGCTTCCAGATCGTGCAGCACGCCGCCGGCAGCCGCGGCAGCGAGCTCCTGCAGCGGACGGCGCGCCACTGCATGCACGAGATCCTGCAGTCCGTCTTCGCGCGGCTGCCGGACATCCGCGAGGACGCCGACGCCGCCGACGACATGGCGCTCGGCTCCGGCGCCGGCTTCGGCGCGCGGTGCATGGTGGACGTCTTCAACTTCCTCTGCTCGCTGCTGGTGAACGCCACCGACATGGTCATCACGGCGGACGGCCAAGGCGCCTTCACGTCCGAGGAGGACGTGATGCTCTTCTCGCTGGTGCTGGTGAACTCGGCCGTGGAGCTCGGCGGCGAGGCCATCGGCAAGCACCCCAAGCTGCTGCGGCTGATCCAGGACGACCTCTTCTACAATCTGATTCACTACGCCACCGAGTACAGCCCGCTGGTCCTCTCCATGATCTGCAGCACAGCTCTCAATCTCTACCACTTCTTGCGCCGGTGAGTCAGCGGGCAATTGTAACAGATCAAAATGCCAAGATATTTCAAATCGAATATGAAACGGAAAATGCTAAACAAACGTAATGTATAGTATGTCATTAGCCTTCTAAAACGTACTCCCTCCATTCCAAATTATAATTTCTCCATTTCAAATTATAATTTGTTTAACTTTTTTACTTCAAGATAGCCTGCTCGTCTTATTCAAAAAATTTTATAAAATATCACATCTTTTATTGTGAGTTGATTTATTAATAAAAGGTCTTTAAGAATGAGTTAAATTTGACTATATTTGCGCGTTTATTATAATACCAAAATATTATAAAAGTGATACTTGATTTTGTAATACTAAAAATATTTAAAACGATAACTTTAGTCTATTAGTAACGTAAGTTTCGATGAAAATGAGACTTAATTTTATAATACTAAAAATATTTTGAAGCGACTGAAAATTATCCAGGAAATTGACCATGATCCCACCAAAATAGTCAACAAACCACTGAACAAATTTGGTCGAAATTCATTGACGTTAATATAAATCCNATAGCTTTCATTATTTAAAGTAGTATAATTTAGAAGCTGAAATAAAAATACCATATTGGAGATCATATCACTGTATAGTTGGTTAGGTTTCTTGTGGTGGAACCCGTTCACCTGGGTTCGAGTCTCCGACTTGACACATGTGTCGCATTTTCGTAGATTTTATTCCAGGATGTATAACCGGCTCTATTCTTTAAGTGGTAGGTGACACACCCCTCAATAGCGAGGTCCATGTAGTGAATTTGTCAATCTCAAGATCGGGACAGCAGACCTAGTGTCTCCGAGATGCTTGGGTAGGGTTTGCATGCTTGTATTCACATAAGTAAGTGTGCATGCATGTGTATGAGCGATTGAGCGTATCAGTCTGTACTGATCTTTCGCAAGTCTCTCACAGGTGTTTACAAAGGTAGGTTTTGCATATCTGAATGTGCGTGCGTGTGTGAGCGTGTACATCTATTCTTTCAGAAAAAATTGAATATCGTATCTGCACGTATCCTACAATTTAGGCTCTGTTTAGTTCACCAACTTTTCTCATCGCTACAGTAAATTTGAATGTTTGGATACTAATTAGGAGTATTAAATGTGGATAACTGACAAAACCCATTTCGTAACCCGGGTGAAATTGTGAGACGAATCTATTAAGCCTAATTAGATCATGGTTAGATAATGTCATGCTACAGTAAACAATATCTAACGACAGATTAATTAGGCTTAATAGATTCGTCTCGTGATTTTCATCCATCTGTGTAATTAGTTTTATAATTAGATCATGTTTAGTCCTCCTAATCTTCGATTTAAAATTACTACAGTAAATTTTGTAAAGATTCTTCACTGATGTAAACAGGCCCTCGCAGCCATGTCAGCTTCTTTGATCGCTCCGAATTTCTAACAGTCCACGTGGTACCGCTACGGAGTAAATGCCAAATCTTGTGGTCCCAGGCCCGTTTAGATTCACAAGAAATTTTGCGAAATTTACTGTAGCAAAACTAAATCAAAGATTAGGAGGACTAAACATGATCTAATTATAAAACTAATTACATGGATGGACGGAAAATCGTGAGACGAATCTATTAAGCCTACTTAATCAGTCATTAGATTGTTTACTGTAGCACAACGTTGTCTAATCATGGCCTAATTAGGCTCATTAGATTCGTCTCGCAAAGTTACCCGGGTTGTGAGATGGGTTTTGTCAGTTATCCATATTTAATACTCTTAATTAGTATCAAACATTCAAATTTACTGTAGAAAATTATCTCGTGGAACTACAAGGCCCCACTAACACCGAACCAATGCTATTTTTGGAAAATTCCACATGCATCCACAAGCAACTGCAACTGATGACATTAATTATTCTGACATCGATCATTGCGGAGGGAGCCGCCACGTGCCAAGACGATCGCTTCCGTCCTCCCCACGGCCATTCTGACCACCTGCTGATCGATCGGTCCTCCTCCTCGCTGACCGCGGCACCCCCACCGGCCACCACGCAGCAGCATTAGCAATGGCCCGGACGGCGGCGGATGACGACGACGACGGCCCGCCGCCGGCCTACGCCGCGCAGCGCGGGCCCCGGCGCGACCCGCGGCTCAAGGACCTGGGCATCTCCTGCATGCTCAACACCGAGGTGGCCGCGCTGCTGGCCGTGATCCGGCGCCGCCCGGACCCCTACTCGTACCTCCCGCCGGCCGTCGCCGCCGCCGAGGAGGCCACGTTCGCGGGCCTCATCAGCTCCCTCAAGAACCTCCGGGGCCTCCTCTTCCAGCCCCGGCACGGCGCGTGGCGCTGCTCCGACCCGTCCACGTACCTCGCGCCGTTCCTCGACGTGGTGCAGAGCGAGGAGGCCCCGCCGGCCGCCACCGGCGTGGCGCTCTCCTCCGTGCTCAAGATCCTCCGCATCGACGTGTTCGACGAGTGCTCCCCGGGCGCGCGCGACGCCGTCCACGCCATCCTCACCGCGCTCACCAACTGCCGCATGGAGCGCATCTCCGACGCCGGCGCCGAGGAGGCCGTGCTCCTGCGCGTGCTTCAGGTGCTCGCCGCGCTGCTCCGCACCCGCGCCGCGCCGCTGCTGTCGGACAGCTCCGTGTGCACGGCCGTCAACACGTGCTTCCAGATCGTGCAGCACGCCGCCGGCAGCCGCGGCGGCAGCGAGCTCCTGCAGCGGACGGCGCGCCACTGCATGCACGAGATCCTGCAGTCCGTCTTCGCCAGGCTGCCGGACATCCGCGAGGACGCCGACGCCGACGACATGGCGCTCGGCTCCAGCGCCGGGTTCGGCGCGCGGTGCATGGTGGACGTCTTCAACTTCCTCTGCTCGCTGCTGGTGAACGCCACGGACATGGTCATCACGGCGGACGGCCAGGGCGCCTTCACCTCGGAGGAGGACGTGATGCTCTTCTCGCTGGTGCTGGTGAACTCGGCCGTAGAGCTCGGCGGCGAGGCCATCGGCAAGCACCCCAAGCTGCTGCGGCTGATCCAGGACGACCTCTTCTACAATCTGATCCACTACGCCACCGAGTACAGCCCTCTGGTCCTCTCCATGATCTGCAGCACAGCTCTCAACCTCTACCACTTCTTGCGCCGGTGAGTCAGCTGGCAACAGGAACAGATCAATGCCAAGATTTTTCAAATCGGATATGGAACGGAAATCGGTAAACAAACGTACTTTAGACGTGAACAGAGTGTTCAAGATTTTGGATTGCTAAAAAAATTACAGAGGAGGCCGGAAAGATTGGTTTTACCGATTTTCGGCCCAATTTTGGCCGAAAATCGCCGGTAAATACTGGTAAACTATTTACCGGTCCTCACCGCTAGAACCGAAATTCGGCGAATTTCGGTGAATACCGGTAAACAGATTTATAATCAGAAAATAAATTTGTTAGGAGTTGGGACAGTTTACAAATTACAAAACCACCTTTTTTTCCGAGAACAACACAAGAGAGCGTCGTGTAATTTCATCATGAAGGACAACCCATCATAATACAGATTATAGTCATTGGTCATTGCCATTTAATATCTTGGGGAAGACTAAAATCCAAATACCATCTTATTTGGTCATTGTTTTAGAGGGAGAACCTTGTAGTTCCTCGTATATTTGTATATTTGGTGTGGTGAGTCTGAATCAACAAAATGTATATGTCAATAGCCTTCCAAAATGTATATCACTTAGTTTACATTGGAACTAGTTCGTGCCCCTGAGTGTCTAAAAAGACATTGTTTTAGTACAAAGTTAAATATTCTCGGAAGCATATACATCACAATCTCTTGGTTGAATAAGCAAATACTAATAGCACCCAAAACTAGGATATGTTTGGATCCACCTATCTAAAGTTATCAAACTAAAATTTTCAGCCAGTTGTCTCCACCCAGCTAGCCATTAGCTTTATCTCATCCAAATAGACCCAGATGAGGTTTACAATACTAACTATATTTTAGGTAATGCGATGTAGACAATGTCTCACTAAACAATAGTTCCTATGCCTTTGGCGTTCTCCCATTATTGTACCTTTTTTCTCTATCAAAGTTAAAATAAAAATTATTGAATCTCCTTTTTTTAAAAAAAGAGTATATTTCACCGGCGGTCCTTAAACTTGTTCTGAGTTCTCATTTCGGTCCCAGTACTATCAAAATGCACATACGGTCCTTAAACTTGTCCCGGACTCTCATCTCAGTCCTTCAAATTGTTTCGAGTTCTCATCCTAGTCCCAGTACTATATCAAAATGCACATAACGGTCCTTAAGCTTGTCCCGGACTCTCATCTCAATCCTAAAAAATGCACATAACGGTCCTTAAGCTTGTCCCGGACTCTCATCTCAATCCTAAAAATTGTTTCAAGTTCTCATCCTGGTCCTGGTGCAATCTAAATGCACATAACGGTTTTTAAACTTGTTCCACACTCTCATCCCGGTCCTTAAACTTGTCCCAAGCTCTCATCCAAGTCCATATATACTACCAAAATACATTGATTTATTTAAAAACATTTGTCAATGCTTTCAAACTTTTAGGATTTGACACCAAGCTCAAATCCCATTCAAAATTGAGATCGAGGGACAAGTTTAAGTATTGTTATGTGTATTTTGAGAGTACAGGAACCGGGATGAGAACTCGGGACAAGTTCAAGAACTGTTATGTTGGTTTTGAGAGTACCGGGACAGGAATGAGAACTCGGGACAAATTCAAAAATGGTTATGTTTATTTTCAGAGTTCCAGGACCGGGACGAGAATTCTGGAGAAGTTTAAGGACCACTCGTGAAATTTACTCTATTTAAACTGTGACTATGAACAATCTCATAAAATCAATTATTTGTTACTGTATGCATTAATTAATGCCTTGTGTTTTGTTAGGGAAAAACGGTATCAAATTACCTTGACTTTTGATAGATAAAATTTTCTGAGAGTAACCTTTTGTTCACACATCCAAATTTTTTTAGAGTTAAAATGATAGTTTTAGTCTATTAGTAATGTAAGTTTCGATGAAAATGATACTTGAGTTTATAATACTAACAACCCTGTTTTTAAACTGACTGAAAATGATCCAGAAAATTGACCATGAGCCCACCAAACTAGCCATGTCCACTGAAAATTTTTGGTCGAAATTCGTTGACGTTGATATAAAATCCGCCCTTTTGTACTCTGCTGGTGCAGGTTCCTGAAGCTGCAGCTGGAGGCCTTCTTCATTTTCGTGCTGCTGCGCGTGTGCGGCGGCGCCAACGGGCCGCAGCTGCAGGAGGTGGCGGTGGAGGGCCTCATCAGCTTCTGCCGGCAGCCGACGTTCGTCATCGAGATGTACGTCAACTACGACTGCGACCCGCTCCTCCGCAACGTCTTCGAGGAGGTCGGCAAGCTCCTCTGCAAGGCGGCGTTCCCGGCGTCGGGGCCGATGAGCACCGTGCAGCTGCAGGCGTTCGAGGGCCTCGTCAACATGATCACCACCATCGCCGACAACGTCGAGGTCGACAAGGCCCCCGACCACGACGCCTACGCCGTCGACGTCTCCGACTTCCGCCTCTTCTGGACCGAGCGCTGGGACTCCTCCTCCTCCGCCGCCGGTCCCAGCGGCGGCGAGCGCGAGACGTGGGTGGACTTCGTGCGCAAGCGCAAGCTGCGCAAGAAGAAGGTGGCCATCGCGGCGAACCACTACAACCGGGACCAGAAGAAGGGCGTGGAGTTCCTCAAGCTGTGCCACCTGGTGCCGACGCCGCCGGAGCCCAAGAGCCTGGCCTACTTCCTCCGCTACTCCCCGGGGCTCGACAAGAACAAGATCGGCGAGTTCCTCGGCGACCCCGACGAGCTGAACCTCAAGGTGCTCAAGGAGTTCACCGAGACCTTCGACTTCACCGGCTCCATCCTCGACACGGCGTTGCGCACCTACCTGGAGACGTTCCGGCTCCCCGGCGAGTCCCAGAAGATCCAGCGCATCCTCGAGGCCTTCTCCGAGCGCTTCTTCGAGCAGCAGACGGCGGGGGTGTTTGCCACCAAGGACGCCGCCTTCATCCTCTGCTACTCTCTCATCATGCTCAACACCGACCTGCACAACCCGCAGGTGAAGAAGAAGATGTCGGAGGAGGACTTCATCCGCAACAACCGCGCCATCAACGACAAGAAGGACCTGCCCAGGGAGTACCTCTCCGAGCTCTTCCACTCCATCTCCACCAACGCCATCACCGTCTTCAGCACGGCGGCGGCGTCCGTGGAGATGACGCCCAGCCGCTGGGCCGACCTCGTCAAGCGCTCCCGCGCCATGGAACCCTTCACGCCCTGCGACTTCAAGCACAAGCTCAGCCGCGAGGTGTTCATCGCCGTGTCCGGCCCCGTCGTCGCCACGCTCGCCGCCATCTTCGACTGCGCCGACGACGAGGAGACGCTCAACCAGTGCGTGGAGGGGCTGGTGTCCGTCGCCCGCATCGCGCGCTACGGGCTGGAGGACGTGCTGGACGAGCTGCTCTGCTGCCTCTGCAAGTTCACCACGCTGCTCAACCCCTACGCCACCACGGAGGAGACGCTCTTCACCTTCAGCAACGAGCTCAAGCCCAGGATGGCCACGCTCGCGCTCTTCACCATCGCCAACCGCTTCGGCGAGTCGGTGCGCGGCGCCTGGAAGAACGTCGTCGACTGCTTGCTCAAGCTCAAGCGCCTCAAGCTGCTGCCGCCGTCGGTGATCGACCCGGACGGAACCGGGGGCGGCCGAGCTCCTGAGCGGCCGGGGCACCGGCACAGGGCGTCGACCTCGGACGCCGGCGTCATCTTCCCCGCGACGCACCGCGGCGCCGGGACGAGCCGCCACGTGTCCGGCATGATCGGCCGGTTCTCGCAGTTCCTGTCGCTGGACAGCGGCGGCGAGTCGCTGCTCTCCGTCGGCAGCGAGTTCGAGAACAACATCAAGATCATCCAGCAGTGCCAGGTGGGGAAGATCTTCACGGAGAGCGCCAAGCTGCCCGACGAGGCGCTGCAGAACCTCGGCCGGGCGCTCATCTTCGCCGCCGGCGGCAAGGGCCAGAAGTTCAGCACGCCCATCGAGGAGGAGGAGACCGTGGGATTCTGCTGGGACCTCGTCGCGCTCCTCGCCTCGGCGAACCTCCACCGCTTCGCCACGTTCTGGCCGCCGCTCCTCGAGTGCTTCAGCGCCGTGTCGCAGCTGCCGCTCTTCTCGCCGTGCCCGTTCGCTGAGAAGGCGATCGTGGCGCTCTTCAGGGTCGCCGTGAAGCTGATCTCGGCGCCGCCACCGCAGCAGCAGCAGCCGAACCGCCCCGCCGACGGCCGCGTCTCCGAGGAGCTCGTGTTCAAGTCCATCAACATGATGTGGAAGCTGGACAAGGAGATCCTGGACACGTGCTGCGAGGGCATCTCCGAGAGCATCGTGAAGCTGCTCACGGAGCACGCCGGCGGCGTGCAGACGCCGCTGGGGTGGAAGACGCTGCTGCACCTGCTCACCGTCACCGGCCGCCACCCGGAGACGTTCGACCAGTCCGTGGCGGCGATGATCAAGATCATGAGCGACGGCGGAGCCCACGTGTCGCGGTTCAACTACGCCGCCGTCATCGAGGCCGCCTTCGGGTTCGCCGCGCTCAAGATAAGCCCGCTGGACGTGAGCACCAAGATCCTGGAGCTCATGGCGGAGTCCGTGAACTGGCTGATCCAGTGGCACAAGTCCGGCTACTCCGACCCCGGGAACAGCGCCGGCTTCAGCGGCAGCTCCTCCTCGTCGTCCTCGGCCACGTCGGTGGAGGACGCGTCGCGGATGGGCAACCTGGCGGCGAACATGTTCATCAAGCTCGCGGAGGCGCTGCGCAAGACGAGCCTGGTCCGGCGCGAGGAGATCCGGTGCCAGGCCGTGTTCGAGCTCGGGCGCGCCTTCAACCTGGCCGCCACGGGCGACCTCGACTTCGGGCCGGCGGGGTGCCTGGCGTGCTTCAACCTCGTGATCTTCGCCATGGTTGACGACCTGACGGAGAAGACGCTGGAGTACTCGCGGCGCGAGGGCGCGGAGCGGGAGACGCGGAGCATGGAGGGCACGCTGGCTGCGGCGGCGGAGCTGCTGGCGGACGTGTTCGTGCTGCTGCTGCCGACGGTGGCGCAGGCGCCGGGGTTCCGGACCTTCTGGCTCGGCGTGCTGCGGCGGATGGACACGTGCATGAAGTGCGACCTCGCCGCGGGGGGCGGCGACGGGCTGATGCAGGAGCTCGTGCCGCGGATGCTCAAGCGGATGATCATGGAGATGAAGGCGAAGGAGGTGCTGGTGCCCAGGGAAGGGGACGAGCTCTGGGAGATCACCCACATCCAGATCCAGTGGATCGCGCCCGCCGTCAAGGACGAGCTCTTCCCTGAGTAACATGCGTCAGCAGCTCGAATCCTCACTTCACAGCATCTCGTGCCGAGGGAAGGCTGCATTTGTAAAATCATCATGAATAATACTTTAGCTAACTGCTAGTATATTTTCAATAAATTTCAAAAAAAGGAAAAAAAAGTAATGCGGTGAAAAAAGGGGGAAAATCTATAGGTGTAGTACTACTTTAAGAGCATCTCTCGCAGTCCCTCATTCCCCAATCGAACTACCATATTGTCACACCCCAAAATTTCATATTTTGGGATGTGAATAGATTATACTAAATAATCTAAAGGATTTGAGAATTTCTAAAATTTTCCAATATTTTATATTTTATTACAGGGAATTTAGTATAAGAAAGTATTGTTGTTTCTAAATAAATTAAAACAACATAGGCTTTAAGAGCGGTTGTTGTGTTCTTGTCGTGGTGTGTCTTCAGCGTTTAGCATTCCAAGTCCTCTCAGATGTCAAATAGATTCCTCCGGAAATTTTCGACTTTGTTCTGGAATTTATTCCTATTCTTCCTGGAGCTAAATCCTTTATCTCAAAGCTTCTAGGAATCTTTTCACGAGCTCCAAATATCTTATTTGGGTTTATCGTGTCTAACTCAATCTCTAGAAAATCTTGTAACCTTCGTTAGCTTTCTTCGGCCTTTCAGATAAGCCCTCTTATACCGCTCCACATTGATCCCGTAGCTTCAACCATGCATGTGCTCATAGTTGCCCAAGTACAATCATCAGATCCTCTGTACCCCAAACTAAGCATGCATGTCCAATCGGCCATGCAGCCTTGGAGCAACAGCCGGCCATGATCATCGCCTGAACCCTGTGCCTCGACCCTGGCCACTCTGTTACTGCGGTCATGCCGACGAAATCGAGCTCATAGCTAGCACATCGCCCACCAGCCCTTTTCCAATGTGCTGACCAGCCTTGCAACAAGTTGCAAGTGGAGCATATCTAGCATGATGGCCAATTGGCCATGTAGCTACGTGGTGAGAGCCAAACTATCTGTCTTGAGCACCACCATGCTGAGCCTGGCAACCATAGCCCCGCACGATACCCTGCTTCCTGATGCTCTCGCCTCGTCTACATCGTCAACGCCGCCAGGGGAGGCAAGGCCGCCGCCTGTCCAGGCTGCTAGACCAAGCCGCTCCCCTGCGCCAAGCCCATGAGGCCCGATCCGGCCCAGCTGCGGAACAGCTCTCCCGGCCCCATACGATGCCGCCTGTCTGGGCGTGCGCGCCACGCACGCCCTAGCTCCGCGACCCTATAAAGCTGCAAGCCGTGCGCCCCTGCCGCCTTATCCGCGACGCATCTACGCTTCGCTCGCCGCCCCGTTCCTGCCTTGCTCGCGCAGCGCCGCCGCCGCTGCCGGTTTTGGCGTGCGTGCCAAGCTGAGCTGCGCCTCACACGCCTATAAATCCGCAAAGCCCGAGCTGCTTTGCGTGCCCTAAACGCAGCTGTGCAATTCCTCTTCGCCTCAAGCTTCGACTGCCCTGTTCGTGGTGTCAGTTGGCCACCGACGGGATGGGACCGACGCCCCCTCGAGTTTCTTCGCGCGAAGGAGAAGCCCCTCCATCGAACCGCATCGCCTCTTGGTCACCAGGGTACCGTCACCGCATCGTCTTCCTCGAGTCCGGCCAGGATTGTTGCTGCCGCCCCTCGTGCCCGATTCGCCGACTCCACCCACTGGATGAATCCATCACGGGATCCCTCGCGCGAGGCCGCGCCTGTTCCACTGCACCCGTCTTCATCGTCTGCCCGTTTCTTTCATCTACTCTACTGGTGAGCATCTCCCGTTACCACATCTCCATGTTCCTCTTCACGCCTGAGCCTTCCACTGACCTAATCGCCGGCTGTTTTGCCGCTCGGCGCCGCCGCAGGAAACTCCAAGCCACCGCCGCCTTCGTCGCTGCGCAGCCATCATCGTCGTTCTACCGTCGCAGGAGTCAAGACGTGGAGAGCCCAGAGCCGCCGCCGCTCGTTCTCGCTTGCGGCTGAGTTGCTCATCGTCGTCGTCCACCTCGCACTATGCATCTCTTCACGAAGGCTGTGTCCCCGTCGCCATTCAATCCAGATGCACCTCCGCGGACCCGTCGACGTCATCTCTCCATCGCCGAGGAGCTCCGCCTCGTCAAGCTTTCAGCCAGTTCAGCCATCTCCAACTTCGACTGATTCCGATTACTTCGGCCACGGTGAGCACATCCACGACTGCCCATTGCCTCCTCTTCCATCCGTGCTTATCGCCCTGGCTTGCCTTCCTCGTGCAGTGCTATGCTCCCCTACCATAGACCGGAAGACGCAGAGGCCGGCCATCATAAGCTTCAGCACGCCGAGACGTACCAGCCCCCTGTGTCTGGCCGCCCCGATATGTCGCGCCGATCATCGTCCTCACCATCTGATGCCGCCGTCAATCACTCGATCGGCTGCCGAAGGATCTTGTTCATCTGATCCCTGCTGGTCGCTGTCTCTGTCGTCGTCGATTTCTATCCACTGAAGGTGAGCACATGTCTTCTCCTTTCGTTCGTTAGTTGCCAACTATACATGCCAACCCTCTATGCAACCGCACGTACGCATGCATGTCCTCCTGTCTCTCTTTGATCGTCCGGCCTAGCTACGTCGTGAATCCCAGCACTGCATTTCAGACCCTATAGCTGGCTGCAGCTCTGTCGCCCCGGCCATGTAACCTTGCCGAGCCAGCTTCTGGTCACCACTCACCACCACCGAGCAAGCTAGGGCTAGACACGCGCGCGCTGTGTAGCTTACATGATGAGCAAACCAAGCTATCCTTTTTATGCCCCACACGTTCAGTATAGAAGCAACGAAACCGTTGGCTCTCATGTGGGATGACATCACGGTGATGCTATGCTTACGTCATGATCTTTCAGATTACTAGATTTTATTCACAATATATCTTTATCCTTTAGCCATGCAAGCATATACATTCACGCACACACATCTATGCTTAGCTTGTGCTTACTGGCTATGCAGTGCATGAAAGTAATCACCATCAGTTCTTTTTGCTAGAAACCAGTATATGCAATGCCTCTGTACGTGGCTTCGTACATATCCCAGCAAAATCAACAACCACGCAGCTAGTACCTAGATTCTATAGATAATTAAGTTTCTGCCCTAAACCTTTACCGTCGCTCGTTTTAGCTCCTTTCCGAGTCGTCTTTGTTGCGTTAGTTTCATATGGGTCCAAGCTATGCGTTAGCAACAATGATAATCTTGATTGTTGTTTCTAGTATCTATTAAATTGTTAATATGATTAAATACTTATTCACTAGCTTTCTAATTAAAAGTTAATTAGGTTATATCTCGGCAAGTTAATTTGATTAATTGGTATGTAACTAATTAAAAGCTATTTAGGTTTAACCATCGGTTTTCTTTAATTATTGTTAATATGATTAATACTCAAGTCAATTTCTTTTCAATAATAATATGGTTAGTTCAACCCGAATCATAAATTTGTTCGTTTAGATGTTCACACGTGTTTTTATTTCTAATTAAGTGTTTAATTGGTCTAATTCCTACATGAACATTTAGATGTATAAAAGTTGACTAAGTCTTATCTCGGTTTTGTAAAATAAACTCTAATATGACATAATTCTAATTCAGGGTATTTTTATGAAATATCCTTTACATTATTTTATTAAGCTAAAATAAACCAAGCATATAGTCTCTTGTGCTCTCATAACATAAATGTTACGATAGTTGTCTTTTCGTCTTTATCGTCGCTATCGTCGTTTCCTGAGCCCTCGTGACCTTAGCATCAAGCCCCGCCTTTTTGTGCGTTCTTTTATTGTTTTCTGTTCGTTTGGTGTATTGTTCTTAGTTGTGCTTGTTGTCTCTTTGTTAGTATGTGCTTGTGCCGATGTTGCTGCGAGTAGAAGGAACGCAATTCAGGTGCTTTGAAGAAAAGAGTTTCAACAAGAAGAGTTTGAAGACTCTGAGCAGCACGTGGTATTTTTATTGTGGAAAGGCAAGTGTCCCTAACCATCCTTCTATCTATGCTTTATTAAATATAATGATGATTCTAATTGGAACATGGAGTGACCACCCAGGAAAACAGTGCAACCACAAGCGCTAATGGGCTCTGGTCTTGGCTAATTAATTAGAAACCTTAATTTATAGTGGCCTTACCGAAAGGGCAAGAGGGGAAGCATGGATGGGGTATAGCCGGATCTCTTGGGAGTATGCTTTGGTAAGAAACTCGGCGATTAGAAAAGGTTATGCTCTGTTGTGGCTTGAAACCTTAGCGGGTTGCTATGAATTGAGGGATCTTTGTAAAGGCCTCGTAGCGTCCCTATGCAATCACACCAAAGGTAGTGTGATACGTGCCTGATCAGCACAGCGTGGTTGGGTCTACGCTTCTTGTGGGGAAAGTGTACAAACTCTGCAGAGTGTTAAAAACTGTTATAACAGCCGTGCTCACGGTCAAGAGCGGCCTGGACCCTCTCATGATTAATTTATTTGAAGTTGATAATAAATCATATTCTGGTTATTTCTTGTGGCCTTGCTGAGTACCAACCATAAGTGTACTCATCCTTGCTTACTGCTGCTCAGAAAGGTAATGTGAAGATGTTGAAGATGATGCTAGGCCTACGCAACCCCCAGTCGATTGCCTGTGAAGTTTTGGAGCCTTGGTTTCCAGGATCTGCTGTGTCTCTGATAGACTGTAAGTCTCTTGTATTTTTTTACGTGATACTGTTACTGTTATTCACTTATGATGTCACTATATGTATGAAACTAGATCCTGGCATACATATAGGTAGCACTTGAGAGTGTTATTGAAAAAATAGTGCTCCAGCAGATTCCCTTTATCTTTTTCTTTTCCCAGTAATTATTGGGACAAACCAATAATCCATCCCAACTCTCCCAAATAGAGGGGGAGTTGTGACTATCCCAATACGGTAGTTGGATTGGGACAAGATTATTGGGAACCTGCAAAAGCAACTCTCCCAATAATCATGAAAGAGATATTGAAACATCTCCATTAGATTATTATTGAGAAATATTTATTGAGAGACTGCTAGAGATGCTCTAACGATACTAAACATAGAGGAGGTCTCTAAAACCCATATGTGGTGCGAGCTTGGAGCACTCAAACTCTGATATTTCAATGATGAGGAAGTCACCTGTTAGTAGGCATGTGTAGATATTTAACAAATGATCATATTGTACTTGTTCTAACAAAAATATAAAAAGTAAATATTGCATTCATATGTCTATAATTTTGTGTAGCAATACGAATACCGTTTGTGTTTAAAAACCTTTGTATCTAGAAACATCTATCAAAGCAATAAATTTAGGTGTTATTTATCCAAACCAGAAAAAAAAATAAGACTCAAAGAGATTCAGGTGAATCCCCGTAGGGCCATTTTCTGTGAGAGTTTTATTTTAGGGTTGATGAGTGATACAAAACCTACCATACGTAGTTTTCATTTCACTGTTTCATAGGTTAGGTTAGTTGTACTATTTATATTGTGATGCACAAGATTAGGCGAGTCGAATGAAATAAAACCTCGTAGCCGTAATAGTTGTTTCAACATGTTTTTTAAACTTGGTAATCGTGTATACACAGTTTCATCCTGATAAAATCCATCCCATCTATTCGCAAATTCTTTTGCCATGTCATCGCTTTTGTGTATGTGACAGCTCATTTAGTAAGATTAAAACCTCTGCAAAAGCTCCAGCTGGAAATGTCCTAAAGCACCACCCTAGAATCTAGAACGAATTTCAATTTCTTTTCCATGACGATGTAGATATTCCAACTCTAGGCATTTGGATCTCCCTATGGCATGCGATCAGAACTACTCTCTAGTGGACGGCGTCTATTGTGTGTTACGTTAGAGCAACTTCAGCAATACCCTCTAAACAAGACATCTATTTCTCTATTTTCTAGAGACTTATTTTTTTCTCCCAACTCCAGCAATACCCTTTAAACAAGTCTCTACTTTTTATTGCCTGACTTGTTAGTTTCTATTTTTGAAATAGAGGGCTCTCTAGAGACCCTAGGCCTAGAGGATGAGGGAGTGGATTTAGAGGACTCTCTATTTTAGAAGCCAAAATAGAGGTTCTGTTCGAGTTTGCTTTTTAATCTTTGCCCTCTAGCCTTGTTTAGAGGACTTGGCTCTTACACGGGAGGGGGCGCGAGACCGGCAAGGACACTGTCTCTTTCGGGTCTTTCCACACCGAGAACAGCAAGTGAAGAATCTTTTTCCATCAAGGGCTGTTGCCCGAATTTCATTACTTATATTAACGAAATTACCAAGCGTTCAAAGTCACAGAACCACGTAACCTAAAGCAAAAAGCAAAACACCCTCCAGAGGCAGGGCGCAAAGTACAGAGCAAAGGAGGGGATTTGCCACCTCCACACAACAGCTACGACGACAGACAAGAAACTACCACCAACATGCACGCCAACAAACGAGAATCGCCCAGATCTTCTCCTACTGCAGCAGCACCGTGCCATGTCCTTCATCTTGCGCGTGAAACATCAGCGCCGTCTTCTTCAACGCTTCAGCCGCCTTCTCCAGCGTGTGTTTGTCCTCCCCAGCTTGTAGCTCTGCCCAGAAATTAAGAAAGGATGAAGCCAAACAAATGACCTCGGTAGGAGATCTGGTTAACTTGTTTTCAAAACATGAATCATTTCGTTTTCGCCATAGAGCCCAGCATATAGCTGCAAGCCCAACTATAATAAGCTTCCCTCCACGGGGAATGAAAGTACTTGCCCAGAACCAAAACTGTCTTAGAGAGGTTGGTCTGCAATTTGCTCCCAACACCACTGCTACTAAGCTCCACACATATTTAGCCATCGTACACCTGAAGAATAAATGCTCTATGTTTTCCTTGTCATCACAAAATCTGCACAGATCGCTTCCGTGCCAGTTTCTTTTGATCAAATTGTCTTTAGTCAGGATTGAATTTTGATAGACTAGCCACATAAACACCTTGATCTTTAGGGGAAGTTTGGATTCCCAGATCTTTTTATGCGGGGTTTCCACTTCACTGCTACACAAGTGAGAGTACAGAGAACTCACCGAATAGATCCCTTTGTTACCCCAAATCCATATGGGTTGGTCATTGTTATTACTCAAAGCAAAAGCTCTCACTATATCATATAGCATTCTTAGTTGATTTTGCAATCTCTCATCCAACCACCTTCTAAACGATAACCTCCATCCTTTCTTGGCAATGTTTTCTACTGTGCTAATTTTCTCTCATATTGCAAGTGAAGAATCTAATCTTTTTTTAAGCAAAGTGAAGAATCTAATCTAACAAACCTACCAAGAATATACAACACGGTTGCTAGCAAGCAAGCAAAAAAAGCCCAATCAAGCTAGAACAAATTCCGTCCTCAGCCTTGACGAAGTCCGACCCGGCCCAGGACAGATGCTATTGCTGCGGGCTTTCGTTTCTGCTGTTGGGTGCTACTATACTGGTAGGATTGCTGGCCTTGGCTTGCTCGGCATCAGCTCCGTATACGAATACAACTACGTAGTACTGTACGTACTACAGGTCAACAACCTTATATTACGTACAACCATGTCGATCCTGGTTATAATTACTTTGGCCATTGGGCACAAATAAATTAAATCTCTACGGCCGGCGCGGCGGCCTCGATCGCTCTCCGAAATGAAGACGGACAAGAGCGGCGTACCGGCGGCGAGGCAAGATCTCATGTGCAGATTGCTAGAAGAAGGCCGGCAGGCTCGGCCGCATGCCGGTGATAGGCCCGCCGCAGGTATCGGCGGCGACGACACCACCGCCTTGAAGACCATGGTCAGGGTACGCATAACGCATGCCTCTCTCTCTCTCTCTCTCTCTCAAATTTTCTTCCGTAATTATTATTTACATTCGATCCGCTAAATTTTTCAAGCATATTGTGCATGCAGTCGTGTTGCTACGTCAGCGGCCTGTTGCTGCTGGGTTTCACCGTGAAGGCAGTGTTTCCGTGGAGTGGCACTAGAGAGGACATAGCCAAGTTCGTGTTTGGGGTTCTCCTATGCCTGGTACTCCCACTCTGGGGATACGCCTGGACATCACACTGGGACGACGACGATTGACACGACCTAAGCAAAGCGAGGAGAGCCGGCCCTGGCCTTTTGCGTTTATTTATTCAAAGAACTGAGCAATACATTTTACTTGTCAGCGGCTCACCGCCAGAATGATGCTTATACTCTCTCTGTTTTTATTTGCATGTCATATTCGTTTTATTCTCAGTCGAAGTTGGCTAACATAGACCATGTTTGTAAAAAAAAATAATAACCTTTGCAATAAAAAATGGTTTCATGGAATACATTCTAATAGCGCATATGTTACATATTATAGTTGATGCTATATTTTTCTATAAACTTGGTCAAATTAAGTTGGCTAAGTTTGACTCAAAACAAACCTAATGTGACATGTAAATAAAAATAGGAGAGTACTTGCATTACCAGGCTTTTTGAAAACCTAAAAACCTTGATGCATCGACAAGACTTCGTCTTTCTCAAGAGTTTTTGGCCAATGGTTTTAATGTCCATTAGTAATTTTTGCAAATGGCCAACAATTTTTTGAGTGTAGTTACTAGCTTTTAATAAATTTTTTTGTATTTGCCAACAATCTAGTCCCTGATAACACCATTTCCTACAGTTTTATGACCATCCAACCAAATACTCCCTTCATTCTCTTTTGATCATCCCATTTTCAAAAATAAAGTTTTCTTTTTTGTTAGTACAATTTGAGTTGCAGTAGTATGATCTGACATAAATGGTCATTTCGGTTTCCGTGCAGAGTAATTCCTCTGGAAAATGACTAGTGCATACATATGAAAACATAAATACCGAGGAGTTTTCGCGGGAAAACATTGAGTGTTTGATGACCTGATTAATGAGATGATAAGCAAGGTTTCTTCTCCTTGGAAGTTACCTTGTTTATATAGTATGGTCCTGGCAGTTGGAAAACAGTGAGTGAAATTGTACCCACCATACAACAACTTGTTAGTGGTTGCAAATTAGTCGAACAATTTGTAAAATGTTAAAATTAGTGCAACTACTTGTTAGGTGGGTGCAAATTAGTCAAACAATTTGTAAAATGTTCAACTTAGTGCACCTACTTGGTAGGTGGGAGCTCATTGGCCCCACAACTTGTAAATTGCTCAACTTAGTACGAAAACTTGGCAAATTGGTGCATCTGCAGTCCAAATGTTACGGCAACAATTTATTTCGCTACACACGGATTGGATGGAGGGGGTACAGGGCTTGTATTTGTGCCATTTTAGTATTATGTTTGTTAATACCATGATCAAATGAATTCTGGTTTCTATTATCTCTTTCAAAATGATGTTCCAATTTTTTTGTTCTTATTTTTCCACACTTCCCTTTTATTTTTTATTTTTCATCTTACCATTTTGGAATTAAATTCTTTTTAAAGATTATAAAATAAATAGCTTGAAGTAAACAAAAATTATTCCGACGGAACATTCTACTAATAATTGATCATAGCCTTAATGAATTAACTCACATCTTTTACTTATTAAAATGAAAAGTACATGCTAGCATTCTTAGGTCAAATTATAGTTCAAATTAAAAAATTGTATAATGAAGGCACATAAATAGGTAAAACACGCGGTAGAAGTTTCATACGTAAGAAACACATTTTATATGGACAAATTAAAATATCTCTTATTTCTGGCTTGATTTTTTTTAATTTTGAAACAAAGGTTCTTGTCTTGGACAACCATTGCTAATAAAATATTAGTGGTTATATAATAATCAATTATTTATTCAGGCCCAAATATACCATGTTTATACTATCCGGCATGGCAAAATACATCACCATTGTAAATTTTAGACGGCAGACGTGTCAATTTGAGTACTAAGTGTTTTTTTTGGCGACCAGTTGTTGTACTAAGTTGAGCATTTTACAAGTTGTTGGACCAATGTGCACCCACCTGTCAAGTTATTGTGCTAAATTGGAGCATTTTGTGAAAGGACCTCTAGCCTAGTGGTTAGAGCACCTGAGTAGCACCTAGCAGGTCCGGATTCGACTCCCTGTGGGAGCGAATTAAATGGGTGCGAATAAAAAAAAATACCGACTTCGGTCAAAAAAATTAGAGCTTTTTACAAGTTATTGAACCAGTCTAGACCCACCAACCAAGTTGTTATATGGTGGGCCCAGATTACTCTACTAATAATTCATCACCATCACATTTAATTAACTACTTCACCATTTTATTCCCTCTGTTCTAAATTAGGTTCTGGGCTCAAACAATGCAGTCCACAATATTCTTTTGGCTTGTTTCTTCGTTTGGCCCATATACTTCAAAAAAGAATCAGTGCCGGGACCTCTTCTCTGTAAGCAGACAGTGAGACCACTGAGGTACAAATTGGTAGCTTAATATTTCTCTTTAATCAGACTTATTCATAATGACACTGTGATTCAGTTTTCCAATTCCTTAATTGAAATTAACTTGGAAGCTTTATATTTCTCCTTAATCAGACTTTTACAATGACATTGTAATTCATATTCAAAAATTGCTTTCAAAATTACATTTTTTCGCTCACGGTCACAAAGCACAAATTTGGTAAAGTTTCAGCGAATTTGAATCCTGATTATAACATGCCCATGACTGCACCCTGGAACGCATACGCACGGACAGTATCTTCTTCCATCCTTGTTGCTGTTAGTAACCCCTAGGCAGCGTTGCAGACTTGCAGCCCCACCGCAAACACCAATCTCCCCTCCCGCAACCCCGCACATGTGTGTAGTTTGCAGGATATTTTCTTGTACAATAAGATCATAGAAACATGTCAGGAAACGCTTACTGGGCTTATGGACAGTAATTGTGCAAATGTTTACATGTGCTTGCGAACTTCCTGTTTAAATTCACAAACTTTGCAAAAAGTTTCACCTTAAGAACCGTGTCACTTCATTCCTTCTCTCTGTGCACGCGGCCCAATGCATAAACTTTTCACCACTTTTCACCAATTCACCGGATTTAAACACCCCCTTAGAAGCCTAATTCAAAAAATATACCATATGCATATCTGGCGAACAGAGACACAGGTAACCAGCAAATTAAGGAATGGAACACTGTTTATCAAGGCACAAACCCAAGACAAATGATCAGTAGGCAACGCGTTTACACCGTTACACGACCTGCGTGAGCATTGAAACTGTATGTACAATAGTCGTATGTAAGACTGCAATGTACAGCTGCACAGGATATTCCAATCAGTTCGAATCCAATGGTGCAATCAAAAACAGAGCGCAAGCACCCAATGCGGTCCATGAAAGCATCTGTCAGATGGACTCATGTATACAGAGAAACAAAACTGGAACTCATCTGTGTATCCGAAAGGCCGTCATACAAAGTGAGTGCCAAAATCTCATGGACTCAATCAATCCTAAGTTCCTAACTCAAGCCGATTCTGTCTCACCAGCACATTTCTGTGTTATCCTAATCAGCAACTATACAATTGTATCCGTGAAGTGACAACATCAGGCCAAAATCTGATGAACTCAGTCAATCCTAACTCAAGCAGATTCTGTCTCACCAGCACACTTCTGTGCTATCCTATCAGCAACTATACAATTGCATCAGTGATTCAGTGGTGAGAACATCTGTTTGCACAGGCTCTTCTATCGATCCTGAGAGGGAGCAAAACAGAAAATGACAGAAAAAAATCAGCAAATTTTTATTAGAACACCGACAAAACTATCGTAGCAAACAAACTCACTTGAGTACCTCTTTCATGGAATATTCTGGGCAGAGCATCATTCTACTGAGCAATGTCTCCTCTGCGCCAAGTCTGTTTTTGCATAACACGTCAAAACAGTTTCCTAAAGAAAAACAGAGTATGGGAAACTTCCAAGGGTAAACAAACCCCAAGTACAATGTAGACATACTCAATCCCCAGCCTTGGATCGCTGGAAGGCTTGGAGCAGGGGCACCAGAGTGGGCCAAAGCCGGTGTAGGGTCTACCGACATGCGGTAGAGACCATACAAGACAAATGTTGAAAAACACATGAATGCTGCACGCGCTGCGTGATGGCTGAAACCTATTTCCCACCTCTTTGCTCCAAAAAGAGCAAATGGCAAAGCAATGCAGCCTCGAGCCCAAACAACAGCAAAGGCTACAGGTATGCCCTAGTAAATCTGGAGGCATCCATGGCCAAAACTGGGAGAGCACAGTCAAGCCAGTAACCAAAACACCATAAAGGACTATCTGAATTTTGTTCCAGGAGGAGTCATCCTACATTTAAAAAGACATAAATAAATAATCTGATGTAATCAATAATAACTTATAAGTGGATTGCTACTAGCAATCTAGACTTCCACAGTCAAAAGGACCTCATCTACTTTGTTATTACTGCTTCCACATTCAAATAATTGTTCATGTACTTTTAGATTCAACCTTCATGGTCTTTTTCAGTAACAACTAGTATAACAAGATCCAGGTATTACAGAAAAAAGACAGTACAACTGGATTGTTTGAATTGATTTCCTATGGTTATTATTTTGTTATTATAGCCAGCATATTATGATGCAAAAAAAGTAAGTTCAATTTTGGAGACTAGACGATAATGTAATTAAACGTGCAAGTCATATTAGAAGAGAATTGCAAGAGTTAATGCTACGTAAACATGAGGGCAACCATAGTGAAGCGTGTGACAAAGTAGAGGGTTCATGTAACTTTTGTTCACCTTCTTAGACACAACTTGGAGAATCCCCTCCTCCAGCCTCTTCAGCGCGTCCTCATGGGACTGTACTGCTTCGTCGCATCTCTTCAGTGCGAACACAGAACGCCTCAATTGTGCTGCATCATCGCAAAGGATCAGATATTCTTGGCGGTATTGGCATGGTAGCGTTTCAGGACCTGGACACAAGTCAACAGATATTAGGAACTGCAGCACATTAGCAAAAGCAGCACAATTGTTGAAATGCAGATGGTACCTTGGGAATGAAACAATGGTAACTCCCATGCCAACACATACCGCCAGGAGATCGGTGGCGACCGCAGCGTACCACGCACTTCAACCAGGCTGCAATCCCCAACTCCCAAGACCCTACTTTGCCGCATATCAGCACAGAACAGATACTGCTTCAGGAAGAAGTAGATCACATCCGGATTGCTTGGGCTTATGATGGCAAGCACAGGCACCTCCTCGGGCATCCTGGTCGCCTTGTAGCATCGTCCCATAGTTACATTTCCACCAAGACCTACTATCTGAAGTGCCCGTAACCAATGTCCACATTAAAATCATGGTTGCTCCAGCAGGGTCCATTGCATCCCTTGTCATCTCTACGTAACGGAGCCGGCCCCTGCTAACCCCAACACACCGATCAAACTCGATGAGTACTACATGTAACATGTCCTCGGTGATGGTCTCGGGGAAATCGACAAGACGCAGCACCCCGTCCCACTGCACCTGCGCCTTCTCCTCCACTCGTGAAGGCAGCCACGAGTCCGTGCTCGACCACTCCGCCGGCGTGCTCCCGGTGTCCGCGCGTGACCCTGCTCGTCCACGATGTCAACAACGCCGACGTGCAGCAGCTCCTGCTTGCGCTCGACACCGACGCCGATGTACCTCGGCGCACTGCACATCTGTGCCCCGTGCTTGGCCAACAGTCGCTTCATCCCTCCTTGTACGCCTACTCTTCGTATCTCGTATTCTCGTTTACCTCAACTTTTTGTGTTCTTCTGCTAACTAGTAGTTGTATGCCTGCATCGACAAGCTTTCTCATGTTAATTGAGAAATCGATTATCCTGTCCAAGTAAGTTTGTTTTTGTGTTGACTATGGGCACGTTCGGTTGTCACGGAATGGCTGCCTGGAACAAATCCAGCTGGAACAGTAAGTTTAATTTGTATAAAGAAGTAAATTTGGAATTGTTCTAGGACCCGGAATGAGTTAACCGAACGAGCCCTATAGTGATTCACTGCTTGCTAGTTATCTATGCTATATAGTTCTTGTGTCAACTTTTTCACCACAATAGTCATGAATTTCACTTGTCTCCTTAATTTTCATGGCGATTTTTTATTTTCTGTGGAATGATGTATCTCTCACTATGCTAAATTAACTTGTTTTTTATTTGTTTGGAATATGCTAATTTTTTACTGGCAATACTAATCTTATTCTTATATGTGTGTGGCAGTGCCAAGACAATGGGAAGGGGAAGAAGCTACATATCAGTGATGGCGGTGGACATTGTGATTTGTAGAACAGGTGAGCCTCTGCATTCCAGTAGACAACATGATTCCATTTCTGTGAAAAGCAATTATTATGGGAACTTTTAACCTTACCATTTATTCTTCTTACTCCTGTACCTTATGTATGTGCTAGACTAAATATAAATTGTATTATATTGTTCAGATTTAGCTGCTGCACATGTTGTTACAATTGGATTACCATGTACCTAAGTTATTTCATATATGTGACAAATGTTGCTTATTTATCTTTTTCAGTTAAAGACTTAAAAGTCAAGCTTCAGTGCTTTTGATGGCGGTCCTGTTTTTAGGTAATATCTCTGGATCTATGCTCTATTTAGTTGTTCTTTCATATCTGCTTCAATCATTAGCATTTCTGGTAAATAGAAATTGGTAGGCCTTATAGCTGTACTATCAGGAAATATGCAAAGTCTGAACTCTTTTTCTGCTAATTTTTCATTTCTAGTGGATAACATATTAGTGTTTTGAAACCTCTAAATTGCTTTTAGAGTCCAAATGACCCCATATTAGTGTTTTGAAACGGTTGCAGCACATTGAGAAGATGTGGTAGGCACATGTGACAGAGATTTTGATAAATGATGTTATCTGTACCGACTCCTTATATAGCTTGTCAAGCTTTAGCAAATCGCTTGGTTCAGCAGCAAGGGCATGCTTTGGGGGCTTCTTGTTCCTCAAATTATGTAATATTTCACATGTCTGTTTTGTAGTTAATCCATGCCTCCATTGAGAAGATGTGGTCGTGGCACTCTTTGTTGGTGCATGTGGCAGCAAGGGCCTGGAGAAGTATTTTTGTTGGTTTTGAAGTACACTCCTATATTTTGTAATGAAAATTATGTTCATTTGGGACCTTCGTTGGGGCTTTGTGCTTCAAACATGTATATTTTGGACTGTTCACTATTGCTATTTTGATGGACTCTTAATATTTGGGACTGCATTTATTAGGATAGATGGATTAGAGGTAAGAAATTGACATTACGACGCTGGATTTGTCTTCTATGCTATAACGTGTGAAATACGGCCACATATGATTGTTTTAAAATACATTTGTGATGTATAGTGGATTAGAGATGGTTTACAACGAAATTCTGCCAAAAAAATTAAAAAAATTTGAATTTGTTTGAATTTAATCCGTTTCGTGTTTTTCGCTAGGGAACGATATTTTTTCACTTCCGGAATTGTAAACCCTTCGGGACGCGGCATCTCCTTGACTGCCCAAGCGTCGGTGCCGAGGCGGAAGTAGAGAAGCTTGGCACGTGCGATGCCACCGTCGAGCGGAGCTTGCCGACCAAGTAGTCGGCGCCGCCACTGCCGAGGAGCAAGACGATGCCCAGACTCTTGACGCTGGAAACCGGCGGCATGGCGGGCGGCTCGGGACGGTCGGGGACGCGTGCCACGGTGGAGCTGCCGATGCCCGCGCGCGCCCCTTCCTGGTTCGCGGTGGGGAGGAAGCCGCGCACGACGACGAGGCAGCCCGTCGGCTCCGGGCTCGCCTCGAGGTCGAAGCCGATGGAGGGCCAGCTGGCGATGTTGAGGAGGAGCCCCGCGTCGGGGTCGGCGGCCACGACGTACGGGTGGAGGTCGCACTCAAGCGGGTCGGGGTGGAGCCGGTCGGGGACGGTGAGGCTGGAGACGCCCGGTGGCGCGACGAGCGAGGCGGTGACCTCGGGGACCTCGCCATCGGCCACCGCACCCTCGGCCGCGGCGGCGGCGTGGTGGTGGCTCACCTGGGCGTCGCGGCGCAGGATGACCCACCGCGGCGGCGCGACGAGCGAGGCGACGTCGCCGGGAGCATCACCCTCGGCCGCGGGGAGCGCGTTGCGGCGCAAGGTAGCCCACCACCAGCGCGGCGCCGACGCTGACGCCATTTCCAACCGGCGGGCGCGCCGCTCCGGTTGGATTTTGGCGGAGAAGTGGAGGGGCGAGCGTGGGGAAGCGATTGGTTTGTTGGGGATCCGGCAGTGGTGGAATCGACGAAAGCGATGGGAGCTGAGGGGCTTGGGGCGTGGCGGCGGGTTCTAGAAGATTCGGGCGGCGGTGAATTTTTTTCTCTTTTCTCACAGCGTTTTTTTTAGAAGGAACATGTATTGATCTTAGCACAGTACACCGGCTCTTTTACAAACAAAAACCCAGAAAAAAAATTACAAAGAAGTTTAAAACTCCTAATCATCTTCCTCGACGACTTCAGGGATCCGTTCCCGTCCAAACCGCTTCCCAATCGTCGCCGGACGCCAGAGCCAAATTCCACAAAGTAGAGGCCGCAGAGGAGGGCTTACTGCTAGGCGCAGATGCCGAGTACACTGCCTCCCAGGCGCATCGGCCAACTCTGGCACCCACGACGCAACCTTCAAATCCAACGCCGGCAACCCGAGCAAAACTCGGATTTCCACCAGAGATCATATTCCTCGGAATTAAACAGGTCAGCAACATCATCACCTGAAGAAGACGACGATGCGCCGGCCCTGGACTCCAACACAGGTCTCCCCGGCCTCTCCATTGGCGTCGGAGTAGATCGCCACCGGAGAACGGAAGAAGCCGGGAGAAATTATTCCTCTGCAACGCCGTCGCTTCCGCATCCCATTGGCGTCGGAGTAGATCGCCACCGGAGAACGGAAGAAGCCGGGAGAAATTATTCCCCTGCAACGCCGTCGCTTCCGCATCGCCGGCGCCGCCAGGAACAAGAAGCCGCAGAGAAGCCACGCTCCTCCGGCAAACCCTAGTTCCGCCGCCAAACATCGACGGCGAACGAACCCTAGACCTAGGGCTCGATTAAGGACTCGATCTACTAAAAGATGGACCCCCGCTTCTGGCCACCGGCTAGAGGCCGGGGACGGAGGGAAACGGGGGGCCAGGATCGGTGGCGGCGGCGGCGGCGCGCCCTACGCGTGGGAGGCGATTCCGCCCGAGTCGCCTCGAGAGTTCCCGAGAATAACTGTCTCAAGAAGTTGAACAGAAGTTGAAAAAGGGTAAAACAGAGTTGTGAGCACAAGAAAAACAGAGTCGTTTTTACCGTTCGGAGGGACGAGACGAGGGTGTCTGAAACTGAAAGGAGACGCGGGCAGCCGTGGCATGGCCAACCGTTTAGCAATGCACCAAACTTTCTGGCCTACTCCTCGAGCTAGGCAAGGAATTTTTTTGCTCTTTTCTGAAGTATATAAATAAGTAATTCAAATTGTGAGCCAGGCCAAAATTTTCCAGGTTTGATTTTGTCTACCAAACATGACCCTACAATTTAGGGGGTGTTTAGATGTTATTATGCATAGT
>CM014272.1:19430844-19447400 GCA_004135705.1 Alloteropsis semialata
GTCTAAACAGAAAAGATGTGCATAAGAAGCACAATGCAGCATGCATGGATAATATAGTTAAGACAGTTTTTTGATATCTCATTACTATGAGAACTTCCGGAGCATCAGCATATCTTATTTATATGTGGGCAGGGCACCACAGCAGGACAGCCTACAAGATCTGTTACAGTTCTATTTTTAAAAATGGTTGGTTGTTACTAGTATTAGATTTAACCAAAACATAACAAATTCTCATCCTCTGTTTACCACTTCATAGAGTAACATTGGCAATTTGAAAAACAACAATTGGGCACAAGTACTGGAAGCAGACGAATGTGAAGCAATTCAAATTTCATGCATCCATCATAAATTCATATACTTATTGGTTTCAGGGATTCCATGAGCAACGTGGAGCGAGCAATTACAGCCAGCAGTAAATTCGGCACAGGGGTTGGGTTAGGGTTCAGTGGAAGGGCGGAAGGAGGAGGCCAGTGACAGTGTGACACCCACCAGTTGACGCCATGGTCGTGGAGGAGGAGCACGCGCGTGAGCTCCCGCGTGGCGGAGAAGTCGGTGAAGTCGATGGACGCGCGGCCGTGCTTGGAGACGGAGACGAAGGGGCGGAAGGACGGGTAGAGCTCCGCCAGCTTGGCGAAGTCCGGAGCGGCGGCCGCGTACCGGTTCCGCGGGTGGATCGACGGCGCCCCCGAGCCGTCGCGCCGCCGCTTCCGTCCGCCGCCCATAGATTGGTGGAGAGCGCCGGCGAGGAGCGGCCTCGAGGAAGCTGGAGGCGCAGCCGCACTGACGTCGTCGGACAGACGGCCAGCGAGCGGCGAGCGTATGGAAGAGCCCTCGGTTTTTCTGGGCCTTTCAATTTGCACGTGGGCCTTACGTTCGCTTTCGGCTTGCCAATGCTTGGACCGCACGGTATGTACCAGGGCGAAATCCAAATTGCAGAGCCCATCTGGCCCATCCTTGTCATTTACACGTCAATCAGTTATCGTTGTCCTCGTTGCAGCAGGTAAACTTTGCTTGATTCTTTCACAGTAGTTTACTTGGGTTAAGTTTTGAGATAACACGTTTGGAAACGAATTGGCCCTGAGCTTATCAACCTCTTACACGAAGTCATCGTCATCGCCATCTCTAGCCTGACGATGATTGGCATTTCCAATGCATATCTCTTTAGCCTGAAAGATGACTGTTGGAATCACAGATAGCTTGCAATCTTCCCAAATATACGCAAGCAGCTTGCTAGATCACACTATATATATATATCAAAAAATATATGTCAAAACATAATGTAGAAAGGTTGTGCCGTTGCCACACCTTTAGCATCCGGTGATTCCATTCGATTGAACGGAATTCTTATTCCAGGGACAATGACATCAAAAAGAAATCTGGAGATATGGGCAGCGAGAAATGCCGGCTCCAGACAAGTGAGAATCGAATTGACGACGCCAGACGCCAGCTGCAATTATGCTTGGGAATCCAGACGCAACGCGTTGGGAACCCGAAAGCGAAAGGTAAGTGGAATCGTACAACTTGCTATGCAACTATGGAGAGGGTGGATGATTCGAGTGAAAATAGAAGTTCATCAAGAATTTTTGCGGTTTCACATTTGAAGCGAGGGTTCACATATGGAGATTGATGTGGACCAAGGAAAGATTCGGCGTGTCACGGTAGCACTAGATGCCAACATGGCGAGACGCAGATGTAGATCACCAACTATACATATATATAAGTATATAATGTACTCGCTCTTATACTTCAGTGTAGTTTTGTCCCCAGCCAAACTTTTTCAAGTTTGACCGAGTTTTTAGAAGTATGGATTAGCATCTGCAGTATTCACATATATATAATGGTGGAGTTAATGAAACTACACTAATTGGTTGGTGTAAGTGTTGGTGCTTTTTCATATAAATCTGATTAAAGTTAGAGTAATTTACCTTTGTGAATTATGAGTTAAAATTAAATATAATTCAGGGAAAAATATAGTTGAAGTCTAAGGTAAGGATCGAGAAAAAAGAATGTGAAGTGTATTTTGTTTCTTGTGAACTTTTCTTGAAGTTTGAAACCGTTGAACTCAGAAACAACGGATCATGCACATTGTAACTCTTATTACTCTCTTCATTCAAGTTACGGTACCTTTTAGTTTTGTCCTATGTTTAACAACTATAACTTTTTGACCAATTTCTTAGAAAACATATAAAAAGCTAATATAGTATCAAAATATATTTTATGGTAGTTTTAATGAAACTAGTGTATGTTGTAAACGTTGGTTCTTTATTATATATAATCTTTTTTGTGAAAACTTTCATATAAATTTGACCAACTTGGAGATTTTTGACTTAGAACACAACAAAAGCGAAATATAATTTTCCTCTCTCACTCTCTCCTCTCTCGCAACAGAAATTTTTATTTGTTAAAAACTAGGTTTGTGCCCGTGCGTTGCTACGGGAAGGAAACAAAATTATGGAAGCGATAAAATTGACACACCAAAAAAATCATGCTTATTTAGATTACCAAATATGAGTGACAGACACGTATATTTTATAATTCAAGTAAATACATAATAATTTAAATGGGTTGGATAATACAATTCAAACAAATCATCAATAATTTAAAAAAGTTCAACCAACACTCTAAATAAATCATCAATAGTTTTAAAAAATTGCTACGGGCTTTTTTAGCATAACTTCACCATCTTCAGCATTTTTAGCAAAAAATAAAACAATGAGTCAACGTAATTAAAACCTAATGAATGTAGAAACCTTGATGCAAATGAAAGCTTACATTGCTAGCTTAAAAATGTACTATGCAAGCCTGATCAAGAGCAGATGCAAAACATCTAACATGTGGCTTTGACTGACTAACTGCTTGGCAAGGCCATCATAAAATTTGATGGCTTTCTAGAAGTGAGGAGCTGCATCCTTATCAAGATCCTTATGCGACCTAACTTGCTCTGAAATGTCCTTATACAGTATTAAAAAGAATTCAAGGCATCCTTGACACAAGAATAGAGAGAAAATGTGCTATGAACAAGCCGCACATGTGAAGTTATGCAAAAACCATATATGTGTAAGAGGGTACTGATTAATCAAAAGAATAGCATCAATACATATATACTCAGAAAATGTTGCTAAGGTTTAACAGAAGTTGCCTCTTAGCCTCATGAAGTTATGCAAAAACCATATATGTGTCCCAGGCGCAAGCACCGGGCAACCCAGCTGCCATGCTCAGGGCAACACCCGTGCACCGGATCGCATAGTTCCCAGCCTCCAGTGGCCACTGATCAGGCTGCAACTCGTCCAGCAACTGCAAGGGACGAGACATACATCAGGTCACTGCAATCAATTGCTTCGAGTAAAACAGAACACTTTCAGAAAAGTTTTTTTTAAATCATGAAACAATAAGCATTTGATAATTTTACCTACAACATATTATCATCTGCAAAGATGCTAAGTTCAACATTGCTGGTTGTACATCACTATGCTAACAGGACAAATTCACTGAACCAAAATCTATTGCCTAGCCACCTTGGTAGCCCTGCAAAGCATAGGTCCAGAAAAATTAATGTGGCAAGACTAAACAGGAAAACAATAGTAAAACTAATCAGGCTATTAACAACCTACACTCTAGTTTATTAGTGCTCCTATCCAATTTAACAACTTAATAAAACCACATATTTTCATTGGATAAAATTTATCAGACTTTATATATAGCAAACTCAGTAACCAATCATGTGTCACAAGGCAGGTTGCATGCATATATATACCTCGCGTCAAAGTACAGAGCTGGGATATATGATGATAGAGTTTTTCTCTTTTGATTCAAAAGTATTACAAAAAGTACTCCTATTATATAATTACATTACAAAGTGAGTTATACACATAAAAAATAAGAACAATGCACATGGCTGTGCGTTAGGATATTGCATACATGTAGCTCTGATCAAAGCAAGGCATGCACATTCTCAGGAAGTCGTATCAAAGCAAGGCATCTAGCTCTGATAACATGTCAGCTGCTCTGAAGCCTTCCATAAGATCTGAGGGAAGCAAGTAAAACCAACAAATTAGTCATAGAGTGTCCAGAATATGGAAATAGGATCAGCTGTCTAGTATTCAAAATATACCGTCATTCAACATTTTGTTCAAGACTTCAAGACGATGGAATACAAGCATGTAATATTTCTTCATTTTTATTGGAGTAAAATAATAGAATTAATGAACTTCCATAGAACAATATAACTACTGACAGTTTCTCTTAACTCTCAAGATAAGTACCCAAGACATGCTAGTTTAGTTCTTTTGCTCTAAGCATTCAAACCTCTGTATTTTCAAGGACATACAGTAAAAAAGACCTATACCCAAGTAGACTTGTGAACCTTACCATTGTTGCTATTATTTCGTCTTGCTGAATCTTTTGGTGCACATAAGATATCTCTCATTCTTTTCCCTGGAAACAAAATCAAATCCTCAGCTTCATCACCTTAAGTATAGGAGCATTAAAAAATAATAGACATATTATTGGCAGATAAATTAGACCAGTCAACAAAGTAGATGAAATTAGCAGGAATATTATTGGCAGATAAATTAGCGAGCATGTTACTGTTGCAACAAAAAAGTTGAAATCAGTCTAATGAATTAACTGGAAGCTCTACTCTTTGAAAACTTAGGCAAGTCCAAAATGTGAACCATTTAGCAAGCTACTTTTATCAGATGAAATTAATAGGCATGTGGGCACGATTCAGTAGAAAGGAGACAGATGCCAAACGTCATCCAGAAAATAATACACTTCTCTTATGTCATGTGACCTGATTCTATCACCGTTTTAACAAATTGATATGCATGTCAATTGTTAACAAAGCAAAAGTTCAGAAACACAAAGAGCTGCAAAAGGATTGTAGAAATTCTACAATATCTCAAATAACCAATATATGGCTTGACCAATGTTGAATCATATGCTAAGCCCATGCTCTTCTACTACCCTCGACACTATTAATTCACAATAGGTTCGTGCCCGTGCGTTGCTACGGGAAGGAAACAAAATTGTAGAAGCGATAAAATTGGCACGACAAAAAAACATGCTTATCTAGATTACCAAATATGTGTGACAGGACACGCATAGACACACGTATATTTTATAAATCAAGCGACCAAAAACAATAATATGAATGGGTTGAATAATATGACTCAAACAAATCATCAATAATTTAAAAAAGTTCAACCAACACTCTAGCACAAGGCAATATGGTGGTACTTAACAATATCCTATATATAATATCCCTGATGTTATATGATAATTGTAAAAGAATAATAACAGAACAATTTATATGCACTCCTTGTTTATAGAAAACATGTTTATCTTGCTGTACCAGCATATCTATTTGCTCCTGTTTATTTGCTGAATTCCTTAAAAGACAGTTGATAATGGCAGCATCTTTTAAATAATGAACGAATTTGTGAATCACGTAACCAAAAAAAACAACAGAGTACCAGAGATGCAGCATTGTCCAATGCCCTGTTAAACCTAGAGACCCATCCACCAAACCAAACCTACTTTAGTGTTCTAGATTCAGGAGGGGTAAGTTTTGCATATGAGTGCCAGGTATCAAAGAGGCAAGAAGATGATTAATTCCATACACCTGAGATGGCATTTTCTTCCAGGACACACGAGTCTTCTTGGAGACAAGTTAACAGTTTGACAATTTCCATATAAGACTACCTTCTCAAGATAATGTTGTATAAGTAAAGAGAAAGATGGGTAAACGAAAGAAGGCAGCAATAAACGAAAGAAGGCAGCAATAGGAAGGAAAATCACGAGTGAAAAACAATTGTACACCTTGGACACATCATCCTCGAAGCTCTCCAGTGAAAAATCATGAGTGACATCGACAGCATGTGCTTCTCCTCCTTTGTACATCATATTACCGTTGGGGCCAGAAGTGAACTCTCCACCATACTGGCAAATGGCTACCACAATACCTCCATCCGCCATGCTCCTGAGTTACCGAATATATTAGTCAGCATAATGACATAGTTTAGAGAAGCAAAGAAAAATTCATTTCTATCCAGCTTCACTGAACCAAATAATATACTGTCATGAATTAAAATCAGAAACAGAGCATATGAAAAGCAAGCATGTAGAATGTATAGCCCATGACATTTCAGACAAAATGTATAGCCCATGACATTTCAGACAAATTTATCAGTTAGGAACCAAACAGATAAAGCACTCCACAGCGAAACAGATGGAACAAGCGAATTGTAGAATGTGCTCCCGTATTATTGATAGCAAAAACTCAATAAGGTCTCCTGGTTGAACCACATCATCACAAAGTTACGAACTTTTGGAGCTTATCACTACAGGTCTGCACTTCCAGTAGACAGAAACTGCTGTCTTCTCGCCCCTAATTGTTTTCATGATTGGCTTTCAAATCTGACAAATTTGAGCTGTTAAACGCCAACTACGCTAATGCAGGACACTGTAACGGGGTAAACTCGCCGGTGTGTTTATCTGTCTGTTTTTTAGTACACAGTCAGAGGAGAAAATTGGGGTTGGGGTGCAGTGCCATTCACGCCAAATTGCGGGGCTGCTATGACAACAGACAGCGAACTATGGATCTGAGCAGGAGCAAAGAAGGATCTGAGTTCGATTGAGAAGGAAACCGAACACTGACTTGGCACAGATTGAAGAACGCATCCAATCCAAGCAAGCAAGGGGTTTAGGGCACGTACCAGCACGAGAAGCAGGCACCAATCCTTGTCTGACTGGACCGGACGGAGAGAGGAGTCGGGCGTGCCCGGTGGCGGCGGCGGGCGTCGGCACAGGGGGGAGGGGAAGGAGGAAGCAGGCGGCGGCGGCGACGACGACATGAAGTCCTTCTTCCGGCAGCAGAAGGCGCACACCACCGCCTCCAAGACCAGAGGCGGCGTCTCCAAGAAGGCGGCGGCGGCGGTTGCGCACCACCACCAGAAGGCCGCGCCCGCCCTCCACGTGACCGCAAAACTCAAGCAGGACGCCGGAGACGGGGGTGGCGATGGGAGCTCGGGGCGGCGGCGCAAGCTGGACGCTGGTGACGGGGGCGGCGATGCAAGCGGGGGCAACGATGCGAGCGGCACCCCTAGGGTTAGGGTAAGGCGAGGTGAGTGGCGATGCAATCGCGAGTGGGATCGCGGTGATTTTGCGGACCTGTAGGCAACGCGGCGTGCGGATGAGAGGAAACGGCCAGATGGCCCACATGTCGGCGCCAAAAGACACCGAGGGGGAGGGGGCGCCCACGGGGAGGGAAACCTACGAAGCAAAATGACCTACGACGGACAGGAAACGAGGACAAAATGTTCTTTATAGGAGTAGAGAAGAGAATTGAATACAAAATAATATGAATTGGTTAGATATACAATTCAAATAATTCATGTGCAGCAAGGTGATACGCCGTCCTATCTTTCGATAAAAAAAAAACAAGATCATTAGCTGAAATCGTGAATGAAAGCTTCAGAAGTCAGAACTGAGCTAACCTCGTCTTGCCAGTTGCTACCCGCCATTTGAACAACAGACTTCAGGAACATGAATAACGGGTTCCTATATATAGGAACTTCGGCATGTTCAAACCCAATCTTTTTGCAGCAAATTGTCAACACTAAGGCATATCTTTCAGAAGATGAAGATTGGTCCTGGAGTTCTGTACATAATCTATAATCCCTGTTGACACGTTGAAAGTAAAGAAAAAAATTTAGCAATAGAACAAGTTACAATCCAGCACTTCTCTGATAGCCTAATAACTGATCGAAAACAAAAGATTTAGGGGTGCCAGCTATTAGACAAAAGAAGGAGCACCGCTTGCTGGCACTTATCTGGGGCAAGGATAAAATGCTTGTTGCTTGGTGAATCCTGCAGACCCAATTTAGTTCTCAAAATTAGTATCTCACAAGAAAAACAAATCCATATACACTAATTATCAGCTCAACCACACACCTGAAGTTTTCATCAAATCTCATACATTAATTTAGGTGCCTAGCTGGATGCACTTTTGGCTCAATGAAATAAGAGATTGTGGCAGCTTACCAATACTCCAAAGTAACAAAAATGAATAAGAAAGTAAATGTTTAATCTAGATCCTACCCGCAGCCTCGGCAAGGACAGAGAAGATCATATTAAAATTACATTGTAGCTAATCAGTAGTAGAATCAATGGGTTTGGCACGGTACCTGAATATAAGTAAATTGTTGACCATACAATACTAACATACATAATAGTTCTCGGTGTGGACATATATACTAACATAATGACCTTACAAGGATGTGAGGAGCAGATGTAAGGTTGGTGCCCTGTCAGGTTGGATCTATATGATATCAAAAAACAAAACAAACTAATTACAAGATACTATTATTCCAGTACTACAGCAAAGCACATGGATAACCATAAGTGTGATTACCATGTTCTAGTACATAATTGAGGCATGTAATAATCACCGAATCAGCACAATAGTAACATGGTATGGACTGACTGTAAAATGCATGAGCTTGACAGTAGAAACTGATCGCAAATATTAAAACAGCATCAATTTGCATTCATCGACAACGAAAGCCGGACAGTGACAGGAATAAGAAATTTTGTTTAAATAAATAACAAAAAAATATCGACATCAGGTATGTTCATCGGAACATATAGTTCATCTTTTTGTTCCATGACTGGATGGTTACCAGCAACAGAAGTAGCGTCCCAGCTCCGTCGACCTGCAGGAATGTGAAATTCGTCAAATATTCAATTCTTTTATGAACTTGAGAATAGAAGTACATTAGAACAAAAGTTTTTGATGAGTAACTTTAATTGGTTGAACTAGCATGAATTTTGAAAAGGGTAATCCAATTCTTTTATGAACTCTCATCCAGACTAGGTGGCGAGTCCTGAAAATGCTGCAATAATGCGTAGCATATATCTTGAAATTGCATAACTGAACACATCAATATTTTTTTTTAGAAAAAGAGGCATCGCCCGGCCCCATTCATTACGATCTAGGCCACAAACATTTAGGTTCACAGCTCAGTATACAGGCATCAGAGACTGAGCCAAACGGCATCCCTACAGAAAAACACCGCTCTCAGCTCCCGCCCCACAGTTCAGCATCACAGAAACTAGTAAACTAACAAAGGCCACACACAGATGACACCAGAAACTATGATGATCATCCTTGACGTCCTTACTAGCGCGCCGTCTTCATCAACCGAACATCCTGGGCATCATGAATTCCTTCCCGAGCCTTATTTTCTTTACAAAAAGCCGATCGCCAAAGGCGCCTTGAGAAGTCCCACCAAGAAGTTGCACCATTGGTCGATCTCCATAGCCAAATTCTCTGTAAACATTGCCTTCCATTCCTGGAAACACTTCCAAGTTTTCCTTATTACCACTTTGATATCCTGCCAATTATCACCACGAAAGACAAAGCTTTTTCTAGTTAGCCAAATTGCCCACAGTACACCAGCAGTGATACTATTAAGCACTCCACATTTTTTCTCACTCGGCCAATGTCTGGCCAGATCAATATAAGAAGCAATCTTTTTACCAGAAAACTTTAGAACATAATCCCACATACACTTGGCTACTGTACATTCAAAAAACAAGTGGCTAATAGATTCCTTTTCCCCACAGAACTGACATTCCTCAGGTTTAATGACACCTCTCCTTCTAAGATTATCTACTGTCATGAGTTTATTATGAGCCATCAACCAAAGAAACATTTGAACTTTTGGAGGGATTTTAACTTTCCAAACAGCAGGTATATACATTGGGATCACACCCCTGAAATTTATAACAGCATAAAGGGACTGGGATGAGTAAATCCCACTCGAGTTGTATTGCCAAACTAAAGCATCCCCATCTTGATTATAAGACACAGCAGTGACCACTTCCACTAACTCATACCATCTACTTAACATGTACTCAGAAAAAATCCTTCTAAAAGTGAGTTTTACTTCCATACCATCCCAAACTTTACTAAGTGACACCCCTATTTGATTACAAACACTATAAAGATCCCAGAATTGAACAGCCAAAGGTGCAGACCCAATCCAAGTATCTTCCCAGAATCTAATCTTAGTCCCATCCCCCACACTCCATTTGTAACCAAACTTCAAAGCTTTAGCTGCCCAAATTATCCCCTTCCAAAAGGTAGATGGCTAGGAATGAGGTAAGCAAAAGATATTCACTGCATTCCTATTGTATTTCTTCTTAATCAACTCTTGCCAAATCTTACCCTCATCTCTAATAAATCTTTTAACCCATGAACCCAAAAGTACCAGATTCAAATCCCTGAGGCAAGGTATTCCTAGACCACCAAAATCCTTTTTCATACTAACCAAGTGCCAGTTGGCTAAATGAATCTTACCATGCCCCTCATAGTCATTCCACAAGCAACTTGCCATATAAGAGTTAATGCAATCTAAGGCCCATTTAGGGAATTTAAAGAAAGATAACAAGTACACTGGAATGCTAGCCAAACAAGTTTTAATAAGGACTACTCTACCAGCATGTGAGAGTAACTTCCCTCTCCACCCAGCTATTCTTTTGACAATCTTATCTACTAAAGGTTGTAAGTCTTCTCTCTTAAGCTTTTCATAATGTAGAGGGATGCCTAAGTGTTTGATTGGGAAGGTCCTTTTTGGGCAACCAAAGACATCAGCCAGCTGACCAAACTCTGACTCCTCAATGTTAATAGGAATAATTTCACTTTTGTTGTAATTAATTCTCATACCTGACATTCTTTCAAAACAGGACAGAATCCATTTAAGGTTTCTAGCTTTAACTAGGTCACTATCTACTAGCAGAATCGTATCATCAGCATATTGGAGACTAATCACTCCTTCTGGGATCAAATTAGTGCATAAACCTGTTATCACTCCACAGCCTGCAGCTTTCTGGAGCATCCTGGTGAGGATATCAACAACAAAATTAAAAAGAATGGGAGAGAGGGGATCTCCCTGCCTAAGACCCTTCCCAGTTTCAAAATACTCTCCCTCCGAATTATTAACAGTGACTCCAACAGAGCCATTGTGAAGGATCTTATCTATCCATAGCAACCATTTCTTACAAAAACCTCTCTTCTCTAAGATTTCCATTAAAAAATCCCAACTGACCTTGTCATATGCCTTTTCATAATCCAGCTTCAAAACCACCACTTTATCCCCTGATTTATGCACACTATGAATCACTTCATGAGCTGTAACCACACTCTCTAGAATATATCTACCCCTAATGAAAGCTGTTTGGTTACTACTGATCAGTCTATCAGCTACTGTACAAATCCTATTGGTTAGCACTTTAGTGAAAATTTTATAACTGCAATTCAAAAGGCTAATAGGTCTGAACTTACTCATTTGACAGGCCCCCTGCTCTTTAGGTATCAAAGTAATAGCAGCAAAATTGAGCCTAAATAAATCTAATCTTCCTCTGAAGAAATCTTCAAACATATTAATCAAATCCCCCTTAATGATATCCCAAAAGTGTTGGTAAAACATAAATGACAGCCCATCAGGGCCGGGAGCCCCATCAGAGTAAGATTCAAACACTGCTTTTTTAATCTCTTCTTCAGTACAAGCCCTCTCAAGCTCTTCATTTTCTAAGGTTGTCACTTTTTCATCCTCAGAGAAGAAACTATCCAGAAGCACTATATCCTCCCTCTCTTCATATCTAAAGAGATTTTTATAAAAATTGGTGGCTATATTTTGTATCTCCTTGGTGCTATGCACAGTCCCCTCAGGACCCTCCATAGCATGAATTGTAGTTTTTCTTCTTCTTTGATTTGCTACAGTTTGAAAGTATCTGGTGTTCCTATCACCCTCTTTAATATTCCTATCCCTCGATCTTTGTCTGGCTTTTGTTTCTTCCATAGCCCAGATTTTGTTCAAATCTATCATTATGTCATTCATCCTATTAATCTGCTCTTCACTCAAAACTTGGCTTTCAGCTTTCTTATCTAACTCATCATACTTTCTAATAAGATTGTTTTTTAATCTTCTGTTATCTGCTTCAGCATTGCAGCTCCATCCTCTAATATTTTTCCTAAGGGCTCTAACTTTTTCTTGCCAAATATCTATTGAACTACTACCTGTTGTTGGGGCATTCCAGACCTTGGCAACTTGTTTTTTGAAATCAGTGTGCTGGAGCCACCATTTTTCAAACCTAAACTTAGATTTCTGAGACAAATGTCCAACACCAGATTCCCACAGAATAGGTGTATGGTCACTTGGATGTCTTGGCAAAGCTTTAATAGTGGCTAGAGGAAATCTATTATCCAAATCAACAGAGCAGAAAACTCTATCTATGAGAGACATCACCAGATTGGTTTGGTTATTGGACCAAGTAAACTTTCTATCTACTAAATTCAGCTCCATCAAGTTACAGCTATCTATCCAACTATTAAACTTGTCACACCACCTAAAGTCTACAATGCCATTACTTTTGACACTCTGCTGTCTAACCATATTAAAATCACCTCCTATGATGAGAGGGCCATTCCAATTTGTACAGATCTCAGATATCTCCCTAAGGAACTCCTCTTTTTTCTCATCATAAGAAGGACCATAAACTGTAACTATTTTTATATAGGAATTATCACTACAGCACTTAACTACACAGCTGACAGAGAAAGATCTCACCTCCCACTCAGAAACTTGAAAAGTATCCAGATTAACGCCCATTAGGATACCCCCAGCTGCTCCTACTGCTGGCAGCCAATTCCAACAGAATTGCTTTCCAGGAGTAAGGGCAGACAAGTAACTCTCAGCAAAAGTTTCCTTCTTAGTCTCTTGGATACCAATAAAATCTACCTTATATTGCTTACACAACTCCACTATTCTTTGTTGTCTACCCTCTCTACCACTCCCCCCAAAATAAGCCATTCATGGACAAACATTTTTCCTGGGGTGCTTGCCCCAAGTTTGATCTATATTCTCTTGAGTATTGGAGGTTTGCTCCAGCAGAGCAGTCCCCAAACTAGTACAGACTTTTTCACTACTATCATTACTTATTTTTCCCATCACATCATTACTCCGTTTTCTAATTCCTATATCTAAACAGCCAGCAAAGGAATCATCACATTCAGTATTAATGTTGGAAGATGGGGTAGGTTTTTTACCTTGTTTTGTTTCGTAGTTGTCCTCCAGGTTTTTAATCTTCTTCATATCTTCAGCTTTCTGCTGTGAAGTGCGACTGTCTTGTGAGAACCTCGAACTTTTCCTTTCTGCTATCACTGGACCCCACTTTGGTACCTTCTGATGCTTGGCAGGTGGCAGTTTCATGTTTTCTTCAGGCTTACTATTGCTTTCTTCTGTTACCATTTCCACTTCCACTGCATTATTCTCTTCTGTGATCATTGCTGTATCCTCCATACTGTGATCACATTTTCCCAGACCATCATGTTGGATCTGAATTTCCTTGAACCCAGGCATAATATCCTCAGGAAGGTCCAGCCTAGTTGTTGAATCATTTAATTCTTCCTCAGTGCTCCTCTCCTCATCAAAGACCAAACAAGGCTCCTCTTCTCCCTCAGGTTCTTCCCAATTGAAATCTCCTTCTTCATCCACAACCTCCATTTCTCTAAGCAGTTGAAAGACTTGCTCTTCACTCATCCCTTCTTCCATGATCATTTGTTGAACTTCCTGTGGTAGGTTGCATAACTTCTTCCCAGTAGAGCCTCCACTCTTACTCCCAGACTGCTGTATTTTTGTAGTTGATGTTGAGCCCTTGTCAGTTGGTGTTGTACTACCTCCTGGCTTATCAAAATCCTCTTGATGTTCCTCCAGGTCAAAATCATCCAGTTTGTCATCCCCATCATCATCACCCCCATCTCCATTTTCAGTGTTATCTTGCACTTCAATTGGGTGTTCAATTGTCAGATATATCATGTACAGCTTACCCTTCATGCAAAATAGCCTCTTATTAGGAATTTTAGAGAAGTCTCTACATCTGATCTTAAGGCGGATCACCTCATAAAAACTCTGGAACATCCCTTGCCAATCTACATCATCCAGCAGACCATAGCTTGAGGCTAGCTGATCAAAGACTTTCCAGTTACACCATTTTGGTGGAATACCCCTCATCTGCACCCACACCTCTTGTAAATCTGAATATGGTTCTAGCTCACCATTCCAAGCCTCCACCTTGATAGAAACCCCTTCCTTATGTAAGTTGATTGAGTACAAATCCACTAGATCTTGAACTTTCTTGTTTGGAGGAAACCTGACTAAGTAGCACCACTCATCCAAGACTTGCCATGGCCAATTTGGGTTAAAGCTGACAGCTAGTTCATGCACCAACTCCTCCTTGGTTATTTCCCCAGTATCAATGTAGACCTTACCACAATTGCTGACATCCACCATCATCTGATCATCCACTTCAGGAATCTCTACATTATAGAACCCGAAACCTCCTGCTGCACTCCCAATGTACCTGGCACACATGTGACTTCGTTTTCTAACAGGGCAGGCCTCAACCTCATGAGTAGTCTCTTTGCAGATAAAACAGAATTTTGGTTTAGAGCAGTTAGCTTTGTGATGGCCAGGGACACCGCAATTGTAACACACAACATCCACAAAGGTTTCTACTGCCTCCCCTCCTATCTTAGCACTCCTGCCATTAGTCCCAGGATCTATCTGCTGATTTCCTGCAGTTGCGCCTCCCCCTTGAGCTTGGTTACGAATTGGCCGTACCTGATTCTGTTGAGGAGGCTGCTGCTGCCGGTTTTGCTGCTGCTGTTGCTGTTGACGATTCCTTTGGTTGTTGGGGTTGTTGTTGTTGGGGGCGTTCATCGGTGGTCTTGGGTGCCGGAACGGTCGTGGATGCGGCGGCCGGAAACCCGGGTCCTGGTAGTAGTAGCTCGGTGGGGGGTACTCCGGCATCCACATCGGCGGCGGCGGTGGGTACCAGCCTCCACCTCCTCTTCCTCCTCTACCAGCCATGAGAATCCGAGCTTCAATCTGTTTGAATCGAGGCTTCACTCTCCCTCTCCAGATCTCTTGGCTGAGTCTGATCTGTGTAGCCAGTCTATACCGATCCTCTCGTGATGTTGGATAGCAATCTCCCTCCGAGAACGACCTGTTCTCGACTAGATCGCGGCGGATCCAGACGAGAACCCCATCGGTGGTGGCGGCGGCTGTAGGTAGCCGAGACCTAGCTTTATGCTGGGATGGGATTTCCCACAATTGCCCCCAAAACTCCTCAATCTCACATTCGTCTGCATCTGGGACCCTCGAGTCAGGCAATCCTTTCTCTCTCCTTCGATTTTGAAATTGGGAACCTGGATTCCCGCTCGGGTGATGTCGCGTCAGTTGTTCGCAGTTCACCCGCGGCTCCCTCCGATCCACCGACGATTCCTCCTCCTCTTGATAGATCAACTGTGGCGAAGGAATACCTTGATGGATCGCCGATGATTTCATCCCCCTTGTTGGCGGGACGAATCTCGGAAGCCGAGTCCCCGTGATCTGGATTTCCCGTCGACGTGGTGCTTGTTTCTGCCCCGTCGCTTCCAGGAGCTCGTCGAGGTCCATGACCACCGGACCCCGGGGAGGGGAGAAGGATTCCTCATCCAAGCTCCCCTCCTCGGCGAGGCACTCGAAGTCCAGGCGGCGAGGATTCCGCTGGCGAGGGCTCGCCGGGTGGTCGCCCGCTCTCCCTCTGTTTCGCTCTCTCCGGGTGCTCCCACCATCTCCCTCTCCGGCAGATCCACGTGTCAGCAGTACCTTCCTAGTTTCAAAATACTCTGACATGCGGTACTGTGCGGTTTCGATAACGTAAACGCAGGAACATCCGTCAAGAAAGCATATATATAGAATGGTAGCTAGCATACGGCTACTTGTATAATGCCAGCGTATGTGTATTTCAATTTCATTCTTCGCATGTATCCGTGCACACGGCCCGGCTACGTACCTTTGCAAGCAAGCTAAGTCGTTGCACAACGCAGCACGAGGCCCCCGCACACCCTTGGACCAAAACTAGTTTCTCTCTCTCTCTCTCTCTCTCTCTCTGAATCATGTGCTGATGTGCGTAACTTCCATGCAGGGAGCCGTAGCAGCTTCTCGCGTCGCCTTTGGCGCATGCTAGCTCTCGGCTTCCAGCTGCGCCCGTACGTGTCTCGCGTTCACCAGCCAGCGCGCACGCGTGTCTGCCAAGCTAACCTACGGCCGCTGCGCGCACTACCGGAGAACCCTTCATCCATCCTCCCTAATAGGTCACGGTTGTAAAAGGACCCGGTACCAATGCTTGCATTGGTACCGGGTCTAAATGTGTTGCCCCCCGAGAACCCTTTGGTACCGGGCCGTAACACGACCCGGTACCAAAGGGTGCCCTTTGGTACCGGGTGATGTTACCACCCGGTACCAAAGGCTTTGGTACCGGGTCGTGTTACGGCCCGGTACCAAAGCCTTCTCTTCTCGTACTTATTCCAGACTCTTCCCGGCGGCTCTCCCTTATCCTCCCCATCTTATCTTCCTCACCTGCTCATTCTTCCATTCTCACTCTCTCCTCTCTTCTCATCTCCAGGGCAGGAGCAGCGGGGCCGCGCCACGCGCGGCCTGGAGCAGCGG
>CM014272.1:19447738-19483939 GCA_004135705.1 Alloteropsis semialata
TCCGTGACCAATGACTCAAAGTCATCAGTCACGGATGCGCGGTACCGGTTCTTATAACCGGTACCGATGAGGGTTCTCACCCGGTACCGATGCGAGGTTCTCCGGTAGTGGCGATAAGAGTATTTTAAACTAGAACCGGGCAACGCGAGAAGTCCAAGCAAGGACAGTGTCTACGAAGCTGCAGAGGTAGCTCGCTCGCGCGCGTTCGTCGATTTTGACGTCCGTGACCATTCAGGAGGATGGTGCCTAGCTTGTTGCCGAGGAAACCACGCACGGCGCGGCGAGAGAGTCAGAGAGCGATTGATCGGTGGATACGACGGAGCGGCGGTGGTGCAGCCGGCCGGGAAACCAGGTAGCAGAGACGACGGGTCGTCGCATGCGCGGCCGGCGCAGCGGCCGTAGGTTAGCTTGGCAGACACGCGTGCGCGCTGGCTGGTGAACGCGAGACACGTACGGGCGCAGCTGGAAGCCGAGAGCTAGCATGCGCCAAAGGCGACGCGAGAAGCTGCTACGGCTCCCTGCATGGAAGTTACGCACATCAGCACATGATTCGAGAGAGAGAGAGAGAGAGAGAGAGAGAAACTAGTTTTGGTCCAAGGGTGTGCGGGGGCCTCGTGCTGCGTTGTGCAACGACTTAGCTTGCTTGCAAAGGTACGTAGCCGGGCCGTGTGCACGGATACATGCGAAGAATGAAATTGAAATACACATACGCTGGCATTATACAAGTAGCCGTATGCTAGCTACCATTCTATATATATGCTTTCTTGACGGATGTTCCTGCGTTTACGTTATCGAAACCGCACAGTACCGCACATCAATATCCTTTGAGCCCGAATGAACTCAAAATGGAAGGGTTAATATCTGATGCTGCACTACTGTCAGGTTTAATAAAATTCAGAGCTTATGTACTAATTTAATCAGAGTGGGGAAAGAACAAGTGGGCAGAGGCTGGCCGTGAACCTGATGTGGGAGAAGAAGCTCGACAGCCAGCGCGTGATGAAGATCGACGGGCGGCGCTCGACCGCCCTCGACGGGATGATGGGATCTGAGGTCTTTGGATCAAGTTCAAACACCAGATAGTTAGATTGAAGAAATAGGAGAGAATGGAGACAAGAAGGAAACAATGGAGTCCGGCGGCCGGAGCAAAAAGAAAAAATGACGGCGGCGGCGCAGCTCGATGTGTGCAGCTTGAAGAAGATAGAGGCCGGAGCTGTGGGTGGGGGCGCTTGAAGAAGCTCGGCGCTGGTGAAGATCCACGGGCGGGAGCTGAACAAAGCAGCGGTGGTGGTGGAGGGGCACATCGCCGGCGACGGAGGAGGGGCAAACTCGACGGAGAAGAAGGCATGGCGACGGAGGAAAATCGCCGGAGGCGGCGGCGGCCGAGGGGCACATCGACGGTGCCGGAGGAGGGGGAAACTCGCCGGAGGAGGGAGAAACTAGCCGGAGATGAAGGGAGGGCGGCGGTCGAGGGGCACATCGACGGCGGCGAAGAAGGGCACATCGCTGTTTTGTAAAATGAAAAGGTACATCGCTGTGGAAATATACGGTGCCGATAAAATGAATACACAGCGAAATACAGATTGAAAAGGGACGCCGCACGAATCTTGACGCACAAAGCAACGCCTATGATAATGGCTACTGAGAACATATGTGCTGCTTTGTATTTTCGCACCTTCGTGGGAGCTTTGTGCTTCAAACATGTATATTTTGGACTGTTCACTATTGCTATTTTGATGGACTCTTAATATTTGGGACTGCATTTAGGATAGATGGATTAGAGGTAAGAAATTGACATTACGACGCGGGATTTGTCTTCTATGCTATAACGTGTGAAATACGGCCACATATGATTGTTTTAAAATACATTTGTGATGTATAGTGGATTAGAGATGGTTTACAACGAAATTCTGCCAAAAAAATTTAAAAAAATTGAATTTGTTTGAATTTAATCCGTTTCGTGTTTTTCGCTAGGGAACGATATTTTTTCACTTCCGGAATTGTAAACCCTGGTCGGGACGCGGCATCTCCTTGACGTAGGGGTGGGCAAAATATACCGAGAACCGAACACCGAACCGAAAATACCGAGAACCGAACCGAAAGCACCGAAACCGAAGTTTTCGGTACCTAGTTCGGTTCCTAATTCCTAGGAACCGAATTTACCGAGGTAAATTCGGTTTTTTACCGAGGGAAACCGAACTTACCGAATTTACCGAACTATATGTAATATGCTAAGTGTGAATGTTGTTATATTATTGATTATATTATTGTGGAGTGTTATATCATATATTTGTGTTACTTTACTCTTATGGTCTAGTGGACTTTTTATATGTATGTATTTAGCACAATTATTTCCTATGAAATCATGTTAAAATTAGCTTTTAAACTTGTTGTTGCACATATGTGTGATAGGTTCGGTACTTTTCGGTAAATACCGAAACCGAACCGAAAGTACCGAAACCGAAATTCTCCGGTACCGATTTTTGGAAGGAACCGATCGGTACCTATTTTCGAAGGAACCGAAGTACCGAGGAACCGAAGTACCGAACCGATCGGTTCGGTAAATACCGATTGCCCACCCCTACCTTGACGGCCCAAGCGTCGGTGCCGAGGCGGAAGTAGAGAAGCTTGGCACGTGCGATGCCACCGTCGATGCGGAGCTTGCCGACCAAGTAGTCGGCGCCGCCACTGCCGAGGAGCAAGACGATGCCCAGACTCTTGACGCTGGAAACCGGCGGCATGGCGGGCGGCTCGGGACGGTCGGGGACGCGTGCCACGGTGGAGCTGCCGATGCCCGCGCGCGCCCCCGTCCTGGTTCGCGGTGGGGAGGAAGCCGCGCACGACGACGAGGCAGCCCGTCGGCTCCGGGCTCGCCTCGAGGTCGAAGCCGATGGAGGGCCAGCTGGCGATGTTGAGGAGGAGCCCCGCGTCGGGGTCGGCGGCCACGACGTACGGGTGGAGGTCGCACTCAAGCGGGTCGGGGTGGAGCCGGTCGGGGACGGTGAGGCTGGAGACGCCCGGTGGCGCGACGAGCGAGGCGGTGACCTCGGGGACCTCGCCATCGGCCACCGCACCCTCGGCCGCGGCGGCGGCGTGGTGGTGGCTCACCTGGGCGTCGCGGCGCAGGATGACCCACCGCGGCGGCGCGACGAGCGAGGCGACGTCGCCGGGAGCATCACCCTCGGCCGCGGGGAGCGCGTTGCGGCGCAAGGTAGCCCACCACCAGCGCGGCGCCGACGCTGACGCCATTTCCAACCGGCGGGCGCGCCGCTCCGGTTGGATTTTGGCGGAGAAGTGGAGGGGCGAGCGTGGGGAAGCGATTGGTTTGTTGGGGATCCGGCAGTGGTGGAATCGACGAAAGCGATGGGAGCTGAGGGGCTTGGGGCGTGGCGGCGGGTTCTAGAAGATTCGGGCGGCGGTGAATTTTTTTCTCTTTTCTCACAGCGTTTTTTTTAGAAGGAACATGTATTGATCTTAGCACAGTACACCGGCTCTTTTACAAACAAAAACCCAGAAAAAAAATTACAAAGAAGTTTAAAACTCCTAATCATCTTCCTCGACGACTTCAGGGATCCGTTCCCGTCCAAACCGCTTCCCAATCGTCGCCGGACGCCAGAGCCAAATTCCACAAAGTAGAGGCCGCAGAGGAGGGCTTACTGCTAGGCGCAGATGCCGAGTACACTGCCTCCCAGGCGCATCGGCCAACTCTGGCACCCACGACGTAACCTTCAAATCCAACGCCGGCAACCCGAGCAAAACTCGGATTTCCACCAGAGATCATATTCCTCAAAATTAAACAGGTCAGCAACATCATCACCTGAAGAAGACGATGATGCGCCGGCCCTGGATGTCGGATGTTTGGACCCGGCAGTCCACACAGGGTAGCCTACGTGGTTGATTTGTCGAGGGACAGATCGAGGATCAGAAGTCGATGGTAACACAAGACGCAAGGATTGAACAGGTTCGGGCCGTCGAGATGACGTAACACCCTACGTCCTGTGTTGGCGGCGATTGTATTGCTGTGTTTGAAGTTCCTGGAAGGATCTCCGTAGTTGGGTTCTGTCCTAGGGTTGTAGAGGTTGTAGTTTTTCGTAGATGTTGTGCTCTGGAGGGGGGTCTCAGGGCGCCTTATATAGTCCGGCTGCCTTGAGTTACAAGTCGGCCAGAGATCGTAACCTACCCGAATTACAAGGATTTGATCCTATAACGATTACAGATATCTTTCCCTATAATTCCGGCTAGTTTATCTTGATCTCCGATCTTCTTGCGGGATACGCCGTGTGCTTTCCTTGCTGCGCGCGTCGTCGCGCCCATTCGGTCGCCCGACTGGTGGGCCCCCGACTGGTGGGCCAGCCAGTCCGACAAACCGATCCAGATGTACTCGGATTGGGCCGTCCTTTGATGGTTGGGCCAATCCGCCTGCTGGGTACCCCTGGGGGTCTACCCCCGACAAGCCCCCGAGTAGTACGTGGTTGAGGGACAAGTCGGCGAGGTCGTGCTGCCCGATGAGCGTCGAGCCTGCTGCAGTTGGAAGCGAAACCGCGTGATACTGGAGAGAAAAGAGCTGTCAACCAACGGATGCGCCGCGAGGTGCGTCCGTTGGCCGTAGCCCCCGAGCCTTGAAGCGATTCCGAAGGAATCGGTCCAAGGGTTAGTAGCCTTCTTCAGAGGTCGCCGAATGATCAACGGATGCGCCGCGAGGTGCGTCCGTTGGCCGTAGCCCCCGAGCCTTGAAGCGATTCCGAAGGAATCGGTCCAAGGGTTAGTCAAGAAGCATCTGGCCAAATCATCCGGCATTAATTTCGGCGTCCAGCCCCCGAGCGTGAGGGCCGGCGGAGTCCTGCGGGACACGCCGAGTAGTCGTCCCGGCGCCAGCCCCCGAGCGTGAGGGCCGAGCACGCCGAGTGGTCGTCCCGGCGCCAGCCCCCGAGCGTGAGGGCCGAGCACGCCGAGTGGTCGTCCCGGCGCCAGCCCCCGAGCGTGAGGGCCGAGCACGCCGAGTGGTCGTCCCGGCGCCAGCCCCCGAGCGTGAGGGCCGAGCACGCCGAGTGGTCGTCCCGGCGCCAGCCCCCGAGCGTGAGGGCCGAGCACGCCGAGTGGTCGTCCCGGCGCCAGCCCCCGAGCGTGAGGGCCGAGCACGCCGAGTGGTCGTCCCGGCGCCAGCCCCCGAGCGTGAGGGCCGAGCACGCCGAGTGGTCGTCCCGGCGCCAGCCCCCGAGCGTGAGGGCCGAGCACGCCGAGTGGTCGTTCCGGCGCCAGCCCCCGAGCGTGAGGGCCGAGCACGCCGAGTGGTCGTCCCGGCGCCAGCCCCCGAGCGTGAGGGCCGAGCACGCCGAGTGGTCGTCCCGGCGCCAGCCCCCGAGCGTGAGGGCCGAGCACGCCGAGTGGTCGTCCCGGCGCCAGCCCCCGAGCGTGAGGGCCGAGCACGCCGAGTGGTCGTCAGTACCCTGTAACAAGGTAAAAACTCGAGGAGAAAAAATACTCGGCGATACAAATACTAATGAACTCCGCTTCCTGCTTTCAAGTCTTTTAATTTCCTCGGGTAGTTAGCCTGTTACGTTTATGCACCTGGTCCCCGATAGCCGTAGTCCATAGCGCAGGGAGCTGGGCCGCGTGCACGCGTAGGAGGGTAGGCGTACGAAAGAGCCGAGGTTTCACGGATTAAGGCGTGTGCTCCCCGAGTACTTTAGCAACTTGTTTTAAAGCTCACGGGTTTGGCGAAAATAATCAATGGAAACTTATCTTGGCAGGAGGTTCGAGTCCCGGAGGAATCCTTCTTCGTAGGATATGCCAAGGAGAGGCAGGCAAGGCGGCATCGCTTCTGTGATGCGGCGTCAGGAATGGAGTTCCCGTGACTGCACAGGGCCCTCCCGTGGCCGAGTGGAGCCAAAGGGGATAAGGGTGACCTGTGCGCTTCAGGCTGGACGAGAGACGCGTGGCGCGGAGCCCGTGCTCGTCATCATGGAGTAAGTCTTGCGTCCTCCGGCGGCCAGGGGCTATAAATACCCGTCGGGGAGCCTGAGCTGCCACCCAAGAGCGAGTAGACATAGGATCCTTGCAGTTAACATGCCGGAGGTTCATCGTTGGGTTCATCCACCGGGGAGAGCTCATGGAGTCATCACGGCGTGGTGCTAGAAGAGTGCTTGCGAGGGATCTGAGGCGTTGATCGGCGCGTTGGTGCTGCCCTGTTCACCCCTGCATTCCCATGTGACGAGGGCCATGCGGGGTGAAATGCTTTGTAGAGCCAGGGATAGCCGAAGGCGTCTGCCATCAACCCTCCACCGGTGCTGTCCCGTCGACGGCTGCAGTGGTGCTACAAGAGAGCTTGCGAGGAGCTCATGTGGGCCAAGCTTGCTTCGGATGTAGCACTGAGCGCAGGGACGAGTGCCCCAGGCCGTCATCTTGGCGGCTGACGTGTTTGATGTTTGTAACCGGCGTAAGTCCGGCTCCGTTGTAACTGTATTTCCTGGGAAAAGGATTGTATTGCTCGTTGCAATTTGTTTGCAGCGTCAGTTCCCGATCGTTTCGGGACTGATCGAGTCCTCATGGCGCGCTGCTTTTGATATGGCGCCAGCCCCCGAGTCCGAGTGCCGGTCGAACCTTAGCGGTACGCCTTCAGTTGTGCAGTGTTGGCTCCCGAGTGGTTCGGGGCCAATCGAGCCCGAGAGGCGCACTGACTTGATCGTGGCGCCAGCCCCCGAGCGTGGGAGCTGTTCGAGCCTTAGCGGCACACCACCAGGTTTGCGGTGTTGGCTCCCGAGTAGTTCGAGGCCAATCGAGCCCGAGAGGCACACCGGCTTGATCGTGGTGCCAGCCCCCGAGCGTGGGAGCTGTTCGAGCCTTAGCGGCACACCACCAGGTTTGCGGTGTTGGCTCCCGAGTAGTTCGAGGCCAATCGAGCCCGAGAGGCACACCGGCTTGATCGTGGCGCCAGCCCCCGAGCGTGGGAGCTGTTAGAGCCTTAGCGGCGCGCCGACTGCTTTGTCTTGGTCGAGTGCTCCGGAGTCGTTTTTTACCGTTGACACCTGGCGTGTAACGGAAGGTGAAGCGCCCAACGGCTCTTTGTACCGTTTCGCCCGCCCCGCTGATCGCGCGATCTCGCGGTAATTTCGGGCATCAAGGCGCGCTATAAAAGGCGAGGATTAACCCCGGAGGGTAATCTTCTCATTTCCAGATCTGCTTTCCTTGTTCTTCGCATTTCGCCCCGCCGCCACCAAAGCTCCCCACCAATTGGCGCGCCAACTGTCGGATGTTTGGACCCGGCAGTCCACACAGGGTAGCCTACGTGGTTGATTTGTCGAGGGACAGATCGAGGATCAGAAGTCGATGGTAACACAAGACGCAAGGATTGAACAGGTTCGGGCCGTCGAGATGACGTAACACCCTACGTCCTGTGTTGGCGGCGATTGTATTGCTGTGTTTGAAGTTCCTGGAAGGATCTCCGTAGTTGGGTTCTGTCCTAGGGTTGTAGAGGTTGTAGTTTTTCGTAGATGTTGTGCTCTGGAGGGGGGTCTCAGGGCGCCTTATATAGTCCGGCTGCCTTGAGTTACAAGTCGGCCAGAGATCGTAACCTACCCGAATTACAAGGATTTGATCCTATAACGATTACAGATATCTTTCCCTATAATTCCGGCTAGTTTATCTTGATCTCCGATCTTCTTGCGGGATACGCCGTGTGCTTTCCTTGCTGCGCGCGTCGTCGCGCCCATTCGGTTCGCCCGACTGGTGGGCCCCCGACTGGTGGGCCAGCCAGTCCGTCAAACCGATCCAGATGTACTCGGATTGGGCCGTCCTTTGATGGTTGGGCCAATCCGCCTGCTGGGTACCCCTGGGGGTCTACCCCCGACACTGGACTCCAACACAGGTCTCCCCGGTCTCTCCATTGGCGTCGGAGTAGATCGCCACCGGAGAACGGAAGAAGCCGGGAGAAATTATTCCCCTGCAACGCCGTCGCTTCTGCATCGCCGGCGCCGCCAGGAACAAGAAGCCGCAGAGAAGCCACGCTCCTCCGGCAAACCCTAGTTCCGCCGCCAAACATCGACGGCGAACGAACCCTAGACCTAGGACTCGATTAAGGACTCGATCTACTAAAAGATGGACCCCCGCTTCCCTGGCCACCGGCTAGAGGCCGGGGACGGAGGGAAACGGGGGGCCAGGATCGGTGGCGGCGGCGGCGGCGCGCCCTACGCGTGGGAGGCGATTCTGCCCGAGTCGCCTCGAGAGTTCCCGAGAATAACTGTCTCAAGAAGTTGAACAGAAGTTGAAAAAGGGTAAAACAGAGTTGTGAGCACAAGAAAAACAGAGTCGTTTTTACCGTTCGGAGGGACGAGACGAGGGTGTCTGAAACTGAAAGGAGACGCTGGCAGCCGTGGCATGGCCAACCGTTTAGCAATGCACCAAACTTTCTGGCCTACTCCTCGAGCTAGGCAAGGAATTTTTTTGCTCTTTTCTGAAGTATATAAATAAGTAATTCAAATTGTGAGCCAGGCCAAAATTTTCCAGGTTTGATTTTGTCTACCAAACATGACCCTACAATTTAGGGGGTGTTTAGATGTTATTATGCATAGTGTTTTTATGCATTGGGTCACGTGCCACAGAGAAAAAAAAAGTGCATTGAGAAACGTGCGTTATGCAAAATTTTGCAAAACCAGCTGAACTAAACACCCCCTTAGTCGTTCGGTGTCTGAAGATATTGGGTCCCGTTGGCGATGGCGCGCACAGGAGGATTCTGACGTAAGGGCAGGTAAATCAACCACTCAGGATTACGGCCCCAGAAGACAATCAGGTAGCTGGAGAGGAAGACTGAATGGAAACCTTAACTCATGGTGGCGATTCTGGGTCTGCTGGTGAACTTGGAGCTTTTTTATTATTTAATCTTTTTTAAATAGAAATTTTAATATTAACCCTAGCCGAACTGTATTTTCAAGAAATAACCCTTTTGATCGCGCCACGATGCGTGGCGCGACTGAAGAGAGAGTCACGCCATAGCATGTGGCGCGACTGGCCCGCGGGCGGCCAGCGTGACCACTGACGTGGCATGGCGAGTTGTCACACCCGGTTTTTGAGGAATAAAACCAAGTAAATCACATGTGCGCCAGGATCCGTTCACACACACATGATGACATCATTAGCAGTATCAAACCAATGTATATCGAAAACAAAAGAGAGTTAAGTAACATTATTACAAGCCACAAATAATATAGTTAACAATAATAAACGTCTCATCTAAGAACTGATAATAGATCCATCCACAGGCAGTCGACTGGTGGAACGCACACCTAGAACTCATCAACCTCCTCGATGTAGTCTCCACAAGTGTCACCCTCTGAGCCGCAGATAAACAAGTTTGAGTACACTTATGGTTGGTACTCAGCAAAGTGGAGTAATAAATAAATATGACATGCAAGGCTTTAATCAAGGATGGCAATAGGCTATAAGCATTATGCAGTTTTAATTGGTCAAGTTTTAATTAGCAAGCTTAACTAGGTATAAGAATATACCAACCCAAATATAATACAGAAATAAATGCTCAACAAGTAACCATGATTTAATTCAACTTCAAGTTTAGTTATCATGAGAGGGTCCAAGCCGCTCGTAACCGTGAGCACGGCTGATATATCAGTTTTACACTCTGCAGAGGTTGTACACTTTACCCACACACAATGTATTCTCATATAGCCTGAGGTCATGAGTCTCTTCAACACTTCCTTAGGTGAGGGGCCAGAGAAACATTACATGACCTTTACAAAGAATTATTAACATGAAACAACCCGCTAAGGTTTCAAGCCATAGCAAAGCATAACCTTTTCTAATCGCCGAGTTACTTACCAAAGCATACTCCCAAGAGATCCGGCTATACCCCATTTATGCTTCCCCTCTTGCCCTTTCGGTAAGATTATTACAAGTTAACTCTTCCAATTAATTAGTCATGACCAGAGCCCGTTAGTTATGTGGTTGCACTGTTTTCTCGGGTGGTCACTCCATGTTCCAATTAGAAGTATGATCTTGTTTACCGTCCAATGAGCATATCACATATTCATAAAGTTCAGCATTAATGTTCTCCATAACCCAAGTGTAGAGCAACTAAGCAATGCTACCCAACAATAATTAAATACCCAGGTTATGCAAGGAAATAAGGTAAACAAAACTAGGCACATCCCTAAAATAGGTCCCATCAATATTATAACCATGCATGACATAAATTTAAATGTGATAATAGTATGATTATCCTTGGGATAAGCATGATCAAGGACACTTGCCTTCTGCGAAAGGCTCCTGCTGCTCAGAGTCTTCAAAGAACTGCTTCTGCTCCTCCCCGAACTGCTCTCCTTCTAAACACGTCACGCGATCACATACAAGAAGCAATACAACAAAATAAGAAACAATACACCAAACATATGCAACAGAACAAAACAACAGAATAAAACTACTGTATACAGCCTAAGGATCATGAACAAAACAACAGAATAAAACTACTGTACACAGCCTAAGGATCACGTGAGCGCAAGAATCACTTAATTTGGAGCTAAAACGTGGAAGATATGGCTAAAACAAGCTAACAGGGGCTTAACTGCAATTACTGGAACTCCCTAGGGGCTAGACAGAACGATTCTAAGGGCAAAAACATAAATATGTATACAAACTCAGGGTTTAACGAGTAAAAGGGCAGGGCAGGACGGCGGCTAAGAATATTTGAAAAGCTAAGGGCCTAAACAGAAGATATCAGGACCTAAACATAATTATTTTGAACTACGAAAGGACTGCGGGTTGAATCTACAAAAACTCAGGGGCTCTTAACGAAAAAGGCCACAGCTGACCGGTACGCGACCCGATTGACTCAGATCGGGGCCGTTCACGGGCGATCGGGCGGCTCTGGTTGTTCGGGGCGGCGGCCGGCGGCGCTGCACAGCGGTGGCGGCGGCGAACGGCGGCGCCGAGCGGCGAACTCGCCGGAGTTGGCTATCTCGAGCTACGGGCCACGAAAACGAGCGCGGTTTGAACCAACAGGTCGAGAGGGACATGGCGAACTCACCCAAGGTGATCTGGACGACGCTCGGGCGGCGGAGATGTCGCAACGACGGTGAGAGGCGGCGGCGGGCGGCACTGTCCAAGGCGGCGAGCAATTAGACGATGAATCCGAGCAACAGATGGACAAAAACGGGTAAGGAAGCTCCCTTACGTTCGTACCGAGCTCGAGGTGACTTCCTCGTTGAAGAAACGGTGCCGGGGACGCGGAAACGCGGCGGCGGCGGATCTCCGAGCTTCGGTGGCGGCGCGGCTGCGAAGTAAAGCACGAGCGGCGCTAGGGTTCGGTGGACCGGTCGTGGGGCTTGCGGCGCGGCTATATAGAGGCTAGGGAGAGGCCCGGGGCTCGCGGGAAGGTAGTTGGGATTCGACGCGGGGCGGGGGAGAATCCGGCGTCGGGCTCGCGTCGGACTCGGGTGGCTGGGGAAGACGAGGCTGGCAGGTGGGTCCCGCTGGTCAGCGAAACAGGGGCGGCGACGGCCGAAGGCGGCTAAGGCGCGGGGCGTCTTCGACGTCAGCCGGCGAGGAAGCGGGCCGCACGCGGGAATGGGCTGGGCCGGCGGGGGTGGTTCACCGGACTCTAGGAAGAAGACAGGGGCTAAAACTGAACCTACAAAGAGTTCAAGGAGGCCTTCTGGACCTAAACTAGAAACTATAAAACTAAAACAAGCAAATGCAAATCAAAATCAAATTTAAATGAATTTAAATTCTATTTTACTTGCAAACAGTACATAAAACTTATGCAGCAGCATGAATGCAACAAAGACTTTTTGGGAACTAATAATTAATTATTAAATTGAATAAAATCCTAATAAATTCCAATTAAATCCTAGAAATTTATTAAAGCCCTAAATAAATCCTAGAAAATTCAGAAGTGGTTTCTAAGATTTATTGTGATGAAAATTAGGGTGTTACACGAGTCGCGCCACATGCCTTGGCGCGACTGAGCCGCGCCAAAGGCCGTGGCGCGACTCGCCTGTATACAGGCGGCCGGCCGCGGCCCCTTCTTCCTCCTCCTCCCATTCTTTCTCCCCCCACCCGAGCTCAAGCATGGCCATGGCGCCGCCCCCGATCTCCCCCCTCTAGATCCTCCTCTTCCTTCCATGGATTCGAAGGGGAAACGGTGGGAAAACACTCCGGAAAGATGACTCCTCCACTTTATCCATGTAGATTTGTGCCATTTGCTTGTTTTCCTTGGCATTTCTTTAGGTAGGGTAACCTAGGTTTTTGGGTTGGATTTGGTAAATTAGTGTGTTATCGTGTAATTGATTCATGGCAACACTTTTGTATCGTGTAGATTGTGTATCATAAAACGATTTTGATGGGATTTTAGTGGGTAGATATTCTTGTTAAGTTTGGCAAGAAATGGGAAATAGGATTTAATGTAGATCATTTTTAGAATGGTGTTTTTAGGTAGGGTTGTCGTACGTAGTGGATTGATATTTGGGTATACGTGGTCTTTTAGTAGTTTTTGTATAAGTCCATGAATGGTAATGGTAATGTGCCCATTAAATGTGTGTAGATGGATCGCTTAGTTTGTTATTTCTCCGGTGGTTCGGTAAATGAGAATGGAGAGTTTGAGAGGATGAAGCATGAAGTGACAAGATTTGATAGCCCTCCTTCATTTGATGAAGTTTATATTCGAGCTAGCTCAATATTCCAAGTTGATCAAGAACATAGTCAAATATTTCTATATGGTAGATTCGATGCCGGTGACAAAAGGGCTCATTATGTGATAATGAAAATTTCAAGTGAGGAAGATTGGACTATTTATAAGGAGTTGGTGAAAGGGTCCCAAGTTGGTTGCGCTGAGTTGGTAGTTGAAGTTCGTGAGAGTGTCTCGGTACAAACTAATGATAAGGTGGGCGAAGATGAAGAATATCATTGTGATATGGCAAATGAGCCAGATTCAGAGGATGATTGTCTAGTGAACAATAACTTCGATGAGGGCACATTTGATATAGAGGAGCAAGATGATGATGATATTTCTGTGGGATCAGATGAAGAGGAAGATGAAGAAGAAATGAGGGAAGCATTAACCCAAGAAGAAGTGTTTGAGCCAACTCTAGTCAATGAAGCACCATTTGTTGAGCCAACACATGGTGTGCAAACACCGGTTGTGCAACCAAGAGTGGTAGTTGAGCCGACCTATGTGGTGCATCGGCGCTCGTTTGTTCAAACATCTCCTATGGTTGAACCGTCCCCTAGTATGGCTACATTTTTCGGTGCTAGATTGGCTCCTCTCACTATAGAGGAGTTGAGACAACTTGGAGCAGTTCATGTGGGTGTTCCAGAGGTTCCTCTCTTCCGTGCACCCCCCAAGAATGCCTATTGTGATTCCGGCTTGCGTCTTAATTCTCTCAAGCCTGACAGTGGTCAAGAGTTGATACAGAGAGGGATGACATTCGACAGCATGGGGGAGATTAAATTCTTTTTGAGGGATTACTCGGTGCATCACCATCGCCCATATGATGTGGTGCATTCTGACTCTAAGTTGTGGTACATAGTACAATGCCAACTTGGTTGTGGTTGGAAGGTATGGGCCCGTCCAATCACCGATGAAAGGCAGAAGTGGAGGATAACTAAAGTGGTGCAGCCTCACACATGTGGTAGCTCCCAACCAATCCACGAGCACTCTCAGTGTACAGCACGATATATCGGAGGCCGGATTGCTGCATTGGTGTATGCTGACCCTGACATTTCGGTGTCCGCGCTCGTTGAAGCAATTGTCGGACTCACAATTTATCGGGTGAAGTATAGCAAGGCATGGAGGGCTAAACAACATGCCATGACCATGCTGTGGGGTGATTGGATTGACGCGTACAGTAGGGTACCGCGGATTCTACATGCAATTGCTCATTACAATCCGTGGACGAAGTGGTGCACAAGCACCATGGGAGCACTGGAGTTGCACAAGGGGGTAATGAAGGAAGTAATGCAGCGTGCTTATTGGTGTTTTCCACAATGTGCAGAGGCATTCAAACATTGCAAACCGGTGATTAGCGTTGATGGCACCTTTTTGACCGGGAAGTATAGGGGGGACTTTGTTGATTGCAACGGGAATGGACGGGGAGGATCGTTTGTTACCGCTCGCCTTTTCTTTGGTGGAGAGTGAGAACAACGAAAGTTGGTCTTGGTTCCTTCATTTGGTGCATAAGGATGTGGTTGGACCGGATCATAAGATTTGCATAATTTCTGATAGGCACCAAGGCATTCTAAATGCTGTAGAAGAGCACATTGATGGTTACCAGCCGATCGTGCACCGTTGGTGCATGCGCCACTTTGCTGCAAACATATGGCATAGGCATAAAAACAAGAATGTAATAAAACAGCTGAAGTTGGTGTGTGCATCGAAGGCAGAGAAAACATTTGGCAAACGGCTTGCGAAACTTAAGGAATGATGAATGAAGAAGCGACCGAATGGCTTGAGGGTCAAATGGAAAACATCCATAAGTGGTGCAATGCCTTTGATGAAGGTGGTTGGAGGTTTGGTGTCTGCAACAATAATATCTCTGAAGTGCTAAACAAGGTACTTAAAGGGATTCGCGGCATGCCTGTGTCGGCCATTGTTGAGTACACCTTCTACAAGGTCAATTCTTACTTTGTTAAAAGGTGGCAGAAAGCGAAGAGTCAAATTGATGCTAGGCCAAACCAGATTTTGTGGGGCAAAGGTGCGGCAAAACTGCTAGCTACGGAAGAGGAAAGAGCGAATACCATGGCCGTGGAGTTGTTTGACCCTAACTCTTATGTGTACTCCGTTAAGACCGCAAACGCTCTAATGGTGGGTGGTGAGAGTACAGGTGGTCGTATATACAAGGTTGACCGTACCTCACACACGTGACTTGTAGTTGTTGCGTGCTGCAGTTGTTGCATGTGCCTTGCTCCAATATGATCATTTCGTGCCGTGTTAGAGGGGTGGATCATCGGGCCCCCTTATATACCTCTCAGTTTTACTTGAAGTCTACCGTGTTGAAGACTTGGACACCCCAGTTTGAGCCCTTACTTGACCCTTCCATTTGGCCATTGTACAATGCTCCTGAGTATATACTACCACAAAGAAAGACAAGGTTGGGAGGAGGAAGAAGAAACGTCTCCGTAACGAGATGGACGCCTCAAATGGTTACGGAGATGATATGTACGGTTATGGGGACTTTAACCAAGACAAGTCCACCATACTTTGTGGTATATGCCACAAACTAGGGCACCGCATGGAACGGCACAAAGAGGGCCCAAAAAATTTGCATCCTACGAAAAGAAATAGACCTCCTAACCAAAGAAGACAACAAAGCAGAACTAGTACTAGTGGGGTAAGAATTAACTAGTTTGGACAATTTAAAAACATTGATTTGTAAAAGTGTTTACTTGCATGTTTGTCCAACTTACTAGTTGCATTCATAGTTTTACTTTCATGTTCTTCAATCTGTGAAATATTGTAGTTTGGAACATATCACTAATAATAAACTTTGTTTACAGGTTGATGGCGGGACGCAAGGATGAATGCAAGTGGTATCCCACAGTGTCATGTGAGGATGCCCCCGTGCCCCCCTCCCCCCCTCCCCCGGCTCCCAGTCCCAATTTGTGAATGCAAATATCCGGCAGAGGTAAAGGAATCCAGATGGCCGACAACAGCCGGTAGAGCCTACAACAAGAGCCGGACGAAGTGGGGGTAAAAACCGTCCCAAATACAGCGAGTCGCCATATGTTTGGAATCCTGGCCCATGCATATTCTTTCAGTGGATTGATGGTCCCGACAAGTTTGACCCTCGGATCTGCCTTTTCCCATATGATGAGGAGGAGACAAAGCCATACCATGAGTTCAAGAGGTGGGTGCCTCCACCACCTAATCCACCTGTGATGACATGGGAAGAAAAGCAAGCGGCAGCATGCATCCACGTGAAGAACCCTCCCTTATGCCATTGTGGTGTTGCTTGCAAGCTTCAACATCCCAACCTAGAGCTCCCTGTAAAATTCACCCCATTCTTCCGTTGCAAGCTAACGGACCATGTAAGTTTGGTTTGCGAGTGTGCTCATTTTGTTGTGCATGATTTTTGATTCAACATATTGTTATGATATCCTAACTTGCAGGCTGGGTGGCCCATGTGTGACTTCCAGGAGTACATCTATGGCCCCAAGGCTCATTGGTACACCAAAGAGGAAATTCTTGCATCTGAGAGCGGTGTCGGATATATAAATATCAGGGGCGTCTAAACCACAAGGATAAGACTCCCAATCTAAGAAAGGCCGATCCCTAAGTAGGCCACGAGGCAACCAAGTCTAACCAACGGCCCAGCTATGGCCCGACCACGGCCCAGCCGTGGCTTGACACGCCACACTCCGCGTCGCCCGACCCCCGGAGGTGGGATGACTGGGAGCGGACGAACCATTCCGCCTTGCCCGACCCTACGGAGGAGGTCAGGCGAGGGAACCACTGTAGGCGGAGACGTCCTTCTCGCCCGACCCTCGTCGGGTATGGGCCCACCAGCTACCCCGTCGCCTCGATCGACCCCCTCTGGGTCAACAAGACATCATGACCCAGGGGCCAGGCCTGTCAGACGCGTCAGGCTCTAGACATGATCGCATGCTGCGGGCATTGAACACTAGGGCGGGCGCCGCACTCCTAATGTGCCAGTCTACCCTGGCCTAAAACTAATGATGGCGGGCTGGCACGCTCCGCGCCTGACCCGTCATAAATGAATGACAGGATGTTGCCTAGCACCCGTCCAGCCCTAAGCAAGGGTCTGAACACTGACAGTCCCGGCTTGCGCTCCACCCTAAGATTGATCATCATTTCCCCTAGCGAGTGATGAAGCTCTGGCGCATGGTATAGAAATGTCAAATATCACTGACGCCTACAGGATACTCGCCATGAGTACCCTCCACGATCCCAAGACGGGACTCGACGACAAGCAAAGAATTGGAGGCTCGCCCGACCCCTTAGCTCTTTCCTTTCTCCCCCTCGGGATCTTTTTTCCTTTTACCCGGCCATGTACCCGGCCCGGCCCTTTCCCTTGGACTATAAAAGGGAAAGGGAGATCGTCTTTGCCAGGGGGGCCACAATTCGCCCATTTCACTCGACACACTAGCATACGCACACACGCTCACAGAGACTTAGGAGCCCCTCCCTCTCTCGATCGCTTGTAACACCTACTACGAGCAACGCGAGTAACACGAGCAGCATCGAACTGGACGTAGGGCGTTCGTGCCCAAACTAGTATAGTCCCTTGTGTCCTCTCGCGAACCATCCGGGCCTTAGCACATAATCCACTAAGTTCACTAGTCGGCCGTTTCCGACACCGACAGTTGGCGCGCCAGGTAGGGGACTTTTGCGTGTTCTACGATCATCCCTAGGCTCCGGATGGCCAGTGACGGTCCGAGCTGGGCTCCCGGGACGCACGTGTGTTTCGGAAGCCTGGACTTCATCACCACTAGTGGCGGCGCGTGGGAACGGGTCACCGTCGCCACCCCAGCCATCGACATCAACACCGGTGTCGCGGCGGCCGTCGAGGCCCTCGCGAGCATTCGACTGGGTGTCCTAGAGACCCACGAGTTCCCCGCGAACCCCGACGGAGGGGACCTTTGGAGGCAGCTCAACACATTCCTGGGACCGCGGCCGTCCCAGGAAGACACGCGCTGCGTCGTGTTCGCCCTGGCGAACGTCACGACCCAGCTCGCGAGAGGCACGCCACTCTCTCCAGGCGCGTTAATCCCCGCTCCACCTTACGTGGCGCCCTTCAGCTTGGGCAATGCAGGGGAGACGGTCTCCGCTGGTTGGTCCGCGACATGCCCCGGACCCCCACGGACGATGAGTTCGTGGGGGTGATCGACCATGCCTCAGAGTCGGTCCTCGACTTGCTCGACAACAGCTCATTGAAGACGTCCGAGATAGAGCTGGTCGCCGAGAGCCATCATCCATCCCGCGAATGTTTTATGGCGGACACTCCCGACGGGGCGCTAGAAGAGGCGAGCGACGACGACTCGAGCCAGCCACCGGCACACAACGCTGTGGCTAATGCCGCCGCAGTTGATGCCGCCGCGGTCAACCCCATCGTGGCCAACGTTGCTGCCGCAAGCGCGGGGAGGGCTGCGACTGAGCCACCTCAGCACCTTCACCCCGATCAGGCGCAGGCGCGAAGGCAGGAGCTCCAGGAGGCCCGACGCCAGCTGGAGCAAGAGCGCGCGTGCATCGAGCAGGAGTGGCTTTGCGTCGAGCAGGAGCGCGCGCAGGGATCAGGAGCAAGCACGCATCGAGCGTGAGCTCCAGTAGTGCGACGCTGGCGCACCGGCACGTGAGCGCGCTCGTGACGTTCAACGGCAAATCGTGAATGACGATGGAGGGCCGCCCGTTTCGCGAGAGCGAGCCAGAACATCGCGGCCGCCGCAGCGCTTTTGCGAGGGCTCCCTGACCCCGTCACCCCAGAGGCTCGGAGAGCTCAGCGAGAGGTGGGCGAGCTCCTCAAGCGAGCGGCGGCGCAGCAAGCCGAGAGCTCCCAATCCCGGCGACGCAGCTCTCAAGCCAGCCAGCGCCGTGCCTCGAGGCAACCGCCCCACAACTGCGGCGACCACGACCCTCAGAACATGTCGGTTCATCAACCACACCCCGGTCCGCGACGCTCGTAACATATTGAACGCATGCCGTTGCCAGCCGGCCGAGGGCGATGGAGAGCCTCTGCGCGGACGCGCCCCATGTCGCGGAGGCCGATATGACGACGACGCCGAGGGACGGAGCCCGAGCCCGGACGCTCCGGGACCTCGTGCCTTCAGCTCCCGGATCAAGAACGCCCCATGTCCTCCGTGATTTCGACCCCCAACAAACTGGCCTAAGTATGCGAGGGAAACCAATCCCGAGCTCTGGCTCGAGAACTATCGACTCGCGTGCCGGGCCGGAGGGGAAGATGATGACGACTTCGTCATCCGACACCTGCCATTATACCTGGCCGACTCAGCCAGATCCGAAACTGGACTGACCTCAGGGAGGTCTTTGTTGGAAACTTCCAAGCGACTTACATTTTCCCAGGGAACCCTTGGGACCTCAAGAACTGTCGACAAAAGCAAGGGGAGACTCTCTAGGAGTACATCTGATGCTTTTCCCGCAATGCAACGAGCTGCCCAACCTTGCTGATGCCGACGTCATCGGTGCATTCTTGTCAGGGACGACTTGCAAGTCCCTCATCCATAAGCTCGGGCGCAAAAGCCCCCACACGGCAAAATACCTTCTCGACATAGCAACGAGTCACGCCTCCGGCGAGGAGGCGGTCGGGGCGATCTTTTGCCATCCTTCCGAGGGAAAGGGCAAGCATGACGAGGAGGCCGACGAGGGTCCCTCCGATCGCCCGAACAAGAAGAAGAAGAAGAACAAGGTGCGGCGACAGGATTCCGACTCTGCCGTGGTCGCGGCAGCCGAACGGAAGCCAGGGGTCAAACCTCCAGCGGGGGAGATGACCGACCACTTCGAGAAGATGTGGAATGGACCCTGTCCAAACCATGAGTACCATGTGAGGTACCTTTATAAGGAATGTTCCCTCATGAAGAAATTCATGACCGGGGATACCCGGAGGGGGAGCCAAGGAAGCGGAAGCCCGACCCGACCCCCAAGGGACCCGAGGTGGCAGAAGACATAGCGACCGACCCGTACCTAGAGCCCGACGGATGCCTGATGATCTTCGGCGGCACCGAGGCCTCCGTCAGCAGGGGTCGGGCAAAGGCGGAACGCCGCAAGGTGTTCGCCGCCGAGCCGGCCACGCCGACCTTCCTCCAGTGGCCGGAGGCGGCCATAACTTTTGACCGCGACGACCACCCACAGTTCGTTCCCAGGCCGGGGAAGTATCCGCTTGTGGTCGATCCGATCATTGGACGGAAGCGACTCACCAAGGTACTGATGGACGGCGGGAGCGGACTCAACATCCTCTACGCTGACACCCTCGATGCAATGGGCATCGATCGGGCATGCATTCGCCCGACCGGTGCGCTCTTCCACGGGGTCATTCCCGGGAAGCAGGCCGTCCCCCTCGGGCAGATCGACCTGCCCGTTACGTTTGGGACCCCATCCAATTTCAGGACGGAGGCCCTCACGTTCGAGGTGGTGGGCTTTCATGGGTCCTACCACGCCATCTTGGGTCGCCCGTGCTACGCAAAGTTCATGGCCGTTCCCAACTATGCCTACCTGAAGCTCAAGATGCCTGGGCCCAAGGGGGTGATCACTGTGGGCTCATCCTTCCAACGTGCCTATCAGTGCGAAGCCGAAAGCTGTGAGATAGCCTCGGCCACCATCACTTCCGCAGAGGAACTTGCGCCGATCCGGGCTCGTTTGGTGGAGGAGGCCCCGGACTCCTGTCACGGTATGACATCCTTCCAGCCGATGGAGGACACCAAGGAGGTACAGCTCGACCCGATCAACGGACAAGGAGAATGTGGCTCAGATCGGAAGCAAACTGTCCCCCAAATAGGAAAGCGCACTCGTCGACTTCCTCCGCGCGAATATCGACATTTTCGCGTGGAAACCCTCGGACATACCGGGCATCCCGAGGGAGGTCGCCGAGCACTCCTTAGATATTCGGCCTGGCTCCAAGCCGGTGAAGCAACGCCTACGCCGCTTCGACGACGAGAAGCGCAAGGCCATCGGTGAGGAGATCGCGAAGCTTTTGGCGGCTGGATTCATCAATGAGGTGTATCATCCCGAATGGTTAGCCAATCCTGTTCTTGTACGAAAAAAGAATGGGAAATGGAGAATGTGTGTTGACTATACGAGTCTTAACAAAGCGTGCCCGAAGGATTCATTTCCCCTACCGCGCATAGACCAAATAGTCGACTCGACCTCGGGGTGTGAAGCCCTCTGTTTCCTTGATGCATATTCCGGATACCATCAGATCGCGATGAAAGAGTCTGACCAGCTCGCGACTTCTTTCATCACTCCGTTCAGTTCGTACTGTTACGTGACGATGTCGTTCGAGCTTAAAAACGCCGGGGCTACATACCAATGATGTATGCTCAGGTGTTTCGACAACCTCATCGGCAAACCATAGAGGCATATGTGGACGACATCGTAGTCAAGTCCAAACAGGCCGACCAACTCGTGGCCGACCTTCAAAAGCGTTCGATAAACTCCGGACGAATGGAGTCAAACTCAACCCCGAAAAATGCATGTTCGGGGTGCCAAGAGGAATGCTGCTTGGCTTCATTGTGTCCCAACGAGGGATCGAAGCCAACCCGGAGAAGATCGCGGCCATCGACAAGATGGGCCCGATCCAGAACTTGAAAGGAGTACAGCGGGTCACAGGGTGCCTCACCGCACTGAGCCGATTCATTTCGAGGCTCGGCGAGCGAGTCCTCCCCCTGTATCGCCTATTGAAAAAGTCCGAACGGTTCACATGGACCCAAGAAGCCCAAGAGGCTTTTACGCGAATCAAGACGGTCTTAACGAAGGCGCCAATCCTGGTCCCGCCGACCCCGGGAGAACCACTCTTCCTCTACATCGCGGCAACGACACATGTCGTGAGCGCAGCACTCGTTGTAGAGCGGAAGGAAGAAGGACACATCCTCAGGGTCCAGTGCCCGGTGTACTTCATCTATGTGGTACTCAGTAACACAAAAACACGGTACCCGCAGGTCCAGAAGTTGCTATACACCATCTTGATCGCCAAGAGTAAATTGTGTCATTACTTCGACTCGTAGCCAGTCGCGGTCGTGAGCTCGTTCCCCCTTGGAGAAATCATCAACAACCTCGACTCTACCGGTCGGATTGCCAAATGGGCGCTTGAGTTGATGGGTCAGGGGATCACATACTCCCCTAGAACAGCCATCAAATCCCAGGTCCTGGCCGACTTCATCGCCGAATGGACGGAGACCCAACTACCGCCAGAGTTGGTCAATCAGGAGTACTGGATCATGTACTTCGATGGGTCGGTCAGGACAGGATGGGGGTTGGGCTAGTCTTTGTCTCTCCACAAGGAGTTCGAATGAGATACATAGTCCGGCTTCATTTCCTGGCATCAAACAATGTGGCCGAGTACTAGGCACTCATCAATGGCCTAAAAATCGCAATCGAGCTGGGAATTCGACGCCTGGAGATAAGAGGCGATTCCCAACTCGTGGTCGACCAGGTCATGAAAGAGTCAAGCTGCGAAGCGAGATCATGGCTGCATACTGTCGAGAAGTCCGGAGGCTTGAGGACAGGTTCGACGGCCTTGAGCTTAAGCATATTAAACGACGATTCAACGAAGCCGCCGACGAGTTGGCCAAGAAAGCATCGAGCCGGGAACCAGTCCCGACAGGCGTCTTCGCTAGCGACCAGCAAAACCCATCGATCAGCATCCCGAGCCCAGAACCGACGAGTGCCGCGCAGCCCACCCAGGACTTGGCGCCCACCCAGGGCTCAGGGGCTACCGGCCCTATGACCCCGATTATGATGGAGGTTATGGGAACCAGCAGCTCGACAGATGCTGCCGACCCGCCCGACCAAGCCTTGGTCTGTCGAGCTGCCGACCCGCCCGACCAAGCCTTAGCCGACTTGTTGGCCCTGGCAATAGCCACCCTAGCCCAAGATGAAGCCGCCGAGGCCGACCCCGCAGATTGGCGATGACCCTTCCTCGATTACCTTATAAAGGACAAGCTCCCTGAGGATAAGGCCGAGGCCCGGCGTGTCGTGCGTCGCGCCAAATCCTATGTAATCGTGGAAGGAGAACTCTACAGACGAACCCACATGAATGTCCTCCAGCGTTGCATCCCTTCGAACAGGGGAAGCAGCTGCTGGCAGACATACACGAAGGAACATGCGGCCATCACGCCGCACCTCGCAACCTCGTCGGCAACACGTTTCGACAAGGTTTCTATTGCCGATAGCGCTCCGGGACGCCATGGAAATAGTACGCACCTGCGAAGGGTGCCGGTTCTATGCAAGGCAAACCCACCTCCCGGCTCAGGCCCTCCAGACCATCCCCATCACATGGCCATTCGTGGTCTGGAGATTGGACATGGTTGGGCCCCTCAAGAAGGCGCCCGGGGGCTTCACCCACTTGCTGGTTGCCATTGATAAATTCAGCAAGTAGATTGAAGTCCGCCCTATCACACGAATAAAGTCCGAGGAAGCGGTCAAGTTCTTCCTCGACATTGTCCACCGTTTCGGAGTTCCAAATTCCATTATCACGGATAATGGTACGCAATTCACTAGAAAGAAATTTCTGCGATTTTGCGACAAATACCATATTCTAGTGGATTGGGCCGCTGTAGCGCACCCCCGCATGAACGGGCAGGTCGAGCGTGTGAACGGCATGATCCTTCAAGGTCTCAAACCTCGAATCTTTGAGCGACTGAAGAAGTTCAGCGGCCGATGGGTCGAAGAACTGCCCGCGGTGGTCTGGAGTTTAAGAACAACACCCAGCCGAGCAACAGGATTCACTCCATTCTTCATGGTATACAGCTCAGAGGCCATTCTCCTGACCGACCTTGACTACGGGTCGCCAAGGGTCCGCGCCTACGACGAGGCCGGTAACCAATCCTCACTGGATGATGCGGCAGACCAGCTAGAAGAGGCTCAGGAGATCGCACTGGCTCATTCCGCCAAATACCAACAAGCGCTACGGCGGTACCATAGCCGTCGGGTGCGCGAACGTGCATTCTAGGTCGGAGACTTGGTCCTACGGCTCATCCAAAGCAACAAGGATCGCCACAAGCTCTCATCCCCTTGGGAAGGCCCGTACATCGTCTCCCAAGTCATCCGACTCGGCTCATACAAGTTGCAGAACGCCAATGGCGAGGAGTTCACTAACGCCTGGAACATCGAATAGCTACGTCGCTTTTACCCTTAAAAACTCCTCATCAATATCATACATACTTTTCACATGACACGGGGTCGGAGGTCGCTCGGGGCTACCCAGCGTCCCTTGGGACACTGAATCTTGTTAGCGCCCGATTCCTCTTACACTGCGTGCGGTGGTGAGGGCAGACCGAGTGAGGATTGGGATCAGAAATGTTGGTCGACTGCGGAGAGCCAAAGGCAGCGATGGCAACGGCTCAGATGCTCACCAATCGCGCCGAACCCGCCTTGCCTCGTGAAAGGCCCCGACAAAGCACAAAACTAAAAAAGAGCTCGGGGGCTGACACACGCACAATCATAAGTCTAACACGATAAAGCCAAATTCCGCCAACCTAGGGACACCTCCCGCTCGGCCACGAGTTTGGATACAAAAACGAGTTCAAAGGCTCGAAACAGTTCGGATGGAAAAAGAAAAAACTAAACTAAGGGGCCCATGGCCCGTTTTCCCTTTGTGTTGATGCAGCCAGGGTCGCCGCCAGAGAGGCCACCTCTTCTTCCAGCGCCTGCACATCCTCAAAGGTGATGCCCGGTGCGAAGCCTTCCGCAAGGAACTCCAGCCCGATTTGGTCGTAATGCGAGCGAGCCACGGCGAAGGCCTGTCGCACACCAAGGAATAGCCCGTCCACAGCCAAGGCTCGCGCCCGGGTCGGGATCTGGGAGACTTGGGTCGGCAGCGAGCTTGACCCCACCTCTGTCCTCATCCTAAGGTCACCAAGCGCGTCGGTAGCGGCGGCATGAAGGGCATCATGCTCCTCAACCTCCAGCTTCAGCGTGGCCTCGAGTTGCCGCTGCTCGGTGTGAAGGCGAGCGATCGTCGCCCGATCGCCCACGGCCGCGGTTGCCAGATCGGCAGTGACGCCTTCGGCTTCAATTCCGGCGTCCCTCTCAACTTCTAAGGCCGTGCGAGCGCCCGCCAGGTCTCGGCCCCGAACGCCGGCGAGCCGAGAGCGTCATCTCGACTCGACCGAGCCTCCGCGAGCTCCTCGTGCGCTTGCTGCAAGGCGTTCGAAGCTTGGTCCCGCTCAGCGCGAAGACGGTCGCGCTCATCCTGTGGCTGATGGCGCTCTGTGTCTCGAGCGGCCGACTCGGAAGCCCACGACGCGAGCACATCCTTCTTCTTCTCCTTGGCAACCTTGACGTGCTCGCGCGTCTCCTGAGCCATCACTCAGGCAGCGTCGGCCTCTTTACGGGCGGCAGCTGCCTGCGCCAGGAGCGCCTCCCGAGCCTGCGCATGAGCAGCGTCAACCTCCCGTCGGACAGCATCGAGCTGCTCCTTGGACACCGCCCTAGCTTGAGCGCGCGCTTCCTCCGCCTCATGGCGGGCGGCGGCCAGCTGTGCCACTAGCGCCGCGCGCTCCTCCCTCTCAGTAGCCGCTCGGTCCCAGACGTCCTTCTCCCGCCAAAAGAAGATGGACTTGTCACGGCTATGGTTCATCAAAGACTGCGGAATAATAAAAAGGATCAGGACACGTCTCCTCTCAAAGGACTGGAGGACGAGGGAGAACTCACCTCGCCGGCAGGGACAACAACGCTCTGGAGCGTGTTCAACGCGGCGTGCATGGCTCCGACCACTGAGTGGACCCTGGCCTCGATTTGCCGGCAATCGTTCTACTCCACGCCGTCATCCAGTGCGAAGACCGTGGGGTCGAGGTTCCGCCGGTCGGCCCACCTGAGGGGGCAGCCTCCGAAGGTGGATGCATCCCTCCCCAGACGCATCACCTCGCAACCCTCGACGGCCCCCGCGTCCAGAGAAGGGGCTTGAACGAGATTCGTCCCAGGAAGCTCACCCTGCTCCTTCGAGATCGCCAGTGCCATCCCCAAAGCACCTCCATCGACGGCGTATGAGGGTGCAGTGTCCCCTGCTGCTAGAACTACGGGCGAGGCCAGAGCTGCTTTAGCAGGGCCAGCCTTCGAGAGCCCATCCCCAGGCGCGCCGCGTGAAGCAGCGTCCTCCTCTTACCGGACGGGGAGCCCCTAGTCGCTCGAATCGTCAATTGCCGGGGCAGTCGGCTCATGGACGGACGACTGGGAGGACGGGAGCCCGGCGTCCGGAGCATCGAGATCGGGCACGGCCGTGCCCTCTGCACTTGAAGCATGAAGACTGGGCCCCGCCACGGGAGTAGGTGAACCCGTCGGCGTGACCCCCATATGAGTGAACCGCCGAATCGGTCACCCGCGCCCGCCGACCCAAGCGCCACCCGCACCATGGGGTCGGTGAAGCTGAGCCCCATCTCCGGCGCGGCGCCCACCGTTTGCCGCGCGAGCACCTTTCTGGGCGCCAAGGTGAGGGGGACAGCTCGTCTTCTGGACCTGCACCATGAAAGAACTGAGAGTCCGATAATGATGAAAGAAGAGGGGCGCGAAAGGCCAAGGGAAACATACCTGGATGGCAAGGGGAATGCCGAGCTTGATCTCTTCTGGGGAGGCTCTTCCACCGAGCTCGCGCCCTCGGACCTCGGGCGCTTGCCTTTGTCGGCCCTCGGGGTCGTCGGGGACCGCCTCCCCCCGATGGGGCCTCCAGGGACCGAACCCCCGCTGACTAGGACTCGGGGCGGGGAAGTAGGCGCAGACGCAACGCTCGAGTCTCGAGGAGGGTTGTGCCTCCCACGGTCGGCACCCTCGACGGCCGCGGGCGACGCCGTTTGCTCGCGGCTTGGGGGGTCGTCCTCGCGCGCCGCCTCTTCCCAATCGACGGGAGACCTGTCGCCACCACCATCGGTGCCTCCTCCGGATCCCTCGGCGTCTCTTCCTCGGCCTCCAGCTCGGAGAACCCCGACAAGCTATCCTCATCATCTTCTTTGTCGGCGGTGTCCTTGTCGACGAAGGGTCCCATCCTTTTGTTCCATAGCCCATCGAGGATTGCCAGGCTACGGTGGCAGTTGTACTCCTTCCATTTCTTCTCCTTGGCCGCCACTCTGGCTGTCTTCTTCTTTCGAGCGGCATTGGCCTCCTCCGCTCCTCCTCCGCGTGCTCGCGGTTCTCCGCCCTCCACTGGACGTCCACAGGCAGAGGGGGACACGACGGAACGTAATTAAGGATCCCCTGCGAAAGGGACCTACATCAAAAAAGGATATTCACGGCAAAGAAAAGGGAAAAACCGAGGACTCTTACCACGGTGATGGCCCCGGAGGCGGGCTTCATGGCTGGATGAGTTGGAATCGGCTAGTCCGCCTCTCCGCGAATAACATCGTCACGAAGGCGCCGACGGATCTAGCCCTCGTACAACGGCTCATGGGACATAGCCGAGCCGGCCCAATCCAGCTCGGGAGTCATCTGGTCCAGCCGTAGGCGGTGCGCCATAAGCGAGAGAACGCGGCGAGCATGATACGCCGCGATCACCCCCGCGCCGGTGGCCTTCCATTGTACCAGGCGCCCGACCCCCGTCAGGAGGTCGGGGACTGACCTCTTCTCGTCCCTGTCAGGGCCCCATGACCAAAACTCGGGGCGCTCGAGAATCATGCGCCTGGTGTAGAACAGGAAGGGGGCGTCGGGGTCATTCCTCAGGTAGAGCCATTGGGAGTGCCACCCCTTATTGGAGTCCGTGAGATGAAGCCGGAGATACCCGGACGCCCGCTTATCGCCACGAAGACGGATGCCGGCGCATCCTATCAGCTGCGCCCTCCCGTCCTTCTTCACGAGCTCGAGGAAGAAGAACCACTTCCAGAGGGCGAAGTGGGGCTCGATGCCGAGGAAACCCTCACACATGGTGACAAATGCCCCCATATGCTGGATTCCGTTCGGGTTGAGGTGCTGCAGCTCTAACTTGTAGTGATGCAGGACCCCGCGGAGGAAGTTGTGAGGGGGGAATCCCAATCCCCGCTCGTGGAAGGGGAGGAAGGAGACGACGTAGCCCGGCGGCGGCCGCGGGCTATCCTCGGAACCGGGGACGATCCACTCCTCCGCCTCCGTCCTCGGGCACAGGAGGCCCCGCTCCACCAGGCGATTGAGGTGAGCCTCAACCACCGATGAACGCATCCACGATCCCATTGCAGGCGTAAGCTTGGGGCGAAGCGAGGCGACGGCGGCGGCGGCGGCAAGACAGAAAGCTGCTGCGACTAGGGCAAGCAGAGAGGGCGTGGCGCATGAGCGAATTGGAGCCAAGGCGAGGGAGGAAGGACCCAGCCCTCCCCCCGTATTTATGAGGGTGAGATGGGACATGCCTGGGAAATGCGCTGCATCTCCATGCCCATGTCTCCTCCCACGTCTCCTCGTTCTTCGCACCACGACCCGACGCAATAAACCCCCACAACGGTCCGTTTCCGGATGGCCGCGCGGGCCAAAAAGGTAAGAAACCTTCAGGCGAGGGCGGCCCGACCGAGGCCCAAAACAGCCTAGGATTTCTAAGGCTGGCCCACGAAGAGACCGAAGGTCGCTCCCGAGCGTCACCCGAGCAAGGGGCAGGAACGGGTGGACCCACTAGCGGCCAGCACCCTGGTGCGCGTGCACCAAAGGCACCCCAACCCACGTTCGAGCCCAAAAGTGCCCAACCCCATGTATCTTACCGCAAAGAGGCAACGAGCCCTCGTGGCCAGTCGAACGGTCGCGGGAACTAAGGGGGTTGGGCGCCAGGGGTTTTTTGAGGTCGACCACAAGCTGATCCGATGACTCCCCCTCGAAGGGGCGTTGGGCCTCACTCGAACCTACCCATTTGAAGCTCAACGAGAGCCGTGCTTCGGCCTGAGTGGCAAAGTGCGAGGCATCTCTTACCCTCCGTCCTATCGCAAGGAAAGCGTGAGGGCAAAACACGAACAAGGTGAAACGATCCCCCGACCGGACACAGGTCTCTCGGGATACACACGGGGGACGGAATCGCAAACAAGGGACCGACGACGCGGTCGCAGAACACGCAAACAAAAACAACATTTTCATTCATAAATAAAAGTAAAGTACACACGGCACGCAGCCATAGAAGGGTACAAATGGGAATCGCCACTCTTACGTGGCGATTGCGGGCGTCCATGGGGAGGAGTCCATCTAAACCAAGCAGAAGGCCATGCAAACCAAGGTCGCTGGCCTTCTTTTGGCTTCTTTTCCCCCAGAGACACCCGGAAGGGAGAAGGTGCACGGGCACGGACCCGGGCAACGAGCCGATCGTCGTGGCAAGCTCCGAGCCATCTTCACCCCTAACAGCGGGCAGCGCCGATAATGGTTACCCCCAGAAAAGCGGGCAGAGAGCCGCTGGGGGCTGTGCCGGCAACGACGACCCGCAACCGAGAATGCGGAGAGCGACGCCAACGATCTACCACGACCTCAAACCCTTCTGGAAAGACCCGCGAAGCGCGGGGACCAGAGGTGGTGAGTGGAGGGATTGGCGGCGCCGACAACCGGAGCGGCACACGACAGCCTACCACACCACCACCTCCGAAGTGGCAGGTGTGGAAGACGATCCCGCCGCACCTGGGGCCGGCACGGCGTCAAGCAGAAGCTGCGCCGGGCACCTTGACTCCTGCGGTTCGCTGGGATTCTTTTGGCTTCAGCGCCTTGGGCTCCCAGTCCCTCCTTCTAGATGACGCCCCAGGCCAGTGCCGACACGGACCTGCTTCATCGGAAAGAAAGAAGCGGGAAAAGCTGGGTCAGGTGCCCAAAAAGCCAAGGTGGGGACCCCTATTTATAACAAGAAGCTTCCCTATCCAAACCCCACACAGGGGCTACGGGGCTCGGCCACGCGGCACAATCGCGCCGTCAGTCCAAAGAAGACAACAACTCCCACGGGAGAAACGGCGGCCACGCATCCTAAAAAAGGACCGACAAGACCAAATGGGTCAGAATCGCGTGTGACCGGCACGCCACGCAGCGAGTCTCAACGTAGGATGCAGGCCTATCTGCAGACGGCAAAGGCTGGCGCCTGTTTCCTAAAAAGGAACGACGACCCCGAGCGACGACACGACCACTCGGACCAGTCTCAGCACCTGAGCGAACGCCAAGGTTCGCCCAGCTGCTCGGGGGCTACACCCACCGGGTGCGCTCGCGCGCTCCCGGTGAAAGAAATGACAAAGACTCAAGGGTTCACCCTCTGAACGAGTCCACGACTCGTCCAAAGGCTTGGGGACTATACCCGGTGGGTGCGCTCGCGCGCACCCACGGCAGGACTCGAAGGGATCTAGCGCAGGGTCCCTCCATAGGTCATGACAACCTACGCAGGGACTCGAGGGGCTACTGTCGGATATAAATATCTGGGGCATCTAAACCACAAGGATAAGACTCCCAATCTAAGAAAGGCCGATCCCTAAGCAGGCCACGAGGCAACCATGTCTAACCAACGGCCCAGCTATGGCCCGACCACGGCCCAGCCTTGGCTTGACACGCCACACTCCGCGTTGCCCAACCCTCAAAGGTGGGACGACTGGGAGCGGCGAACCATTCCGCCTCGCCTGACCCTACGGAGGAGGTTGGACTAGGGAACCACTATAGGTGGAGACGTCCGCCTCGCCCGACCCTCATCGAGTATGGGCCCACTAGCTGCCCCGTCCCCTCGACCGACCCCCTCTGTGGTCAACAAGCCATCATGACCTAGGGGCCGGGCCTGTCAGACGCGTCAGGCTCTAGACGTGATCGCACGCTGCGGGCATTGAACGCTAGGGCGGGCGCCGCACTCCTAATGTGCCAGTCTACCCGGCCTAAAACTAATGATGGCGGGCTGGCATGCTCCGCACCTGACCCGTCATAAACGAATGACGGGACGTTGCCTAGCACCCGTCCAGCCCTAAGAAAGGGTCTGAACACTGACAGCCCTGGCTTGCACTCCACCCAAACCTAGATCATCATTTCCCCTAGCGAGAGATGAAGCTCTGGCGCACGGTATAGAAATGTCAAATATCACTGATGCCTACAGGATACTCGCCATGAGTGCCCTCCACGATCCCAAGACGGGACTCAACGACAAGCAGAGAATCGGAGGCTCGCCCGACCCCTTAGCTCTTTCCTTTCTCCCCCTCGGGATCTTTTTTCCTTTTACCCGGCCTTGTACCTGACCCGGCCCTTTCCCTTGGACTATAAAAGGGAAAGGGGGATCGTCTTTGCCAGGTGACCACAATTTGCCCATTTCACTCGACACACTAGCTTACACACACACACGCTCACAAAGACTTGGGAGCCCCTCCCTCTCTCGATCGCTTGTAACCCCTACGACGAGCAACACGAGTAACATGAGCAGCATCGAACTGGACGTAGGGCGTTCGTGCCTGAACCAGTATAATCCCTTGTGTACTCTCGCGAACCATCCGGGCCTTAGCACGCAATCCACTAAATTCACTAGTCGGCCGTTTCTGACGCCGACAAGCGGGAAGGAGAGGTGGCCATGTGAGAGGGCCCCTAGACGTCGTTGCAAATGTGGGATTTTGGCTCGACGGGGTGTTGTTCCGACAGAGTTGGGTTATGGATGGTATTGCGTGAACACGTTTGGAGACTATTGGGTAAAGACTAATTGGCATTGCGTCTATTGTCTTCCTTAAGTATCACACTTTCTATTTTACAATTTAGTAATCCATTCAATGATTTGCAGGAAGGGAGAACTTGTGATTGGGAGACCTTTACAGGAAGGAGACCTAAGACGCTATTTGGGCAGCTGCTCCGAAACTTTGAAGACAACAGAGACCCTCAAAATCAAGGAGCAAATAAGGAAGGAGTACGATTTGCCCATTCCTTCGGACAAACAACTCTATGGTCCCATTCTAAAGGATATGGTAGCCAAGCATGGAAGATCCGAAGTTATTGGTCATGGAAGTACAGAGCGCATCATCAGCTTTTGGAGGAAGAATAGAGACAAGCATCCTGCTCCCCTAACTGGTCGTGCTAAGGTGCAAGCCAGAATCAAGGCGGAAGAGGACTACAAGGAGGACGTACGAAGGATGAGAGAGGCAGAATACCGTTCGAAAACGGCATTCGATCCTATTAAGATGTTTCCTCCAGGCTCATGGGATGAGCACTTTCAGAAGCTCGAGGCCAAAAGAAGACGCATTGACTTGAGCGTGGCAAGACTGGAAAAAATGGTAGAAGAGGCCCAATTGGAGGCGATGAAGGCACTTATAGCTGATTTGCCCATGTCGGTTCCCGAGGGGAAGGGAAAGGTGACTTGTGTTGGCGACGATGTGGCGGATGGAGGGGTGAGGCCAACACAAATGGAGGCAATGAAGGCACTTGTTGGTGATTTGCCCATTGAAGAACCGGTGGTGGTGGACAAAAAAGGTAAGGGTGTTCTTGTGGCCGATGATGTGTTGGATGTACGAGTGAGGCCGACACAAATGGAGGCAATGATGGCACTTGTTGGTGACTTGCCCATTGAAGAACCTGTGGTCGTGGACAAGAAAGGTAAGGGTGTTGTTGTGGTCGATCATGACGATGAAGATGATGATGATTGGAGAGAGGACGAGCTCTTGTTTGAGTGTGATTCCGATTATTAAGATGTTGCGTTTGTACTTGTATGCACTACTTGTATGGACTGCTGTGTGGAAGACCATTTGTATGGACTATTTGCATGGACTATTTGTATGGACTACTTGTCTAAACTATTTGTGTGGACCATTTGTGTGGAAGACTGTTTTATATCTTCATATTAATTTTGAGAATATTAAAGATATCACAAACATTCATACATCACTACATCGACGTTAAACCACGGGAGTACAAGCACAATAGTAACTAGAGCCAATACAGTAGGCGGTACAAAGACATAATAGTAATTGAGATTATTTAGCCATAATAGTTCCGCCGGCCACTGACAGTAGGCGGCATGAAACGACGATTAACATTTCTCTCTCGCTCTTGACGCAATTCTTCCTCTAGTTGATTGATCAGTTCTGCCATTTGTGTCTTCCCCTGCTGTAGATTGTTGACCTCTTCATTTTTGCTCATACTATCATGCAGCAGGTGGTTGATATAATCATGCTTCTCCACGTTCTCTTGTTGCATGACTTCTATGTTTTCTTGTAGATGACGGATGTACTCTTGCACATGTGGCGCCATGTGGTCATCAATCCAATAAGTAAAGCGGCAGTCGTCATACTACCAACATGAAACCATGCCAAACATTACGGCCAAGGCCAAGTAATCGTGTACAACCCCGATTAAAAAACACTTACCCTATACCAAGGGCAACGGAAGAAGCGTCGACTAGCATCGGGAAGGAGCTCGTAAACTTGAACAACAGCGTCATCTCCATGCTTGCATTGAGGCAAGAACTCGCATGGTAGTGCATTATGGCTACCATAGAAATCTCTAGTTCTAACATCTAGATTTGGGTGTGGATTAGGCGGGTCCAATGGACCATACAACCACGACATGGTGCGAACTCATATCTCAGTATGTGGCTTCGGTGCTCATTATATAGGCCATTTGTGGTTCAGTAGACCAGGTCCATGTTTCATGGTTCAAAAGCCTACAATAGGTTCCCTGAAAAGCCTCCATTGGATTCCCTGAAAGGCTAGCACTGAATCACTGAAAAAGCCTACATAATGATTCCCTGGAAAGACTCCATCGGATTCCCTGAAAGGCTTGCGACTGATTTACTAGAAAAGCCTACATCAGATTCCCTAAAAAGTGAATTGGGGCCTAAGGAGTCGCGGAGGCGCGACTCCTTGGGTTTCAAATTGCCTACCTGGGTCCTAAGTTGGAGATAATATTGGTGCGACTGTTTCTTTAGTCGCGCCAAACTCCATGGCGCGACTCATGAAGCAGTCACGCCAATATGGTGGGCGACCCAGTACCCAGGCAAGCCATTTGGGCCCAAATGAGTCACGCTAGGCTGCCTGGCGCGACTCATGTTTTAGTCGAGCCACAGCGCTTGGCGCGACTCCATGAGGCCCAAATGGCCTACCTGGGTCCTGAGTCGGCCACCTTACCGGCACGACTACTGCTTTAGTCGCGCCACGAGGGTTGGCGCAACAGTCACGCCAGGCATCCTGGCGCGACTTAAGCAGCAGTCGCGCCAGGCATGTGGCCGACTCAGGACCCAGGCAGCTCATTAAGCCACAAAGAGTCGTGCCAGGGGCCATGGCGCGACTAAAGCAGAATTTTGTCTAAGTCCATTCCTTAGCTTCAATCCTTTTTTTTACCAATACATGACCAACCACATAATTTTGCACATGACACAACAAGTCCATAACATAAGAATTCCATCACATAACATAAGAATTGCATCACAAAGGTTTTAACATGACCCATCACATAACATATCCATCACAATTGATGTCCATCACATAACAAGTGCATCACATACCAAGTCCATCACATAAGTTCTACACATAGTCTTACTAGTCCACAAGCTAGCTTACATGTCCATCACATACACATCCATCACATAATATTACAAGTCCATGACAAGTCCACAAGCTAGCTTACAAGTGCGTCACAGAGGAACTCTACTTGCGAACAGAGAGGTTCGGTGTATAGGGCTTCTTCTTACGACGCTGCCATCCTGGATTATGGGCAACACACTGGGGGTCCCAACATCTGTGTGATCTAGTCGTGCCCACCTCTTAGGCCTCTGACTGCTTTGTGATGGATCAAATGGCGCATCAGGCAACTGTGAGGAATTAATCTCTTCCTAACCATAGGTAGGATCATCATCTTCTTAGTCTGAGCAATTTTCCTCCTCACCCTTGTCCTCCTCCTCCTCCTCCTCCTCCTCCTCCTCTGGGTCATCATCCCTACTAGGGCCGGGAATGGTGAGAGCCCCTGCACGAAAAAGTTACATTTCAATTCAAAAACCAATGATGAACTAAAAATGCAAAAACAGTACAAGTTTCAAACCAGCCCCGCACCTGTACTCGTGGAGGTGGCCCTAGTGGATGGAGCAGAATGTGTACCAGAACTTGAGGGAGCACCAGCTGCTTCTTGTTCCCATGGGGCCATGCAATTCAACTTGCGGGCCATTTTTCGACACCCACGATGGAATCTCTAAAATCACAATAAAGTCAAATTGACATCAAATAAATCAGAGATAAAAGCACTTTACCATCTAACCTGTATGAAGGTCCGTAGCTTGCTCGCCTCTTCTGAATGCCCAATTGGCACACCCAATGCTACGAGAGACTCGTTAACAAAACGACTAAGTTGTTATCCCTGTCATTGCCATGTGAAAGTACAACCATTGAATCAAACAAGCAAACAAAATTACCAAACTTACAATGTAGAAAAAAAAGTACATGAATCAAATAAGCAAACAATTGAACCAAACTTAAAAATGTAGTCTTCCACCAGTCCCCACTGTGTCTGCGTGGCCAACCTTGTCATCTCGTCATACTGGTCAAACACATCTTCCGGGTCTGAAGGTAGATCCTCGACGGGACCGGCATCCATAGCTACCTTAAGTTTAAGCCGTGTGTTCGCTCTCAACCATTGCAAGTAATTTTCAAAAGGGGGTCACAGTGAAGTGGACCTCCTATGACAATGTTGGCTCCACGATTATCCCAAGCGTTAATGTATCCTTGGTGCTTGATGCCCCAATCCTTTCTACCCCTCTCGCGTCGACGGTCAATACTAAATTCAAGAGGGGTTCTTTATCAAATTAAAGTATACAACATACCACGATTTGAAGAATATAAACTCAACAATGACACAACATACCGGTGAAGCTCATGATTAGTGTTGATGTACTCTGGAGGACATTGTTGAAGTGCGCCAAACTGCCTCATCACTCTACTTGAAATGTGGTACTCGACAGTGTAGAAGCAAATGAGGGGACAAACCGAGCGCCAATAATCTTCATTCATCCTGCAGTATGGACTAAGCACCATGGCTCGCACCTCATCTCGATCATAAGGTCGCCAATTCACCTATGTATCATGAATCAAATAAATTTTCGACCATGCCAAAAACATAACAATAAAACAGAGGATGAAAATAAACACCAATATCAAAGAACGTGCCAAAGACAACTTACATGTGCAGGAGTGAGGCAGTTTAGAGCATTGCTGTAGTCAATGTAACGTCTCACCGGGTTTCCATGCACATTAAATCATAGTTAACTAACTAATGGCATCAACATTATACTTTATCTTATTATAGCGAAAGATACTATCTTACCCCATGTGTATACCGCTCCAGCCGACCAACGGAAGCCGCTCCCACATCCACAATTGCAAAAGATAGGCACAACCCCCCATGTTAGCACTAGCACCCTTGCGGCTGCAAGCATCACACATCTGCCGATACAGCCATGCAAGAACTCCACTAGCCCAACTATAAGTGGCCATGTTCTCCCAAGCTTGACCAATAATGTCTACCCATATCCAAGAAATGGTGTTCCCGCTAGAGTCCGGAAATAAAAACCCAGCCACCAAGTGCCAAAGCCATGCCCTAGCATACCGAGCAACAACACCATCTGGAACATCAGCAGGAGGGGCATACCAAAGTGCTGCACCAACCAAGCCGAG
>CM014272.1:19484939-19495459 GCA_004135705.1 Alloteropsis semialata
AAAAGAGGCGGCCGCTGCTATACTTAAGGTCATTCAAGAGACAGCTGATGGGACATTCGTTCCCGACAGAGAAAACGACGAGCTAACAAGGGCTCTGGGGAACCCCGAACATCCCGGACGAGCTAGAGGTGTCGGCGTAGTCCCGTGGAAGGCTGCATTCCCTGCGGACAGTGACACATACAGGAGTCGAAGCCGCTCCAAGGCCGCACAAGAGAGAAGAGTGGAGAACTTGGAAAGAGGGCTTCGGGAGACAAAGGCCGGCATCCCAGACATGGTGTCTAGACAGCTACAGACATTGCTGAGCCAAGGGCAGACGGTGCCGGGAATAGTACATGTACCAGCTGGTGGATCAGCTGATGGTGTTAGCCCGCCCTCCCAACATCGCAGCAGTGTTGCTTCCACAGAGCTCCCACCTGCCGATGCCAGGGACGAGAGTGCTCGCTATCCAGTGGACGAAATCACTCTGCGTACGCCATGTGAGCTTCATATACCAAGCCGGAACTTATCCACTAAGGTGGCTTACGGTATGGCTTATCCGGTGGAGCAAGGGCAGACCATTCATGGGGCACAGATTCCAAGTGGCTACTGCAAGGTGGGGGTCGAGCAGATTTGTGAAGGATATGATGAATTGGAGCTCGACATCCCAGGTGGCGACGAAGAAAAGACGTTAGCGGATGCTGCCCACGGCAGTATCATTCTATGGAAGAAGCGTTACGTCAAATTTCGCAGTCAAGGGCCGTCAGCTACTCCACCCAGGGATCCCCCGCAGCCACCGTCACCTTCAATAAGGGCCGAGGATGACCCAGAGCTGCCACCTCCAGGTCAGGATGATGCCGGCTCACACAGGTCTCCTCCTCCACTAGCACGGCATCCCCCAAAGCGCCAAGCTCCGCCCCCACGGCGGACTACTCGCCAGAAGCGCCAAACGGTGGACAAAGAGCCTACGACCGAAGAAGAAAGGTTGGCCGCCATAAGGAAGAAGTTACCCTACGACCAAACTGACGAGGAAACTGCTTTGGTGGTCGCAGCCCAGGTCAAAGAGCATTTCAAACCAAATGAGCCAGAGAAGCTGGTGCCCATAGATCCGACAGCGAAGACATTTTTCACAAAAATGAGCGCGGCGAATCAGAAGAGATTCTTGCCCTCCGACTACGACCACCAGCTTGCAAAGTCTTATGATAAGCAGAAACAACAAGCCAGCAGTGGATCCTCGGTGAAGAAGGCGGCCACTCCTAAGAAGAAACAAGTCGGTCAGAGCTCGGCTAGGAGGACACAAGGGCAACAGGAATATGACGACGAACAGCTTGCGTTGTTGTGCGAGCAAACAGGCCTCTCAGCGGCAGAACTTTTATCGGGCACGGGCGAAATTCCTGTGGCAGCACTTGTGGAAATTTGGAAATTTGAATATGGCAAACCAATGCTGCCCCCAGATTCTTTGAAGTCCCTAACCACTCAAGCATTCCGATTTCATGAGTGGTACATGAAGGCATCCAAAAAGGGTAGACAGATGCTCAATGTTTTGATAAAAGATCGTGATTACTTCCGTGGGCATAGTCTCTTGATTTTGGATTTCAAGGATGTGTATGATTTGTACCGTCAAGATGCCATAGACCTCTCATTGATGAGCTGCTGGGTTGTGTAAGTTTCTTTCACTGATCTATTCTCGCAATACTTGCTTTCTTAATTATAATTTTCAACAATAACAATAACAATACAATTTCCAGTGAGTACTTCTCTCTATGTATGTATAACTTTAAGACTTTGTTCTCAATACTTGTGCATGTATTTATATATATATATATATACAGCTTCCACTGGATACTGCTTGTGATAATCATAAACACCGGTCAAATTGTTGTCATGGACTCACTGCGGAAACCACAAGAGGATTACCAAGCAGTTTTAGACTTGATTGACATGGCATGGACACGTTTCCGTGTGAAACAAAAAGGAAATTTCAAACAAAAACTGGATGTGAGGACGGACTTTCAGGTACGTGGCTGGTGTACCGCATATCTCGTAAAATCACACTAATATATAGTTGTTACGTCTAACTTTATTCTTCTCCACTATCAGTGTGCCAGACAGGAAGCAGGGACGAATCTATGCGGATACTACGTCTGCCAGTGGATCCATACCTTTGTTTCTCCCAAAAAAGCGACTCAAGAAGAACTCATGGTATGAATTAGATTATTAGTGTATATAGAAATTAGATTATTAGTGTATATGGAAAATAGATTATTAGTGTATATGGAAATTAGATTATTAGTATGGAAATATTAGTGTATATGGATATTAGATTATTAGTGTATATGAAAATTAGATTATTAGTGTATATTGAAATAAGATTATTAGTGTATATGGAAATTAGGTTATTAGTGTATATGGAAATTAGATTATTAGTGTATATGGAAATTAGATTATTAGTGTATATGGACATTAGATTATTAGTGTATATGGAAATATGATTATTAGTGTATATGGAAATATGATTATTAGTGTATATTTATTATGAATATATTTATTATACTTTGTTATTTCATGTATACTTTGTTAATTCATGTAAACTTTGTTATTTCATGTAAACTTTGTTACTTGGTTAGAAATGATTATTTGTTATTGATTATTGTTTAGAAATGATTATTAGTTATTGTTTTGAAATGATTATTAGTTATTGTTTAGAAATGAATGTGTTAGGATATTTTATAATTACATGCAAAATTTATTTATTATATGAATGAATGATTATTAGTTACTTGTTTAGAAATGATTAAATGCAAAATTTATTTATTATATGAATGAATGTTGTCATTTGTGATTAATGCAGAGGATGTTTTACCATGAAGTGCTCCCAATGAAACAAAAAGCAATAGCTATTGCGGACCAACTATTTGGATTCATTATGGACCAAGTTATAAGTCCACTGGGAGAGTACCACCATGACGGAACCGCTATCGCTCAATTGGACTCCCTTTCCGCTCCTTCTTCCAGTTCTGCTCGTGAATTGTAAATAACTTTTAAATGCTCTAACTTTTGTATTGGCCGATCTCAAATGTTTATATGTGAATGTTCAAAAAAAATGCAATCAAAGTCGGGTCAAAATCAATTGACAATTGCGACGACTTCAATCTTATTGCGTGAAAGATCGTGTACGACATATGACGAGCAGACACGTAGACGCGTAGATTTGTATATAACTAACCCAAATATCAAACATTTAAAAAAAAATAACCAAAACAGCCTCCAACCGGTACCAAAGGCCCTCCCCCGCATGCCTACGCGGGGGGGGTCCTTTGGTACCGGTTGGTGTTACCAACCGGTACCAAAGGCTCCCTTTGGTACCGGTTCTGGACCCGGTACCAAAGGCTCCCTTTGGTACCGGTTCTGGACCCGGTACCAAAGGCCGCCCCCCTTTAGTCACGGTGTCGCGGTACCGGTTCCAGAACCGGTACCTATGAGGGTTACGAACCGTGACCGATGAGAGGTTTTCTGGTAGTGGGCAGGACGACGACAGCACTAAGTGAACAAAGATAGAGTCCTTAGGGATTTCCAAACTTGGGGTCTCCCTGTAAAGGAGTCAATGGTGCATCTTTTCTGGGAGAGAGGTACTCCGTATATATGGTGGGGGAAACCCACCATCTCTCCATCCATTAGCAATATGGAATTAATAGATGGTTTAACTCCCCTCTAACGCTAATGGGCCTATGAGATTCCACTACCACTAATGGGCTTGTGAAATTTGGCCCAATTAAGGAGGTGGGATGGATTTAGGATAACACGGGCTGGATCATGGGCCAAGGCTGTCCCAAAAATATTTGTATTTTTGGAATAATTAATTTTTTGGTAATAAATAATTCTAGAAAAGTCTAGAATTCATAATTAAACTATGAAAATATTCCAAAAATTCCAAAATTCATGAGAAAAATCCTGAAGATAATGTTGGATCTAAAGAACTCAAATAAAGTATTTGGAGATCGTGAAAAGATTTCTAGGAGCTTCTGATAAAAAGATTGGCAACGTATCAGGTGCAAACCAACCTCTCCGTGCAAACTATGCAAACCTCAATCTGGACCACATGATCTTGATCCAAGGGGGCGCGTAGAGAGAGGTTGGATCAAGATCATGTGGTCCAGATTGAGGTTTGCATAGTTTGCACGGAGAGGTTGGTTTGCACCTGATACGTTGCCAAAAAGATTTAGCTCTAGGAAAACAGGAATAAATTCCAGAGAAGTCCGAAAAATTGCCGGAGGGACCTATTTGACATCTAAGAGGACTTGGAACGCTAACGCTAAAGACACACCAAAACAAGAGCACAACAACCGCGCTTAAAGCCTATGTTGTTTTAATTTATTCGAGAACAACAATATTTTCTTATACTAAATTCCCTGTAATAAAATATAAAATGTTGGAAAATTTTAGAAATTCTCAAATCCTTTAGATTGTTTAGTGTAATCTATTCACATCCCAAAATATGAAATTTTGGGGTGTGACAGCTGCATTCTTTGCCAAGGCATCGGCTTCATTGTTTTCACTTCTTGGTATCTTTTTTACTGTGAAGCCCGAGAAATGCTTTTCAAGTGCCCTTACTGCTGTCATATATTTGTACATTTCCTTATTTGCCTTATAATTTTTCTCAACTTGTTCTTTTACAACTTCTGAATCTGAATTTAGAATTGCTCTCTTTGCGCCCAACATTCTTGCCTTGCGAAGGCCTAGTAGTATGGCTTCATATTCTGCAACATTGTTTGTGCTTGGAAAGCATAGTCTTACTGCGTATCTGATTTTGTTTCCTGCTGGTGATGTGATTATTGCTGCGACGCCAGCCCCAGCGTCTCCCCAGGCTCATCACAATATATGGTCCAGACTTGTTCTTTTATCTCTTCCCCTTCTTCGTTTCTTGCTGGTACCCATTCTGCTATGAAATCTGCTAATACTTGAGACTTTACCGCGCTTCTGTGGATGAAATCTATTATGTACTCTGCCAACTCTGCTGCCCATTTTGCTATTCTTCCTGAGGATTCTTTGTTTTCAAAGATGTCTCTTAGGGGGTAGTTTGTTGGTACTGTGATATGGTGGGCTTGAAAGTAATGTCTCAGTTTTCTTGATGCCATGAGAATTGCATAGGCTAGTTTCTCTATCTCTGAGTAGTTGCACTTTGATCCCGACAGTGCCTCGGATACAAAGTATATTGGTACTTGTTCTATTTTTGCCATTGTTTGTTCATCCTTTGCATTTTCTTTTTCTTCTATTAGTACGGCGCTTACAGCGAAGGGGGTTGCTGCTATGTATAGTAGCAATTATGCCCTTGGTGTTGGACTTGTTAGTGCGGTCATCTGCTTCAGGTACTCTTTCAGTTCTTCGAAGGCGTTCTGTTGCTCTTGACCCCACTCGAAATTTGTTGATCCTCTTAAGATTTTGAAGAATGGTAAGCTTCTTTCTTCAGATTTTGCAATGAATCTGTTTGAAGCTGCTATTCTCCCTATCAGTTTCTGCACATCCCTTCTTGATGTTGGGCTTTTCATGTTTTTTATCGCATCTGCTTTTTCCGGGTTGGCCTCTATTCGCCTTCGCGACACGATGCATCCTAGTAATTTTCCATTTTTGACTCCGAATGCACACTTTTCGGGGTTTAGCTTTAGCCCTGATTTTCTTAGATTGTCAAATGTTTTGGTTAGATCTGAGGGGTGGTCTTCTGCCTTTTTGCTCCTTACAACCACATCATCCACATAGATTGATATGTTTTTGTCTAGTTGATCTACGAATACCGTTGACGTCATTCTGACGAAGGTGTATCCTGCATTTCTCAGCCCCTCAGCCATTCTGATGAAACAGAATGTTCCGAGATTTGATGGTAGCCGGAGAAACAATCGAGTAGTGAAAGTAGTTCGCATCCTGCTGCTGAGTCAACAAGTGCGTCTATTCTTGGTAGTGGGAAATCGTCTTTTGGGCATGCTTTGTTCAAGGTAGCGAAGTCGATGCACATTCTCATTTTTCCATTTTTCTTGGGCACAAGAACTGTGTTTGCGAGCCACTCTGGATACTGGACTGGCCTGATGACATTTGCTGTTAGGAGTCTATGCACTTCTGCCTTTGCTGCTATTATTCTATCAGGAGACATCTTTCTTTGTTTCTGTTTCTTTGGTGGATAGCTTGGGTCAACATTGAGGGAGTGCTCTGCTATATCTCGACTGACTTCTTTGAGGTCATTTGATGACCATGCAAAAACATCACTATTGTTTTCTGAGGAGCTTGATTAATTTTTTCTCTTCTTCAGGTGTTAATTCAGTTCCTATTGTCACAGTTTTGTCTGGAGTGTCCTTGCAGATGGGCACTGTTTTCGTGTCACCCGAAGGGGTTGCTTTTTCTTTGATGATTTTTTCTTGCTTCTGGGATATTTGTGTTGCTACTTCCTCAATGACGTGGATGTGTTTGTGGTCTGAGTTCACATTTCCCTCAGCCCTTCGCGCTTCATCCTGATTGCCATACACTGTTATGACGCCATTGTGCGATGGCATTTTCATGCAAAGATAGCCGTGATGAATGACTGCTGAGAACTTATTGATGAATCCTCGCCCAAAAATTGCGTTGTATGGGTAGTCGATATCGACCACATCAAATGTTATTTTCTCTGCTCTGTATTTTTCTGGGGAGCCAAAGTATACCCAGAGTGTTATTTTTCCTAATGCTTCAAGCCTCTTTCCCCCGAAGCCATATAGTGGTCTTTCTGCTTTTTCTAACTTGTCTGCTCCAATTTTCATGCTGTTGAATGCGTATGAGAAGAGTATGTCTGCTGAACTGCCTCCATCAACTAAGATTCTTGAGACGTTGTTCCCAAATCAACATAGTGCGTGTTCTTTCCTATGTTTGCATTGATTACGAAGGGGTCTTCGTGTGGGTAGTCTGCCAACTTTAAGTCTTGCTGGGTAAACGTTATTGGAATATGGCTGTAGTCCGACTTTATCTGGGTTCCATCTGATACATGATTCACCCTTCACTCCCAATCCTTTCTTTGTCTTTTTGATGTATGGATGGTTCCTGCTGATCCGCCAGTGATAGGGAGGATGTTGTTTACCGCGAAGCCATCGTTTTATTGTTTTCGAGGGGGTGGGATTTGATTGTCTTGGTTGTTCTGTTGAGAGGGACCTGCTTGTGCCCATCGCATTTGGTTTTGGTTTGGTGCTTGGGATTGGTTTGGAAACTGGTACTGTTGCACGAAGGGTGTTTGTAGGTTGTACATGAGTGAAGGGTGTAATGGGCCTATGCTGTAATTTACGGGACAGTATGGCTGGTGCAGCCAGGAGTTATCTTGGCTTTCTGGTTTTGTTGTATGGTTTACTTGCTTTGGCTTTGGTTCTTATTTTTTCTTTCTCAATCTTCTCCTTGTTCGCTATTGTGTATGGGCATGAGTTTGTAGTATGCCCTGCCCCTTTTCCATGATATGTGCGCCACAGGTCTGCTGGGTTTCTGTAGTTTGACCTCCCTCGGCCCCTGCCTTGACCTTCGCGGCCTCCGCGGCCGCCTCTTTGCGAGAAATTGCTTCTTCCCCCTCGGCCTCCTCTATGACCTTGTTCATTCTTATTGTCGTAGGTTATTTGTCGTGGCTCACTTTCTGCGATCATTGCATCTGTGTGTTCTATCTGATTTATGAATCTTGGGTCATAGTTTTGCCTTGGTTGGAAATATTGGGTCTGAGCGTACTGTGGCTGCTCTTGCTTAGTTTTCTTGCCTCTGAACTGATCTCTTTCTTCTTGTCTCCGGCAAAGGTCCCTGTCTGCTAGTGAGTAGTTTGCCATAATTTCGTATAGCTTGTCTAATATTTTTGGCCTTTTTCTTGCCAATTTCGCCGCACACTGGCCTATTGCTAATCCTTTGATTGCTGCTTCGATTGCTGTGGCTTCTGGCACGTTTACTGCTTGTGCTCTTAACGCCATGAACCTCCTCATGTAAGCTTCCGGTGGTTCATCTTTCAATTGCTTGCAATTGAACAGATCTGCTGCTCCCTTCAAGCTGTACTGGAATCCTTTGAAATTCTGAAGTATTAGGTTTTTCAGTCTTTCCCAGCTGTAGACAGATCCCGGCTCTAGGCTCGAGAACCATGCTTGCGCCACCCCCTTTGCGGCGATTGCAAATGATTTCACTAGTATCATTTCGTTTCCTCCAGCTGAAGTAACTGCGGCCTCATAGGCCATGAGGAATTGTCTTGGGTCATTCTGGACGTTGAACGTTGGCAGTTTGTGTGGCTTAAAGCCCTTGGGCCACGACTGTACTTGGAGTGCTGCTAAGAGTGGGGACATGGGGTCTATTATTTGCTGTACGTAGCTGTTCTCGTTTGGGCCCTCGAGTTGTTGCATTTGTTGGATTGTCTGCATAGTTTGTCTGGTTGGTAGTGTTCTTTCTGGCAGTTCTTGTTCTTGCGGTTCTTCATCACTTTGAAGTGCCAGTATTTGCTCATCCAGTTTTGCTAGCAATTCTTTGGCTTCTAGCAGCTCTTGATTGAATCTGGTTGCTTTCTTTTTGGCGTTTAAAGCTTCTATTGCTTTTCTCTTTTCTTCAACTTGCCTTTGCAGAGATTCTAGCTTTGAAATTTGATTCCTCTCATCTTGAGTTTGCGATGTCGATGCATTGGCTACTGCTTTCTTTTTCTTCACTGCCAGTGCAGCTTCTTTTGCATTTCGCTCTTGTATCTGCTTTTGAATTATCTCTTGCTGTTTTCTTGTGTTCTGCTCTATTCTTGTGCTGCGTCTAGCGTCTGCTGAGTCGCTATTCTCTGTGGCTGCGGTCGTTGTGTTTACTGGGCGGATTGGGAGGGTTTCTGATGTATTTGGGTCGATTGGATCTGGGGTCGTTTCATCCGCTGCCGTGTTTGCCGTTGGTGGAATTCTTTTGGGAGGAGGCATGGTGCTGTTCTCGTCCGCTCTCCCGATCTGGTGTTATTCGATCCCCACGGACGGCGCCACTGTTGGGATTTTGGGGAAATCCAACAGGTTGAGATCGAGAGAGCAGCGAAAAGGAGAGAGTCAAGTGATGAATAACGAGTTCGATATTTATATTCACGGAATCAGGTTACCATTCCGGGAGCGAGCTGCCTCTCGGGGCTCTTCTCTCCTTTTATAGGCCGCCTCGGGGGCCTAGTTTACATTAAATATCCTTTCAACAACTATATTCCCGGTATATCCAAGGGCACAATGGTACTTCTCCCCTCTGTACTGGCCTCCGTGATTTTCGGGCTCCAATGCGCCAGTGAGGACGCGCCACGCGTCTCTGCTCCTCCGTGCCAGCGGGCCATCCCCTTCTCCGATCTTGCACCTGGTCCCGCGTCGAGCGAAGGGGTGGGTGTTCACCCCTTCGCTCCTCATGCCCTCCGGGGTCCTTCGACTGATTCACCTGTGTATGAAGAAAGACAAGAAATACTGCGAGTTTAAGCGAAGGGGTAACTTGGTTATGCCTTCGCAATTTTCGGGAGTTAGCCAAATTCATGACTCCCCAACAGTCTCCTTGGTGTGGCCGGCGGCGTCGTGCCGTCCTCGTGCGATCCACTCCATCACGTGCTGCGCATCGGTGTTGAGCCAGTCGGTGGCATCGGCTATGGCGCGGCGCTTCCGCGCATGCTCCGCCTCCCGCCGCTGCGGCAGCAGGAGCATCGGCCCCGCCGCCGCGGCGGCGCCGCTGGGTGCGCCCGGCGGCGGAGCCTTGACGCCGTACCGCTGCCGCCGCTCGCCGACCTCGCGCGCGCGGACCTTGAGCTCCTTGATCTGCACGGCGATGCGGTGGCGTGCGGGCATCGTCCAGAGCAGCTGCGGCAGCCGGTAGACGGAGCCGAGGACGCCGGCGGAGGGGCGGCTGGCGCCGACCGCCTGGACGTAGTGGTCGATGCATTTCTGGGAGTCGTAGGCGACCTCCTGGACCTGGCGCCGCCACGCCATGACCTGGTTGTTGTTGCTCGCGGCCTTGGCATTGCCGGCGGTAATAATGATGATGGTGGTGGTAATAATGGTCAAACTCTCAAATGCGTTCCAAAAGTGACATTTATATTAAACAGATCATAGATGTTACCATAGAAATTTCTTCTAGCATTTCTAAATGCAAAGTCAGTGACAATGGCATCAATATACTTGTACTGCTCTCTGAAAATATTTACCAATAGATCCTCTCTACGATTCAATAAATTATCTATTCGTTGCTTCTTTTTCCTTTTCTGACTACCTGATGCTTACTTTCTTGATGACATACTAACAACTAAAGATAGTAAGATACTTGTATTACTAGACTAGATCAACTCAAGAAAGTCAGTCAAGTACCAAGTTACTTGTAGACTAATTACCACGTTATCTGATGCTTGCTTAGTTGCTTTCCCGTGGGCCTCGTCCTTTCGTTACCCAGTGGTTTGTGTTGGGCCATATACTGAAATACAGCAGACTGTTGTGTAGTGTGTACTGCATATATACTATGCATGTATACGAGGGAGGGCCCCCCCTTCAGTTTTGGGGCCCGAGGCAGGGGCACTGATCGACCACCCCCCC
>CM014272.1:19496459-19511017 GCA_004135705.1 Alloteropsis semialata
GTGGCGAGATTTTTTTATTTTCTATGATTTTTTTTTGCCGTGTGTTGAAAAATGCGCACGGCAAAAGGTTTACCGTGTGTACGACGAAAAGCACACGGCAAACCGCTCTTTGCCGTCTAAGGCTTTGCCGTGCGCTCTTTGCCGTGGGTGGCGCACGGCAAAGCGTTTGCCGAGTGTATTTTGGCATTTGCCGTGTGCCGAAGGCACACGGCAAACGATGGGATTCCCGTAGTGATACCCACTTTTCACTAGATTTTTTATATCTCTAGGTAACTTGTTCTTTTGTTAATGACTATAAAATTAAACTTCTCTACAGGCAAAGTGAAGACCTGCACGGTGCATCCTCATGTCCTCTCCTTTATGGTCAGGATGTCCAGAGACGATGGCCATGCTGCCGGTGACACCGTACTCTTGTCGCCCGAATTGGCTCATCGCCTCTCCATTCCCAGTGGGATCCAACTCTCCAAGAAGACACGGCGAGCCAGCGAGGGGTTGATGAAGCAGATGGATCACGATGCCGAGAGCGGAAGAGGAGTGCGATCACAAGACACTGTAGAGAACATGGTAAAGCTTCTCAGCTTGTTTCGCACATCTGAATCTGGATGGATTAAAGTGCTAGATCTTGAAGGGTACCAAGGGTTGAAGAAGAAACACCTCAAGGAAATCTGCAACAAGATATTTCAGCTCAAGTATCTGAGCCTAAGGAACACTGACATAGCTGAGCTTCCCATGGAAATCAACAAGCTCCAAGACCTGGAGACATTTGACATCAGGGGAACCAACATACAACATTTTCCTGCAAAATCAGTTATTCTCTCAAAGCTGGGGCGTCTGCTTTCCGGTCATCACATTGATAATGATATGGGTGGAGGATCCGTATTCACTGCAGTCGATATCCCTTGTGGAATCGGGAGCATGACAAACATGCAGGTACTATCCCATGTCCGAGTTTGCGATGGTGGTGATGAGGCTGTTCTTGACTTAGCCCGACTACAGATGCTAAGGAAGCTAGGTGTTGTTATCCATGGAAAGCAAGCTAGTCTTAATCTCCTAAAAGTGGTTGGGATGCTAAGTGAGTGCTTGATGTCTCTGTCAATCCATATCAGTGATGCTGGTGATGCTCCTGACTTGAACAAAACACCAACAATATTCTCACCTCCGAGATCTCTTACAAGCCTTAGAATCAGTGGCAAGATAGGTGGGCTGCCTACATGGCTCCAGAAGATCGACCAACTCTCTGACATAACTCTCTGTGAAACATCATTACAAGAGACTGATATAAGGACATTAGGAGTTCTCATCAACCTGCGATTCATCAGGCTCATGAGTGTTTCATATATCAGAAAGATGCTTAACTTTGAGAATGGATTCAGAAGCCTTGAGATCCTCATTGTTCAGGGTTCATCCATCTCAGCTATCTGTTTTGAAAAGAGAGTGGCTCCTAAGTTGGAGAAGATAGTTTGGAGCTCCACCTGCAAGATGGAAACTCTTGGGATCAGCGAGCTCCCAAGCCTAAAAGAGATTGAGCTCCATGGAGACTATGACAGGGCTAGCATCAGAAAATTCATCGAAGCTAATCCACACAATCCTATCCTCAAATAAATGAACCCTGCCATTCAACTAAGATCATCCAGGCATCTAGCATTGTTTCCCTAGCCAGAAGATCCCTTGTACATTCAAAATAATCTATCTCAATGTGGCATATCAACTCATGTAGCAAGAAATGGTGAATCTTCCATAGATTTCCACAATGATTCAATAGAACAGATCTATGATTTCGTGGAACTGCCGTTATGCTAGCTTACACTGGTATATATAGATTGTTGTAGTGATAGAATATGTTCTACACTTAACTTGTGTTTTCAGGATGTGAATAGTGTGATCTCAATATCGTAAGATGATCTGTATGTAATAATTGTGTAACATGTATATATGTCACAAGTTAATACAGCTGGATTGTGGCAGTTCCGTTGTTGTGTAACGCCTGCGTGCCTACTTGTGATGCTTTATCCGTAGGTAATTAACTCACCAGCTATTAGATTAAGTGGCCAGAGATATAATCTATCCATGGAGCTTTCAAGCATGATGGCCCAAAGGACATGAGGCATGGTGATAGAGATCACCAAGGAACCATGTGGCAATGGAGGCCACCATGTTTGGAAAGGACCATACGGTTCACAATATAATATTATTATGCATTTACGATGTTTGCTTTCTTGTCATACAAATCTTTCATGGTATACCAGTGGTGGATGTGATTATAACTAAAATTGTTTGATGCCTTTTCAAATAGCTATACCTGTTGGCAGGGATGGCTACAGTCATGAGGGGGCTGGTATCAAGATGCCGGTCGGGATTGTGAACATATGGAACATGGCGATGCTAGAAGGATTTCATGTTTCCATCCAAATGCGACGAGGAGTGTATTGATGGCTGCATGCTCAAAGCTTGGTTCATTGTCATTTGCTAAGGAAGTGTCGATGCATTTAGTTTGGTTTATTCCTTTTAATTCCAATTAGATCCATAAATATCAAGGCACATTTCAATGCTAATAGTGGTATGCCTATGTGGTAGCATGTAGAATCAAAGCCATGCATTCACAGGTGTAAATAATGTAAAACATAACTCAACCAGCATGCAACATGCACTAATAGAGAAACCACCTTCGGTTCTCCCCCTTTAGTCCCGGCCATATTTGGCACCGGGACTAAAGGGAGCTTTAGTCCCGGGTCCAATGGGGGGGGGCCTGGGGGGCTTTAGTCCCGGTTGGTGGCTCCAACCGGGACTAAAGGGGGGCTTTTATTCCCGGCTGGAGCCACCAGCTGGGACTAAAGGGGGGCGCGCCCTCTAGTCCCGGCTGGTGGCTCCAGCTGGGACTAAAGGGGACCTTTTAGGCTGGGTTGGAGCCACCAACCCGGACTAAAAGGTCCTACAAATATCCTCTTCCTCCCCCAGCCCGGCCGAGCCATGAACACAGAGCTCGTTCGTGGCGCCGGCCGGAGCTAGGGGAGGTCATGCCCATTTTTTTCTCGGATTTTGATGATTTAGCTCCTCCAAGTGGTCTAAAAGGAGCATATCTTCATCCTCTCATCTTTCACGGTTAGTATTTCTTGTTTCATCCTTTATAAATAGAAAAATTTGAGTTTTAGTGAAATGGAGAGATGGGGGAGTTTTGTTTTTTAGCACAATTTAGTTTTTAATTTATATTTATACTTTAGTTATTTATCCTAATTCATATTTATACTTTAGTTAATTCATATTTTTACTTTAGTTAATTAGTTAATTCATATTTATACTTTAGTTAATTCATATTGATACTTTAGTTAATTCATATTTATACTTTAGTTAATTACTTAGTTCATATTTATACTTTAGTTAAATCATATTGATACTTTAGTTATTTATCCTAATTCATATTTATACTTTAGTTAATTCATATTTTTACTTTAGTTAATTAGTTAATTCATATTTATACTTTAGTTAATTCATATTTATACTTTAGTTAATTACTTAGTTCATATTTATACTTTAGTTAAATCATATTGATACTTTAGTTATTTGCTAGTTATTTTACTCACTTTGATTATAATTTGTTAGTGATTAGTGATTTAGGATGGTAATTTTCATTTATTGCTTAGTGAAATAGGATGGTAATTTTCATTTATTGCTTAGTGAATTAGGATGGTAATTTTCATTTATTTCAAAAATAAACTTACTATTTGTACTACTTATAAAAAATTGCCTAAACTTGCAGATGGACCGGCAATGGATGTATAACGCCGACAGACGTTCAGGTGACTTCTTTCAAGGCATGCATCATTTTCTAGATGTGGCAGAGCAAAACAAGAAAAACGGTTTCATGAGTTGCCCCTACGGGGTCTGCAAGAACTAGAAGGAGCACAGTTCAAGAAAGGTCATTTACAGCCACTTGATTAGACACGGTTTCATGCCTGGCTACAGTTGTTGGACCAGCCATGGAGAAAGAGGTGTTATAATGGAAGACGGTGAAGATGAGATTGATGACAACATTCTCGGATTTGCTGAATACCCTGCTTTTGCTGATACTACAATGGGTGATGTTGAGGAAGAGGATGGAGAAGATGCGCCTGCAGATGATCTTGGTCAGATGTTGCAAAATGCAAAGGATGTTGACACCAGCGGTGGCAAACAGAAAGTCCGCAAGCGCACGGCTGTCGCAGTAGCTTTCACCCGTGAGTAAACCAGGTATCGAATCCACGGGAACGTAAAGGGCTGTCTAATCACTAAGACTGACCGGATCGATCGAGTGTATATAAAGGCTGGGTAGAGAGGATAACTTAGCACTAAGGCTGTGAATATAGCGAAGGGAATTCTCCTATGCTTGCTTTGGGCACCGGGGTATCCTAGACCTCTAGGAAATTGCCGGCAAACAGCTCTACGACGTACCCGAACGTGGAGGATTATAGAGGACAGACAGGGCAGTCACCACCTGCCGCCTACCTCTTCTAATCCGTGAGGCTACGAGGCAAACGAGGGTAGATATACACTTAACCACCACGCCTAAGATAATATCAGCTATCCTAACCTTGATCAGAGATTAGAATACTTTACGAATAAAGCAATGAACCCACAAGTACAATAGAGAACTCAGCTTTCTATAACTCAAACTTAAGTACTAGTTGAATTCCGGATACTTACTGAATAGCTTGCATCCGTCGAGGTACAGGTGGAGGGTCGCCGACACGCCGGGACTCCTCCAGACTCTCCCTCACTCTCTCCCTATTTCTACTCTGGATATGAGAAGGGCTTCGCCTTGGATCTTCACTTCAGCTCGATGATGATTAGCCCTGCCCCGAGTCCAGGTATTTATAGCTTGAAGAGGCGGTTTAGTGTTGGTGTGCGGCGGTTGAGACGGTCCGGAGGTAGGCCCAGGTCGGCCGACCTAGGGGGATCGGCCGACCATGGAATTCACCGACTTTGGTGATGCACGGCACGGATGGCTTCCTGGAGGCGGTTGACAGTTGTGGGTCAAGGCGGTGGCGGTTTGGACGCGCGGCCAGGTCGGCCGACCTGGCCAAGTCGGCCGACCCGGGGTTGTGGCCCCTCGGCCCCACTCTGCCAGGGACACTTCCTTGTGGGCCCCATGGTCGGTTTCCGATGGGTATTCACGAAGATGTGTACGTTAAGTCAGTGATATGGGCCCACGGATCCATGTGCTTGCCACGTGGCTCAATCCCATCTCTTTACTTCCACCGACTTGATATCAGCGTCTCTGATCATTCCCGAGTGTGCTTCTGTCAATGGGCTAAGGATGGACCTCATTGGGCCTGAACCCAGGTCGGCCGACCTGGTGGGGTCGGGCGACCTGGCCTTGGTCCCACTTTAGCCCTTCTTTTGCCACTTTATCCCTGTAAGCACATATGCACCAAAACTCGTGGAATTCATTAGTAAACAACCCTATTTCTATTTGTTTTATCATTCTTTTATATCTTTGTTGGCAATAATATTTTATCATTAAGAACCGCCAACAAGCTCTCCCACACTTATCCTTTTACTCGTCCTCGAGTAAAGTTTAAGCTTCATCATAGAAATTATAAACAAACATATAGGTTATTCCCAAACATTTAGGCTTAGTGGAGTTATATGAGTGGCTAACATGTCTTCTTGGGTTATTGCAGGAAGGAACAACCTTTTTTATGACATGATACACTTTACCTTCAAGTACTTGGGTTTTCAGAATTTTGCATAGAAAACCAATGCCTTGCTCCTCAAACAGTTTCTCTCAGGATATTCATGGTGGTTGGACAACACTCAAATTCTCCAAAATAGAACTTTGCATGTGGAGCTCTCAAGATACATACCTTATTTCACTTATGTTGTCATTCCAAGGATTGGATCCAAGTCATAGACAAGTCATGTAATCAAGTCAAGATGTGCTAGTGTGTGATATATGGTGGACATGTAGTGGCACTCCTTTGTCTTGACTTCCTTCCCTTTTCTTTTTTTTGGATATGGGCTATTGCACTTTTTGCTTTTTCTTTTTTTTTCACTCAATGCCCCTTTTTAGCATGAGGCTCTTTCTTCTTTCTCTCTTTTTTTCTGTGCATAAAGCCCATATCTTCTTTTCATCTTGATTTTGGGAAGAAGGCCATTATGATAGTATTTATTCATGAACATCGAACAAAGGCATGCTTTGCTTCACCCTTAGTGTAAGGGTTTAGCTTTTTATGGTGGAGTGTACGTGATCTTGACTTTAAAAACATGAAAGATCTCTAATAAGGGTCACAAGACTTGGAACAACTCAAAGCTCAAAGGACATACTTGATTATATTTGTAATTGGTTGTCTCTCAAACTCATGAGGAGCATAGCAAGGTTAAAGGTTTTAAAACTTTTCATAAATTCCAAGTACTCAAATAAGCAAAGGCATCTTTCATATTAAAGCCATATCTCAAAATACAATAACTTAGATGACATGAGTTCCTATAAATATGAGGATTTCTACAAGCCAAAAGGTACAGGGAATAAGATATATGTAAGTTGATAATTTTTTCCATGTGATGGGGAGATGCAAAAGGGTTGATTTTATTAAGTTTTGAATTCCATGATCAGTTTCTGCAAAGATTCAATCGAAACAGGGTTTAGGATGATCAAACCAGCGTGCAGGAAAAAGTGGAGGCCAGGAGGGACCCAGGCCAGGTCGGCCGACCAGGTGGGGTCGGGCGACCTAGGGATGACCTCTCTGGTTCAGATCTTTCGCATGCTGTTCTGTTTCATTCTGATATGCTCTGTTTCACGTTGGATCACTCTGTTTCCTGTTGCGAGTCTCCCCCACACTTGTACCTTTTATTCAAAAACAAGTGGAAAGAAAAGACATAATCCTAACACACTAAACATTTTATTTTATTCATGAACTCAGAGGCACATTACATGATAATAAAATGAAGAAATAAATGAAATAAATGAATGAATGAAATAAAAATTAATGTGCCTATCCTAATCCAAAGCCTAGGGTGCCTATGGTGCATTGTAGAGGTTTTCATTCCCTACGGCTTTGGCAAAGCGCTTAAGCTTCACGACTGTTGATCTACGCAGCATATCAAAGTCGTCTTGAAGGTTTATGCGCTAAAATCGCTCTTCAGCGAACCTCTTCTCCAACATGGCATAGTCGTGACCGAGTTGATTAATCAACTCTAGTAACTCTGCGTTGGAGGGAGCCTTGGGGGCCTTTTCCTCATCACTTTCATAGTGACCCCCAGGCCTGCGAATTGGAGGAGACTTGATGTGCCTCTTGATCTCGCCGGCGGGTGAAGACTCCACCGACTCCTCCAACTCCTTCCTCTCCTCAGGTGTGAGGGGAGGGAACAGCCCCTTTCCATAGCCGCCTCCGGGTTTCCTTTCCCCGAAGACCCAAAAACGCGGCTCCGGGGTGCTAGCAGGAGAGTAGATGGACACATCGGACGTATAGTGATACGCCACGACGTCCTCCCACTTGTTCCTGACCACTTCCTTCAGCTTTTCTCCTGGTTGAAGCGTGGGGAGTCCATCCCCCTTGGTTGGAGTGGCCGCCGGCGTCTTCTTCGGAGTAAGCTGCCCCGTCGTCGGCCTTCTGTACGGGCTTGACGCCCGTGCATCACGCCTCTGGGACCTCCTCGGAGACTGAGACCGCGCTGCCGAGCGGGGCACCGAGGGGCCACCAGGGCCGGTCGCCCGACCTAGGCTGTCAGCCGACCCCCTGGTGCGCCCCCTCGCGTCCTCCTAAGGCGGAAGGCTGGCCAGTGGGGATACAACCATGGCTTTGGCCTGCTCCAGGTTAATGGGTACCAGTTGATTCACCGGAGTGGGTTCTCCATCCAGATCAAAGGTCGATCGGGATTTGGGGTGGCTTTTTTCGGCCATCTTTGGGGATTTGGAAGGTATGGCTCGGATGTTGCAGAATGTGGGTGAAGAAGAACTCAGATGAGAGGGAAGAAGAGGATGGGTGGAATTTTAAAGAAAGAATGACCCTCTTCTCAAATCCATCAGAGATTGAGTCGCTCGTCCACCGCGGAACGGCTTCAGAGACATTGGAGTGAGACGTTGGCAGAGGATAGGGCTGATCGGGCACAGTGGCATGTCGGCCGACCTGGGGTGGTCGGCCGACCTGGCCTTGAGCCCGGTCACCTTCTCCTTTTTTGTGCACTACGTGACAGGTCCATTATACCCCAAAGTGTATGCAAAGGTATTCTAGGGGTTTAGGACTTTAGCGTAAGGTGAAATTATAGATGGGAATTATCCATGACCAAATTGATCACATCAAATTCCTCTTCTACTTTATTAGTTTCAAAGAAAACTTTTAAACGGTTGACCATTTACCTTGAAGAGGTTACCTTCATCATCTTGGAGTGTGATTACCCCGTGTAACGAAGTCTCCACCACAACGAACGGTCCTTCCCATTTGCTCTGAAGTTTTCCATGCCCAAAGAGTTTCACCCTGGAATTAAAGAGTAGTACCTTATCCCCAGGGTGGAACTCCTTCACCTTGATCCTCTTATCGAGCCATCTCTTAGTTCTTTCCTTGTAGATCTTGGCACTGTGGTACGCTTTGTCTCTCCACTCTTCTAACTCTGATAGCTGCATTCTCCTCATCTGTTGGGCCGCTGGAAAATCCTTGTTCCACTTTCTTATGGCCCAGTGCGCCCGATGCTCTAGCTCAACTGGTAAATGGCAAGTCTTGCCATAAACCAGTTGATATGGAGACATCCCGATTGGTGTTTTATATGCCGTTCGGTAAGCCCATAGAGCATCTGGAAGCTTGCTCTTCCATCTTTTTTCCATTTCTGTCACGGTCTTCTGCAGAATGTTCTTGATCTGCTTGTTTGATGTTTCTGCTTGACCGCTTGTCTGGGGGTGGTACGGTGTAGCTATATTGTGCCTCGCTCCCAGTTCTGCCAGAAACTTCCGGAAGGTCTTATCGATGAAATGTGACCCTCCATCACTGATTACCATCCTGGGGGTTCCAAAACGTGGAAAGATGATCTCATGGAACATCTTTTGTGCGTGTTTGGAGTCAGTGGCTTGACATGGCATTGCTTCAACCCACTTCGAGACGTAGTCCACTGCCACCAGGATGTACTCACTGTCATAGGATTTGACGAAGGGTCCCATGAAGCCAATGCCCCACACATCAAACAACTCAACTTGTAAGTTGTTTGTGAGTGGCATTGCATCTCTTGCTGTGATCCCTCCGTGTTTCTGGCATTGCTGGCATCGTCGAATGAATTCTTTTGTATCTTCATACATGGTGGGCCAGTAGAATCCACTCTGCCAGATCTTCGACCTTGTCCTGAACGCCCCATAGTGACCTCCATATGGGGCTGCATGGCACTGCTCAACGATCTTTCTTGCCTCATTCGTTGGTACACATTGCCTGAGCATGCCATCTGAACATACCCTGTACAGGTATGGTTCATCCCAAGGATGGAGTCTACTCTCGTAGATAAGCCTTCTCTTATTCTCCCCTAGCGGTACATATCCTGCAACCATAAAGTTCACAATATTTGCATACCAGGGGTCGGAGGCAGTCACCTTGAGTAGGGTGTCGTCGCGCAGGAAGTCATTTATCGGTAGATCCTGCATGTCAGTAAACTGCATACGCGACAAATGATCTGCTACTGAATTCTCTACTCCCTTTTTATCTTTAATTTCCAAGTCAAATTCTTGGAGCAAGAGAATCCAGCGGATAAGGCGCGGTTTAGCATCTTTCTTGGTAAGCAGATATTTTAAGGCAGCATGATCAGTGTAGACAATCACATTCGCTCCTACCAAGTAAGATCTAAACTTGTCTATAGCAAAAACTACAGCCAGGAGCTCTTTTTCAGTGGTAGCATAGTTAAGTTGAGCTCCTGTCAAAGTTTTACTAGCATACGAGATAGCATGATGGTTCTTATTTTTGGTTTGTCCAAGGACAGCACCAACAGCATAATCACTAGCATCACACATTATCTCGAAAGGTAGCATCCAGTCAGGGGGTTGAATGACTGGCGCTGAGATGAGAGCGTTCTTTAGGATGGTAAAGGCATGTAAACACTCATCATCGAAGTCGAATGTACATCCTTAGCTAAAAGGCTAGTGAGGGGCCTGGCTATTTGAGAGAAATCTGTAATGAAACGCCGGTAGAACCCCGCAAGTCCTAGGAAGCTACGGATCCCTTTGACATTGGTAGGAGGTGGAAGCCTTTCTATGACTTTAATTTTCGCTCTATCCACCTCTATCCCCTTTCGGACACCAAGTGTCCTAACACTATACCCTCTCGGACCATGAAATGGCACTTTTCCCAGTTTAGCACCAGGTCCTTGTCTCAGCATCTTTGTAGTACCTTGTCTAGGTTCTGCAGACAATGATCAAAAGTCTTTCCATAGACTGAAAAATTGTCCATGAAAACTTCCATGATCTCCTCTATCATGTCTGAGAAGATAGACATCATGCACCTTTGAAACGATGCTGGCGCATTACATAACCCGAATGACATCCTGCGGTATGCATACGTTCCATAGGGGCAAGTGAAGGTGGTCTTTTCTTGATCATCGGGGTGGATGGGAATCTGATGATAGCCGAAATACCCGTCAAGAAAACAGAAGAAAGAGTGATTCGTGAGCCTCTCCAACATCTCATCGATGAAGGGGAGCGGGAAGTGATCCTTCTTCATCACCTTGTTGAGTCGGCGGTAGTCAATGCACATCCGCCACCCAGTAAAAGTACACTGAGGAATCAGCTCGTTTTTCTCGTTACTTACGACAGTCATACCTCCCTTTTTGGGTACCACTTGGACAGGGCTGACCCATTCACTATGAGGGACGGGATAGATGATCCCGGCGTGCAGAAGTTTTAAAACTTTCTTTTTCACGACTTCCCTCATCGCATTGTTTAGCCTACGCTGAGGCTCCCTAGATGGTGTAGATGATGGGTCTATGGGAATGCGATGGGTACAGAGCGCGGGGCTTACTCCCTTCAAATCCTTGAGGGAGTACCCGAACGCCGAGCGGTGTTTCTCGAGCACCTTAACGAGTTTATCACTCTCGTCCTGCGATAGCTTGTCACTAATGATAACAGGGGTATCCCTGTCCTCATTTAGGAAGACATAGCGAAGGCCAGCGGGCAAGGGTTTTAGTTCTACGTGTGTCTTAGGTGGCTCCCCCAGTTTCTAGTGACTCAGAAGCGTCATCCTCTTCCTCTATAAAGTCATGAACATGCTCTTCGAGAAATGACTCAAATGGGTCACTAGGTTGAAGGGATTTCACTTCCTCAGCTGGGTTAGGCTCTATCATAGGTTCAACTATAGAATTCTTGACCCGAGCTAAAGGAATGGTGAGAAGATTTCTTCCTATTTTGGCTAGAAGATTTCCTTCTGAGGTTACATCCTGTAGGAAGCCCTCGACAGGATGTCCTATCAAGAGGTCGAAATTCGATGTCTCAAAGACATAAAAGTCCAGAGCCATCTGAATCCCATTGTGCTTGAGGAGGAAGTTTCGTACTAAACCAAGACTCTCGAGAATATGGCCAGAGGACGTTCTGAGTAGTTTTGATGTTGGGGCCAGTTTCGTACAACGTCCAAGGATAAACGCGAAGGAACTGGACATGATATTAGCCCCAACGGTCAGGTTGTAAAGGATGTCTACGGCCACCTTACTTACGAAACCTCGAATGGTCTGTGAAGGTGAGTCAATCCGAATGACTTGGGAAGAAAACTCAGCCTCATTTGACCATTCCGTGTTTAGGATGGAAATAAGCTCCTTCACGGTTTCGTTCAGAAATTCTGTCTCCATATAAATGGAGGGAGTCTCTATCGTAGGCTTTTTCTGTGTTGTGTAGTTCGAGGTATTCCCAAAGTCTTCAAAGAAGTCTTCCTCGAAATCAAAGGGTAATCCGAGAGGTTGAGTTTCCTCTTCCTCAACGGATGGGGTCTCAGGAGCTGGACTGGGCAAGTCTACGGGTTCTACCTGGGAGTCTTCTTGCTCAGTTTCGTTCGCGTCAGCAGGAGAGTTTTCCCGGATGGCTGCTAGGACTTCTTTTGCTCTGGCCGGGGTTATGTGTAGGAATGAGCCTCCGGCTGCTATGTCTATGTACCGGGCGTCTTCACTATTCAACCCAGACCGGAAATGCTGCATGAGCATGTAGTCTGGGAAGCCTAGATCCGTTCCGGTTAGACACGAGTCCTGGAACCGGTCCCATGCTTTGGCGATCGTTTCCTTCTCTCGTTGTTGGAAGTTAATGATCTCCTTCCGAAGTGCACAGATCCGGTGGACGGGGAAGTATTCAAGACAAAACTTGTCCTGTAACTTTTCCCATTCACCGTTTGTTAGCCCAACGGTATGGTCATACCACTTCCTTGCTCTCTCTTTGAGAGAGAACGGGAAGAGCTTCCATCTAATCGTTGCCTGCGTCTGTCACACCCGGATTTACGAAGGAAATCCGAATGCTACTATATGTGTACCCAGGAAGTCTTTACACACATATAGTTCAGAAATGAATATCAAAGAAAGGGAAAACAGTGCTCGATAACATAAATCATAACAAGTCTTACATCACAGGCATTACATTTATTAACGAGTTTATCAAAGTAGCGGAAGCCTGACGTAGTCTAACTCCAAGACGTCTCCACAGGGACTCTGACTAGGGGAATGCACTGCCTAGAAGTCCGGGAACTCCTCAGGGAAGACAAAAGCATCCACAGGTGGTTCATCTGAGTACCCATCCGGGATTTTGTTGATATGAAGCAAGTGTAAGTAATCCATCTTACTTAGCAAGCATAACATGATTAAATGAGGCTCAAAAGGCTATGCAAGGTTTAAACTGCGGTTAGCATTTTTAGTTGATTGATTTTAGAATTAATCCTGAATTACTAGAATTAGATGACAACCCGGTTGTAACCCACATTATGAAAGCATGTGAAGTATTATAAGTAACTAACATCATCATTAACCATTAATTTGGAAAACAAGGAACCGCTCGAAAAGGATCCAGGCCGCTCTTGACCGTGAGCACGGCTGTTATAACAGTTTTACACTCTGCAGAGGTTGTACACTTTCACCACCGGTCGTGATCCCCCTTGCCTTGGGCACGCACTCCCTTCACACCACGTGAAATGAGTACAGGGTTTCACTACGAGACCTTTCAAAAGACACCCTAGCAAGCTAGTGGCCGCTACGGTTTCCTGACAGGCGCATGGACCCCTCCAGGCTCCAGCCAAAACATCACACAAATCCATCACACACAAACCCCAACGAGAACTGACCGAGGTCCACACTTAAACCTGGCAGCCCCACTTGCGCCTTTCGGTAACCACTAGACAAGCTAGAGCCGTACCGTTTACTTAGTCAAGACCAGAGCCATGTGATTCCTGTGGTTGTACGGTTTTCCTGGGTGGCCGCTTTAAGAACGGAACCTTAAGAAGAGACGCTTAGAGCAATGCAAACACATGCTCAAGCTCCCTAAACCAAGTTGCTAAAAAAACATATTTTAATAAGGTTCCAAGTATATCATTAGTCAAGATTAACATTTATTCATCGATCATTAGCGGTTGCAAGCAAGCTAAGCACAACTAACTTATCTACCCACATGCATAAACCAAAGGTAACAAGGTAAATAGGATAAACAAGACTAGTCAATCCTATGGTTTAACAAATTAGACACATGCATGAATGAATAACATGATTAATAGGTGAATAGGTATCAAGGATAAATCATGTTACACTTGCCTTCCTCAAAATATTGCTGCTGATCCGATTCTTCAAACTCTTGATCAAAGCCGGCCACGTACTGCTCGCACTCTAAACACGCATTCCAGTCACCACACATACATCCATCACAAGCCAGTACATGCATACAAAAGTATTTCTATTAGAACAGTACACCATACAATGAAAACAGAAGCAAAAAGGATATAAAACTAATCTACGCATTTCTACGAACACAACAACGCGAAAATCACTCTAATCGGATTTACGGTGATGAAATTACACTAAAAACAAGATCGAGGACTAACCTGCGAGAACCGAGGACCTAAACGTAATTAACCCTAGTTTTCATGGGGTAGCAGAGGATTTTCGCAACACACAGGAATGGATGGCGGGTTGATATCTGACTTTTGCAGGGACTCTTAAACAAAATTACGAAGGGGTATATTACTTCTATTCTAGATCGTCGGATGGAAGATAGACGGTGGATGGGGGTCTGTTCGGCAACAGGAAGGGAGGCGACGCCGTCTTTGTCAATTTCGCGAGCAGAACATGGCCGGCGGCCATTGCCTGCGAACTTTGCTCGCCGTGGACAAGGGGCCCAGGGCTACGGTGCATGGATTTGAGCCCTGAACGGCAGAACGGAATCGGGGCGGCGAGGGGGATTCATCTTGATGCTTACTTAGGGTAGAGAGGCAGCGAAGCTGGAGAACTTCAGAGCGGGGCGGAGCATGTCACGGTCGGTCGTGGGGAGGGGTCGCGCGGCCTCTGTCTACTGCTGTTCGACGTCAGGGCGAGGTCCTGGTGTACCTGATCCAAGGATAGAGAGGGGGAGGTTGAAAGGAAGGCACGAGCAGCGGCAAAGC
>CM014272.1:19514615-19526007 GCA_004135705.1 Alloteropsis semialata
ATAAGGCATCACTGAGGAGCTTTGTAAGGCTATTAATTTAAAGTTTTACAAGAAAAACATCCCAAGCACTTTATACAGAAAGAGCAAGATTTCTTTCATCATACCATATCTCATTAATCAACCACTTGGATAAACATGTTTTCCTAAAGATATATGCTCACAAGTAACAAGTGCATGTGCAAGGAATAAAGAATATGCAAGCCAATCAAGGATAGACATGTAAATCAAAGGAGCATCAAAGCTTATTTTATCATGAGTTTAATTTTAATGATCATCAGAAGTTAGGAACGAATTAACTCATGAATCAGAGAGGATGAGGGATAGGGTGCGCAAACCATCGCTTTGGACGAAATTGGAGACGAAAGACACCAGAGGGCCGTCGGCCGATCTGGTGGGGTCGGCCGACCCCTTCTGGGCCTTTTCCACCTTGAACTTTCTTGTGAAGTCTCGTGCGATGTTGTGCAGCCTATCTGTGGGTGGTCTCGAACATGTGTGCATCAAAAAGCTTGTGAGACCCCCACACTTGACCTTGTACCTGCAGTTATTCCTATATGGTGGAAACAAAACAATGGCCCTTTGGTTCTAAAGACCGAGAGCTTGGGATACTCACATACCTCCCCAACACTTGGAGTTTGCAGTGCAGAGCAACACAACTCAAGTGTGTGTAGTTCAAACTTCTTTTGTAATCTTTCCCAAACCAAGACTTACCGAGGTTTTTGTAGCTTATGTAGCTCCATGTTCTTAAGCATCACCTATCCATCGTTCTTCTTAATCTCTACCTGAAACGGTTAGTGACCAAAAATACCCGAAGGAAAGATTATACTAAAAACTTGTTCTTGCTTTTTATTTGAAGGGAAATAAATGATAATCTGGGCCATCTCCCGGCAGTGCTTTGTTTATGGTCCGAAGCTAGACCATGGGGAACCCTCACATTGCAGCTATCGTTGGCGACGTAGTTCCCATGATTATCGCCAATTGTTGATGTACCATTAAAGTTCTAGCTGCAATGTCAGTGCCAAAGATGCAACACAAAATCTGCAATGTTTATGATAAATGAATGCATCCACAACCAACCTCCTAAACATTTTAGAAATGAGGACCTTAAGGTGGTTGTAGCCCTCGTGTGCGCTTGTGGCACAAAGCGTGACTAACTCTGGAGATTCATTAAATGAGCCTATACTCTTGTGGGATTTTGAAAGAGAAGGTTTTATGCTCATTTATAGAATCCTTTTGCTCGGACTCCAGAGTCGATACTTCAAACGTGTCCATGGCCCTTGGGTTCTCCAACTCAAGAGGGTCATCATTGAAAATTGGAGTTGTTTCTTGATCATTATCGAGAATGACTTCCTGAGGGCCTAAGGGACACGGCTTCCGCTTGATCGAAGGTGATGAAGGTCGCTCGAGATGAGAAGTAAGTTCGAATGGCGCCACAAACATTACCTTCTCGAGCGGGCTATGCTGGGGTGGAGGCTTTGCTCTTGGAATTTCTGAGCAAGAGATAGGGTTGGCAAAAGCAGCTTTCCCAAGCGTGTCATGTAGGCTCCCATGAGATGCTTCTTTCTAGAGAAGCTTTTCTAGTGGGAAGCCTATGAGAAAATCAAAATCGAGGATAGAAAAGATATGGAAATCTAGATGAACCTTGATTTTGTCTATTTTGATCGGCACAGCCCATGCAATTCCACGACATTCAAAGATGTGTCTAGAGGGACTTCTGAAAAGCTTGTCGGTCGAGGCTAGAGGCATGTTGCCCAAGAAAATGTTCGCAAAGGATTCCGACATGATGCTAGCCTCAACGATTGGGTTGTAATGGGCTTCTACGGTAATTCCCCTTAAAGTGCAAGGCATGGTTTTCGAAGGTGCAACCATCCGAATTGCTTCGGAAGAACGCTTTACTTCCTTTAACCATTCCATTGGTGGTTCCCTTATGGATATATCGGGGAAAACCTCCTTGAGTGGATCTAAAGGATGATAAATGGGAGGTGTCGCAGCCTTCTTGTGCCTAGTGTGATCCGAGGGATTTCCAGAATCCTCGGATGCCGAAGGTAGAACTTCTTCTTCCTTCGATGACTTTGGTTCGGGTGTGGGTTCTAAGGCTGGATCATGCAAGGCGAATAGGTTTGGCTCGGATACGGCCATTTTAGGATCATCTTGCTCGGATCCTATCTTAGAGCTGTGCTGGGGTTCGTGCTGTGTTTCGATGGAGGAAGTGTTTTCCAGAATCTTTTCTAGAAGAGCTCTCCCGTCAGCCAAGGTTACGTGCATGAACGAACCACCGGAGGCACCATCTAGGATGAAAGCTGCTTCCTTTTTTAGGCCCGATCGAAAATGTTGCATGAGCATGAAGTCGGGTATGCCTAAATCTGGGCCAAACTTGTTTAGTGAAACAAATCTTTCCCAAGCTGCACCTAGAGTTTCCTTCTCACCCTGCTGGAAGTAGATGATCTCCCTCCGAAGGGCGCATATACGTTGAATGGGAAAGAAGTAAAGACAAAACTTGTCCCGTAATTTCCCCAATTTTCGTTTACATCCCTAACGGTCTGGTAGTACCATCTCTTTGCCGTCTCATTGAGAGAGAATGGAAATAACTTCCATTTCATGGTCTCTTGTGTCATGCCTGAGATTCTCAAACATGAGCACAACAACTCAAATTCTCGCAGGTGATCATAAGGATTTTCGTTGTTGGCCCCTGAGAAGGTTTTATTCTGAACCATGGCTATAAAGCCGGGGCGGAGTTCAAAGCTAGATGTGGTGATGGGTTGATCAGAAGCTGGTAGCTCAAAGAACTCACGCCTTGGAGCAGAGGATTCTAGAATAGAATATTGCTCCATGGTAGAGGGGGTAACTGGTAAAAAAACAAAATGAAAATAAAAAGATACGAGGACGAACAAGGTTCGAAGATAATACAGCAACCGTTCCCCGGCAACGGCGCCAGAAAGCTTGTTGGTATTTCTTATGGTCGCAGATAAATCCGCAAGCGCACAGATACCATTGTAGCTTTCACTCCGAAAGTATTTAGGGTATCGAATCCACAGGGAACGTGTGTACTAATCTTCTAACTAGATCGTCCAAGGACAACAAGAGATAAATGGCGAGGGTAGAGAGGATTCCTATGGCAAAGGACCTTGATGAAGAATAAGCTCAGCGTCTATAGTTTACTTACTTTGGGCACCGGGGTATCCTAGGCCTCTAGGAAATTGCCGACCAACAGCTCTACGCCATACCCGAACGTGGAGGATTACAAAGGACGGACAGGGCTGTCACCACCTGCCGCCTACCTCTTCTAATCCGTGGGGCTACGAGGCAAACAAAGGTAACTTCTAGCCCAGACACCACGTCTATGCTATTAATTACTACTTTAGTCTTCTTTCTAGACCAAAGTATTCACTAAGCATTCACGAATGATTAATGAACGATGAACCCGCAAGCAACTATAACAGGGAACTTACTTAATCAAGAGAACTTAATACCATAAGAGATCACGAACACTTACTAGAAGAAGGAAGCATCCGTCGAGGTACAAGATTGGGGAAGAGTGCCGACAGTCCCAGCACTTCCCCCGGACTACCCCTCACTCTCTCCCTATTCTCTAGATACTACACTGGAGTAGAGCTTCTCCTTGGAGTGGAGCTTGTGGCTTCTCAATCTTGTGTGTGTTGAACCGGAGTCGGGTGCACCTATTTATAGCTTGTACGGACCCAGTCACAGGTCGGGAGATGAGGACGAACGGACCCAGTCACAGGTCGGGCGATGCGGGGAGATCGGCCGACGTTCAATCCACCGCCTTGATTGATGCACGACGTAGATGGACTCCTAGAGGCGGTGGGAACGCGCACTAGAAGAATGAGGCGGTTTGGCCTTCGGACCAGGTCGGGCGACCGGGCTCGGTCGGGCGACCGTCCAAAGGCACCGATCGGGCCCATCTTCAGCTGAGTGACTATCTCGTGCGTCCTCATGATGGTTCTAGGTGGTATAGCTGCATTTGAGTACGTTTAGTTGGCGAGGTGGGCCCTTCAATCTATGTGCCCTCCCCTTGGACCATTCCTATCTCTTGGATCCAACCGACATGGAATCAGCGGCTAGGATGGTCCTGGAGTGTGCTTCTTTGCTGTGGTCGAAGATGGGCTTCATTAGGCTTGGGCCCTGGTCGACCGACCTAAGGAGGTCGGGCGACCTGGTCCTGAGCCCAATTGTCCTCCTCTTTTGCCATTTAGTCCCTGCACTCACATATTCACCAAAACTTGTGGAATAGATTAGATATAAGCCCTATAGCTATGGTGAATGCATCTTTATATATATTTTCTGTAGGAACTGACGGTCAAAAGTGGTACTTAAGGACCGTCAACACGGGGTATCCTAGACCTCTAGGAAATTGCCGGCAAATAGCTCTACGCCGTACCCGAACGTGGAGGATTACAAAGGACGGACAGGGCTGTCACCACCTGCCGCCTACCTCTTCTAATCTGTGGGGCTACGAGGCAAACGAGGGCAGATATACACCTAAGCACCACGCCTAAGATAATATCAGCTATCCTAACCTTGATCAGAGATTAGAATACTTTACGAATAAAGTAACAAACCCACAAGCACAATAGAGAACTCAGCTTTCTATAACTCAGACTTAAGTACTAGTTGAATCCCGGATACTTACTGAATAGCTTGCATCCGTTGATGTACATGTCGAGGGTCGCCGACACGCCGGGACTCCTCCAGACTCTCCCTCACTCTCTCCCTATTTCTACTCTGGATATGAGAAGGGCTTCGCCTTGGATCTTCACTTCAGCTCGATGATGATTAGCCCAGCCCCGAGTCCAGGTATTTATAGCTTGGAGAGTCGGTTTAGAGTCGGTGTGCGACGGTTGAGACGGTCCAGAGGTGGGCCCAGGTCGGCCGACCTAGGGGGATCGGCCGACCGTGGGATTCACCGACTTTGGTGATGCACGGCACGGATGGCTTCCTGGAGGCGGTTGACAGTTGTGGGTCAAGGCAGTGGCGGTTTGGACGCGCGGCCAGGTCGGCTGACCCGGGGTTGTGGCCCCTCGGCCCCACTCTACCAGGGACACTTTCTTGTGGGCCCCATGGTCTGTTTCCTGTGGATCCATGTGCTTGCCACGTGGCTCAATCCCATCTCTTTACTTCCACCGACTGGATATCAGCGTCTCTGATCATTCCCGAGTGTGCTTCTGTCAATGGGCTAAGGATGGACCTCATTGGGCCTGGGCCCAGGTCGGCCGACCTGGTGGGGTCGGGCGACCTGGCCTTGGTCCCACTTTAGCCCTTCTTTTGCCACTTTATCCTGTAAGCACATATGCACCAAAACTCGTGGAATTCATTAGTAAATAACCCTATGTCTATTTGTTTTATCATTCTTTTATATCTTTGTTGGCAATAATATTTTATCATTAAGAACCGCAAACAAAGGACACAAGCGAAACTGAGAAGGAGAGGTTGAAGTTCCAGCGCATGTTAGAGGACCATCGCAAACCTTTGTACCCGGGTTGCGAAGAGGGACTCAAAAAACTCGGGAGCACATTGGATTTGCTGCAATGGAAGGCCAAAAATGGTGTATCGGACAAGGGCTTTGGTGAGTTACTAAAAATCATGAAGAAGATGCTTCCTAGGGACAACGAATTGCCCTCGACAACATACGAAGCAAAAAAGCTCGTTTGCCGCTGGGGTTGGAGGTGCAGAAGATACACGCATGTCCGAATGACTGCATCCTGTATCGTGGTCCCGAGTACGAGAAAATGGACGCGTGTCCGGTTTGCGGCGCCTTGCGGTACAAGATCAGAAAAGACGACCCTGGTGATGTAGAGGGAGAGCCTATCAAAAAGAGAGTTCCTGCCAAGGTCATGTGGTATTCCCCTATAATACCACGCTTGAGGCATTTTTTCAGAAACAAAGAGCATGCTCAGATGATGCGATGGCACAAAGAAGAGCGCAAGCGAGACTCAAAGTTGAGGCACCCTGCCGATGGGTCCCAGTGGAGAAAAATCGACCGAACATTCAAAGACTTCGCAGAAGATCCAAGGAACATAAGGTTTGCTTTGAGTACGGATGGCATGAATCCTTTTGGTGAAATGAGCAGTAGCCATAGCACTTGGCCCGTGACTTTGTGTATGTACAATCTTCCTCCATGGCTCTGCATGAAGAGGAAATTCATGATGATGCCTATTCTCATACAAGGCCCGAAGCAACCGGGCAACGACATTGACGTGTATCTCAGGCCATTGGTTGAGGAACTTTTATAGCTTTGGGGCGAAAATGGTGTACGTATGTGGGATGAGCACAAACAAGAGGAATTTGACCTACGAGCATTGCTGTTTGTAACCGTCAATGACTGGCCGGCTCTTAGTAACCTATCAGGACAGACAAACAAGGGATATAGGGCATGCACGCATTATTTAAATGATACTGAAAGCATTTATTTGAAACATTGTCGCAAGGTTTTGTACATGGGCCATCGTCGATGGCTTCCAACCAATCATCCGCTAAGAAAGAAAGGCAAGCATTTCAAAGGGGAGGCAGATCGTCGTCCCAAGCCTATGCATCGTGATGGAAAGTACGTATTTTCTATGGTAAAAGATCTAAAATTTATTTTTGGAAAGGGGCCAGGTAGCGTTGCTGTTACAAATGATAGTAATAGGATGGCACCCATGTTTAAGAAGATGAGTATATTTTGCGAGCTACCATATTGGGAAGTCTTAGAGGTCCGCAACGCAATTGATGTCATGCACCTGACGAAGAATCTTTGCGTCAACTTGATAGCCTTTCTAGGCACCTATGGTAAGACAAAAGATACACTGGAATCATGCCAGGATCTGCAACATATGGAAGAACGACATGTACTACATCCAGAAGAGAGGGACAATGGGCGAAATTACTTGAGTCCTGCCAGCTTCACTCTTAGCAAAGAAGAAAAGGAAAGCATGTTCGAATGCCTCAATAGTATCAAGGTGCCCTCTGGATACTCTTCGAACATTAAGGGAATAATAAATATGCCAGAGAAGAAATTTACAAACCTAAAGTCCCACGACTGCCACGTGCTCAGGACACAGCTGCTTCCAGTGGCATTGAGGGGAGTTCTGGCAGAGAATCTACGATTAGCTATCGTAAAGCTATGTGCATTCCTCAACGCAATTTCTTAGAAGATAATCGATCCAAACAATCTACTGAAGTTGCAGGTTGATGTGGCCCAATGCCTGGTGAGCTTCGAGTTGGTATTTCCACCATCGTTCTTCAACATTATGACACATCTACTAGTTCATCTTGTCAAAGAGATTGAAATTCTGGGTCCTGTCTTCTTGCACAATATGTTCCCTTTTGAGAGGTTAATGGGAGTACTAAAGAAATATGTTCGTAACCGTGCTCGACCAGAAGGATGCATATCAAAGGGCTACGGAACAGAGGAGGTCATCGAGTTTTGTGTTGACTTCATCGATGATCTCAAACCGATTGGTGTCCCTGAATCACGGCATGAGGGGAGACTCGGTGGAAAGGGAACAATAGGAAAGAAGGTTGTTGGTACTTGGGATGATGATTCTTTCAACAAAGCACACTACACTGTTCTACAACAATCATCCTTGGTTAGTCCTTATATAGATGAACACAAGGAGCTTTTACGCACTGAATTCCCAGGGAAGTCTGAGGCCTGGATTACACGTAAACACATTGATACTTTCACCGGTTGGTTGCGGAAACATCTAATGCGCAATATGGACATACATGAACAGCTAGCATGGTTGGCCAGGGGTCCCTCCTTTACAGTCTTGACATTCCAAGGGTATAAGATTAATGGGAATACATACTACACAGTATCCCAAGATAAAAAGAGCACCAACCAAAATAGTGGCATCCGTGTATGTGCCCTAGACAGCGATGGTAACAAGGACACATATTATGGTTACATAGAGGAGATATGGGAACTAGACTATGGCCTGTTATTGAAAGTGTCGCTGTTTCGGTGCAAATGGGTGAAGCTCAGTGGAGGAGGGGTGTTAAAAGACAATTATGGAATAACAACAGTGGACTCAATAATCTTGGTTATAGAGACGAACCATTCATCCTAGCCATGGATGTGGCTCAGTTTTTCTATGTGAAGGACATGTCTAGTAAACCAAAGAAGCAAACAGACAAGTCAAATGATGAGCCCAGGCGACACATAGTCCTTTCGGGAAAAAGAAACATCATCGGCATCAAGGGCAAAACAGACATGTCGGAAGATTATGATAAGTTTGACGAGATTCCTCCATTCGCCGTGAATGTTGACCCAAGCATTCTATTAGCTAAAGAGGATGCTCCTTACGCACGTAGTGATCATAAGCAAGGCACATTCGTGAAAAAGAAGACTATTGCCGTTCTAGATCGTGATGTTTAATGTATTGTTATAACCATTATGTAAGATATTGAGCATGCACTCTTATATTATTAATTTATGCTTATGTGATGGAGTTGTATTCAAATTGTTCTCAACACATATGTTCATATTAGCACACCTAGCAAGTAAATGAACTAAAATACTAATATATATTTTTTTCTGAGAATAATAATCGTAACATCAATCATATTATTATCACATATAGTAAATGAAAAAACTAATTGAAATATATTTTTTAGTAAAGAAAATAAGAAACAAATTGAAACAAAAAACAAATTGAAAAATGACTGGGCTTTTAGTCCTGGTTGGAAGCTACAACCGAGACTAAAAGCACGTTTTAGTCCCGGTTAAGGGCCCAAACCGGGACTAAAGGTGTCGGTGCCCAACCTTTAGTCCCGGTTAAGGGCACGAACCGGGACTAAAACTTTCTTTTAGTCCCGGTTGGAGCCTCCAACCGGGACTAAAAGCCTCCCTCCACTATAAAATGGCCGGCTGGCCACAACTCTGTCTTTCTTGTTCATTCTCCGGCCGAGGGAGCGAGGTGTGCTTCTGATTTTTGTTTTTAAGATTTCAGTGCGCCGATGTTTTTTATGGTTAGTATTTCTTGTTCATTCTCTAGTCTTTTCCAGTTAGTATTTTTTGTTCATTTCTTTGTACGTAGAGAACGAAATTTGAGTTATTTAGTTTTTAGTTGCTTAGAATTGAGTTATTTAGTTTTTAGTTTTGTTTAGAATTTAGTTATTTAGTTTTGTTTACAATTTAGTTATTTAGTTTTTAAGATGTTGCTTAGAATTTAGTTATTTAGTTTTTAGTTTTGTTTTTGTATTTGGTATATAGTTTTGTTTTTGTGAGTAATATATAGATTTTAGTTAGAACAATGCCGAGGAGACAACGTCAGGTACCTCGTCATGGTGGAGGGTGGGATAATCCTGTGTTGGTGCCACAAATAAACCCGCTACGAGAAGCACACGCTCCTGGCCTCGTTTTTACGGGAAACAACATTGCAGTGCCCGCGCCTAACGAAGCTCGTTTCATCGGGTAAATTAATTATCTAGTGCTTCAATATGTACATGTCAATGTATTGATTATTTCATGCAATTTATTAATGTGACTTACCCATAGCAGATTATTTCGCCAATCAAATGGTTTAAAGATGCAGTAATGCACATCGCTCTTCGATGCCCATTGGTTTACAGAGAGGTGAATGAGAACACCAGGAGGGTTCTCATTTCTATTGAGATTAGGCAAAATGCCTTACATGACCCCAGTCTGGGCCAAGTTGTGCATATCGATGTCGAATCGGGTGCCTGGCAACAGGAGCATGTTGCGGCTTGTGACGCTGTAAGGTAAGCACTCTATCGAATCCAATTACTGGGTGGGCACGTTTTACCAGACTATAGCTACTTCAAGATAAAAGCTCTTGAGGCAGGTGGCCTCCCCGTGACACAAATGTCTAAATTGGTTACCCCTGAATATGAATCCATCTATGTAAGTTAACTATGATTCTTTTTTTGAATTCCATTATGAATGTTATGAAATAACGTGGTTTTGTTATTTTTTTATAGGATGACCTGTACTGTGGATACATGCATGTGTACTCCGGGTTAGAACCAATACTAAAACAGGTACTTGATTACCTACGGTTCACATTCACTAAGCCATATTCATATCGTGTTAATGGTGGATTTCAAGCGGACACAACCCTGACACATGTGGACGCAAGTGGAACGACTAGGCAGACAAAAATTTATGGCGAGGTTTTGGATAAACCCTATAAGGCGGTTGATAGTGTGTTCATATGGGCACTTGATTACGTTGACAGATATCTAGGTGTTGAGATTGTTGACATAAACTATCCTTTTTATCTCATGAAAAAAATGGTGTCGATGGAGATTAATTTAGTGGCGTGCATTTTTATGAATCAAGTTGTAATAAGAATTATTATTAAATTTGTTGGACTAATTTTTATCATGTTGTAATAACACTAATTTTTATTAAGCGCATTTTTGTTTCCCGTGCAAATCCAGCCCTCTTTTGGTTTAGTTTTAGTTCTTTTGCTAAATAGACCAATATCTATTCATATATAGCATTATTACCAACAAAACTGCAAAACTTTAATAAATAACATTTGCATATATTGGTGCTTTCATAATTATTAAATATGATAATGTGAGTGGTATTATTTTGTTTATTAAATATTAGCCAAAAATTGATAATTAAAATAGTTGATGGGATGCATAGATTTTCTTAATAGACCACTCTATACTCACAAGCATTGTCTCCATGCTTTTTTTTGCGTGTGTACATGATGATCATACAGTGGCAAGGTGTATCTGCAGCTAGGTAGTGACAGTCTGTAGCCATGAGACTCATGTCTTCCATAACCATGTATTAAGCAATAGTTGATGGAGTTTTTTACTTCTCTCGATGATTTTAATGTGATCCTTGGGACATTCAAATCTTTCAGGCTCACACTAAAACCATCGAGAAGTAAAAAACTCCATCAACAATTGTTTTACATGGTAATGGAAGACATGAGTTTCATGGCTACAGACTGTCATTACCTAGTTGGAGGTTAACCTTGCCAATGTATGAACATCATATATATATGCATAATAGGTATGGGAGAATACTTGTGAGCATTGTGTCGAATATTAAGAAAATATGTGTACATCACATCAACTAGTTTAATTATAGATTTTTTGCTAATATTTGACAAATAAACATTATATAACTCATATTAGCATGTTTATTAAATTTTGTAAGCTCTAATATAAGCAGCTGTTATTTTTTAATTTTTTGGCAATTTTTCTGGTGATAATGATATATAAGAATGAATATTGGTGTATTAGTAAAAGAAATAGAACTAAAATAAAAGGGGGCTGGATTTGCGCGGGAAGCAAAAACACAGCCCCCTTTAGGGGTCGCGTTTTCCCTTCCCGCGCAAATTTACCCTTTAGTCCCGGGTCGTAACACGGCCCGGGACTAAAGCTGGGGGGTTATAACCCCCCGGTCTCT